>CAXKWD010000005.1:114324516-114954690 GCA_964059195.1 Ectobius pallidus
CCAGGTAGGCCTATGGAGAGTATAAATTTATTTAAGACAATGGGATACTAAATATTTTCTATTTCATATATTTTCAAGATGAATGAATGAATGAATAAGCCTATTGTAATATTATTACATTAATTTCTAATTGTAATTATTTAATGATCATTTATAAAATGTTTTGCGAAAATTGTATTTCGGTATATAGGCTACTCCTTTACTTGATTCTTGTAATGTTCATGCACAATTTCAGCTGTATCAATTTAGTAGTACTTGAGACATTCGGAAAAGACAAAGATGATCCATTACATCCCTATAATATAAATCCACACGGCTGACTCACTCACTCACTCACTGACATTAATGTTTGCCCACTTCCTGATGAGCTAGAAACTTGAAATTTGGTACACTTAAGTTAAAGCTTTTAGGCTGTAAACCACAGGAAAATTCCAAAAAGTATTTTTTTTTATTTTTAGCCCCAAAAACCCCCGAAAAAGGGCTCACTCACCGACAATGTTTGCCCACTTCCAGATGAGCTACAAACTTGAAATTTCGTACACATACAGCTTTTAGTCTGCAAACCAGGATAATTCAAAAAAGTAATTTTTTTTTCATTTTTAGCCCTAAAAACCCCCGAAAAAGGGCTCACTCACTGACATTAATGTTTGCCCACTTCCAGATGAGCTACAAACTTGAAATTTGGTGCACATATAGCTTTTAGGCTGTAAACCACAGGAAAATTTCAAAAACCTTTCCCGAGAACCTCAGCGGGGGTTTGGGGGCGGAGCCCCCAATGAGCGAAGCGAGTTTTTATATATAGGCCTAAGTATATGATTCTGTTTACAGATTGACCTAGTTTGTAATACCTTCCCGTGTTTGGAGTCAACTTCTATTTCTTAATTTTATAAAGTGGATGCAGTAGAGTCTCTCGTAATTCGGTGGAAGGGACCGAGATTACCTCGACATATAAAGCACCTCAGACTTAAGGGGGGACATGCAGCTTTCGATGCTGGAAAATAGGTGAAGTTCATTATTTTTTTCTCAGCAATGAATTATTCTCAGCCTTGCAATCTGGCATGCTCTATATTGACTAGTTCTAAAATTGCATACGTACTATTTTCAGAATTAATTTACCTATTACAGTTAATGGGTAATTTTCATTACAAATTGACAGCCAAATTTTGTGCACTGAAGTGCCGTTTCCCTGATAACTCAAACATTTATTAACATATTGCAGACATTTTTTTCATGCAAGTATATTTGATGTAACTTTCTAGTACTTTCTAGTACCATTGATGTAACTGTAATACTTTATTTAAAAAGACAGTATTTCTTATGTAAACATTTCTAAAAAAATTAACAAGTGATTAATTATTTTTTTAAAAATGCTTATACTGCAGATAATCCAAAGATTCTAGATTATGTTGTTCATATGATATTTACAAATAGATAGAAAAAGAATCACTCAGAAATATTGGTATTTATGAAAATTATCAGGAAAACGGTTGCCATTTTGTAAAGATAACTACCCATAACTGTAATAGTTCAATTAATTTTGAAAATAGTATGCAATTGTGGAAATAGTCAATACAGAACATGCCAGATTGCAAGGCTACAGAGCAATTCATTGCTCAGAAAAAAAATAATGAAACTTCACCTATTTTTCAGCATCGAAAGCTGTATGCCCCCCTTAAGAAATTGCATGTTAGGCCTGTGTAGACCTGTACGCAAAAAATCCTTATGTTAAATAATACAGCATAGTAGGTTAGTTTGGAAAACAGAAACGGTTGTTATGAAAAAAAACATTTAATTACATTTTATAGAATTCGTTAAGTGTCTTCTGTATTAAAGAACTGCACTGGGTCCAATCAGCAATGTTACGCCCCCCATCTAAACAACAGGTTGACCGTCGGGGTTGCATCGATCTTATCTCCAAAATGGCAACTTTTCAGGAGACCGAAAAGCTATTATATAGGATGTCAATAATTATATCGTTGAATCTGTTTTCTCTATAAAACAACACTGAAATCAAAATACAGTTAGCTCCTTCTCAAAAGCATTAATTGAAACAATCATTACTTCATTGGAGAATTTGAAACTTCTGAGTTTAAATTACAATCGATTTTAGCATCAGAATCTATTGATGCTCGCATACAAGACTTCGTCAGAAACGTCGAGCTGTTTATTGTGAATATTTCACACTATAACCTAAAAGGGCTAATTTCGGTAATGCGAGGTAAATCTTCTTAATCCTGTCACATCATTGTCATTACCTAGCCTCGTATAAAACAATAGTGCACTGAAAACTGAGGATTAAATTTATTGCTAATTTAAATTTTCAGCTCGGATTTATGGGAAAATCTAACTATGGACAATTAATAATCAATTAATAAATACATTCCTTTTATACCCTCAATTCTACTCAAAATGAAATGCACAAGCCACTTGGGATTACTCTGAAATTAGCTAATAAAATAGCCCTATGTGTGTAGTTTTCATGTCAGATTAAAGGGGGACATACAGGTTTCGATGCTGAAAAATAGGCGAAGTTTCATTTTTTTCTCAGCATTGAATTGTTCTGTAGCCTTGCAATCTGGTATGCTCTATAACGACTAGTTCTACAATTCCATACTATTTTCAGAATTAATTCAACTATTACAATTAATGGGTAGTTATCATTACAAAATGACAGTCAAATTTTGTGCACTGAAGTGCCGTTTCCCTGATGATTTTCATAAATACCAATATTCCTGAGTGATTCTTTTTACTTTCTCCCATATACGTAGTATAGAGAAAGTATTGTGATCGTGACAAAAAATCGAAGTCGAGATAACACCGGGAGAGCATGTTTCATGAAGCCTAGAAACCGAAAAAAGTATTTTTGGAATGACGTCTGTCCGTCTGTCTGTCTGTCTGTCTGTCTGTCCGTCTGTCCGTCTGTCCGTCTGTCTGTGGACAAGCACAGCGGGTAAACGGCTCGTTGTATTTACTTCATTTTTTGAAATAAGGACTTTTTCGAAATTTTGTCGAACCGCCCAGAAATTTAGCTTTACAACTGAAATATTAAGGGGACTTTTCATGAAAACTTTTTTAAAATTTCTGATTTTTGAAAAATGGCTCTAACGATTTTAATAAAAATTGAAAATTGGAAACTCTTATCTATGACCAATAAAATGGCTATATCCGTATTTCTGCAAAAATGACTTAAGGGGTACTTTACTCGTATCCATTTTCAATTTTTGTAGATTATATCCATTACTGTAGGCGATACAGGAAAACCTACCACAGTAAAGTTGTAGAGAAATATAAAATGAACATTTTTTGTTTAACACATTTCTTTATACATTTAATAGATATCAAGATAAAAACGAAATAAGGACGGCTTAAATGCGAATTTCAGAACATACGTCAATTGAAATATGAATGACATTTTGTTGCCCCTAGCAACAAGAAAACTATAGGCCTAATGTACTTATTGTTGCAAATGCAGTCAGTTTAGCTCAGTCGTAATGAACACGCTAAAACCAATTAGGCTACAGCGAGGTGGTTTTGGCTAACAGGGAAGAGGTCCTGAGTTCAAATCAAACCTCGTGGCTGCCCAAATTGACTTGGGTTTTTCATGGTTTCTTCGTTCGCAAAGGCAAACGCCGGGTTTGTAGGACTTGTTTATTTTCCATAACTCATCGCCGCTATGTCAGTGGATATTATAATCGTTTAAACTGATTATTACATAAGAAGACATCACTTTACAATAGATGCAGATGACGCGAATGAGCTGTTACTATAGACTAATGGTTCACGCAAACATACTAAACACGTTATATGACCTAAATGCAGTTAAATCGTGCAATATAACCTAAGTAGTAGCAGTAGTGGCGAAATTCAAATATAAGTCGCTCCTTAAGCTCCGCCCATTCGATATTCACATTTGCATGGACTGTGTGATGTATTTTGTTTCTGAGCGAAGCAGAGTGACCAACTGTCCTTGTATATTGTCGCAAGTGCCTTGTATCCCCCTCTACATATAACTAAATAATGCATAACACTAACCACATAGTTAAAGTGCGCGAAGCGGAGGCGGCAGCCGTAGCGAAGCGCCCTTGCATTTTCGAATAATGTACGATACACTGTTTGTAGGTTTCGAAAATGTGGCATATTATATCTCCCGCGAGGTTTGTCAGCCTGTCACCTCTCGTCTAGCGGTATGACGTCACACCTCCAACGTCCGATCACGAGTTTCTTCATAATACGAGGACAGAAGAATTTGCTAGATCGTGGTACAAAAGAAACTGCATCGTTGAGGGTGGGTTGGGTGGGACCGATTCATCCCAAGGTGCGATTTATATTTGAATTTTCCCGTAGTATTAGTACTAATAATATTACTGCCATAGTTTTACTGCCATTGATTATTATTATTATTATTATTATTATTATTATTATTTCACAGTAAAAGCATTGAACATAAAGATCGACCCTGATGCTTTCCGTTCTAGATATTTGTTAGTTTTTATGAAAATGTAATAAGTAAAATTTAATTATCTCTTTAATTTACTTTTCTCTATGCTAGCCTTTAACACGTATATGGGAGAAAGTTTGTGCAATATATTTTTGCACCATTTATTTCTATCTATTTTTAAATATCATATGAAGAACCTAATCTAGGATCTTCGGATTATCTGCAGTAATTTTTTTCAATAAATCATCACTCTTTAATCTTTTTTTAGAAATTTTTACATAAGAATTATTCTTTTAAAAATAAATTATTAAAGTTAAATCAATGATTCTAGATAGTGTTGTTCAATAATATCAAATATACTTGCATGCAAAATTTCACTGCAATATGTCAATAACTTAAATGTTTCAGTTATCAGGGAAGCGGCACTTCAGTGCACAAAATTTGGCTGCCATTTTGTAATGATAATTACCCATTAACTGTAACAGTTAAATTAATTCTGAAAATAGTATGCAATTTTAGAACTAGAATATAGAGAATACCAAACTACAAGGCTACAGAACAATTCAATGTTGAGGGAAAAAATAAAGAAACTTCACCTATCTTCCAGCATCGAAAGCTGCATGTTCCCTCTTAAAAAGAAGTACAGTAACAGTAACATTATCATTTCACTTCTATTGATCGTCGTTAAAAATTAAAAAAATGATAAAAATTCAGTAGTAATGCGTACTAGTCGTAATATATAAAATCACCATGCAGCAATTGCAACACTAGTTCCCAATAGTTGTATGCAGAAGATCACCATACAGCAGTTGCACAACTGTTATGTATAGGAAGTCACTATGTAGCATTTATATACAAAGTTCATTGTGTATGTGCTAAAATTATATTATGCATTCGTTTATAACAACTGCTATTCGTCACTGGAATTCACTGCCTAGCCATCTCAGGAGCTGCCAAACGACTTCACAGTTCAAGCGCCATTTAATAAATTTAGTATACTATAACATTTAAGAATTGATGCTAATTAGTAATATATATGTATATATTTAATTTTCATTACATTTTGTAACAACTAAGAATGTAGTTGTTTAGTTTCTCATCTATTTCCTTTCATTTCTTTATTTTAGTCATTTGTATTAAGTTATATATTACTCAAGTACTTATGTTCGAATTTTTTCGTTGTAATTAATGTACGTTTATTGTATTCAGGTGCTTCATTTCTTGTTTTAATTTATTATTATTTTTATTATTATTATTATTATTATTATTATGTATTTCATGTTTTTGCCCTGGCTGAGTGGTAGAGAAGACCTTATGGCCTTAGCTCCGCCAGGTTAAATAAATAAATGAATGAATAAATAAATAATATGAAGGAGAAATACATACAATAAAAAATACAACAATTAAAACACTTTTTGTACATTTCACAGATGTTCTAACTATGGAGACTAGAAGTACCGAAACTCTACTGTAGGCTATAGTTTTTGTCCATATTTAGCGTGTATTTAAAACTCTGCTTCGAAACTGAGATATTTCGTTACATTCATTCAGAGTGAAATATTTCAATATGTTAAAGGGTGCTAATAATTGGATTAACGTTCACGAGTCGTCGCTTGTGCAGAAAAACGAATATGTGAATACTGGAGGATTAGCAGACCATTCATTGGAGTAGCAGCACGGCGCAGTCACGTTTGAGAATAATTCTATAGCACCTATAGAATCTGCTTGCTGCATTAAAACACGCTATATGAGAAGTAAAGGACAGATTTTAACATGGTGAACAAATACAACAGTAACTTAAAGTATGAATATTTACATCCTTCAACGTTTTCATTCAGAATTTGAGGAATAGAAAGCGTTCATGTGGAATTTAAATGCACCTTAAAGCAAAATAGAGTAGACTCTCGCTAACCCGGACTAGATGGGACCGGACCCTGTCCGGATCACTAAAAATCTGGATTAAAGGGTATTTGACATAAAATGCAAGTACTGTAATACAAGTTTAAGATGGGTAAATCTTTAAAAATCAAAATTTTCCCCCATAAAAATAACTTTTCCCACAACTTTTTAAATGTCATTCTTTCTTTATTTATATATATATATATAAATTTTATACAACACAAGACCACCCGAATAAGCGAGCGCTCGTGCTCGGGCACAGTTCATTTATTTAGATTAAATATTATTAAATACACTATTAAATTAAATAACTATTAAATGCAATTAAATAAAAGAAAATATAACTAGTTTGAAATCAGTATCTAGAGAAATAATAATAAAAAGAAAGAACAGAAAAAAAAAGAAAAGTGGGAAGAACAATATTGAAATCCTGAGTTATAACAAATAAAATGGTTCCTTAATTGTCAACTAATTGCAGATTGAAGTACATTTTAAACTAGGAAATAAGATTTGATAAACTTATTGAATTTTTTAATTTTAGTTTTAGTACTACTGTATACGTAGACCTAAATTTTTAACCTAAAACCTGTTGTAGGATTAACAAAGCTAAACAGCTTTGTGAATAAAATTAAAAAATTAGTAAATCCTGCTTTGTTTCATTTTTAAAAATCCCGTTCGAATTAACCGGTTCCGGCCGAACGGAGTCCACATTAGCGGGACACTACTGTAGACAAATACCATCTCCTTAGAGTGAACACTTGTTTGATGAGGATGGTAGTGATGATGACAATCTTTTATGCTCAGACCGGCTCAATAATATACTTTAAAGATTTTCTCCTCTTCATATTCGGAAACCATTCTATTGCATAAATTGAGGTATTAAACTAGCACCCAAGCACAAAATTTTGGTGAAATGGGGCCAGGCCTTAATAATAATAATAATAATAATAATAATAATAATAATAATAATAATAATAATAATAATAATAATGATAATAATGATAATAATAATAATAAATTTTACTGTCATTAAACAAATACAAATTAGCAATCGATAAAGCCAGGTAACAGTACATTTAAATTATACAAAGTTACAGTGACCTAAGTACTACACCATAAGAATCTTACATTTTTACAATTATTGCATAACCCGTCAATGGACCAAGTTAGTTGTGAAGACAAAATAAAATAGAAAATAACAAAGTATCAGGATTACACTCCAGTCTCATTAGTGAATGACTGACTGACTTTTCCTGTAACCCCTATGGTGGGACATAGGGCCTCCAAGTGGAGGTTTCATTACCTAAACTAATCTAGATACGCGTAGTTTCCGAGAGAAGGCAGAGGGACAGGTGGTAAGCCCATCGTCTCTCAAACCCCCTCCGGAAACTAAAGTATTACTTGGACATGAAAGGGCCGATAAATTTTGTCCAGAGGATCTAATTTAGGCTTGGAGTTCTTTTACGTGCCGTAAACCTATGACATGGGCCCCTCCAGCTTAAAGTCCCTCCCGGAGGACTCCGTGCCCAGGAATTTTACGTCCTGAAAAACCCATCGACCGCGGCCGAGTTTGATCCCGCGACCTTTGGATCTAGAAGCGAGACTCATTAGTGATACATAGAAATAAGACAATAATAGGACATCTATATTATAAAATAGATTCCTGGTTAACCAGTCATGTACTCTTATCTTAAGGATATTTACAGGTAAATTTTGATAATTTATTGGTAATTTATTAAATGGTTTCTGCCCAATAATTTGATAATTATTTAGAGATTTTAATAGCCTATGGTGTTGTATATAGATATGGGAATTGGATCTGGTATTATGATAGTGAATACTATTTCTACATTGCAGTTCGGGTAAGCGAACCAATCAACAAGTCAATACCCACATGTGGACTGTGATTTAATAGAGAGTAGCTCCTATGTAACCTGATAGCTATTGGAAAACGAATAATAAGAACTGAAAGTTTCATTGTGGTGACCCATGTAACCATAACTTTACACAGAATAATTTACAATTGCGATTTTAAAATGCTTTTATATAACGGACAGTCCTTCGTGCTGATTGTGATTTCTAAATATAAATGAACAGAGCCTTGTGTGTAATAGGTTATTTCAAACAATTGTAAACGTGATTTATTGAGACAATTTTAATTGCTTTTACTGCATTTGAACACTATTGATGAACTATGTGTCCTATAGCTTGTGTTTTCATGATTACTTTATCAGGTACTAAAGGTAGAGGAAGAATTGTGTTGAAATTAGGTATCAAGTTTTCAGTATTAATACACGCCTTCCGATACAAAAATACTATTTTCAGAAATATATATATATGTAGCCTTTGTCAGCGTAGCTAGAAAACGAATAGTCGTATAAAAACGAAATTTCAAACACAGTATATAGAAGTTATCTTTTGAGGAAGTGTCACGAAGTACGTTAACTGCTTTATTCTACTTTTTTAAGTTTGAAGTTTATTGTTACATACATTATTACATTTCATTATTTACATTATTTAACATTAGTACAGGTAAAAGCAAAAACCAATAGAAAATACCATTTCTAATTTAACATAAAAAATGTAAGGTATGCCCTTAGATGAGCAAAGGTCGTGTTTTGGGGTATAATAGATTAACATAAACCTAATTATATATCAATGCACAGTATATTACAAACGAAAATTATAAATATATGAGTACAATGTATATAAAATAATTTTGCATCATTAACCAGTGGTTTATGTAGAAATTACAAAAACAGAAATTGGGTTGAAACATTGAAAAATAAAACAAAATTAAAGTTGTGCTATAAATATTGCATAATAATTTTTTATGTTCCTCTTGAAATGTTTGAGATTGTAATTTATATATTCTGGGTGCTCAGCAATAAACGTGTAATACAATTTTAAACCATAAATTTGACCATGTATTTGCCCCTTGGTCGTCTTCCATTTAGATTCAATTGCCACTTTACGAGGCGTGTTCATAATGGAACTTTCCCACAAGCCATTAACGGAAACAGAACAGACATTGATGGAAATGTTTATTGCAACAGATGCAGCAAGTGTTCAGCTATTTTTAAACATATTCGCCACCGGAATTGAGACATTTGTCATAACGTGGGACCAACTTTCGAATATATGTGCCATAGAAGTTTGCCCCCTGGGATTTGAACTATTGTGTGATAACCTTCTCCGTTTCTCTTCAATCTCTCCCAGTCTCAGTCATTCACTGTCATTTCTTGAGGTGTAGGAAAAGATGAAAATCTCTGGGTGCGCGGTCAGAGCTGTAGGGTGGAGACTTCAACACCTCCCTGCAAACCTCCTGCAAAAGTTTGGCTAGGACATGTTTCAGCATCCACCCTACAGCCGGGACCTCGCTCTCAGTGATTTCCATGTTTTCCTACACCTCAATAAATGACAGAGAATGACAGAGAAGCGGAGATGGTTGTCACACAGTGGTTCAAATCCCAGGCGGCAGACTTCTACGACACAAGTGTTCAAAAGTTGGTCCCACGGTATGACAAATGTCTCAATTCCTGTGGCGAATATGTTGAAAAATAGCTAAACTCTTGCTGTTGCAATAAATATTTCCATGAAATTTTGTTTTGTTTGTGTAAAAGGTCCTAGGGAAACTTACTTTGTGGACGCGCCTAGTATATTAAGAAAATTCTGTTTCAACGGTTTTATCGACTATGGTTCAGACGAATTTGTTTTAAAAATTAAATTAATATTTGTTATTTCAGCGCTTAGTTGATAATGATCGCGGCCGAATAGGAAGAACATGTTGGTTCTTGTTGTTTACCCATTATTAACCGTGGGCTATTCATACTTCCTAATTATTTTCCCCTTTCCACCATTCCCTTACTCTTCTTCCTCGTCTGATGCGGTGTTGGTAAACTATCATTATAGATTTAGGCCACTGTAAATACGAATAGAATATTGAATAATTTTTTGTTGGTATGTTTTCGATAGAGTAATTTATATTTAAATACAATAAATTGGCGTAATAATAAAATCACATTCCATTACCACTTCCTTTTCGAAACAATTATGAAACGCAGACTAAGCCGACTATGCAATTGAGACTAAAGAACTTATTTTTGACCTAGAATTATTTGCAAATGTGCAAATAATAATAATAATAATAATAATAATAATAATAATAATAAAATAATATTAAAATTACCTAGATCCGTCAGAATACGTAAATGTCACATAAATTATTCATCGTGTTACATATTATGTAGTTCGTCTATTCTGCATTATAATATGGTATAATTTTCAATGCGCAAATTTCCAGGAGACACGAAACTATATTACTGCATTATAAAAACAATATACATGAATGGCTGAATCATGAGCTTTCATATTACAATTTGAAAGAGAGTTATTCTCTAATTGGACAAATAATTTCACAGAGTTGTCATGAAATCACCGGTGTGTGTGTGTGTGTGTGTGAAAATCACGTTTGAATGTTAAATGTCGAATGCCATCATCTCTGTTAATATGAGGCACGTCCATAAAGTAAGGTTCCCTGGGGCCGTCTACAGAAACAAAACACAATTTCGTGGACACATATATTCCAACAGATACAGCAAGAATTCAGCTATTATTTAACATATTTGCAACCGGAATTGAATCATTTCTCATACCGTGTAACCAACTTTTGAATACCTGTGTCCTACAATTCTGCCGCCAGGGATTTGAACCACTGTGTGACAAACATCTCCTCCTCTCTGTCATTCTCTGTCATTCTCTGTCATTCCCTGTCATTTCTTGAGGTGTAGGAAAAAATGGACATCACTGGGAGCGAGGTTCGGGCTGTAGGGTCTCCTGCAGAGTTCGGCTGGGAGGTGTTTAAACATTCACCCTATGTGACAAACATCTCCTCCTCTCTGTCATTCTCTGTCATTCCCTGTCATTTCTTGAGGTGTAGGAAAAAATGGACATCACTGGGAGCGAGGTTCGGGCTGTAGGGTCTCCTGCAGAGTTCGGCTGGGAGGTGTTTAAACATTCACCCTATAGCCCGGACCTCGCTCCCAGTGACTTCCATGTTTTCCTACACCTCAAGAAATGACAGGGAATGACAGAGAATGACAGAGAGGAGATGTTTGTCACACAACGGTTCAAATCCTCGGCGACCGACTTCTACGATACAGGTATTCAAAAGCTGGTTCCGCGGTATGACAAATGTTTCATTCCGGTGGCAAATATGTTGAATAATAGCTGAATACTTGATGTATCTGTAGAAATATATATGTTCACGAAATTGTGTTTTGTTTCTGTAGACGGCCCCAGGGAAACTTACTTTATGGACGAGCCTCGTATAACGAAATGTATAGGAACCACATGAAACTAGTCGTTTATGTTTAAAACCGATAATATAGTGACCCAATAGAGGCTTCAGATCAGCGTCTCTCTCTCTCTCTCTCTCTCTCTCTCTCTCTCTCTCTCTGTCTCTCTGTCTCTCTCTCTCTCTCTCTCTCTCTCTCTGTCTCTATCTCTCTCTCTCTCTCTATCAACAGCCATTAGCGATGCAATATTGAACCATTTTATTCAATATTCAATTATATTCATTCCTGCCACTGCAGTGGCTTAATTAAGAGGTGCAGAAGAAAACCACCAAGACTTCAACCCTAGACCATTCGTTATTGTTAACTTATTTATTTCCTTTACACGTACTGACAGTAAATTTATATTGGCAATGCTAATTTCCGTGAGCGTATGAGCATGATTCAAAATGTAACAGCAAACTAATTCTTGCGAAGTATATATTTCAATTACAGATACAAACAAGATGCCAGTATTAGAATTCATACGTAAAAAATGGCTAAATATGTACATACATATGGGCTAAAAATTCTCTAAATATGGATTAAAATATGGACTAATGTTTTCTAATGGTTCAAATTATAAAAATATAAAAATGTCTGCATATTATCAATGTTGCTTAATTAGCCTATAAAATTAGTACTTATTGCATAAAATGAAAGACACAGAAAAGAATAGAATACATGTCACATAATAATTTTAAAGAGAACCACAAAGCAAAAGTTTAACCAAAAAAATATAATTGCAATTTTTTTAGCTGTTGCTACAATTTGGGAAGGGGGCACATTTTAATATTTTGTGGAAAACGTCAGCAAGACAGTATTCAATTGTGAAATTAATGCAAGATGGCCTTGCTCGGTTGCTATCTTGATTCATTTGGTTACGATTCGCAGAGATCTAATTTACACAGAACAGGATGGTGAATGCAGACTTAAATGGGAAAACATTGAGTGATTTGGACTAAACTCACTATGCCGTTTTTTTTGGGCTAGGAAACTCGAATCTAATGTATTTTTTCTTCGGGCGGCGCACTTTATTCGTGAAATGCACCTCGAAGCCGATTTTTTAGTTTTTTTTTTTAAATTATCAATCGTTATAATAAAATTGTTTACGCATGACTTGGGTAAGGTTCATGAATCTATGGTTCATTTTAATATTTTCATTTCGAATGTTTTTGCCCATATGGAAGCATAAGATTCGTTTTGTTCGTTTAGTTATTTATATTTTTAACGTTAAACAATATAATTAGGAATAAAAGTATGTAATTCCTGAAATTTATGTAAAACGATGTCAGTGTTAATAAATATAATGTTTTAATTATTTATCCGTTACATAATAGTATATTGCGATACAAGTGCCGTAAGCGATGCATACGGATCGAGGAAAGAGTTTGAAAAAACGAGGCGCTCACGCAGAGTTTTTTTCAATTTTCCGAGATACTATATTCAATTAAGCTAATTTCTTTTATGACTATCGGGTATTTGCAGTAACTGAGCGGAACCATATATGGCAATTATCCAACAAAATCCTGTTGAACAGAACCCTGCTTCATTTACTGTTCTCAATGATGTTCGTAAATGCACTTAATAGCCGTAACTTAATATTCAATAAGCGAATAGAGAAAGCTACGGCGGAAAATTGGATGCACGGCATGCAGATTTTCCTTGATTAGTAGAATATTCTTTGAGCATCCATTAGTCTTTGTGAGTTATGGGAAACAGCTTTCTGCTGAAGATGAAATCTGTGTTATTAGTATGTGCCTTCCGCCTACCTTCACTCTCAGTAGGGTTTCTCTGTAATTTGAGAGGAGTATGAAACCCCTTTAATCCAATAGATGAATAACATTAAGAAAGTCTTTGAAGTTTTCACTTTCATTAAAACGTTGAAATGAAGCAGACATTTTAACAAAGGAATAAATTCAGATCATTTCCTTGGTAAATCTCACGGAACGTAAATCTAGAAGGAAAAAGAGAGGATAATAACGATTAAAAGGGTAACAAAATATGATAGTCTGAAATCGCAGTTCCGTAATGCTTAAATAAACATCTATATATATAACCGTATCTAAAAAAATTTGGACGATTTTATAAGGCTATATTTTCACTAATAATTAATGTAAATAATAAAACTAGAAGCAGTAGAATTTAGGGTTGAAAATGAGGGCTGAGAAGAAGGACAAGAAGAAAAAATAGTAACATATTATGGAGGATCAACGAAATAAAGAAACAAAATTTAAATGAGACTGAAAGGAGCAAAGACATGGCATGGGAAGAGAGAAGACAAGATGAGAAATAAAATAAACGCAGGAATGAAAAATAAAGCACATAAGAAAGGAAAAATAAAGCACATAAGAAAGGAAAAGAAAGAAGCAAACAAATAAGCCTATAATTATTTCCAGTATGCCATGTTTTTCTCTACCTTGTCCTTGGCTTGGTTATTTCCTAAGAGTTGACATAGGTCATTTAGCTTGTCACGGTGAGAGGACAGACTAATGTGTAGAATGTAGAATGTAGATCATACATAGTTAATTAATTGGAATTAATCGTATTTAATATGATTCAATTAGTAGGAATAAAGCAGTTACATTATCTTGAAAGATAAATTGATCTGAACGAAAATGTAATTGAGAACCCACATAAGAAGAGTGGCGTATATCAGGGGTGCCCACCCCCAAACTTCAAGACTCACCCCCCAAACTTCACTGCTCACCCCCCAACCTGATTGGCTGTCGACAAGGGTGCCCATATGATATTTTCTAGGGGGGCAGTTTTTTTAATTAATTTATTTTTTGTCGCTTTAACTTCTTGGGCCAATTTGTAACATTAAATTAATAATATAATAATTGCAACAATGACGTAGCCAGAAAATAATTGCGGGGAGGGTCGGAAGTGCCGGGGGTTTGAAATACACCCAGGGGTGGGGGTCCATCCCCAGAAAAGTTTTAAATATTTAACTAATGAAAATCACATTTTACGCTATTTTAGAACAGAAAAACTAGATAGGAAATTTTTTTACCAGACTCTAAGACATGCCAATGTAAATAAGAAACCATTACCTAAGTGGGGGTCCACCCCCGGAAATTTTTAAAAAATTGAACTAACGAAAATCACATTTTACGAGATTTTAGCGCTCAAAAACTAGCTAGAAAATTTGTTTACCATACTCTAAGACATGTCAATGTAAACAAGAAAATATTACTGTATTAATGTAAGCGAGAATATTACAATTGGGCATTAGCCTGCAATATTCTTAGTACAATAAATAAATAAATAAATTACCTAAGTCGGGTACCCCCGGGAAATTTCTAAATCTTGAACTACTTTAATGAAAATCACATTTTACGCTATTTTAACACTGAAAAACTAGTTAGCAAATTTGTTTACTAAACTCTAAGACATGGCAACTTAAAAAAGAAATTGTTACCTAAGTTATAATACTTATTACTATTTATAAGAAAAGTTAAATAACACATGAACAGTGGACATAATAGGCCTACTCATTATGTTATGAAAAGAAAATAACTGCTATATCATATTTGACACACCAACAAACCTTATTTAATTAAATAAATATTTTTTTAAAAATACAAATTTAGAATTTTAGGTTTTGACTTTTGGGGGTCCAATCCCCCTGGACTCCCCTTTCCTAATTCACTGTGGATTCTGCTTCCATGTTGTCGACTTGGTAAAACTTCTGCAAACTTTTTATGTTTCAACTGACTTTCAAATAATTTTCTTAAAAGAAAAACACCTGACTATAATAATTATTATTATTAATATACATTTGTTTTCCTTTCCCTGACAGCTGGGGGACCCCGCGTATGGGCGCCCATGGCTGTCGAAATTCGTCATCTTTATCTTGAAGATTCTGCTTGGGATTTACATCAATATACGTTTCACAACATTACAGTTTTTACAATTATGTACAATTATTATCTTCGCCACTGCTTTTACTTTCAGTAATCTTGTATTTTATATCTAAACTATGTTTCAGTATATACGGATGTTTCTTTCTGCAGTGATCTTGCCATTTGTCATGCCTAATAATGGCATTGCACAACAATATTCTAAACACTTATATTTAAATTGCTGTTGTTTTTTCGGAATATTCGAGATGCGGAGATGGACTGAAACCGGTAGCCGTAACCTCAAGTTTCAAATTAAGAATGCATCATTGGTTATAGTCAGACACCTTTCCGCCCGTTCTTTATAAGGTGGCAAGTGCAGTAAAATCACTTCCAAGAATAATATTATTCTTGCAGGTGGCATTGTACGAAGACGGTAATAACTAGGGACCGGATTTTTAGGTTTTTAAAAACACTGTTTTAGGTTTTCCATTAGGCGAAATAGTTTTTTTTTAGGTTTTTTGTCCAAAATATCGTTTTCGGGTAGAATAATTGATTTAATGAATTCGAATGTGCTACATAGCATTCTATACATAATACTTGTAAAGTTTAACTCAACAAAATTGACTTAAATTTGTGTAAACTTGTTTTAGTACAATATTATACAATTAAAGAAAGAAAGCATAAACATCAAAAGAAGCAGTGAAAATAAGATTGCCTCACATTTCCTGGTTACAATATATCACTAAATATCTTTCTAGATTCTCAACTGTGAAGTTCTTCCTGTTATCTCTTAGTTAATAGTTAATGCTGGTGGTATTAATTTCAACCCGACAAAAATATTGTCTCTCCGCAAAATACCGATTTCTCAACCGACAAACAAAAAAGACAAAAAGTAGCCTAAATTAGATATTTTAGGTTTTATATCCCGTTTAGGTATATTTAGGTTTTTATACCCCATTTAGGTATTTTTAGGTGCTACAGAATTAATGTGGGTGAATCCTATGGACATGATTCGAAAAAGTGTATGAGCGATTTTTGTTTTGGAAGTAAGGAAAAAATAGGTAAAAACCTAAGAATCCGGTCCCTAGTAATAACACAGTATACTCCAATAATTCCTACCAACAATGATTCACTTCGCAGTCGCAACTATCGGCACAGAGTGATCGATTTCGTTGGCGCTGCAGTTGTTTATATATACAAGCAAATGCGTTTCGCTAATTTATTGACTATTCACTTCTAAAGAATTAGAAGAGACCTTTTGAAGTTATAAAACTTGACCGTTTTTATTTTTAACATATAAAACTCTAATTTTTCAACAATTTTCACCCCCCCCCCAGAAAATTCATAAAACGATAATATTTTGCCCCCCCCCCCCTAGAAATTTCATTGACGCAGTCTGCGTCTTAACCCCCCTCTGTGGGCACCCCTGCATATATTGTTTAAGACAGGGCTCAATTAGGAACGAAAGCATGGTTGCCTCAAAACTATTTAAATAACCTGATTATCTAATGTAGACTATCACACAGTCACAGACTTTATCAAGGTATATAAAGCTACGACTTTATGGGCTACATAACAGAGTCTGAATAGTAAATTAATAAATTTCATTGTACCTAAAGAGGGTGAATTTATTTGATTAAATGTTTTTTCTCCTTATTCCCTCTGATATTAACAATGACAAACACAAATGACAAATGAAGTTTATTAAGTGTCAGTATGGTAGTTTATGAGATTGTGTGCGGGGACGAAAATGTCTGTCCGTCCGTCCGTGTGTCTATACGCACCATAACTCAAATAAGCTTTTTCGGATTTTCATGAAACTTTGAAAACACATTTATAATGTCCATGGGAAGAACCCTATTGATATTGAGCCAAATCGGTTCACCGGTACCGGAGTAATGCCCAATTTAGTTCCTATTTTAAGAGATTATATCGGAAAGGCGCCATAGCTCAAATACGCTGTATCGGATTTCCATGAAACTTGGTATACACATAATGTCCATAGGAAGACGTCTATTGATATTGGATAAAATCGGTTGACCTGTTTCGGAGAAATGCTCAATTTAGTGCCTATTTTATGGTAATATACGTATTCGAAAGAATTTATGAAATGCAAATCAGTTATCATGACAACATAGTCAGTTGTTTTACTGTGATCTTATAAGGCTTTGGCAATTGAAATACAGTTAGCTATGACAAATAACACTATTGCTTTACATGCGCTTATCCAACTAGACCGTTAAACTGATCCAGGTGGCTGAGATGGTAACGTCTTGGCCTCACATTCTGGAGTTCCGTGGTTCAAATCCAGAAACCGGCCAATTTGACTTTTTTTGGTATTCTACAGATTATAATTGCAATCATAACTAATTAAACAAAAACATACTGGCACTTTGTTACATCAGTTTACCTGATTTTATTAATCTATGAATATTAATATTCTAAGTAGGATATAGATAGGAATCAAAACTGACAGAATGATTTACTATTGATACGACATTGCTGTAAACGCTGATCAGCAGGGCTAGAATTTCTATGTATAAACATATTTGTTTTTTATCAGCCTACATACATTCCTAGGATTGCTGATCAACATTATGTAATTTTACAGAGTTATTCTATCCGACGTTTTGATCAATGATTCTGTTCTGGAAGTTGACTTCAAAGGAAGCATCTTCCAAACGATAAAAAAATAAGCTTATATAGAGTAAAATTATGGTTGAAAAATTTGACTCCTGCCGTAATTTAGGTGGCAACTAGAAGTTAATTTAACAACGAAGCTAATTCATAACACTAAAATAAAAGAACTTCCACATTCATCAACCTATTTCTTTATTTTAAGGGTGTACAATTTAGATAGAAACTCTACAAAAATTTGCAAACTGTTAGGTTAAGAGCCTATGTTGTTGGAACCGAATTTGGACACTAAAGATTTGTCTCAATATTAGTTTTCTTAAATTTTTATAGCAAGTCCATTCTGCTCTATCCTGAGCTGGTATCTCCTTTCATGCTGTATCCTGAACTACTATCTCCTCCGCTGCTTACTCCTTTCTATCATGAGCTGCCATCTCCTCCGCTGCTCTATCATGAGCTGCTACCTCCTCCGCTGTTCTACCATGAGCTGATATCTCATCCATTGCTCTACCATGAGCTGCTATCTCCTCCGCTGCTATATCATGAGCTGCTGTTTCCTCCGCTGGTCTACCATGAGAAGCTACCTCCTCCGCTGCTCTACCATGAGCTGCTATCTCCGCCGCAGCTCTATCATGAGCTGCTATCTCCTCCGCTGCTCTACCAAGAGCTGCTATCTCCTCCGCTGCTCTATCATGAGCTGCTATCTACTCCGCTGCTCTATCATGAGCTGCTACCTCCTCCGCTGCTCTATCATGAGCTGCTACCTCCTCCGCTTCTCTATCATGAGCTGCTACCTACTCCGCTTCTCTATCATGAGCTGCTACCTCCTCCGCTGCTCTATCATGAGCTGCTACCTCCTCCGCTGCTCTATCATGAGCTGCTATATCCTCCGCTGCTGTAGAATGAGATGTAATCTCCTCCGCTGCTCTATCATGACCTGCATCTCCTCCGCTGCTCTATCATGAGCTGCTACCTTCTCCGCTGCTCTACCATGAACTACTATCTCCTCCGCTGCTTACTCCTTTCTATCATAAACTGCCATCTCCTCCGCTGCTCTATCATGAGCTGCTACCTCCTCCGCTGTACTACCATGAGCTGCTACCTCCTCCATTGCTCTACCATGAGGTACTATCTCCTCCGCTGCTATATCATGAGCTGCTGTTTCCGCCGCTGGTCTACCATGAGAAGCTACCTCCTCCGCTGCTCTACCATGACCTGCTACCTCTTCAGCTGCTGTAGAATGAGATGTAATCTCCTCCGCTGCTCTATCATGAGCTGCATCTCCTCCGCTGCTCTATAAAGAGCTGCTATCTCCTCCGCTGCTCTATCATGAGCTGCTATCTCCTCCGCTGCTCTATCATGGGCTGCTATCTCCTCCTCTGCTCTATCATGGGCTGCTATCTCCTCCGCTGCTCAACCATGAGCTGCTACCTCTTCCGCTGCTCTATCATGAGCTGCTATCTCCTCCGCTGCTCTATCATGAGCTGCTACCTCCTCCGCTGCTCTATCATGAGCTGCTACCTCCTCCGCTGCTCTATCATGAGCTGCGTCCTCCTCCATTGCTCTACCATGAGCTACTATCTCCTCCGCTGCTATATCATGAGCTGCTGTTTCCTCCGCTGCTCTACCATGAGAAGCTACCTCCTCCGCTGCTCTACCATGAGCTGCTACCTCCTCCGCTGCTGTAGAATGAGATGTAATCTCCTCCGCTGCTCTATCATGAGCTGCATCTCCTCCGCTGCTCTACAAAGAGCTGCTATCTCTTCCGCTGCTCTATCATGAGCTGCTATCTCCTCCGCTGCTCTATCATGGGCTACTATCTCCTCCGCTGCTCAACCATAAGCTGCTACCTCTTCCGCTGCTCTATCATGAGCTGCTATCTCCTCCGCTGTTCTATCATGAGCTGCTATCTCCTCCGCTGCTCTATCATGAGCTGCTATCTCCTCGCTGGTCTATCATGAGCTGCTATCTACTCCGCTGCTCTATCATGAGCTGCTACCTCCTCCACTGCTCTACCATGAGCTGCTATCTACTCCGCTGCTCTATCATGAGCTGCTACCTCCTCCGCTGCTCTATCATGATCTGCTATCTCCTCCGCTGCTCTACCATGAGCTGCTGTGTCCTCCGCTGCTCTATCATGAGCTGCTGTCTCCTCCGCTGCTCTACCATGAGCTGCTATCTCGTCCGTTGCTCTATCATGAGCTGCTATCTACTCCGCTTCTCTATCATATGCTGCTACCCCCTCCGCTGCTCTATCATGAGCTGCTACATCCTCCGCTGCTCTATCATGAGCTGCTACCTCCTCCGCTGCTGTAGAATGAGATGTTATCACCTCCTCTGCTCTATCATGAGCTTCTACCTCCTCCGCTGTTCTACCATGAGCTGCTACCTCCTCCATTGCTCTACCATGAGTTGCTATCTCCTCCGCTGCTATATCATGAGCTCCTGTTTCCTCCGCTGGTCTACCATGAGAAGCTACCTCCTCCGCTGCTCTACCATGAGCTGCTATCTCCCTCGCTGCTCTAGCATGAGCTGCTATCTCCTCCGCTGCTCTATCATGAGCTGCTACCTCCTCCGCTGCTGTAGAATGAGATGTAATCTCCTCCGCTGCTCTATCATGAGCTGCATCTCCTCCGCTGCACTATCAAGAGCTGCTATCTCCTCCGCTGCTCTATCATGAGCTGCTATCTGCTCCGCTGCTCTATCATGAGCTGCTATCTCCTCCGCTGCTCAACCTTGAGCTGCTACATCTTCCGCTGCTCAATCATGAGCTGCTATCTCCTCCGCTGCTCTATCATGAGCTGCTATCTCCTCGCTGCTCTATCAAGAGCTGCTATCTACTCCGCTGCTCCACCATGAGCTGCTACCTCCTCCGCTGCTCCACCATGAGCTGCTATCTACTCCGCTGCTCTATCATGAGCTGCTACCTCCTCCGCTGCTCTATCATGGGCTGCTGTCTCCTCCGCTGCTCAACCATGAGCTGCTGTCTCCTCCGCTGCTCAACCATGAGCTGCTACCTCTTCCGCTGCTCTATCATGAGCTGCTATCTCCTCCGCTGCTATCTCCTCCGCTGCTCTATCAAGAGCTGCTATCTCCTCCGCTGCTCTATCATGAGCTGCTATCTCCTCCGCTGCTCTATCGTGAGCTGCTATCTCCTCCGCTGCTGAAGAATGAGCTGCTATCTCCTCCGCTGCTGTAGAATGAGCTGCTATCTCCTCCGCTGCTGTAGAATGAGCTGCTATCTCCTCCGCTGCTGTAGAATGAGCTGCTATCTCCTCCGCTGCTCTATCATGAGCTGCTATCTCCTCCGCTGCTATATCATGGGCTGCTATCTCCTCCGCTGCTCAACCATGAGCTGCTACATCTTCCGCTGCTCTATCATGAGCTGCTATCTCCTCCGCTGCTCTATCATGAGCTGCTATCTCCTCGCTGCTCTATCATGAGCTGCTATCCCCTCCGCTGCTGTATCATGAGCTGCTATCTCCACCGCTACTCTACTATGAGCTGCTGTCTCCTCCGCTGCTCTGTCATGAGCTGCTATCTCCTCCGCTGCTGTAGAATGAGCTGCTATCTCCTCCGCTGCTCTATCATGAGATGCTCTCTCCTCCGCTGCTCTATCATGAGCTGCTATCTCCTCCGCTGCTCTACCATGAGCTGCTATCTCCTCTGCTGCTCTATCATGAGCTGCTACCTTCTCCGCTGATCTACCACGTGCTGCCATTTCCTGCGCTTCTCTATCATGAGCTGTTATCTCTCCCGCTGGTCTACCATGAGCTGCTGTCTCCTTTGTTGCTCTATCATGAGCTGCTATCTCCTCCGCTGGTGTATCTTGAGCTGCTATCCTCCCGCTGCTCTATCATGAGCTGCTATCCTCCCGCTGCTCTATCATGAGCTGCTATCTTCACCGCTTCTCTACTATGAGCCGCTATCTCCTCAGCCGATCTATCCTGAGCTACTGTCTCCTACGCTGCTGAAGAATGAACTGCTATCTCCTCCGCTGCTCTAATATGAGCTGTTATCTCCTCCGCTGCTCTACTATGAGCTGTTATCTCCTCCGCTGCTCTATCATGAGCTGCTATCTCCTCTGCTGCTTTATCATGAGCTGCTATCTCCTCCGCTGCTCTATCATGAGCTGCTGTCTACTTCGCTGCTCTACCATGACCTGCTACCTCTTCAGCTGCTGTAGAATGAGATGTAATCTCCTCCGCTGCTCTATCATGAGCTGCATCTCCTCCGCTGCTCTATAAAGAGCTGCTATCTCCTCCGCTGCTCTATCATGAGCTGCTATCTCCTCCGCTGCTCTATCATGGGCTGCTATCTCCTCCGCTGCTCTATCATGGGCTGCTATCTCCTCCGCTGCTCAACCATGAGCTGCTACCTCTTCCGCTGCTCTATCATGAGCTGCTATCTCCTCCACTGCTCTATCATGAGCTGCTACCTCCTCCGCTGCTCTATCATGAGCTGCTACCTCCTCCGCTGCTCTATCATGAGCTGCGTCCTCCTCCATTGCTCTACCATGAGCTACTATCTCCTCCGCTGCTATATCATAAGCTGCTGTTTCCTCCGCTGCTCTACCATGAGAAGCTACCTCCTCCGCTGCTCTACCATGAGCTGCTACCTCCTCCGCTGCTGTAGAATGAGATGTAATCTCCTCCGCTGCTCTATCATGAGCTGCATCTCCTCCGCTGCTCTACAAAGAGCTGCTATCTCTTCCGCTGCTCTATCATGAGCTGCTATCTCCTCCGCTGCTCTATCATGGGCTACTATCTCCTCCGCTGCTCAACCATGAGCTGCTACCTCTTCCGCTGCTCTATCATGAGCTGCTATCTCCTCCGCTGCTCTATCATGAGCTGCTATCTCCTCCGCTGCTCTATCATGAGCTGCTATCTCCTCGCTGGTCTATCATGAGCTGCTATCTACTCCGCTGCTCTATCATGAGCTGCTACCTCCTCCACTGCTCTACCATGAGCTGCTATCTACTCCGCTGCTCTATCATGAGCTGCTACCTCCTCCGCTGCTCTATCATGATCTGCTATCTCCTCCGCTGCTCTACCATGAGCTGCTGTGTCCTCCGCTGCTCTATCATGAGCTGCTGTCTCCTCCGCTGCTCTACCATGAGCTGCTATCTCGTCCGTTGCTCTATCATGAGCTGCTATCTACTCCGCTTCTCTATCATATGCTGCTACCACCTCCGCTGCTCTATCATGAGCTGCTACATCCTCCGCTGCTCTATCATGAGCTGCTACCTCCTCCGCTGCTGTAGAATGAGATGTAATCACCTCCTCTGCTCTATCATGAGCTTCTACCTCCTCCGCTGTTCTACCATGAGCTGCTACCTCCTCCATTGCTCTACCATGAGTTGCTATCTCCTCCGCTGCTATATCATGAGCTCCTGTTTCCTCCGCTGGTCTACCATGAGAAGCTACCTCCTCCGCTGCTCTACCATGAGCTGCTATCTCCCTCGCTGCTCTAGCATGAGCTGCTATCTCCTCCGCTGCTCTATCATGAGCTGCTACCTCCTCCGCTGCTGTAGAATGAGATGTAATCTCCTCCGCTGCTCTATCATGAGCTGCATCTCCTCCGCTGCACTATCAAGAGCTGCTATCTCCTCCGCTGCTCTATCATGAGCTGCTATCTGCTCCGCTGCTCTATCATGAGCTGCTATCTCCTCCGCTGCTCAACCATGAGCTGCTACATCTTCCGCTGCTCTATCATGAGCTGCTATCTCCTCCGCTGCTCTATCATGAGCTGCTATCTCCTCGCTGCTCTATCAAGAGCTGCTATCTACTCCGCTGCTCCACCATGAGCTGCTACCTCCTCCGCTGCTCCACCATGAGCTGCTATCTACTCTGCTGCTCTATCATGAGCTGCTACCTCCTCCGCTGCTCTATCATGGGCTGCTGTCTCCTCCGCTGCTCAACCATGAGCTGCTGTCTCCTCCGCTGCTCAACCATGAGCTGCTACCTCTTCCGCTGCTCTATCATGAGCTGCTATCTCCTCCGCTGCTCTATCAAGAGCTGCTATCTCCTCCGCTGCTCTATCATGAGCTGCTATCTCCTCCGCTGCTCTATCGTGAGCTGCTATCTCCTCCGCTGCTGAAGAATGAGCTGCTATCTCCTCCGCTGCTGTAGAATGAGCTGCTATCTCCTCCGCTGCTGTAGAATGAGCTGCTATCTCCTCCGCTGCTCTATCATGAGCTGCTATCTCCTCCGCTGCTATATCATGGGCTGCTATCTCCTCCGCTGCTCAACCATGAGCTGCTACATCTTCCGCTGCTCTATCATGAGCTGCTATCTCCTCCGCTGCTCTATCATGAGCTGCTATCTCCTCGCTGCTCTATCATGAGCTGCTATCCCCTCCGCTGCTGTATCATGAGCTGCTATCTCCACCGCTACTCTACTATGAGCTGCTGTCTCCTCCGCTGCTCTGTCATGAGCTGCTATCTCCTCCGCTGCTGTAGAATGAGCTGCTATCTCCTCCGCTGCTCTATCATGAGATGCTCTCTCCTCCGCTGCTCTATCATGAGCTGCTATCTCCTCCGCTGCTCTACCATGAGCTGCTATCTCCTCTGCTGCTCTATCATGAGCTGCTACCTTCTCCGCTGATCTACCACGTGCTGCCATTTCCTGCGCTTCTCTATCATGAGCTGTTATCTCTCCCGCTGGTCTACCATGAGCTGCTATCTCCTCCGCTGGTGTATCTTGAGCTGCTATCCTCCCGCTGCTCTATCATGAGCTGCTATCCTCCCGCTGCTCTATCATGAGCTGCTATCTTCACCGCTTCTCTACTATGAGCCGCTATCTCCTCAGCCGATCTATCCTGAGCTACTGTCTCCTACGCTGCTGAAGAATGAACTGCTATCTCCTCCGCTGCTCTAATATGAGCTGTTATCTCCTCCGCTGCTCTACTATGAGCTGTTATCTCCTCCGCTGCTCTATCATGAGCTGCTATCTCCTCTGCTGCTTTATCATGAGCTGCTATCTCCTCCGCTGCTCTATCATGAGCTGCTGTCTACTTCGCTGCTCTACCATGAGCTGCTATCTCCTAAGCTGCTCTATCATGAGCTGCTATCTCCTCCGCTGCTGTAGAATGAGCTGCTATCTCCTCCGCTGCTCTATCAATAGCTGCTACCTCATCCACTGCTCTACCATGATACCATGCGCGCCTAAATAAAATCAGTGCATATTCACTTACCTTGAACACTCATATGTTGTACAGTCAATTGCGTAAAGCCAAATTTATGCATGCATGTAGAGGTTTCTGTAGTATCATTAATACAAGACGTATACAAAGTTTCAAATATTTTTTACTTATCTTGTCATGGCATAGAGTCCTTCAAAAATAAGTTCTAAAATGATCAACTTACTTATGCATAAAAAATAACATAAATATAAACAATTAAGAACATTTACTGTTAAAGAAATTATTCTTCTCTCTTATAAGATTTTCTAGTAAAACAGTGAATTCCATCACTGTCGTTCCGTGAACTCTAGCCTCCATAACTAACTAACTCCGAGGCGCTAACATCCCGGAAGGGACAAGGCCTATCACCCGATCGCTGCGTCATCTACCATAGTTAGACGGCAGGATTGGGGGCATGTGGTCAGCATGCCGTCACCCACGGCCGTTAATGGTGGTTTCCATGACCGGAGCCGCTACTACTAGCCTCCATAAGAAAGCATATTTTATTTTTTATTGAATATCCAAGATTGGATTAAACCCTATTCACCCGAAGGTATATTAGGGTTAGAGATAATGAAAAAATGAGTTCTTGAATGATTTTAAGAAATAAGAATTCTCATTGGAGTGCTTTGCAAAAAGGGATTAAAACTTAGTTATGCCTATTATTATTTAAGAGCAAATATACGGTATTCATATCATAATTCAAAGGTGTAATAATGGTTATTTATGAAACAAGTAGCGAAAACGAGATTTTCTATGTTCGCGAAACGAGCCCATAAGGGCGTGTGTAACTATCCTATGAGCAAGCTAAAGCCATTTTACCATGTGTACCATACTACAGTTTTTAGTAATCCGTTAATGTTTGTGAAATACTAATTTTATTGCGTGCCGTGCAGCAATATTGGGAACTTCCAGCAGTCCTGCCATTTAGTATGCACTTGCGCAGACAGAGGGTATTGATTTTCTGCTGCATGGCTGCCAGCATATCATTGTATGGAGTGGACAACGCTTTTCAGCCATCAAGTGACTAGTTTTGCGACAACCGTGAGAAATTCAATATTTAAAAATGCCTAATGAATTTCAACATTAGGCCTATCAATTTTTATCACACTGAGTATTTTTAATATTCATATGCAAATATTTTTTAATTCAGTAAGAATTATCGGTGAAACTGAAAATATATTTGGTTACCCTGGAATGTTATAATTTTATACCACTCAGTGGCATAATTTTCTCCTCTTAATTAATATTATCTACCATCAAAAGAGCTTTTTTCACCTTCGACTGTCTAACAAGTATTTTAAAGTATTATCTAAGGATTGTCTACGTTATATTATGGTTTATATCTTAGTACTGCCCTTATAGGCCGTCTCCAGTGGTTAACATTGTTGACCACGGATCTTCACAGGTTCAATTTGGGATGCATCAGTTCCATGGAAGAACTACTTGATAGGACTAGCAATTTAGTCAGGAAACAATATCGGACACGACAGATTGTACATTGGCCATACGCCTCACCATCGTTATACGAGTTGATGAAGACGCAAAGTTGGACTTACCTCCGAGGTTTGTTTTAATTTATTCAAAAGCTATCATAGACCGGGCCCTGAAATAAAAGCAACTTAGGATGACAATCATGAAGTGAACATAATTAATTGGTTCAGTATGCCTATGCATAGAGGCAGTGCTTCTCAAAATGTGATAACGGTACCTCTGAAGGTATTTGCAGGACTTTTAGGAGTAAGGTAGTATTTTAAAAGAATAAATTAAGTTAAAGAATGATATAATTGGCCCAGTAGGCATGTGCATAGATGCAGTGCTTCTCAAAATGTGATTGTGTAACGATATCCTTGGAGGTATTTGCAGGACTTTTTGGGATTACAGTAGTATTTTATAGATTACGGTAGTATTTTATATATCCGTAGAATAAGATATCCGGTAAAATGAAATAACCAAGCATTACAGATTTCTTTTAGGATTCACTACCAAAGAAACTGATTCGGTACATGGTCTAATCCAACTTCGTTAAAGCTAGTTATCATTTTCTGACCACCACATAGACCGCCATCAAGTTTCAGCCCATGCCTGCACCACGTGACCCAACGATTTCCTTTCCCTGAGCAGTCGATTCTGTGAACACGCATTATTTCATAGGGCCATTTTAGGTTAATTTTATGTGAACTTCTTAGCGATTTTATTTATAATTACAATATTCCAAGGAATAGATGTAGTAACATGGATTCTCCAAACATTCTCATATTTTCAAACACAGATAAACTTTGTGCTCAGACTCTGATTTTGAATAGGTTTGTTTGGAAGGATGTTATAAACCGAGCAAGGCTCCGTTTGTTCAACTTGTCCTTCTGGATGGTATCAGTTTACAAATAAGTGAGTCGGCTTACCAGCGACGATCACAGGCCTAAGTTGCAGTACTTCTTCATCGTTAAATAATCATAAAACCAACAAACAAACCAGTTCCATTGACAAAACAGTGCTACGCATTTAAAAACAATCTTGTTCATTTTTGCCTAATGAGGTTATGTTATCTTTGTTCGCTTGTACCAACATTTTCTCTACGCTAAGGACCTGATCAAACTCTTTCACATACCGGCGGATTATATTTTGTGGACCTCTGCTGTAGACTAACAGTAAATAACTTGTTAATTTAAACGTATCTACAGTACAGCATAGGACGCGCTGCTATAGCTTCATAAAAAATGTGATAAGATTACATCAGCACTAATTCCATTAGGCTACATTCCAAAATACGGTTTGAAACAACGTTATTGGCTATAAAATTCAGAAGTTCTTAACCATATCTCCTAATGGATATTAAATGAAGCAACATTTTTTACTAAAATTACATGCTTTATCTTCTAATTTGGAGGTTTCACGCAGGAAATAAGCTTCCCAGGCTTCTAATAAAATATTTAAAAACTTATATCAGCACATCTGCAAACCCACACAAGAATACAGTAGCCTACTCATGCCGAAGTTATACAAGAGACCAGGACAAAAACCACATGCTATAAATACCTGAATACTAAGCCTATGGAGTGTGATTTCGGAAGTTGTCTTCGGAGAGTCCATTTTAATATGCTTTTGAGAAACAGAAATGTTTCTCAAATATCTACTAATTTTGATCCACGCCGAAAATGAAGAGCGATCTCTTAGCAACAAAATTATTTGATGGCGTACAAGAATTTAGTAATATCTTGGCAACATGTACATAGGCCCTAACTTATTTAAAAAAATGCATTTCTCTATGTGGGAAAAATTTACTAAGTGCTATTGACTGGTTTGAATCTGGAAATAACAGTTGGTTTGCTTTGTTTTAAACAATTCTCTGGCAGAATATCAATATTCAGATTCCTGGGATGAGATCGAAAAATAAATTGGATGTATGAACGAAAAATAAGCTTCGAAGGTTTTCTCTATGTATCTTCATGACTTAACTGGTTTGATAGAAATATCCCATAGGCTACTTATGATCATTTTATTAAGAGTTAATTATTCGCAACAACATCCAAAAAGTTTAAGCACATTTAATTAGGAATTATTTAACGAAAACGATGGAACTTTATAATTTTTAAGAGAATCGTTTCATTTAAAGTACAGTATTTATTTTGTTACTTCTCGAATTTTCAGTGTGAAATGTCATAAATTAAAAAAATAAAATTATCAGGAAAATGCCTTCGTGTTATGTCTGTAAACAGCTTAGCTCGACAACGAACAATCATATAAAGTGAAATTTTACATTTGCGTTACAACTTTTCTGGGGATAGAACATAAAGAATGGGAATAATTTAATGAACGAAATTTATTTTGGAATCTACTTTCGAAAATTCGTTTAAAGCTTTTACGCAAGGTAGCCTATATATACTAAGAGCTAAATCTATTATTTGAAACAGTTCATGTTTAAAAAATCTGAAGGACATTTATAAGTCAGTCATCCTTTAAAAAACTCAGTCCTTTATTCAGAACAAATAGGCTTATGTATACCTTTCGTGAGGCTAAGAAAACGCACACTTCCTGCAATACGGCCATTTATTCTATATTAGAATGTGAAATGAGCAAGTTGTATTGCCCATGCAAAGGGTTCAGAAAGTTATATGAGTGAATCACATACTTTTTTTTGGGATTTCTCCTTGCAATATAGCCATCAACAATGGGAGGAATTATAAAGGGAAGACTTGGAAAAGAAGTCTAGTGTGATTTACCAAGGACTTTGGCTATTGGCTCGTCAACTTCAATGCTAAGTATTGAACTTGCTACATGCAGTTTCTTAAAATCGAGATCATCGGCGCCGATTTCGGGGAGGCAAGGTAATTTCTACCCCGACATTAAATTTTTTATCATATAAGGCCTATGTATAACAAAAAATCCAATTCTTGCCCCCGAAATATTTTTAAGTCGGCGCCTCTGAACGAGATTGTTATCGGATACACGTCATGAAACAACAAAGTAGTAGACTACTAGATGACAAATATTTCTCATTTTCTTCCCTCAGATGACGTTTCAAATTCCTAGGCGTAGCTAATTGTTCCTTTTGAGTAAAGAATACACTGTAGTATTTGTGCAGACTGCAAGGCACTTAAAATAACCATGGAATGTAGATAAAGTAAAGTTTTCCCTATACAGGCCATGGAGACCCAGAGGGTTCCAGGAGGTTGAGGTTCCCACACATTTAGGCAATCGGAATGAAGGTGATAAAGTTGTCAGCCTTACGCACCGGCTGCCTTTACCCCCCAGGATTGCTCCTGGTACTCGTTTTTGTTAGGGGCTGAGTCGACCCCAGGGCCATAGTGCCACCCGATTAGGCCAATTGAAAAACTCCAACGATCTCAATCACTACGCTACGGCTTATCCCGATATCAAATGTAGATACTGCATAACATTATGGAAAAAAGGAATTTGAATTGCACAGACGAGGAGGCTCTCGGCGAATGGATAGTAGGCTATAGTTTTGAAACATATTCCTCATATCGCATCCGAAATGATCCACCTATTAAATCATAAAGTACAAGTTATGGGTGCATCATGTTAACACGGTGAGTAATATTATTAAGTGCCAGTATGGTACTTTATGAGATTGTGTGTGGGGACGAAAAATGTCTGTCCGTCTGTCTGTCTGTCTGTCCGTCCGTGTGTCTGTACGCGCGATAACTCAAATACGCTTTGTCGAATTTTAATGAAACTTGGTATACACGTTTATAATGTCCATGGGAAGAACCCTATTGATATTGAACCAAATCGGTTCACCGGTACCGGTGTAATGCCCAATTTAGTGCCTATTTTAATAGATTATGGCGCCTTTCTAATAGAAAGGCGCCATAACTCAAATACGCTGTATCGGATTTCCATGAAACTTGGTATACTCATTTATGACGTTCATGAGAAGTGCCCTATTGAATTTGAACCTAATCTGTTGACCGGTACCGGAGTAAACCCCAATTTAATGTCTACTTTAAAGGCGCAATAACTCAAATACGCTTTATCGTATATTTATGAAACTTCGTATACGCATTTATAATGTCCATGGGAAGACGTCTATTTATAATAGATAAAATCGGTTTACCTGTTTCGGAGTAATGCTCAATTTAGTGCCTATTTTATGGTAATATACGTATTCGAAAGAATTTATAAAAAAAAAATGAAAATCAATTATCTTGACAACACTGCCTATTGTTTTACTGTTATCTTATAAGGCCTTGGAAATTAAAATACAGGTAGCTATGACAAAAAACACTATCGATTTACAAGCGCTTATCCAACTAGACCGTTAAAATGACCCCGGTGGCCGAGATGGTAACGCTTTGGCCTCACATTCTGGAGTCCATGGTTCAAAACCCGAAACCGGCCAATTTGAATTTTTTTTTTTTACATTTTTATGTGAGTGTGCGATTGTCATGATATCACATATCTGTACAGTTCAGGTGATGCTGGAAGATTTTAATCTCATTAAAAAAAACTAGACCTTTGTTCTTCCGTAAGCCCTGCTTAATGAATAAATCTGGAGCTTAACTTGGAAATCAATTTAAAAAAAAACATATTCTGCATATCATAATTGCAGTCATAACTGTTTAAACAAAAACATACTGGCACTTTGTTACATCAGTTTACCTGATTTTATTTTGTTTTGAAATTGTTATACATATTTTTTTTCTTTTTATGTCATATAATACTAATAGAAAATCAAATAACGGTCATACCATGCATAAAAATCATAGCAAACAATCCTATTTTCGCAGATGCCCTAATTTATCAATATTTTACTGTTATTTATTAAGTGCCAGAATGGCACTTTATGAGATTGTGTTGGGGATGGGAAAATGTCTGTCCGTCTGTCTGTGTGTCCGAGTGTCTGTACGCGCGATAACTGAAATACGCTATATCGTATTGTCATTAAACTTGGTATACGCATTTATAATGTCCATGGGAAGAACCCTATTGGTATTGGACCAAATCGGTTGACCGGTATCGAAATAACGAGTAATTATCAGTCACATCTTTTATAATATAGGCCTCATCTTCGTTCTCCGACAGTTCGATGCATTTTGATTGGCTCGCAACCAACCAATCAGCGGCCGAGCTCCCGTAACCAAAGGCCTAAAGTAAACAATTCTGCAAATACAAATAATAGGAGAAATTACTTATTAAATAGCATGCTTTCATTTCCAATTTAATATAAATATTAATTTTGTAATGAATATAACACGCTACAGTATTTAGCATGGCCCACAATATATTAAACATAACGTAACAAATTGCCAATCGTTTATTGATATTGTTAGCCCGCCTTGATTGATTAATTTATTTATGTAAGTAATTGCAAATAAAAGATTTAAAACACAACTAGCCGTTGAATACTGATATACTATTGTTCATTCTATCGATAAGTATGTTAGCGATATCTACATTATATTTTAATGTGAGTAATTTTCTTATTTGTTCCTGTGCAGCAATATACTTACCGTAATGTATTTCCTGACAGATTTCAGATTGACTCTTTATTCATTCATAATCTATACGGCTGCTTTAAATTTGAAACAAACATGTCAGCGAATCGTAGGCCTATTATACCACTCATATTATTGCCAATGGATTTTGTAAAATGGTGACATATTTTAAGAATTATTATATCAGTGTATACGAATATGAATTAAGGTTAAGAATCAAATTTTAGACCTTTGTTCTTTTGTAAGCCCTGCTTAATGAATCGATCTGGAGTTTAGCTCAGAGATTATTACAAAAAAACTTCTTTTTGGCATGGGTCTATCATAATTGCAATTATTACTGATTAAAAAAAGCATTCTGGCACTTTGTTATATCAGTGTAACTGATTTTATTTTTGATGACTTTTTACACACAGTAATATTAAATAGTAGGCCTATATATAGAGAGAGGGAAGTGTTTGGTGCATTGGGGGCCACTGAATATGTTAACATAATTAAAATTAAATTAAAACAGCACGTATAAAGAGTAATAAGTTAATATGTTGTCAACTAATATAAATTAAATAATGGTTAGTAATGGTAAAATTATAATAAATTATATCTTATAAACTATCCAAATATATTATTTGGAGTGTCTTATGTAGAATGTGCAGATCCTTAGCAACAGGTGTGTGCAAATAATTAAAATCAATATGTACAGATTAATTTTTAAAAGATAAAATAATAAAACGATACAGATTGCATATAGGCCTATTTTGTCAATTGGCTAAAACGTATATAAATAGTTACGTCTCATAGGCTTCCCTATTGAGCTGAGTGTCTTTCCACAAATGAAAACACTAAAATGTCCAGATCTTTAAAGAAAAGACAGAAGTTCACATATTATAGGCGAAGAGAGCTTTTTTTCTTGATTTTGTTATAGCTGTGATGATCTGGCAGGTTTCGTTGGTGAGTTTTGACCTCCTTTTATTGATGTCCAGTGTGTTGTGATGTTATTTAAAAAGAAGATGAATTTCGGCAATAACTATATTATGCCATCATCAGTTCGTGTTAGAATTAAAGTTAAAAAAAAGAGGAGACCTAGGAAAATATCACGTATTTAAAAGGTTTATATAAAATGATAATAACATGGTTAATATCGGAGAGAATAAGGAGAAAAACATTTATTCAAATTCTGTCGCTACTTCTAGTACTCTAATATTGATTTGTTCAAGAAGGCAGTCATAGAAAAAATCAGACCATTTGCAACCGCAATAGGCCTACTATCGATTACAAATAAAGGTGAAATATAGAGTTGTGGTACCGCGGCAGTGTTATGGTATGTCCTGCCCCTTCATGGTACGTAGCTATAATGATGAAGATAATATTGAGTGTTCTACCCAAAGACAGGTCCAGGCTCGGCACGAAGCCATGGGATGATGTCCACTACTCGCTCAAGGCTCTTTCAGGCTCGGGTGATACCGCGGAGATTTACCATTGCATCTCGCAGGGATGAGGATGAAGGGAAAACCCAACACCCAGTCCTGAACCCAGGAAGGAAATTTGCCACTACTGAAAAATACCCGACCAGGCCGGGAACCGAACAGGGGTCGTCAGGGTGGAAGGCAGCCATGCAACCAACGCCTCAAGGTGGCGGACAATATAACCCTACATAATTAATATAGTAGAGCTATTAGTTTCTTTTAAGTATAACACTGATATGATATGAAGCCAAGAACAGATAGATATTTATATTCCTTAATTAACTTGATATAGATTTCATATTGGTTATGACTTAAGAGAAAAGACATTTGTACGAGGGTGGATCGAAAAGTATCGCACAGTTATTCTGTTTTTACAGAAAGTATAATAGGTGCAATTACAAATAATGCACACATGGAGGGACATCTTTTGTCTATTTTTCCATATAGTCGTCATAACACATTTCTCCCATCGTGATACCAGTTTCAAAATACCCCTTTCATATAAGTCCGTTCGTTTGGAGTATAGCCATCTGCGGACGGCTGTTTTCACTTCTGCATCTGACGCAAATCATTTATCGGGCAGGAACTTCTTCATGGGATCAAAGCAATGAAAGTCCGACGGTCTGGACTGTATGGAGGATGCTGGAGCACCTCCCAACGAAAGTATCGAAGACCCATCCCTAATATATATATATATAAATATATACATATATAGTGCGTTGCTTTTCGATCCACCCTCGTACAATGGTTCGACACAATGCGAACCTTTGGAATTCCTGCTAGACTAGTGCGTTCATTGGATCCTTATAAATCTGACAAATACAGTTTCAACTAGGCCCATAATTCTCGATGCATAAAGTTTTCGAATAACATAGAAACATCTGACTGCACACTTACCAACATGTTCATCATGACATATGAATCTGCCGCGTGTGTGATTTCGTTCTTCCGTTCCTATCTGAGCTGGATAACAGTTGAATGATCTTGATTTTTGCTCAGCCGTCATATGATATATTTATTCAACCTGCCAACCCATCTACCGGAAAGCAGAATATTAACGCTCCGTTACCCCACAACAAAACAATGGAACACAGAAACGTTTTACTGAGTTATGAGGTAACGTAGTAACATTTTATACTTGATGTAGATTGTTATACTTAAAGCAGATATAAGAAGATATTTTCATAAAAGGATACCAAACCATGTAAAATTACATCCTAGACTAGAAAATCATTTTATTGATTAAGAAATTGGAACATTTTTAAATAACTGATTTGGCAATAATTTTTTTTTCTGATATGAGATACCATTAATTAAAGGGGGCAATTTAAATACAGAACAGATTGGTTTTCTTCGCCACAGATATTTCTATAAAATAAATCAAGTATCCAAAACAGAATATGCCTATATATAAGTAAAACAAAGTTGTACGAAAACTTAATTTCATACTGAAGCTTGTCAATTTGTGAGGAAGAGATATCATATGAACTGTTTACATTAAATTTTATTTCTCTTAAAAAATAGAAAAGTTCTGTGTCTTTCTGTGAGGGCTTAATATTACGAAAGAGGAATTATATAAAAATAGTTGGCTTAATGCGAACAGCTTTTCTTTAACGCCGCAAAGGTCAGGATACGAGTTAAAACAAGATTGATACTATAATAATTCTGAGTAGCAGACAGTTCTTAATATTGCATTAAATTTTCTTTAATTGCACTTTTTATTTCCCAGGCATGGATCTTCAATATTACGACAGAGAAGCAAAGCCCAACACGGACCCCTGTGGAACACCAGGCTTCATTTTTTTGTGAGGACTGATTATTCACATCAACAGACTGACGTTTCTTGAGCAGGTAAGATCCCCGCAATTTAACACTGTTTTCATTAACACCATAAAAGATTAATTTCTTCAAAACTACATCATTTGAATATATGATACAATCGGTAATCATGTGATGTCAATATTTTTGGTTAGTTGTATTTAGTCAAAAGAAAGAAATAAAAAGTTCATCTTGCCAGAATAGATTTTGCTTTTGTGAGCAAGGAATACGGCATTAAAGTTTATATATATATAGTTTCTCACACTCTCCGTTGGTGAGTGTATGTTTACTCTAATATTTGCCTTCTGCTATTGTACATGCTTTGTTTATGCTGTCCCTTCCGATAATCCCTGTAGGAGAAAATTACATAAAGTATGTTTACGAATGCAATAGTGCAAAACAAAATTACAATTACAATTACAATTACAATTTCATACTGTGATAAGGAAAATCAAGCCAAAGCAGATCTTCGTCAGCACACAGTCTTTACAGTATTTGTCACTATATATGTCACTACTGTATTTGATTGTTTTTGGCAAAATCGTATAAGCTTCCAGGATATTTTCTATACTACTCCGTATGAGATTAGCTCGTATATGCTAAAAATTTATACAAGTAAACACAGAAGGTTAGGATATTGGAATGATTTAAAGTAGTAAAAGCGGTAGAATTTAGGAAAGGAAATGAGAATTGAAGAAGAAGAGGAAGAAGTAACAGTATTATGGAAAATTAACGAAATAAATAAACAAAAATTGAATCAGACATGGCGTGATAAAACTTGAGGAAATGCTCAAAGTAGATGATAAATAAAATAAACGCAGGAATGAACAAATAAAGTGCATAAAGAAGGAAGAGAAAGGAGAAAACATAAATGAATATACGTAGTTATTTATCTGTACCGGTATGCAATGTTTTCTCTGCCTTGGCTTTGGATTCGTCATTTCCTAGGAATTGAAAGTGGTCATTTAACTTGTTACCGCGAGAGGTTACTACGACCAGATGTATTTATAAAATGTGTGTGTATAGTGTGAATCATACATGGTTAATTAATTGGAATTAACATAATTTAATGTGATTCAATTAATAGGATGAAAGAGGTTACATTATCTTGAAACATAAATTGTTATAAACGAAAATGTTATTCAGAGCCCACATAAGAAGTGAGGCATATATCGTTTAAAATAACACCTAAAAAAAGAACAAAAGCAAAGGACGAAACATCATCAACTCACAAGAACATTCTTGGGATTTTTAAAACTTAACTTTGAGCCACTTTGAGCAAAGATATATTGCTCCAGTTCGATGTTTATTGAGATCAATTAATGGAGTCGGTGGAAGATATAGAGCGAAGGCTACTGTATACCCCCCATCCCCCCCCCGTGGGAATTTCCGACACATATATTTTTTTGTTGGTATTCCCATCTAGTTTCAGTTTTCAGTTGTTTGCCCCTTATCAATTACAGCATTTACCCGGAAACCCCGGAAATCCGGAGAAAATGAGTTTGTTTTAAGTTTTCTTTGTTCTTCGCTCCTAATATGCCCAGGGAATTTCTGGCTCACATATTTTTTGTTGGTATTACCATCTAGTTTAAGTCTTCAGTTGTTTGCCCCTTATCAATTACTGCATTCACCCGGAAACCCCGGAAAACTACGTAAATCTGGAGAAAATGAGTTTCATTTAATTTTTCTTTGTTCTTTGCTCCTATTATGCCCAGGGAATTTCTGACTCACATATTTTTTGTTGGTATTGTCATCTAGTTTAAGTTTTCAGTTGTTTGCCCCTTACAAATTACAACATATCCCCGGAAAACACGAAAAACCACTTTTATACGGAGAAAATGACAATGTTTTATTTTTTAAATCTTTGTTCTTTGCTTCTAATATTCAAAGGGAATTTCTGAATCATATGTTATTTTCTTGGTATTGCCATCCAGATTAAGGTTTCAGTTGTTTGCCCCTTATCAATTACAGCAAATCCCAAGAAAACTCCGAAAACCACGGAAACCCGGAGAAAATGACTTTGTTTTAATTTTTTAAATCTTAGTTTTTTACTTCTAGTATTCAAAGGGAATTGGTGACTCATATAGTTTTGTGTTGGTATTGCCATGTAGATTAAGGTTTCAGTTGTTTGCCCCTTATCAATTACAGCAAATCCCCAGAAAACTCCGAAAACCACGGAAGCCCGGAGAAAATGACTTTGTTTTAATTTTTTAAATCTTAGTTCTTTGCTCCTAGTATTCAAAGGGAATTAGTGACTAATATGGTTTTGTGTTGGTATTACCATGTAGATTAAGGTTTCAGTTGTTTGCCCCTTATCAATTACAGCAAATCCCCAGAAAACTCCGAAAACCACGGAAGCTCGGAGAAAATGACTTCGTTTTAATTTTTTAAATCTTAGTTCTTTACTCCTAGTATTCAAAGGGAATTGGTGACTCATATGGTTTTGTGTTGGTATTACCATGTAGATTAAGGTTTCAGTTGTTTGCCCCTTATCAATTACAGCAAATCCCCAGAAAACTCCGAAAACCACGGAAGCCCGGAGAAAATGACTTTGTTTTAATTTTTTAAATCTTAGTTCTTTGCTCCTAGTATTCAAAGGGAATTGGTGACTCATATGGTTTTGTGTTGGTATTGCCATGTAGATTAAGGTTTCAGTTGCTTGCCCCTTATTAATTACAGCATATCCCCGGAAAACTCCGGAAACCTAAAATATCCGAAGAAAATTAGTTCGTTTTAATTTTTTAAAAACCTTTGTTCTTTGATCCTAATATTCCTAGGGATCTTCTGACTTACATATTTTTTTTTGTTGGCATTGTAATCTAGATTAAGGTTTCAGCTGTTTGCCCATTATCAATTACAACATATCCCCGTAAAACCCGGAAAACCACGGAAATCCACAGAATTTCTAGAACTCGGAACTTGTGATCTACGGTCACTGAAACCGTTATTGCGAAGTAATTCTTCTGCTTCAAGTGTGTCCCTTGCAGGTTCTAAAGGGTGAGTATATGGACTACGAGATGTCTGCCATAATTGTGATGGTCACATGCAAAGAAAAGGGGAATCATATCTTCTGAACATGCCAAGTGTAAGTCAAAGTTGTTTTCTTTAGTTACTCGCTGAAATCTCAAAATCAATGACACTTTGTCCATATTTCCATTCCAAAATTGTGCTATTTTACCGAATGTCCCTTCTCTAACTTTAGTCAAGAAAGTTTGGTAGTGACTGTGGAAGGTTTGGTAAGATAAATTAATTATCATTCACAGATGTCAAATTAGAATATGAAGTGTGATCTGTCAGGTTTCCAATCGCCTTCATTCCTTCAGCATCAGGATTTTTCCAGTATTCTTTGTCATGTTGTAATTGGTAAGGGGAAAACAACTGAAACCTTAAACTACTATATGGCAATAGCAACAAAAATTATGTGAACCAGAAATTCCCTGAGAATATTAGTATCAAAGAGCAAGTATTTTTAAAAAATTAAAACAATCTCATTTTCTGCGGATTTTCGTGGTTTTCAGGGTTTACGTGGATATGCTGTAATTGATAAGGGGAAAACAACTTAAACCTTAAACTAGATGGCAATACCAACAAAAAACATATGAGTCAGAAATTCCCTGGGAATATTACGAGCAAAGAACAAAGATTTTAAAGAAATTTTTAAAAAGTCAATTCCTCCGGATTTCCGTGGTTTTCGGAGTTTTCTGGAGATATGCTATAATTCATAAGGGGCAAACAACTGCAACCTTAATCTAGATGGCAATACCAACAAAAAAGCATACGAATCAGAAATTCCCTTTGAATATTAGGAGCAAAGAACAAAGATTTAAAAAATAATACATAGTAATTTTCTCCGTATATACGTGGTTTTCCGGGGTTTCCGGGGATATGCTGTAATTGGTAAGGGGCAAACAACTGGAACCTTAATCTATATGGGAATACCAACACAAAAACATATGGTTCACCAATTCCCTTTGAATACTAGGAGCAAAGAACAAAGATTTAAACAAATAAAACGAAGTCCCTTTCTCCGGATTTCCGTGGTTTTCGGTGTTTTCCGGGGGTATACTGTAATTGATAAGGGACAAACAACTGAAACCTTAATCTAGATGGTAATGCCAACAAAAAAACATGTAAGTCAGAAATTCCCTTTGAATATTAGGTGCAAAGAACAAAGATTTAAAAAATAAAACATAGTAATTTTCTCCGTATATACGTGGTTTTCCGGGTTTTCCGGGGATATCTTGTAATTTGTAAGGGGCAAACAACTGGAATATTAAAATAGATGCCAATACCAACAAAAAAGTGTGAGTCAGAAATTCCCTTGGAATATTAGGAGCAAAGAACAATGAAAAATTTAAACAAATTCATTTTCTGCGAATTTCCGGGGTTTTCCGGGGTTTCCGGCTAAATGCTGTAATTGATAGGGGGCAAACAACTAAAATCTTAAACTAGATGACAATACCAACAAAAAAATATATGTGTCGGAAATTCCCACGGGGGGGGGAGGGTTTCATATTGGTAGCCCAGGGTCTAATAGTGTTAGCCCATACAAATATCATTTCAGATAGGCTATTGCATTTTTAAAGCTAGCGCAAATCTGCCAATCTTATTTTTATCTTTCTTTTGGCATGTATTATGTAACTAACAATACTTATTGACAGGATTAGTCTGTATTCAGAAAAATTGAAATAAATAGTGACTAAGAAAAAATATAAATGTCAACAATCTCAACTTTTACAAAAAGAGGGTTAGCAGTATCTTCCGCCGACCCCTTCAATTATTGAGATCGAACTCTATAACGCTCTAACCACTAATGTCTGGAGTGAGTATTCAGTTTTCTTATCTTCAGCCTATACTGTTCGCCAGGCAAAACATAGAATTGAGTTTCTACGAGTGATGGCTGATAACTGTACTTCAGAGAATTTTTGTGAAAAAAAGTTCAGTTAAAAGTTTTAGCTCTTACTCCAAACACTTCGTGTACAAAATTTAATCAAACCGTTATAATATCATCGAGATTGCTTTTGGCCAATCGTATTGGCTATCAGATAATTATTTGTTCTTTCCCATATTACTCCATACCAGATCCTCTCGTATACGTTTGCGAGCACATTCTGAAATCTATTGAACGTAGTGTGTTTACCACTCCAGATTCCGCTTGCCGTCTTAATAGAGGCAATTTCAATACATGGATATGATTCCAGGAATTATTATTATTTTTATTTTATTATTTTTTAAAATTGTTTTAGAAATCTTGCTTGCGGCTTGGGTATCATATTTCGAAGTTTTACCTTTGAATTTAGTAACGTTTAAAACACATTCTAATGTTGAGTGTATTTACTTTTTTTCTTAAGTAAAAAATTTCAACGGACATTGGCCTCTTCATATTTGGTCAGTTATATAACATATTTAATCAAGTTTAATAGGAAGAACTTTCTTAATTGAAAATAGTTCTAGCAACTCATACTTGACAAGTATTAACGTTCGAATCTTACTAAAACGTAAAACTATTCTGCTCTGACGTAAGTGATAAATAGAAAGCACTCTAATCGTCACTTTCTAGAAGGCGCTTGGTTCAGCTGAACCAGAAGTAGGAAGTGCGATCGGGCGGCATCTGCATGGGTCGCACGTAATTCTATTTCACAGTCGACTGCTTGCTTTGAATATTTCAAACTTTTCACAAAAGTTAGAAACTCTACACTTGCACAGAGTATAGAAAATAGTTCCCTCTGTAAATACTTCGCCTGCCTTGAGCAATATTCATAAGGTCAGTTTTACTTGCCGACAGGGTATTATAAGAAATTGTTGAATTGGAAACATTATATATGGTCATGAAGACAAAATTATGAGCTTATTCTGTCTTTTACACACGTCTTGTGTGATATAAGACATTTCTTTGAAGTACTTCTACAATGAGCTATACCATTCGAAGACACAACGTCCAACCTTTTGAACATAAGGTCTATTGCATTTACAGGGGAGGGCATAAGTAGTTATACGGAAATTATACGTTAGGCCTATGTAAGAAACTGACAATTACAAAAAACTAATAAAAGACAAAATGAGCAAGGCTGGGAAAATGATAGGCTATAAGTAGCCATAAATATCAAAATTACTGATCTCAATCCATCAAATGTATCAATGATGATTAGACCTGGGATTTTAGGCTCTAAAAAATTAGTTTTAGGCACCTAAAATAGGCTTTTAAAGCAAGTAAATAGGCTTTTAAAAGAGAAAATAGGCACTTAAAATATGCTTTAAAATGTGCAGGTAGACAGAAAATAGACTTTAAAATACTACAATACACACTTAAACTGTAACATGGTCCTTTTTTTTACTGCAAGAAACGTTGTATATCTATTCTTAACAGAATTAACTGCAAAATTAGGCATCACGAACTATATTCACTTAAACAGATGTTCTTTCGCTGGTGACTTGATACAGTAGTCCTTCCCCCTTAATCCTTCCCCGTCAGTCAGTATTTCTTTAGCGACAATTGTTTGGAATAATCATGGTTCTGTGAAACCCCCACCTCTGCTGTTCTGCTTTTCATTGAGGGATGTCCATTTTAAGATTGTAAAAATTACAGAAGTTGAATTTTATTTTAACTGTACAAAATAGGCATTTTAGGCACTAAAATAGTAAAATAGGCTCTAAAGGTCCAAATAGGCATTTTAGGGCACTATAAAACTATATAAATGTAAGTGATTCATCATGAAACGTCTACATATTTAAACATTTTCATGTTATTTCATAAGGATCAAAGTAGGCATTTGCCTTAAAATCCCAGGACTAATAATGATACAACTGTATAGGCCTAATTTAGTTGAAGTTGATTTAATACTGAATAAAAATCACTAAACGTAGTTACAATCAATTGTAGTTAGTGTATTGGTTTAATGTATCATGCCAAACATTCTCCTCACTCTTTCTTTCTTTCTTTCTTATCTTAATTCTCAAAGGCATTATGCACTGTGATTATAACCTGGCAACTGCTGGAACCCAGAAGTAGCTAGGAATTTCTTTTTCTGCTTGTAAAGTTTTTTGTGTGTACTTTTTACTTTTATCTTTTGTGTATTCTTATCTTTTGTATCTTATGTTTTAATTATTTTGTATGTATGCATTGTATTTTTGGCATGGACATTGTAATTGGGTTTTATACCTGTAATGTTCGTTATTATTAAATAAAATAAATAAATAAATAAAAATAAAATTATTAATGGCCTCCCCTGTATCGTCCATGCAATATGTTTTATTAAAACAAATTATACTATCCGATTCAAGTAATATCGTCGTGTAGTGTTATAAAGAAAAACTCAAACCTTTACCAGCAATTAAAAGCATTCTTTGAAAATATGTTGCTATTGTTGTAACATTACCTAGAAACATTTATTTAATTCTGAATAATTTTTTCGTAAAATTTGACACACTATGGTAGAAAAAATCTTCACACCAAAAGGTAAGCATATTATGTTAATTTATATGCAAAATTTATATTAGGCCTGCAACTTCAACATCTTTTCCAGGAATTATGATTGTAAGTTACATTCAATATGGGTTTTTTAGATAAAGATTGTTAATTCTTTATACTAGGATACTTTCTCATACAATGAACATACAGATTGCGACTGGAAATTCAAAAATGGGAATTTTCAGATTTAGGTTTTTATCTTTTTGTTTTTATTTTTTATTGTTCAAGTTTAGGAATAAGATTTGTTCTAAGAAAAGTACCCACTTGGGACAAAAATAGTATTTGGATGTTTTGTTTGTTTCTACCAAAGTAATAACCTGGAAAGTTCTGTTCCCCTCTATACTCAGCTATTCGATCTGATTAGTAAGTTATCAAGGCAATATTAATTCAAATTTGATAGGGAAAGTAGTCATCATTTTCTCCTTCTCTACCACCATTTTTTACATGAATTATCCAATTCTACACTGTTTTATTAAATTATTATTATTATTATTATTTCTATCTCTGTAGACCGGACATGAGTGCCACCAAAGACTGCGTTTAGAAATATAAAATGTAATAATGAATATACACAGATAATAAAAAAGTAAATCAATATATCTAATACGATATGGGATATGTGGACGTTGAAGAACGCTGCATCGAACGAATTCTTGGCAGTCGGGTTTTACAGAAGGTATTACAATAGATTTTCGATAACAAAATTTTATTGAGAAATGTTCGTGGGCAATAAAATGACTGCGGTTTTTCTGGAAAGAGTGAAGGCACTTCTGGTTATTGGATAATTGAAAGGTATAAGAAGGATCGATAATGTTTTATCTTTAAAACTAGGAGCTACATTATCTATATATTCTTTACACTTAACTGATCAATATTGGGAGGCATGTGGTCATTTATGCTGATTCCCATAGACGTTATAATTGATTATGTTGACAGGAGTCGCTAATTCGTTATCATCTAGCTCCTCGGTTGCTCTAACGAATCTTATAGTAGCCTACACTCCCTGCTTTCTCCTGATCAGTAGTCAGCAATGCTATCTACTGGACCAACAATTGCGGTTGGAGCAATCAGCGTAGTATCCTATTTATGTTCTTTTATGTCGAATGATAGCACCTAGGGAAGTGAACGTTAAACTATGTTATGCGTTTAACATCTATTCAATAATTCATCCAAACATATTATGCAGCTTGTAAGTAAGCTGATCAATAGTTTCCTGTGAATATTCTGTGTATATATTAGCTTGGACATCGTTTAGAATTAATACCGGTACGCTTATATATTTATTTAGATATTAATTGGGTTGTAGAGAGATTCAAAATACCTTAGGAAGCTTTGGGCCGATATGAAATGCCGATAAAAGAACGCCGAATGATATTTCCAAAAACTTTATTTTTCTTCAAACGGAACCTCTTTTCAAATTAATGTCACTGTAGAATTTAAATGGATTCATCATGTTTCGCTATAACGCTTTGGGGCGCGATTTTCTTGTAATACCTCACCCAGATCCTCAAAATCACTGTCGATGATTCTGGCTTAAACAGAAATAAGCCAGGGGGATCCTTGACTCGATAAAGTTTAGGTTATTTCGATTAATAAGCTCTACTTTAGTGACTATGAATAGACTATGAAGTTTCACTTTATAAAGTAACTACGTCATAAGTATGACTTGTTTGTGCGAGAAATTGACTTAAGATGAGATTTAAGTTCGACTTGGATATAAATACGACTAATTGCGACTATGAATACCGGCCAGAACCTTTTTTTACATCATTTTATTTCAGTGTCTCTGGTATGTTTAAATTGCCAACGCGTTAGCTTGTCTCATACAGTGAACTTTAAATTTACACGAGCCACGGTGTTACTATCATCAACACAAAAATACCCAACAGTGCCATCAGTCATTAATGTGACAAACACTGCTATTTATTATTTTCCCCGCTTAGACTGTGACAGCCGATATTCGTGTATATCAGTTCAGTAGTACAAACATTTCCACTAGAGTGCTAAATTTCCCTCGAGAGGCTTTTTACATTAGCCGCCTCTTTTAATGCTGATTTTCTCCGCTACTGTTGTCATAAAACTTTTATTTTGCTGTCATCACTGTAACTCCCTCCTTTCGCATTTGTGGATAATCAGAAGAATGAAATGCGCGGAGGGGTTGTTTTAAAGCTGGTATCATACGAAAGAAAGCTTAGTGCCTAACTTCATGAACTCCGCATTTTCACAATTGTGGCTAGCGAATTAGTTCAGATGAAAGGAATAATATTCAAATAATCTAGGGGTGCCCACAGAGGGGGGTTAAGACGAAGAGTGTGCCATTGAAATTTCTATGGGGGATTGAAAATATTTGCAAAATTAGCATTTTATATGATAAAAATTAACACGATGAAGTTTTATAACTTCAACTGGTAATAAAAACTCTTCTAATTCTTAAGAAGTGAATAAATATACTGTATATCTAGTATCAGTTACGTATATATATATAACATATAACGTATGTTTAATGAGACTGCTTTTACATTATTTATATATATATATATATATATATATATGTTTAATGAGACTGCTTTTACATTATATATATATATACATATATATATGTTTAATGGGATTGCTTTTACATTATTTATATATATACATGTTTAATGAGACTGCTTTTACATTTTATATATATATATATGTTTAATGAGACTGCTTTTACATTTTATATAATGTAAAAGCAGTCTCATTAAACATACTTTTTCAATTTACACTGTTTTATTACAAATATAACAACAATACCTTTCCCTTGAGAAGACTTTTAGAGTAGGCCTACTGCTAGGGGGTTACTTTTCATATGTTAGGTTGATTCGAAGGAGGGAGCCATGAAGCTCAGGGGTCACCCATGAATAATCGTTCAGTAATGGCAGGTGGTATTACCGATGATAATTAATAAATGCTATATATTTAAATATGATTCCGGAAAGGCAAATATCAACAGTCTGATTGATAAACTTCATATCCGTTTGTGGTAACTTAATGTACGTGTCTCAAATGTTCCACCTTAACCACAAAACATTTAAGTTGCAGTAGATTAATCTGGATACACGAATTCTATTATTATTATTATTAGGCCTATTATTATTTTTTTTAAAGCTAATAACATAATAGAATCCGTGTATCCAGATTAATCTACTGCAACTTAAATGTTTTGTGGTTAAGGTGGAACATTTGAGACACGTACATCAACAGTCTGGTTTTGTGATATTAAACAGCAGTTTAAGATTTATTGTTTAACTGATTTCGACGGTCACAGAGATTTTTTATATTTGAATGGCAATGTATCTAAAACTGATTCTTTCTCTTTGCAACAGCTACTGCTAAAAATACCTTTCGCACGGCGTAATTAAAGGTATCTTTCTGACTCTACCACATAATAGTGCGTATTAACCACCATGTGTTAGCGTTATCTCACCTCTTTTACGCTTATTGCACATGGCGTAACGGTATCACAATAATATTAATTTCGATACAGATTTTCATGATCGATATCGTGGTATCGATCGTTATCGAACAAGGAACGATCTTGAAACCTTGAGAGCAGCAAATCAAACTGCGTAGTAAACAGCTTGTATTTAAAATAAAATCAATTTTGTTCATGTTAATTTAATTAATATCATACTAAATAGGGTTCATTTCGTCTTGTAAAAATCCATTCGTTTCAAGAAACGGCAAAGAACAAGCTTGAACTTTACCGTACGCCATCAGTTGCCATCTATTGCAGAAGACAAGAATTGCGAGAACTTGCTAACAGCTGATTGCCATAGGTAGTCGATTTCTTTTATGAATCTAAAGTATCAAAACTGAAACATTTAATCATGGCCGAACAAAACAGTTTTATGCAACTAGGTTATGCTTCATTGCACAGTACTAATGCATAGACCAATCTTCTTATACTATCATGCTATTGGCCCGGTATTAGAAACAAAGTTGATCCTTAGATTAAGTTAAACCTAATCTAAAATTTAATTTTAGCTGTCGTTTTATAATGTTCTGGTTAAGTTAAACTGTAGTGCAAGGTGTTGGTAGACCTGCTGGGTGAAAAAATATATGGAGGTTAAAGTTTCCAATACGCAATAACATGAAAAACTCAAGTTTAAACCTAAACCAGAGTTAAACTTCCTTTATAATACCGGGGGCCGAACAAAACAGTCGCATGTAACTTGGTTATGCTTAATCGTACAGCACTAATGCATAGGCCTAGCCTTCTTGTACTATCATGCCATTGGTACGTAGGTGTCGAAAGGCTTAAACAGGAACTATAGGCATAATTTGAACAAAACCAATAACTTTATTTTACATTTTACTGACGAAGGTCAACAGTTTACCACTCATAATTTCATTCAACAGCAGTGACAGTTTTCATGAAAAAAATCCGGTCCGACGAATCATCTGATTGCGACTGTGGGTTAGGCCTACATGAGAAATTTCCAACATTACAGTACAATCTTTTTGACCTGACACTGTTCAGATAGATAGTGGTGTAGCTATGAGATAAACTGAGTTATCCCTCGCAGGAGGAAGCCCTAGGCCTTCAGGGACAAAACGGCTATTAATTTAACTTCATTTTATTTTAGCTTCTCGTAAACAATAAAAATTTAAATAGTTAATAAAGTATACATATTATAGTTAGTAGAATCTGACATTATTGTTGTTATTATTATTATTATTATTATTATTATTGTAGCTTCTCTAAATAAATAATTGAAATTGAAATTGAAAAATTTAAATTATTATTATCATCATTATTATCATCATCATTATAATAATTCCTTTAAGTATTATAATTATTATTTATTTATATACTACAACTTCCATCCTCTACTCTGTGTTATCGACTTTATTTTACGGATCTGTGAACACTAGCCATTCAGCTGTTAAATCGAAATAGTCTCAGCTTCCGGAATTGTTAATAAACTGGCTGTACGCTGAACGCTCTAGCTTATGCACGACAAAATAGTGCAATAAATAATTAGAAGCCCTGGTTAAATTATACAGCACGCCAATTATCTCGGTCAAGCGGAAATAACAAATGAACAGGAAACTGCAGTCAACTATCCCGTTCTTCGTACTTAATATGTAATAACAGATCAGTGGCGTGAAATATAATTGATATGATAATCCCAATTAAAAGATTTAGTTTTGGTTTATCAGAGGTAAATACATTAGACATACAGCGTGTATCTAAACAAGACCAATAAATTTTGCGTTCGTAAAGAAAACCAATTTATTGTTCGTAATTATGATTGAAGAATAAATGACTTGAGTTGTTACTTTTCGATACAAAAAAGATCATTTCATGTATTGGTTGACTAGAGAAGATAAGGATTAAACTATCAGTTCAGGCCTGTAGCCAAGGTGAATTTTCCGAGGGGGAAAGTAAATTTCAGAGGAGGCCATCAGGTTTACCATGGTTTTGATATATGGCACCACCTCAAAACAAAGTGAACTAAATCATAAGTAAGGAGATAACTACTCCGCCAGATAAAATAATTTACACAAACTACAAGCACTGAAATTAAGATATTGTAATTTATAACAAATTATCTAATTTTAACTGATTCACGTCAAGGGTCTTTGTTAATAGGCCTACATGTTATAATGAGTGGTCTCAAAGATATAGTGTGTATATATCTGATAATATTGTAGTTGTAATTTGTCTCAGAAAAAAAAATAAGCTGATGTACTGAGCATTTCAAAAGCTATTTAAATAAAATATCTGAAGTTGGCCTACTGCTTGAATGGATTTTATGGTTTTATCTATATATATAAAAATGAATATATGTGTGTGTGTGTGTGTGTGTGTGTCCTTTATGCATTACTACACCATTCATCCGATCGCCATGAAACTTTGGGAAGTTGTTGAGTGCATTCCCGGGAAGGTTTCTGGCATATTACAGTTTTAATTTTTCCTTTTGTTCGTGAGTTATGAGTGAAAAACGGGCAAAAAACGTGTATTTTTTGCGTTTTCGAAGCATCGTGTTCAGTAATACTATTCAATGTCAAATCAATTACAGTAGGCTTTGGCTATTTTTGTCATTCCTTGGACATAAAACTATCGCGATCGCTTGAATGTTGTAGCTCACGCTGGTCGATTCATTTGTTTATAATGTCAAGGCACGCAGACATATGAAATTTTCAACCTACACCGAAGAGGATTATTATTATTATTATTATTATTATTATTATTATTATTAAAGGGATAATCAATATAGGCCTCAATATGGTCAAACGTTGTTCGATTTGGACGAAACTCACTATACAGGGGTTTTCTGGGCCAAGGACCTCGAATCTGAGGTCGCTTTTACCAGTCGACGCTATCTAATCGTGGTATGTAATTCACGTGATTTAGGTGTTAATAAATATAATGATTTAACTATTATGCTCTTAATTTTTAATTTTTGAAATAATTATTGCGTGCGAAGCCGCGGGCACACGCTGGTATGCTATAAATCTAGAGGGAGCAAGAAAAAATTGGGGGCAGCGCTCCCTCTAGCCAGTCCTGGCTACGGGCCTGTATCAGTTGTTCATGTGGAAGACTAAGTTTACTTCGGGTTCATAAAAAAACTTTTAAAAAATATATTTTAGTGAAAAATACGATATGACTTGTGAGCTGTACGTTTTAATGCAAAAATATAACTTCATATGTTAGCTGATTAGAGAAATATATGATTAAGATATTCACAGACCTTTGAAATGAAAATGTATACTATTTATCATACATTTTGTTATTAATGTAGGCCTACACCAAAAGTAAAATAATTTTTCTTAAAAAGTTTGGAACTTACAAGAATTTAAAATTATAAATTCAAAAGATCTGAGAAAATATGACTATATATCTACTTAACCTAACACATGTTTTTACCAAAATGATAAACGATGTTACTAACCTAAATTATTTAGCATCAGGCTGGGCATTTTACCTTAATTAATTTTTTCTTAGTATTCAATAAAAAAGAAACGCCTGGAAAGTACCCTTTAAGGGGGCCCAGTACCTTATTTTTAAGTAATTTGTAAGATTGCTGGTTGATAATATAGCTGCATTATTATGCTTCATTTTGGTACTTGTTAAGTAAATATCTTAATTCTAAGCGTACTTTTCATTTGTAGAAGGTAGAGAAATGTCAGAAATCTTGAACCAGGGGAAAAAATTAACTTTCCTTTACTTCCGCGCCTGTGATACAAAACGTAAATAAAGAGATTGATTACTGAGAAAACTCATCTAAATACTTATTTTTATAAACTAAAGTAATCACATTTTCATATGAGACAAAACCTATTTAACAAAAATCGTTTGAACATGTCAAAAAATCACATGTATTTATTCTGATGTGCATACTTGCAAAACAAGGTATGAACTAGACTATCACAATATTTAACTACATTATTGTATTGCAAATGTAACTGTTCATATGTATTTGTGTTATGTACTAACTGTTATCCTAAGCCAATCCTGCTGGTATTTTGTCTTATTTACACAATGGTAATAGAAATTCCTAAGCAAGTTGAAACAATATTATCTATTTTATGCAACTCGGAGGTTCATTGCCGCACTAACCTGAGCCCACCATTCAACCCTATTCTGTGCCATCCTCTCATTCTTCGCAAATCCTACTTCCCATAAATCCATCGTAATATTATCCTTCCATCTACGTCAAGGTCTTCCAAGTGGTTTCTTCCCCTCAGGTATCCCAGTCAATATTTTTGAGGTATGTTTTTCCTCCCCATGCGCGCAACATATCCAGCCCATTTCATCCTCCGCGATTTAATTACCCTTACTATATTCCGATATTCGGTGAAGAGTACAAGTTCTGAAGCTCGTCATTATGGAGTTCTCTCCAGTCCCCATTTCTGGTCTACAGGAATGAATGAATAAATAAATAATTTAACAATCGTCCAACAACCAGTTCAACAACCGTCCAACAATCGTATCCACAAACGTCACACGATCGTTTCAATAATCGTCCAAAACTCGTCTCAACAATCGTCCAACAACAGTTTCAACAATCTTCCGTCAATCGTTTCAATCGTCTAGCATTCGTTTTAGCATTAGTCCAACACTTGTTTTAATAATCGTCAAAAATCGTTCTTACAACGTTTTCTAACAATATCCGATAACTGTTTTAACAATCGTTTAACTTTCGTTTTAACATTCGTCCAACAATCGTGTAACAATCGTCCAACAGTAGTCTGAGAATGAACCAGCATTCGTCCAACAATCATCCAACAGTCATCCATATGAAGTCCAATAGCCTAACCGATGTCCAGCAATCGTTAATAATCAGCCAACAATCGTATAACGTTCACATAAAAATCGTTTAACAGCCAGTCGTTTTTGTCATCTTCCAACAGTCGTTTTAGGAATTGTCTAACAACTGTTTTAGGAATCGTACAACAATTTTTTTCTAATCGTCCAACCATCGTTTAAACAATTTAATAACAATCGTATTTTGAATTGTCCAACAATCGTTTCAACATTCGTCCAAATTTTTTCCAACAATTGTCCAATAATCATAACATTCAAACAATCGTCCAACAGACTTTAACAATCCTCCAACGATCATTAAAAATATTCAAATAATCATTTTAAAAATATTCCAAAAATCATTTCAACAATCGTTGACCAATGCTTCAACAATTTTCCAACAATTGTTGCAACAGTCGTCGAAACTATCATGTCAACAATCGTTTTAACTATCGTCCAAAAAACATTTCAAGAACATCCAACCAACGTTTCAACTAACGTCTAACAATAATTTCAACAATCGTCCAACAATCATTTCAACAATCGTCCAACAATCATTTCATCAACTGCCCAAAAATCCTTTTAAGAATCTCCAACAATCGTTTTCACAACCTGACCAACAGTAGTTTCAAAAATGGTCCCAAAAATCAATACAACAACCGTGCAACAAACCTCCAACAACCATCCAACATCCGTCCACAACCATCCAACAATCGTTTCAACAATCCTCCAACAATCGTTTCGACAATCGTCCAACAATCATGTCAACAATCGTCCAAAACTTTTGAACTATCGTCCTACTTTCAGGTCAACAATCTTCGACAATCTTGAAACATTCTTTGAACAGTCGTCCAACATCGCCGAACAAAAGTATCAACAATCTTCTTCATCGTTTAATCAGTCGTCCAACAATTTGTTTAGCAGTAGTCCAGCAATCGGTTTTGCATCGTCCGGCGATCTTTTAAAAATCGTCCTACAATCGTTTTAACAATAGTCCCACAATCGTTTTCGTTTAATAATCGTTTTAACACTAAAAATCGTTTTAACAATCGTACAACAATTCTTTAAACAATATTTTCAATAATGTCCAACGATCGCCCAATAATCGTCCAAGAAACGTCCAAAAATCGTTTAACAATCACCCATGTTCACCGTCCAACAATCCTTGTAATAATCACCCAACCCTCGTTTCAACAATCGTCTAATAACCGTCCAAAAATCTAGCGAACAATCGTCCCTCAATCGTGTCAACAATAGTCCAACAAACGTTTCAAGGAACGTTAAAAATATTATCAACAGTTTCCCAACAATCAGTATCGAAAATTTTCCAACAATTCTTACAACAATCATCCAATAATCGTATCATGAATCGTCCAACAACAGTTAAGAACGTCCAATATCGTTTCAACAATCGTCCAACCATTTTTCAACAATCTTTTCAACAATTATTTTACGATTATTTTGTTACTTTTAAGTATGTGGACAGTAATTATCGTGTAAAATCTTTAATGAAGGCACTATAAAATCAGCCCTTTTCTTAATTTAAATAAGGGAAGTGATTAACTAACATTTTAACATCCACACTATAATCTATTTCATCGCTGTCGACACTCTTTCGTGTATTCCTGAGAGGTCCTCTTTGATCCGATCACTTCACATTATGGAACGCAGGCGATAAGATTGTGTCCTGATTCACAAGTGTGAAAAAGCCTCTCCTGTTTGAAGTAGGTGGAACAATGTTGCATTCAGATATATTCGTTCTTTATAAGTGTGAACTTAAGAAAATTGTCATACATTCCAGTGTCTAAACATTCATGATTTTCACAAAACATACGGTACGGGTATTAACCATAACATCGTCCTGTTCTTAAGTGGAGGTAGCAGGCGGAAATCAGACCACAGTATTTTGGATTTAGTCCACAATGTTTGAGAAATTGGTTGATGTATCAGGTAACGAATCGTCCATTCCCTTATCAGTTCCCAATCATGTAATTGCTTTCACCCAGTTTCACACTAGCTTCATTGTTCACGGTAAAAATTGTGACGTCCTAAGTTTCTTTACGTGAGATTATTTTACATTAGCTCATTTTGTCCTGATACCAACACCACCATTACATGACGATGATATTACAAACATCAACTGGCTTCAAATTATTGTTAACGATTGTTAACGATTATTGAATGATTGTTAACGATTATTGGACGATTGTTGGTAGATTGTTCAAACGATTGTTGAAAAGATTGTTAAAATAGTTTTTGAAAAAATGGATGGCGATTATTAAAACAATTGTAGGACGATAATTGAAACGATTATTAGACGATTGTTGAAACGACTGTTGGATGATGTTGAAACGATTATTTCACGATGGTTGAAACTATTGTTGGAGGGTTGTTGAAGCGATTGTAAGACGATTGTTGGACGGTTGTTGAAGCGATTGTAAGACGATTGTTGGACGGTTGTTGAAGCGATTGTAAGACGATTGTTGGACGGTTGTTGAAGCGATTGTAAGACGATTGTTGGAAATATTATTGGAACGACTGTTGGAATTATTATTGGAACGATTTTAAAACGATTTTTGGGCGATGGTTGAACGATTGTTGAAATATGTTGGACGATAGTTAAAACGTATGTTAAACGATTACTGGAAAATTTTTGAAACGATAGTTGTAATAGTTGTTGCAGGACTGTTGGATATTTTAAACGATTGTTGTAATAATTAATTGTTAAGAGGATTGTTCATATGATTGTTGGAAGATCGTTGGACGGTGATTGTTGTAACGATAGTTGGGCGATTGTTGAAGCGATTGTTGGAACGGTCACGTTTATAGATTTTCAATAAAATGGCCTTTCTGTGAGAGTTAAACAAAACTGATCACAAACATAGTGCTACTTAAGGCCAGATATTATTTGTTAAACTTTACACGAAAGCATAAACTTCATCGAGTAACTGAAACATAGTAAATAATTTTTCATTATTAATTAAATCTTAAAATATATGCAGAGAAAAATTGATTAAAATAGTGTTAAAGTTTCCTTGAAAGTTTCTCTGTGAAAACTTTTTATCCCAATATAGTATAACTGTGACCTTTTCGTCACATAACATGCATGACCCATGATACCAGAAACGATACGTTATTTCACTTCCACCTTGCATACAGAAGTTTCATCTACGTTGATTACATTGTAAACGAACATGCACTATAACCTTATAGATAATTAAGCAGGGATTTGTGTATCAGCGTGAAGCACTGTAGCCTACAGTGTACAGTACGAAGAATAAGAGTAATGACTGCTCTTTTGATTGTATTCCCGCAGCTTGGGAGGTTGCTACATTTATCTCCTGTGGCGATACAAAAAACTCATTTTTCACGAGAATGAGGATTTCCGAGATAAGCCAATATTTACGATATCCGAGCGCTGTGTCCACAATCCTCTGCAATATCCATGAGCACAAACATGTCCGCCATCGTAAATCGAAGTTAATTTGAATACAGTGCGGCTCTCAATATTGCAATAGCCAAACATGTGGAAATGAAGTGCTTAAGATACCAAATAGCATATTGAGATACCAGAGCGTCAGTCGAGGAATAGTTTGGAAGGACGAGCGGAAGTTTTTTTTTTTAATGCATATAACGCTTTTCGTTGTTGTTGTTGTTGTTCTGTCTTTTCGTTGTTGTTGTTGTTGTTCTGTCTTATTTTACGACGGCATTGGTGACTTCATGACCTTATACCGTCGGATTAGGGGCTAGACTACTCTGAGGTTCACCTGTAGCCTACTTTGTTTGGTTATGCCTTTCTCGGAATTTTTATTAACATTATTAATTATTTGGACAGTTTTGTAAATATTATGCTATACTTCTATGGGTCTTCAGATCTTCTTCTTGCATTTTTTCAGATGGTTGAGTAAAATCTGAAGGACGTGCTTTTTCGGTTAATGTAGGCTATTATATTGTTGATGTGTAATGGTAATTAATAATTAACAGCTGTTCTGAAGTTGCAAGAGTGCCAATGTTAAAAACCAGTATTTTTTAGACTTTGAGGCAATCGATTCATCGATTACTTATGCGCAGTCGCAAGTAGTCTCGTCATAACTTGTTTGCAGGGAATTACATCGTTCAGTTAGTATTCAGAAATAAAATGGATGTAAAGACGTTTGTAACTTGGACATTATAAAATTATATTAGGATATATGATTAGATTCCTTGTATGTGGAAGTTATATTTTATTATATAAGAGTATACAGTATACATTCTGTGTATGTATGTAAGGGTATACAGTATATACTCTGTGTATGTATATAAGAGCATACAGTATATACTCTGTGTATGTATATAAGAGCATACAGTATATACTCTGTGTATGTATATAAGAGTATATAAGAGTATACATTATATATATACTGTGTATGTATATAAGAGTATATAAGATTGTACAGTATATACCCTGTGTATGTATATAATATCATATAAGAAGGTATACACGCAGATAGATTAGATTACCGGCAATCGATGCAGGAAGCTAGAGATTCCACCATGACAGCATGAACGGGGAATGGATGAAAAAAAAAACACTATAATGGAAAAAGTATCATAGTACTTTCCCGTTAGAAACTTTTACTCTAGTTTTATATAGGCCTAATTATAAGCTACAGTCTCATCAATAAACTCATATTAAGTCTTTGTCTAGCAAAGACATTATCCGGAATTTGTATAATACAAAAAAAGTTACCGTACTTCATTTACCCAACATTTCCTTCGAAATAGTTTCCTTCCGCAGTAACACATTTCTGCCAACGAATGTAAAGCGCTGGAAGCATTCCTGGAACGCGTTTTCTTAAAGCAGTCTCAGCGCTCTTTTCGCATTTTTTATATAATCACATGGCCTTCAGAAAATAGTTTGTGCCAGGTATAGAACTAGGTTTTTTCATTGCTGCTTAATGATACGCATCTTGAAGCATTCTTAATGTCTCCGAAGGAGATTTGTGTAAGAAAACACAAAATTTGACATTTGCTCGTTCTGTTTCCCACATTTTGAAACTGTCATACAAACAACAAAACTCAGTTGCCAGGCAATAAGAACAATGGCGGAAGTGGCATCATGAATGCTAATATGTAAAACAGAACTAAGTCACATGACATTCAATTTGGCGAAAAGAATAAATTCCGGAAACACTCTGATCCTAGTATATATGGCCTAGAACTCAATGGAGAATAGACAACACAACCCGCACGCCCTGAATCAGGATACTTACTGTATGTTGAAATAAGCTTAGAACAGGTAAAAAAGTTTCATGTTTGCCGTAAGATTTATAAAAAAATATCATGATCATGGAAAATTTCCAGAAAAATAGATTACATACCCTAAAAAAAGAAACAAATCTCTTTTTCTAAATTGGGAACATCCTCAGGTCATGAATTTTTATAGTCTACGATAAGAAAACATAGTTTACGTGGATTCCAAACATCAGAGATGTAAGAATATTATTCCTTTCAAATTCAGCTTCATTTACAGTCCTTTGAATGTAGATACAATTTCAGGAGCTCATCAGATTCTATGTGCTATGTTTTCCATTGCTGATACGTTTATAGCGTCTGTTAATTTCAACAGACTCATGGAAAATAAATTCCAGTTCGGCATTTGATTTTACGACCGGCGAAGCCATGAAAAACCCCAATTAAAATGGCCGACAACAGAGTTTGAACCCGGGATCTCCCGAATGCGAGTCCAAGACGCAATCATCTCCACCAACTCTCTCGGCAGAGAGAACATTATTATCGGGGGCGGATTTCTATGACATGTCATATTTTTCCCCTTTGCATTATTTCAGGTTTCCTTCTAATTTAAACAGATTCCAAGCATCCTGGTGAAAATCGGAACGGCTTTTGTTGTGCATGTTAACTGCATATTTAGGAAGTTTTAAACTATTGTAGCATATTTAGTACGAATATGAATATTTAGGTCATATTTTTGGCATATTTGTGTGCATATTAAATAAATTTTGAAGTTTCATATCATATTTTGTAAATTTTGCATTATAATGATAGGCTACTTTTTGAGAACTTACAGATAATAAAATAATTAACACTATATTTTAATAAAATATATTGTAATGAAACTTAAAAAATGTACACAATGTGTAAGTGGCAACGTCATATTTAAAATTTTACTGGTCATATTTTAATGTTTTTTAGGTCATGAATGCATGCATATATCCTATTTTTTAGGTCATAGAAATCCGCCCCCTAATTATTATTGTGATGTTGCGCGAGTAATACGAACTGGTCACATCGCAGCAGTAATTGACTGACGCCATATGCAAGAGGCACGTTCTGAGTTTTCTTCCTATTAACCGGTTTTAGGCTATTAGTTTACGCATATAAAGAGGTGGTTGTACTAGTTTATACATTATTATATGTACGCTTTATGTAACTAACTTTTGAATGTACTCAATACCTTATGTTTGAATGTTGAGACATTTCCAAGAAAGAAGAGATTCTCGATCTGATCAAACAATGCCTGACGTCAGAGTGAACGTTGCATGGCAACAGACTGTCCATCAAACACAAAACAGCATCCTTGTGTACTTAATGGTATCAACGGGCGTGGTACTTCACAATAACTTCAACGTCATATAACTCGTAAGCCAATACTACGTAAGTATTGAAACTTGTGCTAATTAATTAATTAATTAATTAGCACAAATGTAAAGCTTTCTTTCTTTCTTTCTTTTTCGTAGTTTTACCTCTCCCTTTTTTAGGATTTAAGCGACCCAAGCCGCCCGGGCCTTACAGGGCCGCGACCTGTCGGGAGAGGGATTACCTTTGGATCACATACATACTTTTTTGACCAGACAAGGACATGGAGGGCCTCCCCGGATGAGTGATCAGCCCAATGCCGGGGCCACCTCCGAGACAACACGAACACATAGGACGATACACACCATTCACACACACACTCACTCAGAACAAGGCGAGGATGAGGATGAAGATGATAATGACGGCCAGATGATATCCGGGGACCACAAGGGCCTAAAGTTACCTGACATTTGTCTCATAGGTGAGGGAAAACCCCGGAAAAAACCTCACCTAGGTAACTTGTCCCGACCAGGAATCGAACCCGTGAGATATAACCCGTGAGAGCGGTGGACTAAATGTAAAGCTCAGATATAATAAAACATCAAGGCAAATATACAAATATGAGACGCACACATAAATGCCATCGACCTGGGCCGGGAACGAACCCGCGATTTTGAACACAGAAACCTACGGCACCGCCATGAAGACTGCGCCACTTACGGTGACTTGCAATATATTAGGTTTCATTATATTTTAAGTGACCTATTGATCACTTCTTTAGTTTCTACTTTTATCCAATAATGAGTGCGATAGCAGCTATACTCGTAGCTTAAGATTGAATTTAATCTGATCTCCATCTTAAGAGCCGTAACTACTATAGCCTGCTGTATTAAGAGTGAACTTTTTATTATTTGGTTTCGATGTATACTAAATACAATGATATCAACCAATTTCTAATAGAGGAGCCGAAGTAGCTAACCTAAGCAGGTTATGTACATTTCGAGCTCCAAAGACGGGACATCTGAAAGCCAAGGTGTACCAAAATCGTCTTTGGAAGCTCTTCAGGAGGCAAACCGACAGGAATTTGCTGCTGTTCCGCCCGAAATGACAATGAGAGTTATGGACAACTACCGAGAGAGGCTTAATTAGTGTATAAACAATCATGGCACAATGGAGGCCACCACTTGAATGATGTTCTCTTCAAAACACGTTGATGTAAACGGCATCATGTGTACTTTCAAAGAATTACATAAGTTTTTTCATATTTTATTGGGTTTGGATTATTTGCCTTCTGTAATCGGGGCGTTCTTTCTGCCGCACCCTGTATAAGGGATATGATTTTTCTATCTATCTATGGTCCAGAAAAAAAAATGCTGTTTGAAAATAAATTACCTAAAAAATTAAACAAAAAAGCAACATTGAAAAAAAAAGAGAGTAGTTGTTGTTAGCAAAAGCTAAGTTGAAATATTTGTGTTTTCATTGATATTTTGAGAACTATTTTGGAAGTTCTGTGTTTTGTTTGGTCATTATTATTCTTATAATTACTTAAACAGTGTTTTGGTCCTTAGTGTTTGATGAAACATTAAAATATTGCAGTTTATATGTGTTTTTAATATTTTAATTTGCCCCCAAGTTTGCAGGTTGTGCCACCAGGAGTGCTGCAAAATTGGTCCCCCCCGTTTTCCCATTGTCAACGCAGTAAGTGTCCGTTATTATCCTATATTGTATTTGTGTATATAGAGATTGAACTTACTCTAAAAATCAACTACCTCTGCCTTTAATATTTCGATGAAAAACTTGGTAGCTTCTGTCCAAATATCTCAGCTGTATTTTATTATAGAAGTCCATAAAGTAAAAATTGCGGGAATAAATTAAAACGGTTAAATCATAAAATGGAATTGTGATTTTTTTTACAAGTGTGAAGCGCTTCTTATTGGCAGAGAAGATATCTGGAAAACTCTGATATTCAAATGACGGGCGCCACATGCAGGCACACATTGAAATGTAAAATGCATGAAAGGATCCGTGACAAGCAATATTACCCAGATATTTTCTAGAAATCATAAAGATGCCTATATATTATTACTTTTAAAGCCTGATGATCTTTGACTATAATAAGACAACATGCTATTTTTTAAAAGCGTTGAGACACGTATTCCTTATTGTCGAGCTCTCTGACTAGTAACCGAACGATCTCGGGATTCGATTCCTAGCTCCACCATGGGGCTTTTCTTTAGTCAGTAGGCCTAACTAATTATTCTGAGATATGTATACATTGTCTAAATGTGTTATTAGGTAGATTTCGAAGAAAAATCTACCTATTGCAATGGATACCATGTTATGATTTTCGAAAAATGCTTTCATATCTTTACGTTTCATGCTCCCCTAAGTACGAAACCACCGCCCGTTCAAAAAAAAAAATTGTGATATTTATATTTACACGATAGCGGCCGTAATTTTGAAGATATTTGAACCAAATTTTATTATGTTATTTCTAGGCCCAATAGTTCGGACAAGTTCGTTAATGGGCAAAATTGGCCCCAGGGGGTGGTCGGGGGAGGGGGTTGAAATTTTAAAACATTTATATCTCGGCCCCTATGAAGTATAGAGGGAAACTTTGTTTGAATAAATTAGAGTACTCGCTATGGAGTTCACAGTGACACCAACAATTCGGGGGTTTTGGGGGGTACGAGTGGGGGGTATCGTTGAAAAGCTCTTGATGAGTACTCTACAAATCAATAACTAGTTTCTTGATAGCTCTCATATGACGCGAGATTTTAATGTTTGAAAATAATAACACTTAAAAGAATTATTATAATATCATAATTTTGTCTTGTTTAGCGGCTTTGCTAATTTTATTCATTGCTGATCTTGCGCACGGCCTCCCAGAATATTATATCCTATTCTTGTTGACAAAACAAATGATTGTAGGCTCTTCTTCTTTACCGAATTCAGTTCTTATTAGTGATGAGCAAATGCAAGACCAAGACCAAGACCAAGGCGGTCTTGGTCTTGGTCTTGGTATTGCACTCTCAGTCTTGGTCTTGGTCTTGCATAGGTAACCCTGGTCTTGGTCTTGGTCTCGGTCTTGCATCAGTGGTCTTGGTCTTGGTCTCGGTCTTGCATACTCGGTCTTGGTCTTGTTGCAAGAGTCTTGCAATTTTATTTTATGCATCTTACTGTGATCTATGGCGTTTACATGATTTAAAGTTACACCGATTACATGTGTGTTATTGCTTGCGAAAGTAACGAAAGCTAATTGCTTTTAGTTGCTTTGACTATGTAAACAGTAAAGTGATGTCACACTGTTTGCCGAAATGTCCATGGTGATATAAGCTAGAACAGTAAACTTTGAGTGTAAGTTTAAATATTCTCTGTTATCCTATTGCAGAACTTTAAACCCAAAATCCACGAGATGCTAACACTATTTGAGAGTGTAAAATTATGAATATTATATTGTAAAGTTTCAAATTGAACGTCTGTGGAGACAAGAAGTAATATTAACAAGATGTGTATGATACATAACGGCTAGATATATAAGTATTCATGAACCACAGATTATTGTCTCTGTTGGACATTACATTAGAATATTATAGGAGAAAACTTAGAGCAATCATAGGAGAAAGATTCCATCTGGCGCTGTGAATTGAATTCCGGCTTAGCTCAGTTAGTAGAGCATTGGTGCGAATAGCCAAAGGTATCATACAATACATAATCTTCACACTGATTTAATTCTGTAGTGTGTCTTCCCATATACCCGGAACATGTCTTTTCATAAATATGTGACATTTACAGTTTTACCCTTGTAAATCGGAAGCAAATTTATTTATAACGCGTTTCTCCAAACTTACTTGAAACGTGCCTGATTGTTAAACTTAAAGTTTAAGTGTTACTAATTATCATCTCCTTTTCCTTAGATCATAATATACCTTTTACATTGATTGCGCATCTTTCCTGTAACATAATTAGTTCCTTCTGCTACCAAACCCTCTGTCTATTATTTAAAGTCACGTTCAGTCTACCTGGGAAAATACACCATCGATTTGAGATCCTCTTTAAGAAATTTGGTTTTCCAAGAACGTGCTTTTTCACAATACCTACGTATTTACCAAGACTTATTCATACCCATCACCATTTTATAATAAAGCAATTACCTTAACTATTCAATATTCAACTAATTCATTTAATCTACTGTACTTAACCATTATTACCATAAAAAATCACCTTCTATCTAATAAATTCCATATCAATTTTATATGCGAGAGTAGGCTATGAATATTAATGATAGGTGTAAAAAAGGATATCATCGTTAATGAAATAGGCTACTGAGCATGTTAATAGGAGTTTTAAGTTACAGGGACTGATTAAAGTTTCAAACCCTCCATCATAGGCCGCCCCATGGCTGAGTGGATAGACCGTTCGCCCTCCACCGCTGGGACCCGGGATCTCGATGGATCAATGTGAAATTTGTGATGGACAAAGTGGGGTCGGGGCAGGTTTTCTCGGGGTGCTCCTGTTTCCCCTGGCATATCTCATTCCATCGTTGCTCCATTCATCATAGTATGACCATTTGGTTGTAATAACGAATTATTATAGATCCTCAGTCATAGCTTTCTTTTAACCCAGTGAGAAGTTAGAGAAACTAGTTATTGAATAACTGTATGGCAGAATTTATTTATATTGTACGTAAAATGAAATTTCATATATGGCTTAGGGCCTTTGTTACATCTGTTTGCCTTTCGTACCATAATACTAGAGAACTATTGCAATTAAACATTTTAAAAATGAATATGGAGTGTTTATCGTGAATTTAACTCCCACCAATTGAAGGAACTAGCTGTCTGGAATGCCATTCAGGGAAATCCGTCAGATTAATTGTTAGTTTTCATTGCAGTAATTTGTTTATTGTAGTGGTGAGAGAGGTTGTATACAGATTTCATATGTATTATTTGAATGGTGCGCTCGTTTTTGGATACGGACAGTGTTACGCACCGGGTCTGCTCTCATTGGTTACCGCACGATGAAGCAACCTCTATATTATAGGCCCACTAGCCTTGGGACTACCCCGGCTAGCGACTCTGCGGCGCCTTTGAGTAGCGGTCGCTGCATACACAACGGGGCTTTATAAAACTTTTTCAAATGCAAGACTGCAAGAGTCTTGCAGTTAGGTCTTGTTCTTGCCAGAGTCTTGCAGGGTTGGTCTTGGTCTTGGTCTCGGTCTTGCATGGTCGGTCTTGGTCTTGGTCTTGCTAACGCTGATGCGGTCTTGGTCTTGGTCTCGGTCTTGCATTTTCTGCAAGACCAAGACCAAGACTGCAAGACCAAGACTGGTCTCGCTCATCACTAGTTCTTATTACTGCGGGTTTGCCATGCCAAGGCTAAAAAAGAAGAGTGCTGCGCAGCGATAATAAATTAAACCAAAAGCTCTTTGAATTCTACCTCAGCCTGTAGGCCTGCCTAAAGGGATTTTTTTAAGTTAAATTTAAGTCGTATGATGGAAATGGTGCACAAATACAAAGTCAATGTGAATTTTATTATATTAAAGCTTGAGAGAGAGAACTGAATTAATTTTATTTTAAGGATTCTAAGCGTAAAACTTAAAAGTCTCTTTAGTCATACAATCCGCTAAAAAAGCAATAAAAATTACAAATAGTAAATTACAATCAAAATAATGGTTACAGACACATTGTTAATACAAATACTGAAAATAAAAGAACCGTAACCTTACGTCTTCAAGTAATGGCCAATATACCTAGGTAAAAGAGAGTTGTCTTACTGTTAACTAATCTGTAGCCTATTTGTTATCTTTCAGCATCCATCCTTCCTTCCCATGTTTTTATGTATAGACCTAATGTTTCTTCCCTTTGCAATTTAGATTATATTTTAATGATGAATTATTTTCTGTGCTGTAGAAAGAAAAATGTATAATATTTTAACTGTCTAACCATCAAAAACTAGTAGCAATTTTTTGTTTTATTCGTGTGTGTTAAAAGTTAAGAAATTTTATTTGTATATTGTTTGTTATAATTTATAATGTAAACTATCAAATTATTATTGTTTTCATAGAATATAAACTATATGTAAACTTTTCATTTTAGAAATTGTAAATTCTTATGTTTTAGAAAGTTATTGTAAAATTATTTGATTTCTTTTCAGATTCTAAGCCTATGAAATCATAAATTATAATATTTATAATGATAAAAAATTGTCACTTAAAACAAATACGCTGTATAATTAATGAAATTATTGTTAAATTTGACGTAACTTTAAAAATGGCAGTTTAACCACAAAAGAAAACAAAATACCTTCGCTACTGCAAATTATACTAAAACAAAAGGGATTTATGTGTTGCTCTCTTTTCTTTTGTTGCACCCACACCGGGATCTCATTTATCCTTTGGGCGGGCTCATTGATAAAGTTAGGTTAGCTTTCCTGCGGGTGGCTACCTAAGCACTCCCTTCCACATTCCCATAGGGGTGGGCGCACTAAAGCCAGAGGTTATAAAAGCAGAATTCTATCTATTGCTTTTCCTTTAGTTTGTTGGATATGTTTATGCCACAGTAAAGAACAAGCTTCGATTTGATCTTACGCCATCAGCTGACATCTATTGCAGAAGAAAACTATTACGAGATCTTGCTAACAGCTGATTCCCGTGATCAGCCATTTTTTATGGATCTAGAATATCAAAACTTAAACATTTAATTACGTTAAAAAGGTCGTATGCAACTAAGATACTCGTACTTATTCCGTGACATTCTAAGCAATCTATAATATATAAAATATTTTCTTCACAAAACCCGGTTTACAAGATAAGAATTGTAATTTAGTTTAACATAGTAATCATGTTGTTATGGGAAAAGTAAATATTCAGTTTAGTAGAATATAATATTTTTAAAATTCTTAGAATGTGTTCTCTCTTACTTCACATTTTGAACACCGATGAAGGTGTTTTAGGTGAAGAATTCCGCTCAGTGAATCCAGCAGTACCTCATCCTTGCACAGCTTTTTGTGAGGACTCGTATCTTGTAACATGTCTGTGAGGCGTGCATTATACAGCACAGTTGGACAAGAAGTTTCTTTCTATTCGAGTTGCACTGGAAAGAGTGTGTGTCTTTTCTTTGCTCACAGAGGAAACAAAGAATTCTTTACAGATTCGCATCAGACACACAGCTTGGATGTGCATGCCTTTGTTCGGAATTAATGGAGTTCGATTCCGAAGTGGTGGTACATAAAAGTTATCTGGATGCAAGAAATTTATCTGGATTCTAAAACAAAGAATTCATGTTAATGCGTGATTTAGTAACATTCAATCAAATTCTTCGTATATTATTCGCTGTGTTGTTTATAAGTTTAATAGCGCACTAGTCATTGTTGAAATGTATTTGGAAAATTAAATACAACTGAAACATTTTAAGACTGTTTGAGCAGTGGCGAAGAGTTGGAAATTTCATAGGGTAGGCTGAGATTAATGGAATTAAGAAATAACGGAAGTAACATGGGAAATTTACCAGATGCCTTGTCCATTTCAACTATGAATCGCCATACTGAAGGGATAAGTCAGTTGATTGAAGTATCGAATAAATGAAAACCACTTTAGTATGGATTGAAGGAAACCCAATTTCATAAAGGCATAATGTACATTATCATCTGATCACATTAAGTGTGCTTCTAAATAGGTTAGGTTAAATTTGATATTATAATGTTAATTTATTTTTAAGTATGGCATAATAAATATTGCTGGAAATCACATGGTCAGTGAATGATCAAACGGCTAATGTGAATCTTTTTGGATCTGTTTTCCTTACTTAATTCGTACTATTATTCTTAAACAACATAATATTACCTTGTCGATTAATCACGTAATAAGTTTTTTGAAGATATTTAACTAAGCCCTAAGAATCCCATTTTAATTAAACTATATTAATATAACCTAATCTAATACAGTGTTCTGAACGAGCAAATAAAACATTATTTGTTACACGTTATAAGAAATTGCTTTCTCCTTAGTTTTTCTTAATTTATTAGATTGTGCTCCAAACTTTCTTGGCGATAATACAGTCAATTGACCCGTCAGAAGTACAGTTTAGAAAGAAACGGAATCGAATGAATTATTGGAATAGTAAAAATGTTATGTACTAACTGAAATATGAAAGCGATCCTGATAAACTTATATAAAATCGTAACTAGGAACGAAACCCAAAAGATAAGGGAACATTTATTAATATATGAGTTATTAGTATTCTACAATATTCAGTTACTTCGGATTTAGTTTCCTTCATTAAGTACTCCACACACTTTCGCCCTGCACTAGTTACCCTGATTCTAGGTGGCAATTAGGTTCGGAATAGTGATACCAGTGTTAGTGACATGTGGAGCTAGGTTTGTTGCAGTTAGGTTAGAAATATTGATATTAGTATTAATGACGTGTAGAGCTAGGTTTGTGGCAGTTAGACTAGGAACAGTGATATTAGTGTTGATCGCCATCAAGTTTATAACCCCAGCCTTGTTTCTGAATCACATGACCCACGCGCACTAACCGCCAGTTGTAATTCTCGCCTTCCAACAACCTTTTTCTGTTCAGAGACTGTCATTTATAGGTTAATAAAGTGACATTCATTTTTATTTTCCCATTGTTTCAGACACTTTCCAGTAAAACTAAATCAATATATTATTTCTGTGGTTTGTGAAGAACACAACAAGCTAAAAATAACCGATTTTGAACATTTTTCTCTGAATAAACATAGTGCGTAATCATGCAAACCAACCCCTTCTTTCAGTCAAACATCAAGTATTCTGTAAGCTTAGAAGAATATTTCAGAAAGCTCTTCACATTGAGACGCAATGCGTTTCCACGTTCGCACTGTTACTTCCCTCATTAATTCTAGCAGTTCACTACAAATTTCTTTTACCAAATATTTAAAAAGCAAATAGCGATTAAATTAGTTTATTATCATCCTCTTCATTATTCATGTTAGAACAGTGAGTATTTGCTCGTATCACTCAGTTTATTATAATCACTATAAAAATATCTCTGATCATGATTACAAGCTCATACTATAAACTCTCATGGCAGTAAGTATGCTCTTAGGTTAGGAATCTGGTATAAATTTGTTATACTAAACACATATACTTGAAATGTACACTTACCTCATACAGCATCAAGTAGCAAGTCCGTCCCGATCGAATTACAGAGTAAATCTACACAGCTTCACATTCATTAACCAAATAAAAGTCCAAAGAAACGCACACTGAAACTCACTTCATTACCAGAGAAACGAACCACAACAAAAAGAGATCTTGTTTCCGTGGTAGGCAACGGTTTTAATAACACTACTTCACTCGTGCCCTAGTTTCTTCAGCTACAAACAGTACCGTATCGTAATAGCCTCGGCTTACTAAGCTGATACCATGCATCCCAATGGGAGGCAGACAGGCTATGAGCATTGTACGACAATTTTCCCTAAATATCCCACTACTGGAGCGTAAGCATTATGTACGACATACGATCCTGGTGAAACTCTTTGTTAGAATTTACCATTATTATTTTAAATACAAATATTCACAAGAGTCTACAATGATATTTTGGCATTTTTAAGTACCGGTAACTATGATCTGTAGAAAATTTAAAATGAGTAACTTATGTGCGATTTTTATCAAAATTTTCACTCACAAGGGAAAAATCTAGGTAACTCTAAAATTCAAACAGATCACCCTTATCTAACTATCAACCTGAATGAGTATTGTTTTTGCTACTAAATCTACATACTTTGACCTATCTACACAAAATTTTACACACAGAGCCTAGAACCAGGATAAAATTGTAGGAACAATAATATTTGAATAAAACACCTCTTACTTATATTCAACTCTATTATGCCATCCCAATACAATATTCTACATTCTTCGACCGATTTATACAAAAAATTACACACACAACCTAAACCACCAGGACAAAATTGTAGTAAAAAGAGTATTCAAACAAACCACCCCTTACTTATTTTAAACTCATATTGTATCACTTCAATACAATTCTACGTGCTTTGTTCTATTTTTTATTATATTTTAAGTACAGGAGAACATTTTAAGCAATAATAATATTTGGACAAATGATCCATTACGCATTACCATCTGAATTCATTTCTACATTCGGGACAGCTTTTTGACAATTTTGCATTCAGAGCTTCTGGACCTAGGAGAAAATTGTAGCCAACAATAATATTTGGAAAGAAAAACCATCCCTGGCCAACTTTGAACCCCTTGTCTATAATCTTTATGCAAAGCTACATCCTCAGAAATATGTTTACTAGATTTTAACAGTGACCCTATAAAACAAGGACGAAATTGTAAGCAAAAATGAGAATGGAACAAACTGTCCCTTAGGTCTGTTCAAGCCCTCTATACACATTTACATTCTTAGATTTTGTCAAAGATCCTAGATCCTATAGAACTTGGAGAAAATGATATCCTAACCAATAAACAAGACCACCCCATCTACCCCAATTATATATATATCGGACAGAGAGCTTGAGTGAGGGTGGATCAGGTAGAAAGAGCTCTTTATACAAAGGACATTCCAAACTTTCACTTCTTTTAGTCCAGTATCCATTCAGCTGTTAAACACCACACTACAATTACGTTACTTTTTAAAACAAAGACTAAAGGTACCGTACTGTAATCATAACCACTTACATGGACCCACATGATTTTCATCCCCTTTGTGTACTGTAGCACTGGACATATACTATAATAAATTGAGTTACTGTACAGTATTTTATATATTTGCAGTATATATTTACAGTATATATTTACTGTACTGTACAGTATTTCATATTGTGCTAAAGTTCTCTATTTGCCTTTTATTTAATTTTATTTCATATTACAGTAGAGTAAATTAATATAGCACTGTATTATGGCATGGTTGTTTAAAAAATTAAATTTCGTTTTAGTGCCACCCTCGCTTAGTGCCACTAAACGTTAGAGAACGGATGGTGGCATTATATCGAGGGTTGACTGTATATCTTTCTATCTGTCTAAAAAAATTCAGTAATTATTTCTGTCTGTCAGGTCACTGAAACAATGAATTTACTCACATTCACCTGTCTGTAATAAATCCGATGTTGGTCGTTCGGTAATTAATACAATCTGCATTTAACATGTAGTATCAACCGCGAGGGTCAGCAGCAGAACTTCGTTTGCTATCTCCCCGGGTTTCCCTGTTGTTTCAATTTGTGTTGTGGCAAACGGTTCCTGTTAGAAATGTGGATGTGTCGGTTGTAATATGTATTGTTCAGTAACGAATGGTACTCCTGCTGTTGTTACATGGTGTTGTGCAGAATTGCATGACACGAGCTGTGGCTGTTGATATGTTTTTGAGTGCTTGTTCCATATGCTGTCTCTGTAAATTACAAGTGGGATTTATTGCATTACATATTGTTTTGATTTTGCTGCCAAAGCCAAACAATGCAAGTATGCAGACACATAGAAAATGTAGTAATAGCTATTCAATCGTATAGGAATATTCAATGCATTGGTATTATTGAACAGTAGCGTAGCATATAGATAAATTATGTACAACCAAAAACAAGATCTTATTAAAGAAAGGGGAAGCTTCCTGATTATAATTAAGAGAATATGGGTAAAAAAAAAATGAGGGAGTTAATGAGGCGGAATAGTTGGCTTAAATAATATTTTTAGAAAGTATAGTTAAGGATTAACTTGTTGAAGTAATTAAATGTATCTTTGTAGATTTATTGTGTTTGTTCTTGTTCTGAGAGAGGTACCAATAGTTCTCTTTCTCTCAACAAAAGTGGCTTTCCAGCAAAGCTTTGTAATAACCTAGAGTCCCTGATGTATGAATTGAATGTCGAAATAAACCAATGTATGTAATCTATCTATTGGTATTATCGGTATTATTATATTATATTATTATTATTAAAATCAGTTTTACTATATTTAAAACATCTTCTTTCCTGAATGGACAAGGGACAAATCTCTTCTCTCTATATATAAGAGGCTTTGTCCTGACTGACTGAATGAATGACTGACAGGAATCAACGTAGAGCCTAAACTATAACAGGTAGAGACTTGGAATTTTGACAGTACCTTTGTTTCATAATGTAGGGGCTCACTAAGAAAGGATTTTGCAAAATTCTGATTTTGAATGCCAAAAATTAAATGTTTGTGAGAATACATAATCCCTTTTTACACAGAATTATCAAAACAAAATCACAGAACATATTGTTGCCAGTGGTATCAGATGGGTTTGGATTAAATGAAACGGAAGTTTGACAAATTAGAGAAGGTATCAATATAATTCATGTTATCTATATTAATAAAAGGAATTGTCTGTCTGTCCGCGATGCCCAGCGAAATCTACTGAACGCAGAGATCTGAAATTTTAAACATATGTGGGCTGAAGGGTCGGAAAATGCACCTCGAAGCCGGAATTTTAATTTTAGCTTTCGTTCCTGAGTTATGAGTGAAAAACGGGCAAAAACATGCATTTTGGCGTTTTCGAAACATCAGTTTTCAGTTATACATTTCAATGTCAAATCAATTACAGTTGGCTTTGGCTATTTTTGTCATACCTTGGAAATAAAACTTTCGCGATCGCTTGAATGTTGTAAGCCCTAATTATGGTCAAACATTGTTTTATTTGGACGAAACTCACTATACAGAGGTTTTCTGGCCAAGAAACTCGAATTTGAGGTCGCTTTTACCAGGCGACGCTATCTAATCGTGGAATGTTGTCCACGTGATTTAGGTGTTAATAAATATAATGATTTTACTATTATGCTCTTAATTTTTAATTTTTGAAATAATTATCGCGGGCCATCGCTTGATTTTGTAAGTTCATCCTGGACGATTCATTTGTTTAGAATATCAAGGCACGCAGACATATGAAATTTTCAACCTACACGGAAGAGGGATAATCAATATAGGCCTAAATATGGTCAAACATTGTTCGATTTGTACGAAACTCACTATACAGGGGCATTCTGGGCCAAGGAACTCGAATCTGAGTCGCTTTTACCAGGCGATGCTATCTAATCGTGGTATGTAGTCCACGTGATTTAGGTGTTAATAAATATAATGATTTAACTATTATGGTCTTAATTTTTAATTTTTGAAATAATTATCGCGGGCGAAGCCGCGGGCACATGCTAGTATTCATATAAATTAAATTGAACGATTCCTGTGCTGTTTTCCATTCCAGATACAAAGAGATTATGTATAGGGTGAGTTTAATTAAGGGGTGGTACCATTTTAATGTCATACAATGTAACTACGACTTCTTTCTGTAACAACTTCAGGCTGTCAAGTGACAAAGAGTATGTTCAAATAACCTAATGAATGTACATCTAGATACTTGAAAAAAATAAACTGAAAATGGACACTTATTTAGTCAAAGTATAAGTGAAAGAAAGATATCTCATTTTATTTTATTGTGCTGTCTTGAGAAAGCGAACTAGATTTTGAAGCACTTTTATATGAACTGGAAAAGTTATGGTAGATTTCTCTAGTTACGGAAACATTCTAGCAGTCAGCCATTAACAGGCCTATGTCGAGTCGGTTATAGGCCCATGCAGAATTTACACATTTATTTAATGTGGCCATATGTCAAGTCGTGTAAAAATACTTAATTATGGCTGTACTATTATAAATACCTTACTTTTCCACTGAGTGACAAACTTCCTCAGATAATATTAGAATATTATAGGAGAAAAATTCCTATGACACTGGGATTTGAACCCAAGACCTTTGGCTATCCGTGCCACTGCTCTACCAACTGAGCTAAGCCAGAGTTCACTTCACAGTGCCAGATGGAACCTTTCTCCTACGACTGATTGCCCTTAATGGTCTATCTCCAGCAGAGACAAACTGTGGTTCCTGAATGCATCTTTATCCATTCCTGATATATTAGGTCAAACTGGATGAAACAATGTAGTCTTGATTAAGAGATTCGTACTTTAAGTATACTGGCCTGGTTTTATGGTAATTTAACGACGGGGATGTACTGCAACCTAGGCCCGTGACCGTCGCCGGTGTGCCGGAATTTTGTCCCACAAAAGTTCTTTTACAAGTCTGTAAATTTACAGACATGTGTCTGTCACATTCATCCACACATAATGCCATCGACCTGGACCGGGATCGAACCCAACCTGGGCACAGAGAGCCAGCACGATACCGATTACGCCACCCAGGCCGACTTTAAATATATTGTATAGCTTCAACGCAGATTCTTGCCTTCCAGTCATTGACGACCGTAAGCTCTTTGCAAATAAAGCAGCTAGACTCTCTGATTTTACATTATGGATAGTGCCATGTGGGAAAAATAAATATTTCAGGAAAGAGTTCAAAGTAAGGATATATAAAACAGTAATCTGACTCCATTTCACACGTGCAGCAGAAAAACAAAAGCACGCTCAGAAACGACAAAGCAAACGCAGAAAACAATAGAAAGTCCACACTGTGAGAAGCAGTAGACAGAGCTCACAATAAAATACGGAATGAAACCATAACATATGAATGACAAGTCTAGAGTATATGAGAATGGACGTATAATATAACGGGGAAGTAAAGCAAACTTATTACGAATATGCACTGATAGAACCAGTTTGGGACGGAATACTTGAGAATATTATGGCCACTCAAATTCGCTGAATAGGTCCTTTAGCATTAAACGTGAAAATAGTTCAATGCCTAACAAAACCCAAATTTTATACATGTAAGAGGAAGTTAACACATACAAGCATATCTAAGGAAATATGACAAGCATAGAGTTAAATTCTTTATTATTATAATTTTTTTATAAAATTCAGCCGGCCATAGCCGAATTTTCCTGAATTTTTTGTTTACCGCTTTTGTTTTTCGTACCACACAAAAACACCCATGTCGAGGCGGGACTCGAACCCACAGTCTCCTTCACCATGTCTTAGCTACCACGGCTAAGAAGGCCGGCCTTTATCGCTGGTAAATTTAATTAACAAATAGGCTTTTAATATCATTAAAGCCTTATAAAAATACACTTTCCGAAAAATATTATCTAGTGTTTCATCTAGTCAACATTCCAGTTGTTTACGTGCATTTTTAACAGTTCTCTGTATTTTTCGTACAGTTGAACAATATATTCGAATATCGACCTGGTCAAATCACTTAGAATTTATGGTAGGTTTATTTATGATTTATCGTAGGCTGAACCTTCTTGACTCCATGATGTGCAATGAGCAGTTCCTTTTAGAGTGGCAAAATAGCCGACGCACTTGTTTGTTGAAAATATTCCTTAAAAATGAATAAACAATTAGATTTTGTCTATTTTTTGCTAGAATTAGGTTTAAAAACTGGGATTATGTTAATTTTGTTTTTGTTTTTATGTGAATTGGCGTTATTACGCGATGTAAAAGTATGTTTTGGGGGTTATGAGAGATAGTAAACGAAAATATTGTAAACATTTGTCGAAATGAGAACTATTCATGTTATAGTGTCTCATGAATTTCACGGATTTCTACATATAACACTATATAGGTTTAATTGAAATTGTCTTTATTTTGTTGTGAAATGGAATATAGAGTCATTTTTTGGATACATTGAAGAATCCAATAAGAACATCGTTCAGCAACATAAAATCCAGTGGAGCCACTGAATTATATAGCCTTATATATATATATATATATAGGTTATTATAATTATCAGCAAGCAAAGTGGCTACTGTCTTTAAATATTGGCCAATACTTCCTCTATATTCGCATCTCAAATGATGATTATTTACGAGGGCCATTCAATAATTAAAGAGACAAACAGTTTATTTTTACAAAACAAGACTTTTCCTACTTTTCAACATTTGCCATCAATATTTATGCACTTGTCCCAACGGATTACTAGCTTTTTTATACCGGCTGCAAAGAACTCTTTGTCTTGGTGTCGGAGCCAATTTCCCAAATATTTCTTGACATCCTCGTTATCCTGGAACTTCTTCCCACTTAATGCCTCATTCAGTGGACCAAACAAATAGAAATCATAGGGTGCTAAATCGCAACTTCAACAGGCCGGCCAGAACGGTGTTCGTCAGTCACTGATTCTCGACCACTTTTGAACTGTTCTACCCATTTGTAAAAATTTCCACGGTTCATACAACTTTTACCATACACTTTAGTCATTCTAGAGTATACATTAGCTGGTTTTTAAACTTCAGCAATAAAAAAACGAATCACAGAACGTTGTTCAACCAATGTGGAGTTTTCAAGAAGACCTGACATCGTTAAACTTAATTTTGAGGTTATAAACAGAGCAATGTTGATCCATCAGCTGATTAGAACTCATCCCAATGATGCCAACTTAGAATCCTAAATGTATCAAACTTGTACTACCAACCGTCTTTTCCCCAGACCAATTTGTCTCTTTAATAATTGAATGACCCTCGTATTTTACAAGTTTCTGGTCGTGTGACTAGCAAACGAACAAGATAGGCTAACGAATCCCAGCAGCAAGCATTTCTTTTGTATTGCTTAAGGCAATTGTTTTTTTTCGTATTCAGAAGAAAATAAGATATGTTTATTTCATCATTTTTAAGGAAGTTCAAACTAGCGTAACATTGTTAACTAACCAACTAACTAACGGCGCTCCGGCAAAGTAAAAGTGTACTCTTTATCGTTCCGGCATAAACGCAGGGAGGAAATAAGTACATACGAAATCGGCGTATATTTTTGCAACGCTTTTCTAATAAAGAATCATTATTACTGTAGAATCATGATCACCTGTTCTTGTCGCGAGATTGTAATTTCTTATACAAGTTGTTTTTTAATGCACGGTAATTTCCATGTGATTAATTAAAAACGAATATAAGAATATAAAGATCGGAATCATAAAATGCAGCATAAATAAATACCTGCATATAAATTTATAGGTTTTTCCTAGAAAAATTCCCAACTTCAGCACTGTAATAGACGTATTATCGGGAAGCGAATCCACAATCTTCGGTACGTACGTTCTGTAATTGAACAAACCGAGCAATGGCTAGAAGTCCGTAACTTCCTAACGATCAAGAGTCGGCCCATCCTTTTTTGCAGCCGGCCAAACATGCGGATCATTTTTATTCTAGAAACAGCCTTGATACATAGATCAGAAAGAAAACTGTTACACCAGTTAGCAGTCAAGTGGTAAGAATATTATTACTATTTACATAATGAAAATGCAATCCTCATGATGATGCGTGTTTGCAGAAATATGCTTTATTTTTCACCACACAAGCTATAACGATATTATATTTTAATGCGATATAACATAGGAATTTAATTTTTATTCCGAAATTTGCCAAAATTAAGTCAACAGCTATACCGAAATTTTACATTTTCATTCACCGTAAAGCAGGATCCTTACGTAACATAACTTGTTTCGAAGATTTGCTCTAAAATTCAAATATATTTAAATTTTATTACAAAATCTGAAAATATTTAAAAACAAGTTATATAAATTAATACAACTTAAAGGAAAAGTAAACTAAAAATTCAGTATCATTTTCTTCATACGGATTGAAAGAAAAGGTTTTTAAGAAATGATATTCACTGTTAGAAATGTTTTACACCTTCACATTTAATCACAAAACGAATATATTTATTGTAAAGCGATGGGCGCGTGACGTCACGCTTGACGAAGGCTTGGCTCAGTCTCGCGCGGTGAAAGACATTTCACAGTATTCTGTCTACTGTTACAGTTTTTTAGTGAGTATCTGTTCAAACAATGGTTTATTGTTGTGTTGTGGGGTGTACAAACTCATCGTCGAAGAGTGATAACACACTTAAAATATCTTTTCATCGATTTCCCAACAGAGATAAGTCATCCGAACGTAAATAAGCAATGGCTGATAAAAATAAAAAGAGAAAAATTTGTTCCTACTAAATACAGTACGGTTTGTTTACAACATTTTGAAGAAAATGATACCGAGCTTTCGGTACAGTTACGAAAACAGTTATCTGGAGAAACCCCGCAATCTGTTTAAAAAAGAAGTGCTGTGCCATCACTTCTTTTGCGTGGGAAATCTGAAACACCGCCAATGAAGTAAAGAAAATCGTCGTACTCGAGGAAGAAGGAAATGAGAGAGTTATTGCAAGATTTGAACAGTAATCCTTCAGTATCCGGGAATGGACAAATCATGAATGTGGAATCTAGTATTTATGACGAAAATTCAGTTTCTAACAGCGTAGGCGTTCAGTGTGAACTAGGAAATGATACTTATGTCAATGTTTGCACAGATTCATTGAATGTTTCTTCTAGAAATTGTGATTTGGATTAGATAGCTCTTTTAGCATTTCAGAAATTTCTACTACCGCAAAAGATGATTCTGAATCTGAATGTGACTCTGTTCGTATCTTGAAAAAATATTTTGTTTTTGAACTGTATTAGATCTAAGTATTAACTGATAACGCCTGGCAACTAGTGTATCTTTATTTATAATAACGCTATCGAATGAGCAATGTCGTGTTATACAGTCTACAACCCCCTTCTGTTCACAAATTACTTCACAGTCCCAACAACACACACTTTCGTGGCCCGTTTTCATATGTATACACAGCCCACATTTACACCATTTCACATTTTTCCGTATTTTCTTTTCTTCCTTGCAATTCTTTCAATAATCCTTTGTCATTTTCTTTTCGTGTGATATTAATTTGTGAATACCGAGATTTGTCCTTAGAAGGTAACATTGCAGGCATCTCTGTCAACAACAAACACAAATGAGACTTGGTGGTGTATTAGAAACACAGGCGCGAGCATTACAGCAGCTGTTGTCCTGCTAGCGAGTTAGTCAGGTGTGACGTCACAGCAGCTTTTCACTTCACCCGTACAAGGCGTAATATTGGGCACCTGAAGTTCACGAGATCACCATTCGTTTCGTAATTCAAAGCTCCGTGCGATGAGATTAAAATAAGAAAATGGTATTTTTTTAGTTTACCCTTCCTTTAAGCAATATATCAAGGAGAGGTAAAATCCTAAAAGGGAGAGGTAAAACTACGATACAGAAAGAGAAAGAGAAACAATATATCAATTAACAGAGTATTTAATTATCCATTTTACAATATTTACAAAGATACATTATTCTTTAACTTTTCTGTTTCTTCTTATTCCTTTAAATATAATTATACCCAGGTACAATGAAAGCGTTTCTTGTTTCTTCTTATTTCTCGAAGTCAGTTTTTTGTTTATTTATCGTCCTTTAAATCGATTATATAATAAAAACTTTTTTTGTTTCTTGTTTTTCCTTTAAATCGATTACTTAATATTTTTTTGTTTCTTCTTATTCCTTTAAGCCGATTACTTAATAAAAACGGTTTTCGTTTCTTCTTATTCCTTTAAATCGATTATTTAATAAAAACGTTTTTTGTTTTCTTTTATTCAGCTTTAAATCGATTACTTAATAAAACCTTTTTTTTTATTCTTATTCCTTTAAGACGATTACTTAATAATCTTCTGTTTCCTCTTATTCCTTTAAATTGATTACTTAATAAAAACGTATTTTGTTTCTTCTTATTCCTTTAAATCGATCACTTAATATGAAGTGGTTTTCTTTCTTGTTATTCCTTTAAATCGATTACTTAATGAGATCTTTTTCTTGTCTTATTCCTTTAAATCGATTACTTAATAAAAACATATGTTGTTTCTTCTTTTTCCTTTAAACCGATTACTTAATATTTCTTTGTTTCTTGTTATTCCTTTAAATCGTTTCTTGTTTCTTTTTATTCCTTTAAATCGATTACTTGATAAAAACGTTTTTTGTTTCTTCTTTTTCCTTTAAATCGATTACTTAATATTTTTTGTTTCTTCTTATTCCTTTAAATCGATTACTTAATAGCAACTGTTTTTCTTCTTATTCCTTTGCATCGATTACTTAATATAAACGTATTTTGTTTCTTCTTATTCCTTTAAACCGATTACTTAATATTTTTTTAATTTTTCTTATTCCTTTAAATCAATTACTTAATAAAAACGTTTTTTGTTTCTTTTTATTCCTTTAAATCGATTACTTAATTTTTTTTCTTCTTATTCCTTTAAATCGATTACTTAATAGAAACTCTTTTTTCTTCTTACTCCTTTAAATCGATTACTTAATAAAAACGTATTTTGTTTCTTCTTATTCCTTTAAACCGATTACTTAATATTTTTTTCTTTTTCCTTTAAATCGATTACTTAATAAAAACGTATTTTGTTTCTTCTTGCTCCTTTAAATCGATTACTTAATAGAAACTGTTTTTTCTTCTTATTCCTTTAAATCGATTACTTAATAAAAGCGTTTTTTGTTTGTTCTTTTTCCTTTAAACCGATTACTTAATATTTTTTGTTCCTCCTATTCCTTTAAATCGATTACTTAATAAAAACGTTTTTTGTTTCTTCTTATTATTTTAAATCAATTACTTATTTTTTCTTATTCCTTTAAATCGATTAATTAATAAAACCTTTGTTTCTTCTTATTCCTTTAAACCGATTACTTAATATGTTTTTCTTTTTTCTTATTCCTTTAAATCGATTACTTAATAAAAACGTAGTTTGTTTCTTCTTGTTCCTTTAAATCGATTACTTAATAGAAACTGTTTTTTCTTCTTATTCCTTTAAATAGATTACTTAATAAAAGCGTTTTTTGTTTCTTCTTTTTCCTTTAAACCGATTACTTAATATTTTTTGTTCCTCCTATTCCTTTAAATCGATTACTTAATAAAAACTTTTTTGTTTTTCTTATTCCTTTAAATCGATTACTTAATATTTTTTTCTTCTTATTCCTTTAAATCGATTACTTAATAAAACCTTTGTTTCTTCTTATTCCTCTAAACCGATTACTTAATATTTTTCTTTTTTCTTATTCCTTTAAATCGATTACTTAATAAAAACGTATTTTCTTTCTTCTTGTTCCTTTAAATCGATTACTTAATAGAAACTGTTTTTCTTCTTATTCCTTTAAATCGATTACTTAATAAAAATGTATTTTGTTTCTGCTTATTCCTTTAAATGATTACTTAATATTGTTCTCTTTTTCTTATTCTATTAAATCGATTACTTAATAAAAACGTATTTTGTTTCTTCTTTTTCGTTTAAACCGATTACTTAATATTGTTTTTTTCTTATTCCTTTAAATCGATTACTTAATAAAAACGTATTTTGTTTCTTCTTGTTCCTTTAAAATGATTACTTAATAGAAACTGTTTTTTTTCTTCTTATTCCTTTAAATCGATTACTTAATAAAAACGTATTTTGTTTCTTTTTATTACTTTAAATCGATTACTTAATAAAAACGTATTTTGTTTCTTCTTGTTCCTTTAAATCGATTACTTAATAGAAACTGTTTTTTCTTCTTATTCCTTTAGAGCGATTACTTAATAAAAACTTATTTTGTTTCTTCTTATTCCTTTAACCCGATTACTTAATATTGTTTTTTTTCATATTTCTTTAAATCGATTACTTAATAAAAACGTATTTTGTTGATTCTTGTTCCTTTAAAATGATTACTTAATAGAAACTGTTTTTTTCTTCTTATTCCTTTAAATCGATTACTTAATAAAAACGTATTTTGTTTCTTCTTATTCCTTTAAACCGATTACTTAATATTTTTTCTTATTCCTTTAAATCGATTACTGAATAAAAACGTATTTTGTTTCTTCTATTGCTTTAAATCGATTACTTAATAATTTTTTGTTGTTTCTTTTTATTCCTTTATATCGATTACTTAATAAAAGCGTTTTTTGTTTGTTCTTTTTCCTTTAAACCGATTGCTTAATATTTTTTTGTTTCTTCTTATTCCTTTAAATGGATTTCTTAATAAAAACTTTTTTCTTTTTTCTTTTCCTTTAAATCAATTACTTGATAAAACTTTTTTCTTCTTTTTCATTTGTTTTTTTTATTCCTTTAAATCGATTACTTAATAAAAATGTATTTTGTTTCTTCTTATTCCTTTAAATCGATTACTTAATAGAAACATTTTTTGTTTCTTTTTATTTCTTTAAATCGATTACTTAATAAAAACTTTTTTGTCTCTTCTCTTTCCATTAAATCGAGGGCTCAAACTGCGCTGAAACAGTTCTCTTCTTTCTTCGAATCCTAGTGCCATAATAATAAAATGGAATAGGGTGTTTATTAATATATGCTAGTTATTTTGGGAATAAGTTATAGACCCACACAAATAGTCACACTTTACAGCAGTCAACTGATATCCTGACTTTAACCCATTTGAATCCATTATATAAAGAGAACAGTTAAATCGTTTCTAATGCAGATAAATTTATTTAAATGAGCCTTGCTATAGTTGAACAGAAAAGTGCAGACGTTCCCTGCGGGCAATTCAAATACCGCATACAAATTTTTGTTTCCTGTAACCGCATAGGTGAATACTGCACAAGACGTTATCACTAGTTCTTGGGCCACAGATTATTTCTTTTTCAAACTTGGTAATCTGTTTCTACATTTGCTTGTCCTCGAATACTGCATCGATTATTATGTGGCAGTCGTCTTTTCGTAATGGAGGTGAAATATAGTGTATCCGTAGGGGAAAGACTTGCTAATCATCGATGGTTAATTTTACTGTAAGGGAGGGTAGTAAAATTTGTTTCTTTCAAATATATCTGTAGGTAAAGAAAATTTATCATTGAGCTTTTACTACCATTGACGCTCAGAATTGGAGACACGCAATTTTAACCTCTCTTTATTTCTTGCAAATTAACCAGTCCTAAGATGGACAGGTGAAGTCAGAATGACAAATTCAATGCCATAGCCGGGATTTGAACCACGATCATTCCAACCAACACAAATTCATTCCAACAAATACACATTTTTAACCACACCTGACACTCAGAAATGCAGACGTAATTTTTAAGCCCACTTATTTCTTGTAAAATCAGACAGTCCTAGGTCTGAATAAAGTGGAAGGAAATGGTACCTCTTTCACTTTCCTGTTTTTAATTACCTATGGGTTTTGGCATTGAAATTCTGTTGTTGCGTAATTTCTCTGTGGTATTATCGTAAAGACGATCTTTCATGCGGATATTGCCTGTGGAAATGCGGAATTTGACCCCGTCTGTTCCTACATGGATGTAATGCACTTTCCTATTTATATGATAATTTATTGTTAACTGACAATGTTCTAACTTCTATTCAACAGAACATCTCATACTGATATAATCTACATAATGCGTACCTATTTTCATAATTGAAAGTAAACATTACGAGGTTTTAAATAATTATTGGCAACAGAGAATACACAAATTATCTAGTACAAAAAGTCAATAAAGTACCAACTTTCTTCATTTCCGCCTTTTACCCATTCAGAGTTTGTGATATATGATAAATGACAGAAACAATTGCTTAGAAATTCTGTTTAAAAATCTTTTGGATTTGGTGTCGTTTTTTCATCAGTAACAATTTTCATGATATTTTGTCACATTCAAAATCTATCTTCGTCGAAGAAAACAAGGATATAGGCCTATGTTTGGAATTCTTCGATAAGTTTCATTTTTCCGATTGATCTTATCTATAATATCCTCCATTATTTAAAATATGATTATAATGAATATAAGTTAAAATCACAATCAGTTAACAATTGCTCATATATACGTGTTATAAAACATCATTCACATTGTAAGTAAAAATAATAAAAAGATAATAAACCTTTAAAACCTTATTAGATACAGTTTAGGAAATAATAGTTTACATCTATAGAGCAGTGATTCGTAATATAACTGTATCATATTCACACACCTGCTCACTCACCTGCAGGTATTTTCGTGCGGCTTCTTCAGCAATGGTGCTTTGTTGGGAAAGATAGAAATTAATAACTACACTGTTAATAATTCAAGTTATATATACCTAGAGCATTATTATTAAGCTGGGACCTACAAGTAGGATAATGGATCCAAATAGGTTAGCCAAGCATTTCAGAAATAAAATTTGACATTCATTTTGTGCAAATCTTTTTCTTTTTATGTCTAGATCAGCGATGGTCAAACTGGTTTTTGTGATTACGCTTGAATTGATCCCCCATTCTCCTGTCAACAAAATAATCTAAATCATCTGTTTTATTTTAAGGAAAATCTCTCAGATTGATATTTGTAAGAGTAACTAGGTGATAATGCTAGAAGTGGGAATATCATTCTATCAGGTATGAACCGAAGGACTTATTTGAATTAGGCTACTGTTAAATTTGTGTTAGTAATGATTAGTAATGATTAGCGGAAGATGTAGTCAAGTATTAGTTCGATGTTTATCAGGACTTGATTTGAAAGAAATGAAAAAGTAGGCCTATATTATTTTTTGGAAATTTCTGTAACTTTTGCACCTTGTTGGCGGACCTGGAGTATGTGATACTGGGAGTTTATTTTTCAGTTCAATGAATATAAAAAACAGATATTGCAAGAATACGTGATGCGATATCCCACATTATATCAGCAATTATCTAAAGTACGAAGTACTATAGTGAGCTGTAGTTGCTGAAAATATTTCTTATCACGAGATTATTTATTTTTTGTTTGATAACTTCATATGTCTTTTAGTTTTCTAACGATAAACTGATTTTCTAAAACACGTTTGATTTTTCAATACAATATATTTTTTTCGTCGGTCATTATTGAAAACGAGTTGGCTATAGGGTATGTGTTATCGTTTTCATAACAGGGAAGTGCAGTAGGTTATATTAATTTTCACAAATAAAATAATACATGTAAAACAGCTTACCTTTAAACCTGGCACCGCACCACACTGTCATCTAAAAGCTTCTTCCTATTGGCTGCTGGAACTGGCACCGCACCACACTGCCATCTACAGCTTCTTCCTATTGGTTGGCCGGGGAGAGGTTTTCTGGAATTGATAAAAATTACTTATAAGTCTTTCTGTCTTCCAGGGTGCAATTATAATGTATCAAATAATATATTAGGCTATATCCCCAGTAAATAATAAAGCAAAAAAATCTTGTGTGGACTATATAATTGATCATGAAGTTTATTAATGATGCCATAAGGGGTTTCTTCCGAATTTTGAACTCTGACCTCTTCTAGTTAGGTCTATAATTCTATTTTATTATAATGTTTTATAGAATAATTGTTACAAGCTAGTCATCTCGGCGACAACAACCAAGAGATCAAGACTCGATAGATGATTAATTTCAAACGTCACCTAAGGGTGGGGGGTCTTTTATTGCAAATTGCTGTAGACTAAAACGCAACGTGACGCTAAAAACATTATTTCATGATCGATGCTTTTGGTTGAGAAAGTTATGTGTTTCACATCATTTTTGTAATAACTCTAAAGTTTTCATTCATAAGCAGCATTTGTGTGTAAAAATAACTTACATGATCATGAAGTAGGAGAAAGAGTACAAGGTTATATCCGCTTATTAAGCCCCATCAGCATCCTATTGTAGTTTAGAATTTGAATTTATAATGTCATGATTTTAAGCGTGGTCTTCTGAATGATTTGCACGTAGTTTCCCCAGTAACTTAAAAATGCCAATTATTTCGACACACACGTTTCGACACAAGTTTCTACGGCAACGAACCTAAATTAATGTGTTGAACTTTTGGAATGTTTATAAGAGGGGAGATAAATTAGGATGACCAGATGTTCTGCTTCTCGCAGGAAAAAAAGAACATCACATGGACATTCAAAGTAGAGTCCCGCTATTCCGAACCCCACTATTCCAAAAATCCGCCTATTCTGAACAGAGTTCAGAAAAAATAGATTTTTAAACTTAAAAACCGGTGAAATTAAAAAGACGTTCGTGAAAAACCTACATTTATTGTTATACAAAGAAGTTAAATACAAACATACATAGAGCCTAAGCTTGATGAAAACTCCTGGAACCAAATTGAAATTAAATCTGGCTACTTACAGGACATGTCGGCTCCAATTATAAAATTCCCCGCACTTAATTTACGCCAAAACAAGTCAATACGTTGATATTATTCATGAAATCCGCCTATTCCGAATTCCCACTAAACTGAACGGTGTTCGGTACCAATTAGTTCGAAATAGCGGGACTCTACTGTACTTGGTCCTCGTATTATAAGTTACCAGGTTGGATGGGGAATGTCCGCGCAGATTCAAAGGATAGTAGTTCTCATCATGAATGAATGCAATACCTATTTTGCTTTTTGTCACTAAGTGCATGGTTTTTTAGATATAGGTTCTAAGGTTTCACTGCCAGATAGCTTATATCGCGTGGCAATGATCTCTGCCACGCGTATAAAACAAGCGACCGATAGTCTAGTTCCAACGTTGCCTTATGTTACGGATGAATGTGGTCCACATCAAAATTTTTATTTTTATTTGAACGAAAACAGCAATTTTATTTGGAAAAACTCAAAAGAAAAAATTATTCATTGTTATTTGCTTTGATGATGTGAAAATAGTGCATTATGTACAAGCTTATATTGGCATTTGTTAAGATATAGTATGTTTACGAAACCAGCAAAGCGATTTTTTCATAATATCCATCATCTTAATTACGGTGCCATTATAGTCAAGTTGCATACAACGTTTTTAGGTCGAGCATAATTAAATTTTAAGTTTTGAGGTTTTAGATTCATCAAACAAGGGGAGACGGTTGACCTCGGCACTCAGCTGTTAGTAAGTTCTCTTAGTTCTCGTCTTCTGCGATAGATAAGTAATTGCGTACGGGGTGCTCGAAGCTGCTCTTGACCATTTAACGTCAAACCAACGGACTATTAAAGTACGAATTGAAGTTAATTTAGTATGATAGGCCTATTACGATTGAATTCAAGTTGTTTGTTACGCAGTTTTATTTGCTGCTCTCAAGGCTTAAAGATTGTTCCGTGTTCAATATTAATCGTTATCTCATCAGTGTTATAATGAAAATATGTACTCGAATGGATGTCATTAAGAAACTTTTACGGCACATATAATAAGCATATTGTAGTATGGGCGGAACAAAATTTAAAAAGTGAAAAGAGAGTAAACTGAAACCATTTTGTACCTTCGTGGTTGGAGACCGCAAGCTGATTGACAAAAGAATCGACAAAAGAAAAAAATCTGTCTGAATCGAGGCGATGTACACCATCTTTGCGTAATGGATGCGTTATATGCACGGCTTACTTTGATTAACCTGTATGCTCAAAAGAAAACCCAACTATGAAGATCATTCGCAACTAGCAGAGTTAAGAAATCTTTTTCCATTAAATTTATTGGACATAAGTTCGGTTGCTGGCATTTTAATGTTCCACAAGGAGATGGATATTATTAAATAACTCATAGGTATGCATTGAAACTTTGAAATAACTTACACCTACACTGAATCGAAACTATGGCGCAAAAATGGCAAAATATATCATAATTTTTCTTAAAACATTTGTAAATAGGCCTATCAATCGAGAGTAGGCTATAAGGTGGTTTAAATATAGTATTATTCTATAACCCTATACTGTCATATCAATGTTGCTGTAAGACGTTTCTTCCTAAATTTGTAATCTGACTTTTTCTATTTAGGCCTACGATTTCATTTTATTTTAATGTTTTATAGAACATTTATGAACGGTTATTACAAGCTAGTCATCTCGGTCACAACTACCAGGACCTCAAGATTCGATAGTTAATTATCCGTAAGTCACATAATTGTATTGCAAAATATTGTAAAACGGCATCGAGACTCAAAACGTTTTAAAATCTGTCCTTTTGTTTGAGAAAGTTGTGTGAATGTTTCACATAGTGTTTGACATAATTCAACAGTTTTTATTCATTACGCCAATTTGTATGTAAGAATAACAGATTTAACTACTGTAACTTACATGATCTGAAGCAGAAGAAAAGGTGGAAAGTTTTAGCCGCCTTTTAAAAATCATAAGCATTTTCTTATTATTTAATATTAAAATTTTTAATGTAACGATTTTTCAAGTGGACTTCATAATGTTTTGCACGTAGTTTCCTCAGTAACTTCAGAATGCCCGTTCGTTCCGTCAGAGAATTAAACCATTATGTTTCTATAGCAACAAACTTAAGTTAATTTTTAACAAGTTGAAGGCACGCCAATAAATCGATATCCTCAGACAATTTGTATAATTTATTTAAACGGCAAAACAAGCCTTTTTTATCACTTTGAATGAAGACAATTCCATTTTTCACGATTTTCTCTAAAAACGATTCTAACTGTTTTGTTTAAATTTTGTACTAGAAGAAATTATTCAAATAACTAAAATTTCTACAGTATTTGAAACATTTTTCTTCAACGGATAGCCCTACTTGCAAGCTAGCCATCGTTTGGCTTTAAGTCGGGCACTGCATTTAATAATTTGATGCCAGTATATTCACAATTTGCAACTGTCTTAGGCTACATAGGCCTAGTCTATGTTATGGGAGATCTGTTTGCTGTGCGTTTCGGGTGTTATAAGAATGTACATTTGATCTGGATACTTCACTATTGTGGGCTAATTATTGTTGTATATCGGTAAAATATACAAATTTAAGATCGCTCTTTATATTCGGCTTCAAGGTGCGTTCGGCCACGCTTCAGTCCATCTATGTTTAACATTTCAGCTCTCTGCGAACAGTAGATTTCGCTAGCCCTCGCGCACAGGCAGACCAACACTTCTTATAAGATGTTTACATGTAATAAATTTTATGAAAAATAAATACACACACATGTCTGACTGACACCTGGTATCTGATGATGATGATGATGATTAGTTGGTACGTTTTATAGTATATTGCGATACAAAGCCTCGTTTTTTCTGTTTCCGAGATCCGTTATGCCCTTACGGCACGAGTATTGCATGCTATTTTTTGCACGATGATAATTTATATCAATTTATTTATATTAATTGTGATATTACTTGAAAATATTATGTATATACATTCTTGAAGATAGATGTTTATTTCAGAAAGTGATTCGCATGTGTTTGTTGTTATGGGAACCGAATAATTGTCCTGGGGGGCCTTGTCAATAAAGGCTTGTATTATGATGTGCCGTAAGAAAATTCTTACCGCACGGAAAGACTTACCGCACATAGCAACAAGATTGCGTGTGGTAATGTCAACTTACGATCTATGGCAACAACATTCGTAAGTACCACTAATTAGTTAAGTCGTGCAAAAATATTTTTACGATAGGCCATCCTTGTACGTAAGAAGCTCCTTCTGGTGATCAAAGGATATGCTATTTAGGTAAGCCTTTTGACATATTTACAGTAGCTTATCTCCCGTTGTGAAGAGCGGGAAAGGTAGGGAATGAGTGATCGCTGCAGACGAGAACTTCCGAAGTAATATTGTTAAAGTTGTGATAGAGAGGAAACAGCGGAATTGCATTAGCAGGTTCCGCGCTCTTGTTTCAAGCTAGGTTACGCGTGTAAATTGTTTTGATGAGACTTGTAAAATCTGATTACTCGCAACCTGCGTCTTGTTTAGCGAGAGACTCCATTTTCCTTCAATTTACTCAATCTAATATCCATTCAGAGAGAATGCTATTCAATTTTCACTCAATATCCACTTCTTTCTTTCTATAGTCTCAAGAGGACCTTGCATTCTATACAAGATGTGAGATGGGCCTGATACGAGGTATACGAGTATTTTCAGAGAGAAATTGCTTATCTTGAAGGTACAGTAAGGTTACAATTTCTTCTACATTCTCTCCTTTTTTTTTTCTTTTCCTTCCTCTCATTATTCTAATTTCTCTACTTCTTATCCTTTTTCTTTTAAGGATTAGGCACCGTTTGTTAGGGATGAACCAATGATAGATGCATTTTAGTTGCAAGAATGTCCGTAACATGTACAGTTATAACAATTTATTTTATTTTATTTTTTAAATTTATTTCAACTTCAATCAACCTTCTTGCCGGTTTTCCAGTTCCTCTTTTTTTCCTGACTCTTTTTTCCTTTTTTTAAACACATTTAAAAGTTGTAGGCCTACTGGTAATAAACTGTTATCTGGTATCCACAAGCATGTACTAGCCACGTTTTTCTCTTTAGATTAATTCCTTTGTCATCTTAGTAACTTAATTCCCACTGATTTTTTAAAATGATTTTTATCATATTTTTTGTCGCCACAAAGCATGACCGTTGATGTCAGTGAACCATAAAGTTAGTATTTCTTCAGAAGCCTTTTTGTTTTTTTATTGTTTAAGTCTTGAATATTAACAGAGATGGCTTTTGTAAGTAACATCACCTTCAGTTCAAAAACTTTATTTTGGAGTAAAATTGTCTTTATTACGTGATTACTTTATTACTTTATTTATTGAAATTTTAAAATTGTACTTTCATAATTTGCTGTAGTAGCCTATATATCGTGTACAAAGTAATGCAAGTGCAGTAACGCAGTTGCCTCCGGTGAGTCTGGATGTTACAAATACTACAGATTATCACACATTCTTAAATATTAATCACCATCTTATTAATATTTTTTCAACTTTATTTTTTGCATCTATTTTTAATATGCATAAAATACATTGAGCTGCATACAATACACGTTACTAATGGTCGTTCTGTTATTAAGGCGTCACAGCCTTCAAGCTGAAATGTTCGTTGATATGTTGATTGGACTGAAAGACACATTCTAAATTTAGTTTAATATTTCTATTGTTTGTTCTAAAATAGTGTCCTGAAGTTATACATGCCAGCCATCGTTGAATGACAGCGATTAAGGTTTCAAGCGTTCAACGGTAGCCTATTCCTTGTAAGGAGGGCTGTAGGCTTAGATACCAAAACTACAGAAGTGTACATGCCACTTTTCGCATTGATAATGGCATGACATCACAAATTTCGATACGTGTCTACTTCACACTCGTTAAAGATTGAAAACTAAAAAGCATTAATTGGCTACTGGATTCTGATTGTACTGTATTTTTCTACTTATTTACTTGAATTTTATCTCCTCCTTGTAGAGACTTTTATGTGGTCCATGCCGCCCGGACCTTACAGGACCGCGACCTGTCAGGAGATGGAATTTCTAAGGATCACATACAGACTTTTTATACCAGTCAAGGATACTGAGGGCCTCCCCGAATGAGTGTTCAGCCAAAAGCCGGGACCACTTTCGAGACAACACGAACACATAGGACGAGACACACCAGTCGCTCACACATTCACTCTGAACAAGGCGCGGATGGAATTAAGATGAAAGTAACAGTCAGATGATATACAAGGGCCTAAAGTTATCCTTCATTCGTCTTCAAGTTGAGGGAAAACCTCGGAAACTCGACCTAGTTAACTTCTCCCGACCAAGAATCGAACCAAGGACCGTTGGGTAAGAAGAGCGAACGCATCCCCTGACCACAAAGGTGGACTGGATTTTTTCTGCTTCTTTTATTCCTTAAATGTAACGGGAAGTGTTCTAATTCAGATGCAGGTCATTTTAGAATCCATTCTGGATTTGTTATATTTCTAAACTATTAGTTTTAATGCTCTATCTGTTAGTGTAGCTAATGTTTATTCCTGATACACGGTAGAACTTTTAATATCTCTATAGGTAGGCCTAGTACTGTACAGAGGAAAGAAGATACAATCAGTAACGGACATTATTAAACAAAAACGATATGAAAAGAACCTAATATTCACTGTTATATTATATATTTCCCCTGCGAATTTAATACATAACTGTATTAAAATTATATAACCCTACGGTAACAACGTGCTATACAGATTGTTAATAAATAACACCGAAATAATTTTACCTGTATATAGAGGGAAGTTAGACAAAAACTTTTATTAGAAGATTAGTGTTCGATAAAAACCTGACTCTTAATCATTCGTCAACAACCATTACAAAATTTACAGCTATTGCAAAATTTACAGACTAATCACATGACCGGTCGCCACTGCATTAGTCTTCTTTTATTCATAACTACTGGTTATAATGCTAACAACCAAGTTCCTTTGTTTTGCATTTTTTTCTAATGTTAGAAGTCAGTGGCGGCCATGCCCTGGGAGATTTTACGCTGTAACAGGAAAAATTGAATCCATAGAGCAAAAATCTCCAAATAAAAGTTGCTTGTCTATGTCCTCTCTATACACAGGTAAAATATTTCGGTGTTATTCATTACCACCCCGAATATCTAACTTATTTATACATGTATTTATTGATTTTACACAGCGATAAATAACGTAAATACGAATAGACCATTCCGTGTTTACAGAGGACTCAATTGTAATATAGTAACAGTTCTTAAATTAAACAGGGGCATTGAAGATTTGGTGACATTGGGCAGGTTTTGTCCAAACTTATACCTGCTTTTAGTATACGGCAATTCAACGGGACAAAGTGAATACCACCCATACTATTTGATGCAATTAAACTTGCTCTGACTTTGCGAGGAATGACCAATTCAACTCGTGTGCTGAATAATTTTCGTACCTTTGCTATGCGCTGTTCATGACTTTTTAGAGGTTCGACTAAATTTCTCCCCCATGCCTTCTTTCCCTCTTCCCAGTTTCACTCCAAACACCATTTTTTACCCATGCCTCCTTTTCCCTTCTCATATGTGAAACTGAGAAGGAAGGAGGCATGGGAAAAACTTCACCTAAGATGTTGATATGATTGATTGCACTATTTAAATTGCCGCTGTTGACAACTTAATGCAATACTTACTATTTGTCCAGATCCGATCTCAGACTGTGGTTCTTGGGGTGCCTTCAATGTTTCCACGTGCCTTCTTGTTTGGAAGGATAATCATCCTAATCTTGAAGATTTAAAGAGTTTGTCTTCTGAGGTGTCCCGCTCAGTCAATATATTCCGGTTTGTTCCAAAACATCCGGTGTTCTGATCCTAAAGTTTCCGGATGTTTGTAGTATTTTTCACCGTAGCAGGCCAAATATATTAACATCTCTTTTATATTTTGAATATTAGGCCATTATGTATCGTAATCTATATAATTTTACGCATCATGAAACTATAGTAACGACACTTGAAACTATAGAAACTACCTATAACACCATGATTATAGAGAAAATAACGCCAATATATTATGGCGAAGGTATCGCTCGACCAAGGACGGATTAAAAAAAAAGTGTAGTGTTTCAGAGAGAATAATCCAAGAATTAAAGAACATTTGTCGAACCCTTATCTTATTGTACCTATGGTACTTTGATAAAGAAAGTAAAAATATTCATAATCATTTTACTGTATTCTGACTTCCTGTGTCAATGTATGAGAGACACTAATGAACTAACCTTATTTTATATGTAATATTTAGAATTTTCCTTTGAAAGAAATAAAAAAGCAACCCCCAACATAGCCTTGCTTAAAAGAGCAGCACTTGTTTATGAGGAATGCGAGTTCTTATAACCTCCCCACTTTCTCTTTCTAAACGTGCTTGTGCAGTCACAAAATGAAGTCTTCATATCGCAGGAATGAAAGAGTCAGAATATTACATCCTTCATAAGAGAGATGTTTTACGAGGAAAGAGAATACACTCAAAGGAAGCTAAAATATATAAAAGTTTCCGCTAGGTTGACATCCGTGAAGAGGAAAGGTCTCTGCTGAAGTGGGAAAGAAGCTCTTTGGTTTTTCTATCCACTCTGATTTCGTCGTCCCAATTGGCATGTTTTGCTAGAAAACACGTACTCTAGCCAGTGTACTTAGTGATCAGGGAAGTTCTTCCTCTAGGGATCCCCTTGATGTATCTTTGTAGCGTCCAACTGACGGAGTGCTTCTAAAATTTTTTCCGACGCACGTAACGGAGAGAAAAGATTTTTATGTCACTCTATATACCTCTAACACCTATTATAACGAAACAGCTGATGCAGGTAAATTTATCTTCATGCATGCAGATAAGGTTTATGTAGGCGTGAAGAAGAGTAATAAGAAGTTGTAGCTATGATACATTCATTAATGGATATAGTAAATGTAACAATAATAATAATAATAATAATAATAGAAAAAATAATAATTAAAAGTAGTAATATAAAATTCTTAAATATTGTCCTTTGTTTATTATTATTTGTTATTTTACTACTGTATACTCGTATTCCTTTCTTTAATACATATTTAGAAATATTAAGTCATTTTTCAGTTTTTCATATTTTCATAAATTTTAGGCCATATATAGGTCGTTTTTCAGGTATTTTTACATCAACTTCCAGGCTTTAGTTATTACAACTCATGATTACCTTTATTAATAGGAGGTACGCTCCACACAGTATTTTTCGTGCAGTTTTTTTCTAGCTTGTTGAAATGTGCTCAGTGATAACATTAATTCATATGATAACGCTGGTGCAAAAGTGAAATAGTTACAAAGCATATTAAGAATCTTATAGCAGTGCAACGACTCTGTAATTAATTACATTGCGGTATGTAATATTTTGTAATACTGATAATAAATGAAAGACGAAAATTAAAAGAAAAATACATTTGCAATAAACTTAATTGAGAATATTGGATTTTGTGAATGTTACATTTAGTTAAAGTAATCAAAACGATACGCTTTGTTCCATAGATGCATTTTAATTTGTCGGGATTGAAAATTTATGAAATCAGTATGCGGATTCCGTACAGCTGTGCATAACATTATTATTCACGTACCGCATTGTTTTAACCAGGATAATATCTACTGGACAACTGAACCCATCAATTCATTACAATGATATTTAATGACATTCCCTTCATTAGCAGGCATGTATGGTGTATATAAATGAATAATTTCCACTTTTAATATCAACAGCCTCTGTTAGCAATCTGATTTACACGTTTTTCATGCAATAATAATATCAAAAGGGCAACTTAGCTCCACTTTGTATACGAGCAGTTTAACTGGTATGCTAAAACATTTAGCAAAATTAAATACTTTGCTATTAAATATATTATATTAATGCTTTCTCTACAGTTCAAGTTGCAACATGAATTGCAGGTTTCTAGATTAAACCGTACCAATTTGGAACCATTTCTTAGAAAAGATCAAATGTCCACTCGTGAGTCCTTACTCTTTAAATAACTTAGACAACGGTACCCGTATACTGCCTTTTTGTAATGAAGTGCCTCGCTAAATCTATTGCTCCACAAATTTATAAATCGGTTGTAATTATTCGCTTAGTTATTATATTCTGAATATCCCTATAATATAAAGCCATGACTGACTGACTGACTGACTGACTGACTCACTCATTCACTGACAATAATGTTTGCCCACTTCCAGATGAGTTAGAAACTTGAAATTTGGTACACATATAGCTTTTAGCCTGTAAACCACAGGAAAATTCAAAAAAGTTTATTTCTTTTTTAATTTTTAGCCCTAAAAACCGCCGAAAAATGGCTCGGTTTCCATGGCGACGGTATTATCAAACAGTGTTCACGTAGGGCTCTGAAAGTTTAGAAAAAATAAATACACGCACTCTATCTCCCATAGATCTTTAAAAAAAAAAACTTTCCCGAGTACCTCGGCAGGGGTTTAGGCGCTTGCCCCCAACGAACGAAGCGAGTCTATTATATAAAACGCACACATAGTTCGATGGCAGACCGCCTGCATGGTCTTGTGGTTAGTGTCCCTCCTCGGAACATTCTGGAGTAGGGAAGGTTGGAACGTGGTGCACTCAGCCTCATGATATAAAGTGAGGAGCTATTTGATTGATAAGTAGTGGCTCCGGTCACGAAAACCGTCATTAACTGCCGTGGATGTCCCTAATCCTGCCATCTGTTTATGGTAGATGACGCTGTAGTCGGATGCAGAGCCACGGAGTTTAGCTTTTAGTAGATGGTAAATTAGATATTTATTTGTAGGCCTACTACAATGCAGGGCACTATTCTTCAGGTTACGTAGCAAAATAATGAAGAGTATTGAGAACTCGTCAAAAGAATAATTATTATTAGGTTAATTTTTAATTAATCAATCTACAGCAACTATGTAGTCTTCTATTAACGATGGCTTGAGACCAAGCGGTGGTAACTTAGAGGAGTTCTGTCTTCCAATCTGACAACTCACGTTAAGTGACTCCGAATTTCACCTTAAACTGCAGGTCCCGGCTGCTGGCAAATAATTTCTGTATTTGTCAACCCCAATAGTGGGACAGGTCCTAACCCATGAGAGGATGAAGAAGAAGATATCAGAAAATAACTAAGCATTCAAGCATTCTAATTCTAAACTAGCGAACCCTCTCTGGGCGATTTTTTTTCTCATAGAACACAGCAGCCGGTATTACTCTAGCACGATAAAACAGCATCAGAATAAAATTATAACTGCCTAATAAAGTCAGTTTTCCCAGTTTTATGTGGTGATATTTCAAACCATGTTTTACATATGTACCGTAACAGATTCGTCACGAATCTCATCTTTGAAGAATGGAAGAATAAGAACAAGAAGAGTAGGTGGTGAAGAATGTTATGATGATGATGATGATGATAATGATAGAAAAGAAAGAAAAGAAAAAGAAGGGAGATGCACCAAGAACACGAATAAAAAAGAGAAACCTTTGTAAGAGGAAAGATAATAATTTCTCTCATTATGTAAACATGATCGTCTTTTGGCCTTTGAACAAAAAAGTAGCGGGTTCATACCCGGCCAAGGGCTATAAATTTTTCAAGTGAAAATCACCTCCAGCAAGATTTCTTAAAAAAAAATTCATACCGTTGGTCGTAAATCTGATAATTAGGCCTCAAGCATCAATATTAGAATCCATGAGCAAAATCTGTCATGTTTCCTTTTGACGTCATTGTTGGTACGAAATAAAAGCAACTAAATTCACATTTAAATTACTTCGGCCGTAAAAGGCAGTGTGCGAAACTGAAAGCATTGGATCGGTTCTACGAGTGTAGGTTCGAAACAAACGACAATGACTCTAGTGTGTAGCGCTCGATATGTAGCTTAGACCTGAACTTTAACTGGGTCGATGGCAAGAGCTGGCAGTGAATAAATCAGAACAGCCACTGACAAGCTACATGTAAATGTAACCTCACAACAGCACAAAATGAAATATGAAGGAGAAACTGGGATTGCGAATTGAACCGTCCCGTTGATGGCGATATATTGATGACGAAAGCGTTGTCCGAAATGTCTAAATACTGCATTGTCAGCAGCAGCTTGGACGGGGGATTAACTAACAAAATGATTCATTATAATGATGTAGGGAGTTACTATTCTATTCAGTCAGCCATTAAAATGAAACAGTAAATTAAAGTCTTTCATTTCCTTCCCTCAAATGAATGGTCTAAATGTGATAGATACTGGTATTGGAAAAATCTAACTGATGTTACACGCTCCATTTCTGATTTTATCAAAACGACAATGTTACGTTGTTTTTATACGACAGTGATTTTTCGTTTATTCTCTGTTCATGCTATCATGGTGGGAAATCGACCTTCCAACACACAGTGCTGGTAATCTAATTTACTGCACTACTTACCGCATGTGTACATCATTATATCAAAGCCTTTATTTTTATATATATATTATTGCAGTTGATGTTTACAATTTCAACCTTCCTGTGTCTTGACATTCCAGCCAGATCATAAAATATGGGAATATTTCCCTCAAAGAGAGAAGTTATAAAATTATTGTGATTGGGTGGTCAAAAATAAGTTCAAAACATCAAATTCTCTGAATATTAAGGACTTAGGTATATCTGAAGTGATTTCATGTGTCGTAAATCTGTCGATTTACTTATTTGTTCCGTTGAGTTACTTTTTTTGCCATTTTTAGCACGATTTTAACACTCTTTAATACCAAGTAGTCAAGAGTAATCAGCTACGTCCATTTTTATTTGAGAAAATATACATCTTAAGGTACAATTTGGTATAAGATTAACTTAAAAAAATGTGTGTGGTTAATTACTATGTAAAATAACAAACAAGTGACTTTTTGTCCCACCCATAATGTCCCACCCGTAATGGTGATAAGTTTTGTTAAATTATTATTGAGTTAAATAAATGTTCTGACAACCTGGAAACAGTTTATAATTTGTATTGAATCCCTCATGCCTGCATTAATAACAATATTAAGACCCTAACAGTAATAGCAGAACAGAAAATGAGGTTTTGTTTTGCATAATTAAAATCAGTGTCCAAATTATGTCCCACCCGTAACAGATTTTGAAAAAGAAATTTAAAATGTTTAAAATAAATTTTAAATAACGCTTTACTTGTAGTGTGGAGGAGAAGGCATTGTAAATTTTACAGAATGTGAAAAAACCAATTCTAGTTTATTATTTATGATATGTAATAAACAAAATTGTTTTTATAATTTGCTAGAATGTCCCACCCGTAATAAAGAAATGGCTGATTCTTAATATTGGGTTAACATTTAACGACGACGGCGTTCTCTACCTCGTGATATGGTACCATTGTTTCGGTTCGAATTCAGCCATGACAATTCCTTCATATATCTTTTGGATAATTGTTGAAATTCAGCAGCTAAGTATGATGAAATTACTTACGCATTCGTAAAGTAATCGATGTATCAATCAACAGCAATATTGAGATGGTCACTAACATTATAAAGTTGATCCGCCTATCCATGTATTTTATAATCATACAGTACATAAAGAAAGCCAAATTCACCATTACATGAAATAACATATTTTGAAAAACAGCTGTTAAGTATTATATTACAGATCTTACCTTTACAAATTCATCCATATCTTTGGCTTGGGTCTCGTTCCTATCCCTTCAGGTTAGAGATGGGATAACTCATCTCTTGCCGAAGTTTTGAAAATTTTGCAAGCAGTGCCAATCCCAAAAGACTATCACTTAGAAATGATTCAACAATGAAGAAGTGGTTTGCAGATATATTCAGAGATGGTGCAATCTTTCCGTGAACCTTTAAACTTTTTACTTCCTCTATCCATACCATAGTGAGTATGTAGGAGTATGCGGGATAGAGTGAAAGGGTAGATGAAGATGGATATGGAGAGAGATAAAAAGATATAGAGGCGGAAGAAAAGAAAAGAAGAAAGCATTTCATATTAACTTGCTATAGGCTACAAGCAAACACAAAAAATGAATTTTTTGAATTTAAATTAGTGGTATTGTGTTCCCTAATATTAATTTTTAACAGTTGACATGGACACTTCCGCATATAAAATTTATTCTGGCCGCAATTTACATTGCACAGTGCGTCTTACAATTGTGGAAATAAATGCGTTCTTATAATATTTATATAGATGGCTCACGATTTACTCAAAAAGTAGGCCTACACGTTGGATGTTCTTATGTTGCATATTGTGAAGACAGTGAGGTTTTCTTTCAACTTTTCAAACTATCCCCCATCTTTCTGTGTTATAAAAGAAGAATGTAGCGGTGTATTGAACACAAATATAATGCGCTAATATTTACTAAGTTTTCTTACAGAATTGAAGTCGATCTGAATACAATCCCATTCCAATATGATCCCGTTTTCATGAAAATTTTTTGATACGATATTAAAAATTGTTTCCGAGAGAATCCACATAATGTGCTATCCCCACATTCCTCGACCATTCTCGCCATACACGAGAACATTGAAGACCATTTAGAGTATTGAGATCAAATTGAATACAGTAATACTTTCAAGGCGTTGAACACGATCTCAATCAGATCCGATCATACTTTTCAGGTGTATCGACCTTGATAATTCGACCTGAATTCCCGTTTTCATGACAATTTCAATATCGTAAGCGTATTCAGATCGATCCATGAAAACTTAGTTATACAGTGACTCTCAAGCTGCTCTTCAGTCTATCACTGTTAAAATCAATTTGAACCCAAGCTCGTTTTAATTAGAAATAATATTAAAACATGCTCAAAACATTTATGTATATGTTGATACAGGGGCACCAGGGAAATGTAGGTAATGAATGTGCGGATCAATTAGTTGAATGAGAAGCAACTTTTGTACTACATTATTCATGTTCCAAGAGCCCCATATCTTATGTCAAAAATAAAATGTTGAACTACATACTCCACTATTGGAATGACCTTTGGAAAAGAAATACAAATGGTGCTTTGACTAACGAACTCCTTTTCTCCACAATGTAGTTCGACTTAATGTTTAAAACATTTTACTCCTAATTTCATTTTAACACCATTCGTGAAAGACCATGGAAAATTTAGGAGTATTTTCTTGAGATTTCATATTATTTCAGACAGTAGTTATTATATAAAGAATCAATACAAACTGTAAAGCACGTTTTATTTGATTTTCCTATATTTGAAAGGAAAAGATTCAAGCTAAATTTCTTATTTTCAGATTATGATGATACATCCATATGTCAAAAAATCTTCAAGAAAAAATGTTATTATAAACATTTTATGCAAATTATAACAGATATTCACAATCATATGTAATTTTAACTTCGTAAATTTATTGTTAATATTGCTGTATAAGCTATAACCTTATTTTCTTTGGTGATTCAATAAATAAATGTGCTTATTCGTTGGCTACAATTTGCCGCATGTAATTTCGTCCAGATTATACCAGGTGATGCCAGCAACTTTTTATAATTGGATCACAAGTTAATTATATATGCAACCTCTACTTTTTCCGTCTACACAGGATGGTCTTACGTAATCGTACCACCTGCGTTACATATTAATGCAAGGAAGATATTAGGAAGATATAGCTATAAGTTTAGGGTCGTGCTGTGACCCAGTAAGACTGATTCAAGTTTAAGAAGTCTAATCACAAGGGTGCCTTCTTTTTCATTAAAGGGAAACTTCGGGAGGGTGCTAGCTTCCATTATCTGCACGTGGGGTGCATATTAACCCTTGCACGTACAAGCTGTGCTAATGGACTCACACAAATTAGCAGCGACGCGTCGTTAACACTATCCTTGTTTCTTCAACAGTGTGGACTGAAAAGTCATTTAACTGTAGTTGTAATTACTGTAAAATTAGGAGCTAACTTCCATTTTAAAGAAATTATCACAGGTTTCTCGCCTTATTTCGAGGAAAAATAAATTTATGGATTGGGAACTGGAGATAAGATTCTGCATCTTTAAACTAAAAATGAAGTGAAAATAACATTCACCAGGAAAAACTTGTAACATTACAATCATAATAATATATTATGAAAAACAATGCAACTCCTCCTTATCGTTGTGCATATTTACGTTGGTAATCCTTGGAATTCCTCTATACAGTAAAAAAAAAACCATTAGAACATCTATTTGTTAAGATCTATTTCTTTTTTAGATTAGCCTTGCCACTACGAAAGAGAGCAAATTTCACGTTAATGTTAGAGACATTAATATACAAATCCTAGAAAACAAAATGGATAATAATGATCATAGTTACATGAATATTGTGCATGAGTTCGGGGTTCTGAAATACTTAAGCGCTATTACAAGGCTTTTCACCAATAATGGTACTGATTCTTGTTTGGAACATATATTTTTTTTAATCTTGAACAAAAACAGGAAATTTTCTCTTGGTGGTTATAGTAGTTTATAGTAGTTTGATCACTGATCATTATCTGATTTTTGCTGTGCTATCTAATAATAGTTTGTAGAAACTGCATTTTAAATTGTAATGACTGTATCTCAAATATTAAAAAAGAAACGTGGAATAACGTACTTAATGGTCAAAATTTGGATGAAAGCTTTTACAATTTTTATAACTGTACATAACTATATACATAAACTTGCTTCTATTTCTAAAACACTCCTCGAAAATAGAGAAAATAAATCCCTGGATTACAATAGATATAATGAAGTCAATTAGTACAAAAGATAAAATGTCAAAACTTTTAAAACAGTCATCTAACTCAGATTTGTTAAATAAGGTAAATTCAAGGTTTATAGAAATATGATACTTTTGTTTCTAAAAAACATGAAAGATAGATACTAAGTTTATGCAGAACAATTTAATAAAAATATGAACAATCACAAAAAAATTCGTCAACTTATCAATGAAGCTATTGACACGGAATAAAAAAAAATAGTAGTCATAAAGGAAATTATATGTGATGATGATGACCTCATTAATGTATTATATTAATGTATTACATTAATGTTATTACAATTTAGACCTTTTTAAATACACTAACTTATTAAAGTACATAATACCACCTCAAGAAATTTCCGCAAAGTAAAAGAACGAATAAAGTAATGAATGAATAATAAAGATAAAATTGAAAAAGAAACACAAAAATGAGAAGAGTAGAGAGAGATTAGTATTATTAGTTGCTTTATTCAAAGAGAGGAAGGGAAAAACCTTTGAGAAAGACTAAAACGTTGATTATTAAAAAAAAAAGAAAAATAAAATCAGATAAATTAAATTGTAAAACGAAGGAACGCAGAAAATAAGCAAGAAGTCTTCACTCAGAGTGCCAGGGAGGTCAGAATCGATAAAACCCTGGATGACCAGGGTTCGATCTTTGAAGTGGTAGGTCATTTTTCTCCTCTTGTAGTGTCCGAACCAGCCAGATCGACTCATCTCTCTTTCAAAAATGATGCCTGCAAAAACTACTTTCGTGTAAACTCCCTAGAGGGGGAAATGCTGCTACGCTGCCTCTATCAAAAGCAGAACTACAAAGTTGTTGGGAGCCAAAATCCGAACGTTGTGAGTGGAAAAAGTACAGTACTGTTCTTGACTTACTCCATACACAGTCATAATTAATTTCCTATTGAACAATATAAGGAAATAGTTTGCTACAGCATTGCGAAAAGGTTATAGACTTAATATATATAATAAATAAGTTAGGCTAACCTGTTTATTTCATGATCCTCTTTGTGGAAAAAAATTTACTACACATTTCAGAGAGAATAATAATCATATAACATGCTATTTCCGAGGTTTCCTGTCTTATGTTTTGTAGGCCTATGTATTTCTGTTTGTTCGCCTCTTTGAATGCCACACCGAATAGACTGTTGCAACTTGAGAGTTCGTTTTCTTAATTTTACACAGCGGGCACGCTTTAGAGTATACCACATTTCACAATAAATGAACAGGTTATTTATAAGATGTATAGAATATAAAAACAATAATATTTCCCGATCGAATTCCGTATTTTACTTTTGATAGTATTATATAGTAAAATTGTTTAAGAAGGAATTTCCGACAAGTTTTATGCTTCTCCCAAAATTGATAGACTGGATAATACCTTATATAAGAAATATATGGTCTCTATTTTTTTTATTTCATTTTACTGGGCAGAAGACAGAATGTTACTTACCGGAAGGTCGGATGCGGTCGGTGGGATTTTTCTAATGGCCTAATCCTTCTGGTAGCACTATGGCCCTGGGGTCGACTAAGCCTCTAACAAATCTGAGTACCAGGAGTATTCCCGGGGGTAAAAATCGGTCGGTGCGTAGGGCTGACAATCTTACCACCTTCATGTGCCGAATGTCTCAATCTGTATCCAATTGTAATCAACCTGTCTCATTTCCCGTAATCACACATAATGGACAGGCCTATTAATTTCTACTCGAGGAACCAAAAAACGTGAAAATTTACCATGCTATTTGGTTCGTGTTCAGAGCTTTGCCAGTCCGAATTACCAATTATCCGCCTTATGTAAGGCCTGCTGTGTAATTTAGACGAGATTAATGTGTACTTTTAGAACCCTAATGCTTCAATCATCTCTTGTGGAAGGAGTGACTTCGGCCTCTTGTGTTTGTCATGTGCCCTAACCTCCCGGAACCCTATGGGTTTCCACGGTTCATGCGGGAAACACTTTACCTCTATTTTATTATAGATGACAAAGGGATAGGTGGCAGGTCATGACAACCAGGAAGAAGAAACTAAGCTATTATTAAAGAAGTAAAAAAAAGTGTTCCCTATACAGGCCAAGGAGACCCAGAAGGTTCCAGGAGGTTGAGACTCCCAGATTTTTAGACATTCGGACTATGAAGGTGGTAAGGTTGTCAGTCTTATGCACCGGCAGCCTTTACTCCAAGGATTGCTCCTGCTACTCATTTATGTTGGAGGCTGAGTCGACCCCAGGGTCGTAGGGCCACCAGAAGGATTAGGCCAATTGGAAAACTCCAACGACCTCATCGGGAATCGAACCCTCGACCTTCCGGTTTGAAGCGCAGCACCTCAACCACTACGCTACGGCGTACCTCAAGCTATCATTAGAACGTGAAAATTCCGGGGAATTTCATCCAGTTCTTTGACATGCCGTGTATCTACGACGCGGGACTCAGGGTTTATTGTCTCTCTGGAGGGATTTCGTGCCGAAGATCTTGACTTCCTGAAAAATGCATAGAAGAATATAGGGGCAAACGCCAACGAAATGATCCAATACTAGTAAAGTTGATAAAATTATAACTGATCTTACGAGTAGAGTTCTGGCATTCTTTCTGGTAAGTCACATGAACCGGTAGCCTACTACTGCCACCAGTACTAATTGCTTTCTTAGTATGAGTAAACTCTTATGTTAGTAGATATGAAAAAGAAATTGAGAAAACGAGGAAAAAAATTAAGAGGGAACTGAGGGACAAAAGAAGGAATATAGACAGAGAACTGGAAATAGTATAAGAAGAAAAGTATTGATGATGTTAAAAAGATGGAACTGAGAGACACGTTTTATAAGAAAAAATAAAAGCTTTGCAGAAATAACTCCACGTCTCTGAAAATTCAGTTGTGGTTGAGAGGAAATTCTGTAACAAAGTTTATATAAGATGCTGCTACATATGGGTGGGGAGGGGATTCCATGAAAGGTATATCATTACGGCTGCATTGTTGATATACCGGTAATATGAACCAACTCCATAAATTAGATGAAAGAAAATCTTTTCTTACGTACACTTTCCTTACCCATTACGTGATAGGTATAATCCTTGTTAGGATGGGATGATATATGTTGCAGAGTCTAAGCCTTAAGCTTCTTTCTCGCAAGCAGAAGCACGTTTTTCCTTATATTCCCAGCAGCTTCCATTTGATGAGCGAAATAGAATTTACGCTACACTGACTTCATGGAGATTTAGGCTTTGTGATAAAATAAGCAATTCAAATTGTATCCCTTAGTCTGTACGACCCATGCGAAAGTTAAAAAGCACTTCATCAGACTTTCAGCCTATTTTAATGCAGTGAATTTTGCCATTTTCTTAAAAGATGTCAAATTTTGGAGGAAATAAACGCATTTCCGGTCTAGATTACAGAATTGCCTTGGCTGGGTAATTTTACTTTTTCCCCCTGGTTTACGTATTAGCAAAGGAAAATGCCGAATTAAATATAATATAGTTACCATTAATCACGACAGCAGCTTATCATATAGTAAAGTAATATATTAAAATTAATATAAGTTAATTGAATATAATACATAACACCTCCACATAGAAACCCCAATTTACATATTATAGACATACATAATATATATTATACAAATGTATATTATATAAATGTAGGTGCATATAAGTTATACATTCACATACATATACATATATAGGCTACATATTCGCATATATATATATATATATATATATATATATATATATATACATAAATCACGATTCTTCCAAGTAACTTCAGAAAATTACTGTTGATATCATTCCTATGAAAAAAGTTTATCTGAGGTGTTTCCTATTCGAAATGACTTTACAGCGACATCTATTTGTTTTTTTAAACGTACGCTTATTCTGAACCAATCTTTATAATAATTCCTTTATTGCAACCAATGGTAATTGTATGAGCTCTGGTGAAATGATATGGCAGGAGAAACTGGAGCACCCTGAGAAAACCTGCTCGATCCCATTTTGTCCACCACAAACTCCATACGGATCCCCCGAGATTCGATCCCGGGTCCTAGTGATGGAAGGCAAAAGGTCTAATCACTCAGCCATTTGAACCAGTCTTTATCCTTCCGTTCATTGCTAAAACATGATAGCGATTCGGTGTATCAAGTGCATACCACATCATCTATGAAATACGGTTCACTCTCTCGCCATTTGCAGTACAATGGCTCATCCTTGTAATCGTCCGTGAAACACGGTGTTTCCTATTACAGATCCTCATCCATACAAAATAGAGCACGTTAAATTATAACCTCTTTTTCATTATTTATTACTTTCTGAACTTACCTACAAAACTTGTGAGAATATCTGTTCATAGGTAGTTGTGCTTGTTTAAAAAGAAATGTAGCCTATAAGCTTTGAAGCTCACAGCCCTTATGGGAATCGATAATGGAGTATGTATGTATGTATGTATGTATGTATGTATGGAAACCCACGTAGGGGGGAGGGGAGAGGAGGTTTGGGAACGACCCTAAGCACGTAGGCCACAGTAATGGAGTAATAAATGGTTTTCGATAAATGTGTTATTTTGTTCATGCCCGAAATACTACAGAATACAATATGTAGAACGTGCTGGAATAAATGTGTATCTGACATTTAGGTCGCATTCTTTAAACGGTGTCGGGTGAAATTACCTTCACGAGACATAAAACACGTAGTTCTATACAAAAGACGACCCGGAAAATAAGAAGCAAGAAAAGTCAAGTTATGTGCTGATACCTGTATAACGTCTTCGGTGTTGTTATTTCTTATATCCAGGATGTGAAAACGACGAGTTCGCGTATCTGATAACTAGACCTGGGATTTTAAGGCAAATGCCTATTTTGTTCCTTATGAAATAACATGAAAATTTGTAAATATGTTGACATTTCATGATATATCACTTATATTTACAGAGTTTTATAGTGCCCTAAAATGCCTATTTGAACCATTGGAGCCTATTTTTACTATTTTAGTGCCTAAAATGCCTATTTTGTACATTTACAATAAAATTCAACTTCTGTAACTTTTACAATCATTTAATGGACATCCTTGAATGAAAAGCAAAAGAGCAGAGGGTGGGTTTTTCACAGAAAGTTGATTTTCCCAAACAAGTGTCGCCAAAGGAATGCTGACTGACGGGGCAGGATTCACTCAAAATAACAAGTAGCAGGCATATAGTAAGAAGGGACGTACTGTGTCAGTTTTTCATATAATCCAAAACTGTTTTTGATAAATATATTTTTAATTCTTTCTTAATTTTGCAATTATTTCTGTTGAGAATAGGTATACCACGTTTTTTACAGTATAAAAAGATGACGTTAGAGTTGAAGAGCATATTGTAGTAATTTAAAGTCTATTTTCTGTCTATTTACACATTTTTAAAGCTTATTTTAAGTGCCTATTTTCTCTTTTAAAAGCCTATTTACTTGTTTTAAAAGCCTATTTTAGGTGTCTAAAACTAATTTTTTTAGAGCCTAAAATCCCAGGTCTACTGATAACTAAGGTAGGCTTACTACATGCTCATGTAAATATATTTTGAAAAATTACAAGAAAAACGTGACTTCTGCGGATGTGAACATGATTCTTATGCTAAAATAATAGACCAAAAATAATTCTTTACAAGAAATAAAGTTCTTGTACAATTGTATGGATATGCTTGCTGAAGAAGGTGTGTAATTTCATTATGATGTCACAGGAGTACTTTAATTTAACATATTACCATTGTATATTATAAAATCACCATTATATTATATTACCATTGTATATTATATTGTATATTGTATATTACCATTGTATACATTATTACATTATTACATTATTACATTATCTCACACATTTTTAAGATTATATCGAACGGAAGAAGAAAATCACCTGAATAAAATCAGAAATTCACTTTTTCGGCATTTTAAATCGAATACGTATAAAACAATAACGCAGTTGTGATGAACTAATGCCCAAACTGTCACTGATCGTAGCCACTGTGTTTGTTTACATGAACGGGACGCTTTGGTTAAGTTTACGAGAACGTTAGTGACGTGTAAACGATGCTCACGCAACGAGTAGAGGCATCTATAATGGCGAAGGGCTCACCACGCCACTAGCTCGATGCCTGATACCTTTCCCCCGCGCGCTCCCGTGGCCCCATTCTTTCGATAACACTCTATGCTTGCTACTTACTCCCACTACTTTCGTGACGATTTAGTTCGTAATGCTAGAGCGTAACACAATTTTTGGGTTAGCTCTCGATTTACTCCTAGCGCGCCTAAAGAAGTTTCACTTCAATAAATATAGGCCAACTGTATCATAGAAGTAGGCCCTACATATTTTTTTAAAAATCCGATTGTTAAGTTCGAGTAAGTTTCGCGTTTTATAATAAAGATTCTTCCCTTGGCCTTGATAATTTAACACCGCCCTCGAATCAAGAAAAAATTGGAATAGACTATACCGGTATCTGTCATATTACTGCTAGTCAATAATTTAATTAACGCTTAAATTGAATAAAGGCTGACTGTTATTAAATGCCAGAATGGTACTTTATGAGATTGTGTGGGGGACGGGAAATGTCTGTCCGTCTGTGCGTATGTCTGTACGCGCGATAACTCAAGTAATTCATCCAATTATAGATAGAAACCAATCTGGTTTACACCGATTTGAACTATAAGATTTTTATGAAACTTGGTATACGCATTTATAACGTCCATGGGAAGAAGCCTGTTGACTTTGGATCAAATCGGTTGACGGGTACCAGAGTTATGCCGAATTTATCGCCTATTTGATGGTGACATATTAGACAGAATTTATCAACTACAAATCAGTTCTCATGACAACTTATTGCTTTACAGTGCTCATATATAGCTTTGGAAGTTGCAATACAGTTAGCTTTGACAAATGACAATACCAACATATTCCTTCACATTTGCTTATCAAACTTTAGACCTTTGTTCTTCCGTAAGTCCTGCTTAATGAATCGATCTGGAGCTTAACTCGGAAATCGATTATAAAATAACTTATTTTCTGCATATCATAATTGCAATAATCACCGATTAAACAACAATTTTCTGACACTTTGTTACATTATTTTACCTGATTTTATATTGCTATGGAGATGGTTTTTTAACGTTGAAAATCTTGCCTTTGTAGGAATTCATGTATAAAAATCATGAAAACCGCAATTTTGTAGGAATTCACCTAACCCGAATGTTTTTTAACGTGGAAAATCTTGCCTTTGTAGGAATTCACGTATAAAAATCCTGAAACCCGCAATTTTGTAGGAATTCACCTAACCCGAATGTTTTTTAACGTGAAAAATCTTGCCTTTGTAGGAATTCACGTATAAAAATCCTGAAAACAGCAATTTTGTAGGAATTCACTTAACCCGAATGTCTTTTTAACGTGTAAAATCTTGCCTTTGTAGGAATTCACGTTTAAAAATCATGAAAACCACAATTTTGTAGGAATTCACCTAACCCGAATTAAGCTAGTAAACAAAAATGTGTTTGTGCTGATGGTGTACATAAACGTTAGGTTTAGTGACTCACGGGATTGGGAATAATACGTATTTCTTGTACAATAATAATTAAATCCGGCGTGATGAGAATCCACCTGAGAGATGAGTTATTGTCTCCTGCCAGACTTGCAGGATGTTCCACTTCCTCGATAAATAATGACCCACAACCATCCAGCTTCTATTTGTGTTTCTGATGGAAAAAACCCCATTCTCTAAGTAATTAAGCACTCTGAAATCAATTTACTCTTCATCAAGCGGATTAATCAGAACAGCTTTGATGTTTCAATTTCTACACAAAAGCCGCTGTATAAAGAAAATGCTTTATGAAATGGAATTACGGGAAGAAGAAAATTGACTGCGAAAGCGATATTAATTAAACTTGATGGTGTTTTGTTTCTTTGTGGAGTGGCTCGTTGAAAGATGCACCTCATGCCACAGCCACTGCCTTTATTCCTCTTTTTAATTTATATACTTCGCACAACAGCTATGCTTCATTTTGCGTTTGAATTTAAAGTTCAATTCTTCCCTAAAACAAAAGACTACCTATATTTCTATTGTCATATGAAAACAACCAGAAGGTTTCAACATTTAAGGTGCAATTTACAATGCTTCTGGGTTTAGTAATTTAGCCTATATTTATTAAGTGCCAGTATGGTAGGCCTATTTAAAGAGATTGTGTGTGGGGATGGGAAAATGTCTGTCAGTCTGTCCGTCCGTCCGTGTGTCTGTACGCGCGATAACTCAAATACGTTTTATTGGATTTTCATGAAACTTGGTATACACATTTATAACGTCCATGGGAAAACGCCTTTTGATATTGGACCAAATCGGTTGACCGGTACTGGAGTAATGCCCAATTTAGTGCCTATTTTATGGTAATATATTAGAAATGCGCGATAACTCAAATCCGCTTTATTGGATTTTCATGAAACTTGGTATACGCATTTATGACGTACATACGTACGTACGTATGGGTACAAGCCTATTGAATTTTGACCATAACATAACATAGGTTTATTTCATCTTCATACAACAGGGACTTTGGTTACATTTCTGTTTTACCAATCAGTCCCTTGATTACTAAACAAACATTCTATAACTATTTCTACCTATTACTTAAAAACAACACCCAAGTATGCTATATATTATTTCCTACTTCACTTGAATTTCTACTGCTACTATCTTCTATTTTATTCAACCATTTGCTTTTAACTACAATTAAAATTGCCGGCCTGTGTGGCGCTGTTGGAATTTTGACCAAATCGGTTGATCAGTACCGAAATAACGAGCATATCAATATTAATTTTCTAATGAATATAAGACGCTACAATATTATTCCATGGTCCACAATATATTAAAATAACGTAACAAATTGCCAATCGTTTATTGATATTGCTAACCCGCCTTGATTGGTTTTTTTCTTCATAACGATGTCAGTGTAAATAATAATCTAAATAAAAGATTTAAAACACAACTAGCCGTTGAATACTGATATTAGGCCTATATTGTGCATTCATAACCTATAAGACTGCTTTAAACTTGAAACAAACATGTCAGCGAATCGTAGGCATATTGCATCATTAACATTTTTGCCAGCGCATTTTGTTTTTGGAGTTTAACTCGGAGATCTATTACAAAATTAATTTCTTTTGCATGTGTCTATCATAATTGCAATTATCACTGAATTTAAAAAAAAGCATACTGGCACTTTGTTATATAAGTTTACCTGATTTTATTTAGTCTATACCAGTGTTTCTTAACCTTTTTAACGAAACGACTGCCTTTTTCTTAAACTTAATGGTGCGATCTCCACCCCTAAATGCTTTCGTGAAAAAACTGAAAGTTTGGGCATCAAGAGTTAAAAATGGAAACTCTGAAACTATTAAAATCCCTTATGAGTTTTAAGATTTCGTTTCCAGTATTGAAAATACTCTCTTGATATAAGATCATTGTCAAAGTTGGTATCTGTTCTTTAAAATCACTTCGTAGCCAGATTATGGTTTGCATTTCAGACAAGAACATTTAGGTTTGAGATGAGCGGTAAAATGGAAAATGCTGAGTTGAGTTTACAACTTCACGACAAGCAGTTTTAGTTATCTACTGACAAATGTTTAAAACTACGATTTAATAGTGAAGAATTGGACAAGTTCTGGCTACAGAGAAGGAATGAATATCCTGGATTGATATCAGCTCTAAGAGTTCTTATTATCTTCGCCAAATCATTCCTCTGCGAACTTGGGTTTTCTGCCATGATAAATATAAAAACAAAATCAAGAAACATATTGTCTCTTGAAAATTATCTTATTATATGTGTTACAAAACTAGTTCGAATAAAACAGAGTCAAGTTTCACACTAACATTCAATGCAGTTACAAAACAAAAATGAAGTGTTAATTTCTTATTCTATACAGAACTAGGTACTTTAATTAGTAAAAGTGTCCTGTTTAAAAAATGAATTGCAATTGACTTAACATTATTAAATTCATCCAACATATGATCAGAATTTCTGTTTTACACATCTGTATCTGCTGTCCTATATCCCCTATGTTGGGGCGAAGGGCTTCCAAGTGGAGGTTCTGTTACCTATGTGAATTTTTTTACGCTTATTTTCCGAGAGAGGGCAAAGGGACAGGTGGTAAGCCCATTGCCTCTCAACCCCCCCCCTCCGGAAACTAAGGTATAACTTGGACGTGAAAGGGCCAAGAATTGTTGTCCAGAGGCTCTAAATTAGGCTTGGAGTTCTTTTACGTGCCGTAAATCTACGACACGGTCCCAGGAATTTTACGTCCTGAAAAATCCATTGACCTGCGGATCTAGAGGCGGGCACGCTACCTCTAGACCACTGCGGCCCATTTTTTACATATGATAAAGATTCCATCTTTACATTTACTTGTGGGTATGTTTTACGTATTTTTCTTATATCGTTGGCAAGATGATCCCATGGCTATGCCTTCCTGCTGAGAGTAACATTTTTATTGAACTTAATGTATTTTTCCTATTTTTAAAGAGGGTGATAATTTGTTTTTAATATTGACACTTTCATCATAATTGTTTCATCTGATGGTCTAGTCAAAGCGGTATAAATATTTTTATATAATAAATAATTCATAATAAATACTTAGCTAGTAGATAGTTAGGGTACGGTACTAATAAACAACTAAAATATTTTATAATAAATACGTTATAAACATGATCACACATGATAAACATGATAAAAAATATACGTTATAAACATTATAAACGTTATAAACATGATAAAAAATCACAACTAACTTACAAAAATTTATAAAATGTTTCATTTTATCTAATAACTGAAAACTATTGAAAGTAAATCCTTAAAAATAAATAAATATGTCATCAACAGTTCAGAATTATGGTCAGAATTACGATACAGTTTTTAAACTGTTTTCCATAATATGAAAATCTGCCAATGAATATATTGCCTATTTTTTCTAGTCAGATTGAGCTATCCCCTTGTGTCACTTTGGCTCTCCATGTATCGAGTATGGATGGCCCTTCATGCCCCTGAGAGGTTGGAAACCCTTCTTGATGAAGCCCCAATGGAGTCATCTATCGGTTTCGCATTACAATTCATTTTTACGATATTTTCTGCGTTGTTTCTTTACCATGAAATGAGGAAGGGAACGGGTATTTGCGCATCTGCAGTGAAGAATGATAAAATTCGATATCAGCTTCAGTGTAATGAAATGGGAATTCTTTATATAGAACAAATTTTTGAGGTTGCGCTGTATATTCAGTAAAAATTACTTAGATTTTTCAAAACATCAGTGGCATCAAATTTCACTTCTGCAATATTCATAAGAATAATAAATTCTCTTGAACATCGAAAACAGAGGATTTCGATCTTTTTATTGTGCTTATTTATGCTTCTACTTAGACCTGTACCCGCTCGTGGTGTGCCGGAATATTTCATTTTTTAAATGTGTAAATCGACAGTCATGAGGCTGTAGCATTACGCACACATAAATGCCGTCGTCCTGGCTCACAATCGAACCCGAGGACTTATGATCAGAATGTCAATGCCTTACTGACTGTTCTATCCAGACCGACATATCTAATAAAGGTAGTCTAGCAGTAATTTCACCTGTCCCTCTGCCCTCTCTCGGAAAATAAGCGTTACAAAATTCATATAGGTAACAGAAACCTCCACTTGGAGGCCCCTTCGCCCCAACATAGGGGCTATAGGGTTCCAGACAGACAGCAATTATTTAGGACGTGTTTAGTTATTTTTTATTAAGATCGTCTACATGATTGGAAAATTAGAAATAACTTCAGTGATGAATGGAAAATTTGTCTAGATTTTGGATGCGTCCCGAGACATTACGCATAACATGAAGACCTTTTCCCTGTAAACCATATTCATGGTACAACAGTGGTTTGGAAAAACTGGTGTCACGTTACCAAAAATGTTTTTTTAAAAAATGGGGATTATGTGGAAAAGTAAGCTGAAGAGTTGTATATGTAAAGTAAAAGTTCTTTCAACTAGTAAATTTTGTTTAATATTCCTTTAACAATAGAGGGCAACCCTCGTATGTGAACTGGTCATCTAAGCCCAATCCCTTGATCTCAATCCCCTGTCACAATTCCCTTGGTCTTGTGTATACATCAGGGAGTAAATATGTTGAGCATTGTAGAAACACTAATACAAAATGTATTTTTTAATCATATGGGCAACAATTACATTGAGTTTATAATTCCATAAAAATTGTTTCATACATCATTCAATGGAAATATGGCGTCTTCTGTCGGGAAAGCTCGAATCAATTGTATATCACCTGTGAAGTCTAATATATTTTTAAAATTCCTCCAAATCACTCTATTTTTCGAGGGACCAGTTACTTATGAGTAAGTGTATAGACGTTCTGAGAGGAACCAAGTACAGAAAACGTAGACATTGAATTTAATGTTAAAGACAATACTAATACGAACATTTTTCAAATGATTACCCCAGAAAACCCCGGTGCCAGCATAATTTCATAACAATTTAAAGTCTGTTTGTTCTGTGATAAATTGTTGCTTACGTTGTTCATGTAAAAGGGAATTCTCATTTTTCTCATATGTTTTACAATATTTTGTATAGGGTCTTATATTACATGTCATTGAGTTTTTGCTGTAATTTATAGTTCCCAGCTTTATGACGTCAGCCCTTATCCAGGCCATTAATTTTCTTGGCGGTGTTCTCCTGCGAACGAGTCCATTTACACCACAATACGAGGGACGTTCTTTGACCGCATCAGTCAATAATATAAAACATAAAATGCCTTATATCTTTAAGAATAAAATTTTCAGTATCCAATCTTTTAAGTTTAGTAAACATGTGAAAAAACCATAATATGTTAAGGAGTCAGTAAAAAATTCATGCAAATTTGCCAACACCTAACTTATATACTACGACCTATTTACAATGACCGGCAAACAAGAACACGCAAATTCAATCCTGTTCAACGAAGACTGATTTTTCTTACTTGCGTTTCTACTGTCTAATCTACGAACTAAATCAATTCTACACTAATATTTTAGTGCCAAATACCCCGCTTCTAATCCATTCTGGGAACTGACAGTTTGAAATATAACTTTTTTTTTAAGTTTTATAATGCAACTTATTAACTACATATATGCATAAATACATATTTAATACAAGTAAAAACAGATGAAACCAACATTCTCCTATATGAGCATCGCTCGTGTTTAGAAAAAATAGTTCATTAAAATAAATGATGATGAGTGATCTGCCAAAAGGCAGTTTCAAACCCGGAACGAAGCCATGTGATTATGACCACAATTCGTCCAAGGCACTTTCAGGCAAAACTGATACGGCGGAGATTTGCCATTGTCTCTTGCGGGATGGGGGTGAAGGGACAAGGAAGGAAATTTTCCACTTCTGAAAAATTCTTGACATGCCCGCTAATCGAACCTGGGCTACCATGGTGGATGACAGCCACGCTACCAACTAGAGCTGAGATTATCCGGATAACAGTTAAATGAGCAAAATTGTTCAAATAATCATTATATCTTGTCCAGTTAACCGTGTAATAGTTAACCAGATAACTGGATAATGACGTCATTTTATCCAGTTATTTGTGATAATCCAGATAATTGTTAAAAGGATTAACTGTAGTGGAATTAATTGTCTGGTTAATCGACATAAAAATCCAGATAAATTCAAATACTATGCAGCTAACTATGTGTTCAAATAACAGTTAACTGTTTTATCTTCTCTGTAATTAATTGTCTGTGCAGTTAACCGTTATGCAGTTATTTATCCCAGCACTACTACCAACTCCTCTACGGCGGCGGATTAATATCTATTTAGTATTTAAAATGAAATAGTACATCTACTGTAGTACAACTGAAATATTATTAGGCTACTTGCTTCAGGTTGTTCGTCTGGTGATTAAGATAGATACCTTACAAGTACGTCTCAGATACGTCTCAGATAAGTACAAGTTTCAAATAAAAGTTGTATCTTTCAGAACAAGTATTATTATACGAAAATGGATAAAACTATTATGACTTTCAAGAAAAGCTTTAAACACACTCTTAAATTGGTAATAAAAGTCAGGAGAATTTTGTTAAATATGTAACTCGAATACCAGCATAAATTTCAGTTGTGAAACAATTTTTCTTTTTAGAGTTGTGCTGTTGAGAGGCTACGTATATTTCCATTTTTAGGTAGATTTCGAAGAAAAATCTACCTATTGCAATGGATACCACTTTATGATTTTCGAAAAATTCTTTCATATCTTTACGTTTCATGCTCCCCTAAGTACGAAACCACCGCCCGTTCAAAAAAAAATTTTGTGATATTTATATATATATTTATATATATATATATATATATCTTTACACGATAGCGGCCGTAATTTTGAAGATATTTGAACCAAATTTTATTATGTTATTTCTAGGCCCAATAGTTCGGACAAGTTCGTTAATGGGCAAAATTGGCCCAAGGGGGTGGTCGGGGAGGGGGTTGAAATTTTAAAACATTTATATCTCGGCCCCTATGAAGTATAGAGGGAAACTTTGTTTGAATAAATTAGAGTACTCCCTATGGAGTTCACAGTGACACCAACAATTCGGGGGTTCGAGTGTGGGTGGGGGTGGGGTGGGGGTGGGGGATGAAAATTCGAAACTTTTTGAAACCACGTCTTGTGGGGTATCGTTGAAAAGCTCTTGATGAGTTCTCTACAAATCAATAAATAGTTTCTTGATAGCTCTCATATGACGCGAGATTTTAATGTTTGAAAATAATAACACTTAAAAGAATTATTATAATATCATAATTTTGTCTTGTTTAGTGGCTTTGCTAATTTTATTCATTGCTGATCTTGCGCACGGCCTCCCAGAATATTATATCCTATTCTTGTTGTCAAAACAAATGATTGTAGGCTCTTCCTCTTTACCGAATTCAGTTCTTATTACTGCAGGTTTACCATGCCAAGGCTAAAGAAGAAGAGTGCTATGCAGCGACAATAAATTAAACCAAAAGCACTTCGAAATCTACCTCCGCCTGTAGGCCTGCCTAAAGGGATTTTTTTTAATGGTATTGTTGACTAAAAAATCGTTTTGCGAAAACTATGTAAAACTTGTCAGGCCGAAAAATAATATTGTATAGATATTATGTGGATAGAAAACTAAAATAAAAAAATAAAGTGAATTTTAGGTATGTATTTTGTTGCAACACGACATTATTAAGGAGTTTTTGTATTTCTGTTTTCTTTCTTTCTTCATTTCTTGAAGCAAGTAGGTTTGGCTTCAAGTTTATTTCTAACAGATAAGCATGTTTTAACTTCAGGGGTTTTGGTAGTACTGATTTTGGTAGCGACATGGACATTTGAGTACTTTCTAAGAATTATTTATTTATCATTATAGTAACTAGAATAATTACTGTAGTCATGCTATCCTGCATGTTCAGTTACATAAGTTTCCTCAAGTATCCTAGTGATGTGATGTATGTATACTGTACACATTTGCAAATTTCAGTTCTCACATTAATTATGTTGGTAGGTCCTTCACAAAAAGCATATCAGAAATATTACGTTGACTGTTTTTGGTAGACAGCTAGTGGATATTTATTTATTTATTTATTCTACCAACTACAGGAATAAATCCAAATTACAGTTGGAATAGTATATTCTGCATGTGTTCAAAGCATTATCATTTACTGAACTAAAAAAAATATTGAAATATCCATCTTCTGCACTCTATGCAATGTAATAATAATAATAATAATAATAATAATAATAATAATAATAATAATAATAATAATAATAATAATAATAATAATTGACAGACTTATGTACCTCTGATTCATAGCAGGTAACAAATTTGCATTTTGATAAGTGCAAGAGAAAAACTTTCAACAATTTATGTACCTAGGTATTATAGAAGACTAGTAAAACACAGTACTTTAGATTCGACTGAAAAATGATAAAGTTGAATCAGTCAAACGGTAGTTCGTGCCCTCCATCAGAATAAAGATTTATAAATGTGTGATATCCGAAAGGCCTATTCGATAGACATTTTAAAAGAAAATTTGTATAATGTGCTGAAATAATTACGTTTATCATAACTTATTTGTTTTGGATATTTCTTTCATACATATGTTCATGTCTAATATCTACACAACTGTGTAGCATACCCTTTATTATATTAATTTGTTCTCTTTGAGTGTGTCAGACACATACTTCCACTTATATAATAAAAATCGCCCTTCTTGTTGACGTTAGAATAGGCCCGCAGGACAACAAGTTAGTTTTAGGAGCAGACCAGGAGTGAAGTTTCATCTTAACTTTGCAGAGCCTTGAGGGTATAACCCTCATTATGATATACCTACCAAGTGAAACAGTTTGAAGTTAGATCACAGTTTAATACTCCTTATCTTCTCATTACTGCACAATCTCCATCACGTACAAGAATTCCGAAGAACTCAAAGAAAATAATACCGTACTTACGGAGAACACTCTTATAATCTTTTTTGCACGACTTAACTAATTAGTGGAATTTACGAATGTTGTTGCCGTGGATCGTAAGTTGATATTCCCACACGCAATCTTGTTGCTATGCGCGGTAAGAATTTACTTACGGCACATCATAATACAAGCCTTTATGGACAAGGCCCCCCAGGAGAAATATTCTGTTCCCATAACAACAAACACATGCAAATCACTTAATGAAATAAAACATCTATCTTCAAGAATGTATATACATAATATTTTCAGGTAATATCACAATTAATATAATTAAATTGATATAAATAATCATCGTGCAAAAAATAGCATGCAATACTCGTGCCGTAAGCGCATAAGGGATCTATTTCCTCGATCCGTATGCATCGCTTACGGCACTTGTATCGCAATATACTATTGTAATATATTAAAATATTTTCTAGGTAGGGTATAGACGGATTTACTGATTCATATGAAAAGTAGATGTTTTAAAATAAGACAATAAATTAAAATGCATATTATTATAGCATTTCAAAAGATGCTTTCAAGCTTTAAAATCCTTTCACAATGAATTTTAATTTCAAAATTCGTATTTGGAAGGAAAACCTTAGCCAATGACAGGTACTAAAACTGAGACCGAATTTACTAATGGATGAGTACCTTCAGTGAGTGCCTGCGATTAACACAAGAACAATGCTATGTATTTTAATCAGTCATTTCTGCGATCATCTACTACACCGCATACAGAATAATATTATAGGAGAAAAATTCCTCTGACACTGAGACTTGAACCCAGGAACTTTGGCTATCCGTGTAAATGCTCTTACAAACTGAGCTACGCCAGAGTTCAATTCACAGCGCCACATAGAACCTTTCTCCTATGACTGACTGCCCTTAATGATCCACCTCACTGACAGTTATGTCAGTACTGTGAGGCACACTAATTAGTGATCTTGTTACCAGGCTTCCACTGTTATTATACGGTAACATTCAAGATAGATATATGCATATGCATTCATGTACCACAGATTATTGTCTCTATTGGACATTACATGATAATATTATAGGAGAAATGAGGTAGACCATTAAGGGCAGTCAGTCATAGGAGAGAGGTTCTATCTGGCGCTGTGAATTGAACACTGGCGAAGCTCAGTTGGTAAGAGCATTGGTACGGATAGCCAAAGGTCCTGAGTTCAAGTCACAGTGTCAGAGGAATTTTTCTCCTATAATATTATCATGTAATGTCCAACAGAGACAATAATTTGTGGTACATGAATGCATATGTGTATATCTAACCGCATACAGAAGCAGTAGAGCTACTGGCCTAGTCGGCGTGGGATTGTTTTAGACAGTTGAGATGACTAGATACAGGCAGACCCAATGGACTATGAACCATCTGCACGGTGTTTTTCCACTGAGCGTGTGGGCAGGTGTTTCCCACCGCTGTTGTAATCAAGGCACGCTACTAATGCTCGGACGCTCCACCATCATAGATATGAGTGTACAACAGCCTATATCGAATGGAATTATCGGTCGCCTCGATTCTGTGAGCTCACCCTAGTCGATTCGATTGTCTATAATGTCAAGGCCCGCAGACATCTGAACGTTTCAACATAGACGGAAGAGGGATAATGATTATAGACCTAAATGGGCAAACAATGAAAGATTTGGACGGAACTCACTATGAAGGGGTTTTCTGGGCTAGAGAACTCGAATCTGAGGTAGTTTTTTTTTGCAGACGGCGCTTTCTAATTGTGGAATGCATTCGAAAGCCGGATTTTTAGCTGTTTCATTATAATTATTAATCGTTTAGTTTATGAATGATTCACGTGCACGTGAGTCCTATACTCGCAGTATATTATGTCCCGGGTTTTAGGGGAGGAAAGTATGAAAGTGATACTGCATTTCTATTTTATTTCAGGCCCGAAACGGTTGTAACATGAGAATGAGAAATAAAATTTTCCGTCAAGTCAATACAATCTTATGTAATTTATGTTTCTTCTTATTTCAACCCCTCCCAGGCATGATGAGTAGAAGCAACGGAATGCAGCATTCGACATCCTCTATGAACCATAAAAAGCTGTATCTAGCGTTTTCTGAGGGAATAGTCTGAGTGCCATATGTTGTTCTTCCTCATTTCGAATTCTACATACATTATTATATCAGGACCTAGAGTTTCAACATCGAAAGTCCTCCATAAGTTAATTTCAAATTACAAAATACAAAGCCCGGGCGACGCCGGGCCTTTTCCAGCTAGTAATGAATAGAGGAGAAAGTGTGATGACTGCGGTAGTTCACTGGTTCCGCCGCTAGGTAGCAGTTACTCTGCTTGAGATTCGCGGGAGCAAGATTACTATGGGCGGTATAGGAAAAATTGCAAACATTCTTAAACAAAATAATGCATTAATCTATTTCAAAATGACTCACCTTATCTAAATTGAATTGTTAGATACTTTTGACAATCTTGGAAGATCTCATCTCCATAAATAAACGTGACCGTGTGTAACAGTAATTTCTCAGATTGCAAGAAGCTTGACCGTAACATTTCGTTCCACATCTTTCAAAAAATCGAAGATGTTCACAAGCAATGAACAATTATATAATATAGGTATGAAACAACCAAGGGATGATTTGATCTAATATTTTGTTGCCTAGAAAATAGGGTAGAGGGTATGTTAGTATAATTTGATGAGAATTTGTTAAAGAATGTAAATTTGTATAGAAATAACAACGTATAATTAGGGTAGAAAACAGCTAAGGGATATTTTATAAATTAATATTAATATTACATTGTATAGAATATTACTGAGTAGGCTATTAATATGTATTAATATTGTATTAATAGTAATATTATTTATATTAATATTAATTTTCTTCTGGCTGTATGGGGTAAGTTATGTAGGTGAAACACGGTCAAAAGTGTAGATCTGTGTACAAATTATGTGAACAGAGATAATATAAACTAAGGGATGGTTTGTGAATTGCAGGGCACGGAAAATTTCATAAGCAGCACTACAAAAATAGGGCGCGTGATCTTTAAAATTGGCGTCTCAACATCCGATAAAGACGCACATACGCAAAAATTGTTTTGCAATGCATTCTACATATATCACACAATATTTCAAAGCATTTTCCCTGATTTTTTCATAAAACAATTAAATCCTCTTGCCTTAACTACAGCCCGCTATTTGCTCAAACCCTCGACCATTCGCCGTTCGCTGTAACTGATGTACGTCTTATGTTGTTAAATTATATTATTGAAAAAGGAACAAGATATTAAACTAATAAGACATTAGCTATGATAATTATACATAAAAATTACTAACATAAGTGAACAGAAAATATGATATATAATCCAATAAATGCATAAATAAAAGTAGTGCAGATTTACTAAGTTAGAAAAAAGCTTCATTCACTCCTTTTCCCCAGCGGGTCAATCTTGCAGTATGGGTACAAGTAGTCAGTTAATATAGTATTATTATTGAGTCCACGAATAAATTATGTAAAAATGTTTACGTTATTGCTGGTATTTTATGGAAAAGATGCCTGCTAATACCTCAATACCATTCTGATAGCTTTAGCTTTAGAGTAATTACTATTACTCGTTAACCATTATAGATATATAGGTGGTACTCAATTTATAATAATATCCAAATATTTCACTAAACCTTACACGCTTGATCTCTTTCTGGACACAAAAATAAAATAATAAATGTCGCATAGTCAAATTTGCTTCACCCTCAACATTTCACGATCGTCCCACATCATTCAGACGGCTGTAGCGCCCGGAATAATTACCACCCAATTACTCGTAAACCATTCAAGATATAAAGGTGGTACTGAATTTAAAATAAAGTTGAAATATTTCACTAAAACTTTCTCGCTTGAAGTTTTTACGGGGCACAAAAATGAAAAAAATTGTCGCATAGTCAAATTCCGTTTCACCCTCCATGAATTTTGTGTAATTGGTGATGTTTATATAATGAAATAAAAACATTTATGTCCGCATTTTTTAAGTCTCCGTTTTAACCATCAGAAAGACTGTGTTGTGCAGATTATTTCTGCACAAATTTCACAGAAATAGGACCAAGGGTTAATTAAAGATTGCGAGTTTAATCATAAGATGCCACACTATCATGATGCAAAATTGAGAAGTTGAAACGCAAACGAAGGTGCTGCCAGTGTTTCGGTGGACCGCCGCTCTCCCTATACCCACCATCAGGGTTGCCAGATCAGAAATGTAAAACAGTCGTACCAACAACTGAAAATAGTCGTACGCTAGTTAAAATCGTCGTACACTTTGCAAATTGTCAGGATGATGATGATGATAATGATAATAATAATAATAATAATAATAATGTAATAATGATTGCCAAGTACAGACATTTTTTTTCTATAAAAGGTGGTTAAAATTTGCTTTTGTAAATTCTATAACGTGCTACTGCTCCACTCACGCATGCTGACTTTGTTCTTCACCGCTACTACTCAGCTAACTGGTCTCTCGTAACTGTATACACATATACCCATTGTTGTAGGTACTCTTTGCCATCGGCTACCTGCAGATGTAGCAGGAAGAAATAAAATAATAATAAAATATTAATACATTACAAACCATAAGAAAGTAAGATTTCCAAATATTATTTAAAGAAAAGTATACAGCCACTTTTGATATGCACGTTTCAACATGTACTATTAATAATAACAATCATTATTATTATGTTTGGTCAAAAACAGTAAGACCAGCTGCTCTTTATCGGTATAATTTCTTTAGAGGTTTGGATTGCTTCATTTTGCATACGTGTGGCTAAAATATAAAATATTTGAAGAAGAATAATGAGAGGAGTAGCAACAACAATACAACAATGCAACTTAAGCGAGGTGCGGCACCGACCTGTAATAAATAAATGGACTGAGTTTTATTTGACAATGGCTATTATAACATTCTGCCATTCATTTAGCGTCATGTAGGCATATACAAAATAAACTACGGAAAAACAAAAACTTCATGTTTATCCAAATTGAAAATTTTGCAGTTGATGGCTAAGAAATAAACAGAAAATGGCAGTATAAAATGCTAACATTAAAAATAGTCGTATGGATAGGCATACGACACATGGTTGCGTCGTACGTCGTACAAATCTATGAAATAGTCGTATGTGTACGATTATAGTCGTACGTATGGCAACACTGCCCACCATTGTATTAGCGGAAGAGTCATCACACTTTCTCATTCTATCCATTATGGTTCTACCTTACTCCCTTAATATATTATAGATGAATGACCAAAATGTGGTAAACATGTGTTAAAAAAACCTTTAAAATATTAGCACAACTGTGTACGAGCTGTATTATAAGTACTGTATTTGCCAAAATACTGAATTAATTTTGTTATATAACCATTCGTCAACTAAAGTCATTAGTGGGATATTACAGTAAAATGAATAATGACAATTTTAATGCACTAGCTAGTTTTTATGGACAACAGTTTTAATACTTTGATAAATATCTTCATATTTTAAAATAAAACATTAATTCATTATGCTTCTTTCTCGGCCTTTCTGCAATTCTTGCGATGACGGATATGTAGGCCTACGTCATACTATTCGAGTCGCTGTCTGATCGAGAGCCCGTTACGTCCTGCATTCTACCAAAAGTGAAAACTATTTCATATTTCGGTAGTTGGCTCATTATTTTCATGGATCAGTTTTTCATGCATATAGAATTATTTTTATTCCATATTCAAATTTGGTCCTTATTTGCAGTTTACAAAACTATTCTGTTATTTGCAGATTGATGTGTAATCTCTCTATACATAGGCCTAAAAGGCTTTGTCCTGATTGACTGACAGGAATCAACGTAGACCCTAAACTATAACAGGTAGAGGCTTGGAATTTTGACAGTACCTTCGTTTCATAATGTAGGTGCTCACTAAGAAAGGATTTTGAAAAATTCTGATCCTAAATGCCAAAAATTAAATGTTTTTGAGAATACTTAATCCCTTTTTACACAGAATTATCGAAACAAAATCACAGAACATATTGTTGCCAGTTTTATCAGATGGGTTTGGATTAAATGAAATGGAAGTTTTACAAATTACAGAAGGTATCAATACACGGCCTCCTTTATTGTATGTCTCCTTTAGGCCTAAATATGGTCAAACATTGTTCGATTTGGACGAATCTCACTATTTAGGGGTATTCTGGGCCAAGGAACTCGAATGTGAGGTAGCTTTTACCAGTCGATGCTATCTAATCGTGGTATGTAGTCCACGCGATTTAGGTGTTAATAAATATAATGGTATAACTATTATGATCTTAAGTCTGTAGGCTTATTTTTAATTCTTGAAATAATTATCGCGGGCGAAGCCGCGGGCACATGCTAGTACTAGTATAATCCAAAGATATGCAAAGAAACGTTGTTCCTATATTTTACAAACGTTACCTTTGTATAATAGTAATTGGGATATTACCATCCTTTCCTGTATTTTTAGTGAGTGTTTGTTTGTGCTAACTTTGGCTTAAAAATACACTTTTCTACCGAAATATGTGGAACCATTTTAAAATTTTAAAATATACTAATGAAAGGGCAGACTATGCGTAGGCCTACAAGATGTAGGATAGTGAATGAAACGGACACCCATAAACATCCATAAGCACTGCATCGTGCCACTCTAATTTATTGCGGTAGCATGGAAGCACACATACCCACTCCATGAATCCCTGAAGCTAGGTACGGATGAGTATTATTCCCCAAAGCTTCCATCAGCGCCTTGTGATATTCTCTGATAGTGATTATTCTGATATAAGAATGCTGTCTACATCTTGTCATATCCATTCTACACGGCGGCCTACACAACTGAATTACCATCGCCTCTGTTCGTATAACTGTACTTCACAATGCTACCAAATAATGTCTAGTACTACAGATGCCACACTCTCCCATGATATACAACATCTCATCGCCTTCACTTTGATAAAAATAGTTGCCACCACTTAAGCTCCTTCTTTCGTAAATAATTATACTGTGTACATAGTTAAGAGGGGTACGCCGTAGCGTAGTGGTTGAGGCGCTGCGCTACAAACCGGAAGGTCGCGGGTTCGATTCCCGATGAGGTCGTTGAGATTTTTCAATTGGCCTAATCCTTCTGGTGGCACTATGGCCCTGGGGTCGACTCAGCCTCTAACAGAAATGAGTACCAGGAGCAATCCTGGGGGTAAAGGCGGCCGGTGCGTAAGGCTGACAACCTTACCACCTTCATGTGCCGAATGTCCAAAATCTGGGAGCCTCAACCTCCTGGAACCCTCTGGGCCTTCATGGCCTGTATAGGGATCACTTTACCTTTTTACATAGTTAAGAAGCGAGGTAAAGTCGAGTTACGTAAGTATACAAGTTGGAAAAGAGTTTAGGAACTGATATCATAATCAGTTTTCTTTACGATATAACTAAATTTAACAGCAAATAAATATTTAAATTTACTATAAATAAATATTTGAAACCACTTGGAAGACCTAGACGTAAGTGGGAGGACAATATTAGGATAGATTCAAAGGAAGCAGGATTTGCGAGGGATTTTTGGATGGAGTTAGCACAAATTAGGGTTGAATGGCAAGCTCAGGTAAGCGCGGCAATGAACCTCCGGGTTCCATTAAATAGATAGGGGGAAATCCTATTAGGATAGCTACCTTAAATTAACCTTGTGCATCCATAAATCAGGTAAGCGCGGCAATGAACCTCCAGGTTCCATAAAATAGATAATATTCTTTTAGCTTGCTTAGGAATTGTCTATTGCCATTGAGTGATGTAAGAGGCAAAGGTTAAAAGATAATTATTTCATGGCCATCAGAACCAGCAATCATCAATTCCATTAATTTTGATTTGAAGCAATTTCTAGGCCGTCTGAACCTGCGATCGCCAGTATCGGTGCATAAAATGAAATTTATACAGTGCGTCAAGAGATACCTTGATTTCTAAAGACTCACATTAGGTGTTAACAGCAAATGGCCAAATTAAAACTTTACGCACTATCGTTGAAACTGGCTATTATATAACACAATACTACCACTGTTTATATTTCCTCTACTTCTTTTACAGATAGCCTACTAGACTCTCTCTCTTTTTCGTAGTTTTACCTCTCCCTGTTAGGATTTAAGCGACCCAAGCCGCCCGGGCCTTACAGGGCCGCGACCTGTCGGGAGAGGGATTACCTTTGGATCACATACATACTTTTTTGACCAGACAAGGACATGGAGGGCCTCCCCGGATGAGTGATCAGCCCAATGCCGGGGCCACCTCCGAGACAACACGAACACATAGGACGATACACACCATTCACACACACACACACACACTCACTCAGAACAAGGCGAGGATGAGGATGAAGATGATATCCGGGGACCACAAGGGCCTAAAGTTACCTGACATTTGTCTCATAGGTGAGGGAAAACCCCGGAAAAAACCTCACCTAGGTAACTTGTCCCGACCAGGAATCGAACCCGGGCCCGCTGCGTGAGAGGATTGGACGCATCCCCTGAGCCACAGCGGTGGACCCTACTAGACTCTAGAGGAAGTATTGTATTCTTTTATTGCTTTGCTTTATTTTATTTTATTTTAACAACAAAGATATGTTCAGAATTACATGAGCACAAAACAAGGTGCAAAGATGTTGTACGTATTTTTAAATATCGAACTTTTAGATACACTAAATCGCCAGTTTACATGGTTAGTCAAGTTATAAATAACTTACCAGCCAGTATTTTAAATGTGGAAAATCTCAAGTGTTTTAAACTTAAACTGAAAGAGTATTTGTATGAGAATACATTTTATTCTTGTAAGGATTTTTTACATAAATGATTACTACAGACACTCTAACCTTATTTGTCCTAAATAATATTGACAATGTCTATCTATACAATGTATAGCTACAGATGTAATAAATTATTATTATTCGACAATAAAATATCAAAATTATAGTACTGACTCTTGTTTTATGTCCTCTGATTCCAAAGATAACATTTTCGAAAGTTTGTCTGTATGTGTTATGCCCGGTTTCTACAAACTTGTGAATTACCTATGGGTAAATTACCCATGGACAAACTAGTTCCATTTAACCTACAATGGTATAATGAGCAAGGCCTTGGAGTTGTACATTTAATTTAATTCAGAAGGCTTTGATTCTCATTGTTATTGATCCTATGAAAGGTTAAATTTTATCCAGCCATCCATGAAAGGACAAATTAACCCAAAGATTTACCCTTGGACAGATCTAGCCCGAGTTTGTAGGAACATTTTTTCTGTCATTTTCATATTTACCTAGAGGACATTTATCTAGAAACTCGCCACAAGTGTAAGTGATTGCTATCTTTAAATTATTTGTGTTTGTGTGGTGTTATTCTTGTGTAAATTGTGTAAATTCTGTGCATTAGATAATTTACCCATAGGTAATTCGCGAGTTTATAGAAACCGGCCATTAGTCTGCCAATTTGTGTTTGTCAGTAGGCCTAATGATCTTTTGGTTCAAAAATAATAATTATACGATTTATAGGTGATTTCATTTCTTAACCCTCCGGCAGGCGCGCTGTTGTAAAATAGCAGTGAAAATATTAAAAACTAATATTATAGTTTGACATTAGTTTACCTCTTTTGACTCATTGAACTAAGATATATTAAGGGAATATAGTAGAATTTACGAATATATTATATTATCTAATCTCATTTCATCCAATACGTATGAAATTCATTGATTCATTTCATTTGATAGGATTTTCCCATGCAGCAGCTTATTGCGGGGAAATGTATCCGTCTGGGTTGACAAACACTCTGATTTTACTCGGTGTTAACACGGGTTGTGTGTTTGTGTAGACGCCATGTTTAACAAGGCTGGACTATAAATATGTGTTTCCTGCCTGCTATTTGTACCAATTTCCCGCTCAGTAACTACTCCCTTGGGAACTCTTCTTTCTCGTCACAAAGCAATATAACGCGACATTTTCTTTTTAACATTGTAGTTAGATTCTATGGAACCAAGAACGGAATGTAGAAATGCTTTCCTTTTTCCAACGATGCCAGTCAGATAACTTTCCTTATACTAATAATAATAATAATAATAATAATAATAATAATAATAATAATAATAATAATAATAATAATAGTAATAATAAAAATAAATAATAATAATAATTTATTGCATCTGTAGCTATACATCGTGTAGATAGATATTGTCAATATTGTTATAACAAATAAGGTTACAGTGACTGCAATAATCAATTATGAAAAAAAATCCTTAAAAGAATAAGACATTTTATTCTTCTCATACAACACATCTTATTCTTTTAAGGATATTTTTACATAAATGATTATTGCAGTCACTATAACATTATTTGTTTTAATAATATTGACAATATCTATCTACACAATGCATAGCTACAGATGCTTAAATTTAAAACACCTGAGATTTTCCACTTTTAAAATACTAGCTGGTATAATATAATAATACAATAATAATACAATAACAATATAATATAATAATAATATTATTTTGTATTAGTAAATCTAAAGAGTCTATTACATTTCTATGTTTCTAAGTAGCAACATATGAACATTAACAGTTACTTGACTTAAATTGTTAAATAAGAATACAGCATCATCAAACGGTATGTTTCTTCACTACCAGCTCCTTGCATTTAAAATGTTTATCATTCCTTGAAGCCTGACGCTAGTCCTTCTGTTTCTAGGACTTCCTTATGATTTTTGAAAGCGCTTACCACTTAAAATTTCGTGACTTTCAGCTACTGTATTTCTTAATCGTATTAAAAAACCTGCTTACTTTAGTCAACGTCTTTTAATAAACAATATGATTCCAAAGACAAATGAAACTACGGAAATTAATGTACATATCTTCTACGATTCAAGGTCCATATATAGGCCTAAATATGAAGCAGTTTATAGGGCACTTACTTCTGTTACGAAGTTAGTGGTTCTATCTCGGCACAAGTGTAAAAGCGACAGTAACTTGTATCTGGATTTATAGCAGAGTAATGGCCGGTTTCTGGTACATCGTAGTTATCATAGAGTTAGCTACACGGACTTTCAATTTTAACAGCACAGATAACTTTCACGAGTTTCTGAAACCTAAATCGCCCAGTTATCAGTGCTTTTTACTAACAGCGTGATTTACCTCTGCCTTTCTTCTTCACAACGTTCACAGATGTCACTACAGTAGACTTTCTAGTTATTTTTTTAGTTTATTTTGCTTGCAAAGGTTTCTCACTAAACAAAACAGCTGACTGTTGGCTGGATCCTAGCTGTATAAACATATGTCGTTAACAATGCATTTTTGTTTTTATCGAAAAGCAGGCAATTAATTCTTCTTGGTAACATTATTTATTTATATATTTACTCTTTTTGTTTAGTAATTTTTTCAATTATTTCAGTTTGTGCAAAAAATGAACTTACCCGTAGTAATCTGCACTGTACTTGAAACGTAAAGGGGTCAATGGTGAACTTCCAATTTAAAAAATTTCTTGGGCGAAACGGTAATTATGCCGCGCACAGGTTTTCCTTCCACTGAATAATAAAAGACCCTTGCACAAAACATAATATGTCACAACTATAAACAACAAAATAATATTTCATAACAAAATAAGACCCTTGCACCAAAAATCATATTTCACAATTATAGGAGTGGGGGACTCGTGAGCGGCATAAAATACCCTTTTCCCACTTCTTGGTAATAAAAAGGAAATTGATTGTATTTCGCACACTCATGTAGGCCTACCAATAAACAGGTATTCAATGTGGTTGAGTTTAATGCAGTGTCAGTTCAATTCAATTAATTTTATTTCCATAAGACAGTTATACAACTGAAATTGACGAAGTCAATGGGGTAAAAATTACAATAATTACATAAAATAGTACAATCACATAAAAATTCTCGGTCGTCATAAGCCTCAAAAGGATGTTTCGGAGTTCTGAACACCTTAGGCCTAGCTACAGCCCTAAAAATCCAAATCTTCTTCATCGGAAGACCAAGAATCTGAACCTGATGAGGTTATGGATGACGAAGACGGTGATGATGAAAACGTAAGCTCCATATCGGTACTTTATACCATACGGATCTCGCCAATCCTTGGACTTATCTTGGACACTGGGCACTGCACGAACGGAGAACAAAAAAGCACGCTAAACTACTTAAAATTACTGAAAAATACTAATACTGCATGTGAACATATACTAGCGCCACAGGTGACATTCATGTGAATCATAGCTAACAGCCAGGTAACCACGCGTGTTGGCGCAGTTATCAGCTCGAGCGCTGGTACCTGTAACTGTAACGATAAATGTGGTTTCAGAAACCGCTTTTGCACATACCAGCGTGTTATACCACAGGTAACTCTGCGAAAGCAGATAAAAGTCGTATCAGAAACCGGCCATAAGAGAGCTTCTGCAGGGTTAGCGAACTTTCTAGATTTATCGCTGAATAGAAATAAGGATCTTGTTAATAGTATTTTATGTACTTGTGAATGATGAAAAAAATAAATTAGACAAATAAAGAGACACCGTCGAATCAGCATTAGCACGAAACCACAGCTTAAAAGAAAAAACAAACAAACAAACAAAAAATAAGAATTTGAAAATAACTTGAAAATAAGTACAGTATTATATAAACCACCATCATTCTCCAAGTAATCCACTGAGGGTGAAAAATGTGGGCATTTAATCCAACTCTTCCGAATGGAGGAAGATCTAGAGTACCAGTATTGCAGAAAATACTGAAAAGATTCTACGGTACCAAACAAAATTAGAACACTAGAAAGTATAGAAAACAACTAACTTTATAACTTTTCTCCCATTCGTGAGATACCGGAGAACCGATACATTTTACTGGAGAAATGCCAAAGACATTGGAAGAATCTCAAGTTTCAAAGAAGTTGTAAACCAGGAACAGTTTGGATGAAAAATGTTAAGAACGAAAACGACGGAAAAAGTCTGATTCTGCGGGGCTAAACACCCTCCTAGATTCAAAACCCTCTAAACGACATTCATAAATAGAGGTGTTTTTTTGAAGTTTAAAGCAGTGGGATAGAGGGGTTTTTGAACTTAACTCTGTTTTTAAACATGACATTATATAGTACTTTAGGGGTTTTGAACCTCACATATAAATAAATCAATTTAAGCCATCCATACAAATCTGGTGATGTATAATAGTAAGAAAATATAATTTGGCGTTTTGGGGACTTTGAATCTAGAGGATTGGTGGTCCTCCAATGTATGTAAATTAAGTTTGTTAGCTAGTATAATCAAATAATCAGTCATACGTACTGGTAGAAATATTGACGGCAGCAGTGGTGCGGTTCTCTTTCATTCTCTAAAACTGACTAAATTGTGTTCACAGTATCACCGTAAAAATGCCGTAAATGAGATTTTTATTTAATTAGCTTTGAGCTTACGAAGAATGACAATCATATGCGTTCAATTTGCAGCAAATGTTTGCAATTTCGGTTGCATGCTACTGACTGCTTTAATTATATCATTATCAGGGGTTACAGCATTGCAAAACCAGATACAATGCAAATATGCGCTTACAAACCTCAAATGGTACGAATAAATGGGTTAAAGTTTGTTTCTTTTGTTTGCCTGATCCACTTTACTTGCTTCATTTTTCAACTAGAAAACTCGTGAGACTAATACTATAATAATAATAATAATAATAATAATAGGAATAAAGAATTAGTTCATAAACATCCCTAGGGCAAGGGCCACCTGATATAATCAATGTGACTAGCTAAGGAGAGCTGCTGTTGTAGCCTACTGTAGCTAAGTTAATCTACAAATAGGACTACCTTAACTAATACTATGTTAAACTTTTTAGCAGACGAGGTAAAGTAATCCTAATTTAAATAACTTTTCTAACAAATCCATACCATTGATTCACAATGCGCTTCCATTCATTTCTGTTTTTGATGTTCTTCACCAAATATTATCAAATACATGTATTCTTATATTCCCCATCGTATTTTCTGCCTCCTTACGTATCTTTTCCTAGTCTTGGACTGCCACACTGTAAATGTACACGTAATAATAATGATAATGATGATGATGGTAATAATAATAATAATAATAATAATAATAATAGTAATAATAATAAGACAAACTCGCTTACAACTGTTCAGGAATCAGCATTATAATATTGTATGGGAAATGTGTTCCATAGTTCATAAAGTTGGTATTACTTAATTACAGTCACCTCCAGTAAACACTGCCCTATAAAGACATAACCTTGACGGCAAGAATAAAATACATAGGGCCCGTATTACCTCCTGCCGACAATTCCTCCTGATACGTGACTTCCAGATAGCTTAACTAGAAGATGTCGTGTAATACCACCGCTGAACTGCTACCGGGAAGAACGTAGTAAAAATTTGTAAAATGGTCCTTAGCTGTTTGAGCAAAGAGGTGTGTTTGTTGTAGTTCGGTAGGCGTCCGCTAGGTGTGGCAGCTCGGATTTGTATTTCTACAATTGAATTACACAAGAACATATCGTTTTAAGTGCATTAATCGATTTGTGCAATTCTATTTCATTCATAAGTGAGCATAAAATGACTTTTTTGTGTAAATTAAATCTTCTGGCATCAGTTCTAAAATTCAGATGGCCAAGGACGCTTCGCGGTGCTGCCATCTTGCCTCAACCAAGCTTTCCTAACTAGCAGTTGGAAATTTGTCAGCCACTCCATCCTCCTGCTAGCTTATCTGGAAGTTGACTTCCCACCCAGATTTCGTCAGGAGATCACAATACGCAATTCTCGGCCAACTTCCAGATAGGTTTTCTATCTGGCAGATAAATATGATATCAGGGGTTCGTCGTACAAGCCCATAGTATATTACTACCTGCGTAATATCTTTCAAGAAACAATAAGCCTATTTTACTAGTACCTCTAGTCGAGAAGAGTTAAGAAGGAAACCTGAAGTAAACAAAAACTACTACGTCTGTTTCACTCTTAAGTCATAGGCCTACGAGTAATGTGCTAGAGTGAGACAGGCATACTGGTTTTTGTTTACTTGAAGTTTCGTTCTTAGAACGCCAGACTTTAGAATCTACAATCATTAATATAAGTAGGCTATGTTTTACACAATATATCTTCAATATTTCAGCGAACAATATTTGAATAAATGGATGTTTATAAATATTGGGTTTTCACCCGGTGTACGATCGTGTTTTCTTCAGAGAAAGCGTCCTTACTGATATAAGTATGTCATGGATACCTTTTAATAGTATTGTCTCAATCTAAAATGATATTCAAATAATGAAATTTCAATGTATTTTCTGCATTATTTATTACATATTATTAGCTAAATAATCATCATTAATGCAACTCGTGACTAGGAATTCTCCTCGCAACTTCGTCGTTCGTGAATTTATCGGCGATTTCCAAGTCACTCTTGGCATTACCTAAGATAATACATATAACGCAATTATTGATTGAAGTTACCGGTACATCATAATCTAGCTATCTTAACCGTTATCCTTGTAATTGGATAAAAGATAGGCTATCGAATATTTGAACAATATGTTATATTTTAATTATTTATTTAATACTTTATTTTAGGTGTGTCTCGTCCTGTGTGTTCGTGTTGTCTCGGAGGTGGTCCCGGCATTGGGCTGATCACTCATCCGGGGAGGCCCTCCATGTCCTTGTCTGGTCAAAAAAGTATGTATGTGATCCCGACAGGTCGCGGCCCTGTAAGGCCCGGGCGGCTTCGATCGCTTAATTCCTAAAAGGGAGAGGTAAAACTAAGGTAAAGAATGAAGATTTAATACTTTATGTTATATAAAATACGTTCTTTGATATTAATGAATTACCCGAATGAGCAAGATATTCTTGTTGTGATTCCCGGATTAGCACTTCCGGAGAACTCCGGGGTAATGTTCTTGTCACTTTTGGTACCCTTTATGTGAAGCCAACATTCTTTTTCACAGCAGAAGTGACATAATCCCCCTGCGACTTCATTATTGTATTTTTTACCACCAGGCACCGAGCTTAAACCGTACCTTGTCTTTCATCTCTAGCTGCCATATCGATATCCAGCAGCGTAGGTCACAGCAGGATATGTGGAAGGATTATGGATTCTGTAGAATAACATACACCTATTTAGATTATTCCTATAGCCTACTACGGGGACACATGATTCGGACGCAAACTTTAACACGCAGAAACAATACGATTATATTTTGGAAAACTCACCAACAAATGTATCTATAATATGTACAGATAAGTGACACGAAATTTAATCCTGGGCTTAAACAAGTCAATTACAATTTTCTGCTATAGCTTTATTGTTTGTTCGTTAATCTAATAGAGTACTTAATCTCGTTAAATAATTGTCCGCAATGTATGTCCGCCTGCTTAAATGAGAATTGTCGAAGCTAAATAAAATTGGCAGTGGTACAACGTTTTATATTCGGCTTATAGTTAAATACTGGATTGAATTATCCTATTCATGCCCGGTTTCTATAAACTCGCGAAATACCTATGGGTAAATTATCCAATGGACAACTTAGTTCCAGAATCACCCACCAGAGCACTAATGGTATAATGAGGAAATAAAAAATAATACATACTACCATACCGGGGATCGAACAGTGGACCTCTTGAACCGTATTCCAGCACGCTGACAATGAGCTACGGTGAACACTGACAACACATCTTGAATAACGGACATGTAATTGTTTCAGCCTATGATTCCACTACTGCAAGTCAAGACATGGTTTTGCAATATATATCATACTAATTAGTTCGGAAGAACATTATCTTCATATAAATACTACTACTGTCGAGATCTAATGCGTAAGAGGAAGGAAAAATGAGAAGTACGACTCTAGTTTGCAATGTTTGCACACTCAGTGCTACCAAATACCGGCAAATACAGTCATTAGCGACAATGTACGGTACATGAAAATTTCAATAAGAAATATGTATATAAATTCTGATAAGCCCATCCTATTACGGAGAAACAAAGTCAACATTACAGATCATCTCAGCACTTCTAAAACTGTATTTTACAGGTACTGCAATCCGTGCACGTCCGCCATATTTATCCTACGAGAGGTTAAATTTTATCCAGCCATCCATGAAAGGATAAATTAACCCAAAGATTTACCCTTGGAAAGATCTAGCCCTAGTTTATAGAAACATTTTTTCTCTCATTTTCATATTTACCCAGTGGACTTTTATCTAGAAACTCGCCAAAACTGTGTGTGATCGTTATCTTTAAATTATTTCTGTTCGTAAGAGTTTTCCTTGTGTAAATTCTGTTCATGGGATAATTTACCCATAGGTAATTCGCGAGTTTATAGAAACCGGCCATCAGCAAACTACTATATGCAAGTACTGATGCAGTACTTCACACTACAAGCCCTCGGTGTATGAGTTCTCCCAGTATGCTGCAATCGGTTTGTGGTCCACCCCCACAATATTGTACTCACTGCGAATGTTGTCTTCTTCAGCCTGGTGGAACCTCGGGTTGCTCAGTCGGAGTTGCTACGATTTTCTCTATCTTACCTCAGAGCATAAAATTGGGTGTGGAGGTTCTATATTTACTGTTTATCAATAATTAAATATTTATCAAAACACTGTCAAGTTTATTTAGTATTCCAACCAAAGTTCAAATGTATAAATGTTACTTCGTAAAATTATTAATTTTATTGATGGGATATTGAAGGGAGTCTAATATTGGCCTTCGCACTCGTACGTAAATACTTCCTAGTAGTGAAACGCGGTATCCACGTAATCTTGTAATGATGATGACGTCAATGTCACAACAGTACTTACTTGGCACACTCACTGAATTTATTTTAGTAAGTAGCTATAATAAGCTCTTACTGCAAGAATAAATGTATAATAGAATTTACACTTCGGTAATTTAGTGAAGTTATTTTTATAGATACAGTCGGATTGACCACTATGTCAATACGACTTATGTGTAATTCGAGGAGAAATGCAGGAATATGACCTGCCTCCTCGAGTCCTTCGTACACAAGTCACAAGTCTCCCTCACGGAGTCCTGGACACAAGTCTACGCCTCGAGAACGCGGGTACAGGTTTCTGTCCCGGCCTCCAGTACACAAGTGACAAGTCTCCTTCACGGAGTCCTGGACACAAGTGAATCTTCGTAAAAGCCATGATCTTAGCCTCCTCTCAATTTCCCCTCTTTACCATAGTTACACAAAACCAATCATATGCACTCTTATAGCTAAATTCAGTTTTTTCTATCCTAAACTTAAATTCTATTGGTTGTTTCGATTAGCGTGGTTTTTAGTTTGGGAGTGATGCTTTTCTGATTCTCCCATCAGGGGATTCTCCGAATTTCTGTCTAGTTCCTGGACCTTGCAACATTCACTGTACATTCTCGTGAAGTGCCTATTCAGCTCATAATCTTTCCTTTCTACTACATTTTGACTGAATAGCCAAGTACATTTCTGACAATACCTGGCACCAATCTCCCACAGAGTTGCTATACATTTCACTCCGGCTGCATTGTATAATTCTGAGTATTCCGTCTGCTAACTTCTATTGAGTCCTAGTGTATTTTATTCTTTACTATAAAATAATTAATATCAGCTAAAGTATTGATGATATTAATTTCATATTTATGTAATATTATTTGTTAATTTTTCCTGCTTTTTATCATGTAATTTATAATAATATTGCTTGGTTAGTTCAAAAGTTATTTTCTGCCGTATTTAATTACTATCAATCTATTTCTCATCATTTTATATCAATTGATATTAATGGAGATGACTCATTTATACCATATGCCCAATCTTTTTCTCTGGAATAAGTGAGGATTTGAAAAATTGTCATTTTTCTAGAGAAACAGATTAATGCTCCTTACAGTACTATGACCTCTAGCTTGTCCTTTTAAATCCTTCCTAACATCAGAGTAGTGGCCTTGACCGACTCTCTCTATCTCCGTCCTTTCTTCACTGGATACCTTGTGTGAATGAACCTCACTGTGTTACGGTTATGTTATGATTCAATAACAACATTCCATGCAAGCATACTTTGCACATCGGAGAGTATTACCTAACCATCATAATATACACAAAATAAAATTTACCCTCTTACTAACTAGATATAGCTCTGCGGATTTGTTTGCATTGAGTCCTTTTTTTAAAACTAGATAACACACATTTTAACTTAATACACTTGATAAAAATAATAAATCACAGCGGCTATGGGTTTCTGCTAGTGTCCTTCTTAAAATTAGATAACACAACAGATTTTCTCACACGGAATTATAATATCAATGCCACTCTTGTCACATTCATACTATATTCAAATCCTTATACAACTTTTTCTTGCACTTAGCACGGAAAGCAATATGTCATTTCTACCCACAATGTTTTTGCCTGTTTATCTATTTCTCATTATAAGGTCGGATAAAAGAGAAGTTATAAGTACCATACTTAACTCTTCTAAGTGTGTTAAAATCTGCTATGTGAATTAATTAATTATTATCTAAGAATATATTTTGTGTGGAAACCAGTTCCCTCCGGAAACATTATCAGATCGACTCATATAAACAGCTTTAATATCTAGAAATTTCGGCTAATATTCTCCCAACTTGGTTCATATATTTTTCCATGCTTATGTATCTTATCATGCTCATGAATTTTATGAGTACTCTATTTACCTCTTCTCGTATTGACAGCAGCATAGGCCTATTCTTATGATTGAAAACTGGTGGGTTATCCATGGTGATTTTATGTTCACAAACGGTACCTAATCCCGGGGTCTCGTCAAACACATCTTTATTCCTTAACAACACCTCAAATAATTGATCTTTCTGATTTTCATTGATAGTTGTGATACTGTTTACCTTCTGTTTTAATATCTCTAGAATTTCATCTTTTTGAACACAATTTTCGTTCCCTAATTCCTCATAATTACTTCGATTATTTAAGTCAGCTCTAATCATGTTTATTTTGCAATCCCCTCCAATATCATACACTTCTTCAATAAAAGTGTCATTAAACTCATTAATCTCCTCGCTATAGAAACGCGTATTTTCCGCTGAGTCTATAAAATTATTTGCCGGGCTTTTCTCGCCTACGACATCAATAGTAGCATGATTTGATACGATAGTATCATCATAAAAACCTGTATCTGTACTCAGATTTTCAATAATAAAAACCTCATTTTGAATTGCCTTTTCACTTTCAGAGCATTCTGCGTAATCGTTATGATCATTCTTTAACAATGGAACTTCAATTATGTTTCCTTGATTATTTATTTTTAAGGAGTTTTCCCCAAAATCTAATATTCCTTCATATTCAATTAAACTATCACAACCAAGAATAAATGGGTGAGTTAAATTTTTGATAACTAACGTGTAAATGTCAGCGGACCAATCTCCAATCTCCAGTTTTACCATAATTTGTTTATCAATCTTATATCGAGTTCGGCTTACAGCTGTCGTGCAATATAATAGCGGGACATTTAGTTCTTGGAATTTTACATTGTTTATTTTTAATTCCTCGTAACATTTATAACTGCATGTACTCAACATTGCCCCACTGTCAACCATTACTTGAACTTTTAATTTTCCTATTTTAGCTTCAATTTGTGGCGGATTCAGAATATTACTTTTTTCTGTTTTGATTTCTTGTGAATTACATTTTTCATTGAGCCTCCCATCGGTGAACTGGTTCCCCACAACAGACATATGCTACTTACTAATATTCTCCATTGGGATTTAAATCCCCTTTATCCACTTTGTTTTGATTTGGCAACCCTGTTCTGTCACTTTGGTATGCAATTGATTTAAGTTCGAGCGGAGTATTTTTGTTCTGTGTCCCCTCCTGGCTCGTATTACCGTTAGCATTCCACCAAGCATATCTACTGCCACTAACCTTTTCCTGACACCTGTCATAGCTAACATGCCTCCGGTCATATTCCAAGAATTTTAAGGGTTGGACTTTAGTATGCTGAGATTGTGACCCACTTAGATCGTAATATTTATTACGTGACTTTTGCCTTTGTTCACTTATGTTTATTCCTGTCATTTTTCTCACTATCCTTTCTGTCATGTCGGTTTCTATAACAACTGTTAGCACTGTCTTTTTATTTCTCCCATTAGTCCCTACTTCATAATCTTGAATTGAGAAGCAACTCGCGTTAGGCCTATTAATGTAACTCTTCTGTACAATATTCCTGCCTACTTGAAAATTATTATCTCCGATCCCAATCAGATTTTTATTTGCCAATATGCTTTTCCATTTCACTGAATTTCGACTTCCTACATGCATAACATTGTGGTTATTTAATTTCATATTGCTTTGTATTTCGTCCGGTTCGGTAATGATGCTAGGGATGTCTTGATATCCGATTACTGATTTATTAGTTTGTAACATTTTGTCACTAGTGATATTTAGTATAGCAAGACACGCCCCTTTCTGATCAGTACCGCACCGTCCGTCCTGAGGTTCATTCTCACTACTATTTCTTTTCGCCTTCAAATTAATTGCCTCTTTCAATAAAGTCCCTTCCACTTCTTGAACTTTATTTAATATTCCCACTGTGATATTTTCTTTTTCTACCTTCCTGACTTCTGAACTCTGCGTAATTTGTTTTGTTTCCTGAGCATCACTTTCAGTGCCCTCCCCTCGAATTATCTTATCTTTCTCCCTTATTTTGTTAGGTAATGATTCTGCTACCTGACCTTTAGATTTTTGATTATCTTCCCCTGTTTCTTTCTGCATTGCAGACGAATTATCATCTGTTTTCCCCTCTACTATTTGGACTGTGTTTATCGCTTCTGCTCCTACTTCCTTAACTTTCATTACATTTTTATCATCTATTTCCTTTTTAGTGGCTACCTGATTTAATTCAATGCTAATGACTTTATTTTCTACATCATTAGTTTTATTTTTAAATCCCTCAGACACCTTGTTTACTTCTTCAACTACCCTCTTATTTACCTCTGAATTCTGCTCTAGTTTTACCGCAATTTTTTCGGTTTCTATTTCATCCCTTACGTTCGTTTTAGTATTTTCTAGTCCTACTTGAACATTGTTTGTTTTATTTAACTTTTCTCCTGTTTCCCCCGTTTCTTTGCCTCTTTGACCTAATTGCTTCTGTGATTTCTCAAATTCTGCTAAAATCTGATTAAGCCCTTCCTCTAATTTCTTATTCCTTTCATCTATTATCTCTTCCAACTTTTTATACCTCTCCTCCATAATCTGTTGCATTTTTGATAGCAGATCTCCCCCTACTTCATTATCATTGTTTACTTCCATATTTTCGTTATTTTGAAAATTTTCCAATTCCCCTTGGCTTAATAAATCTTGTCCTAACTGACTTTCACTTGATTCCATTTCACTGTTTACAATTTTCCCACTCCGTAATTTATTCATTCCTTACACTTTGTATTTTCTTACAGCATTTCAGTTTACCCTCAAAATTTTTCATGCACAATACCCTCTTATTGTTTAACAAACAAGTCATAAATTTCATGCACGATACAAAATACCCTTTTAACACTTTCATATAAAATCTTTTGACTTATCCGTTTTGGTTCCGGTTGTCATCCTTCCTTCTGGTTCAACCGTGTTGCCTTCTTTTTCCTTCTTCTTTTCTTCCTTCTTCTGTTCTTCTTTCTTCTTTTCTTCTTCCTCGCGTTGCCCGGCTCCTAATCTTGGTTCCCGTCGTTCTCCTTCTCACGCTCGGTGCCCAGCTCCTAATAGTGATGGTCGTCGTCCCTTGGCTTCACCGCTTACTGGTTACTTCATGGATGTGTTGCCTGGTCGTCATCCCTTGCTTCACTCCTTTTTTCGAAGACCCACGTTGTATGTTAGTCTATAGATATGATACTCGTGACCCACGTAATTGGTAAGTCCATAGATCTGATGATATCTATGTATTATTCGAATCGAAACCCCACGAAATGGGCGCCATAGATATGACGATATCTATGTGTTTTTAAGTTCGATGGTTTATTTTTAGCGCCGTTCACTCCTTTTTTCGAAGCCACACGTTGGTAAAGCCATAGATATGATGCAGTACTTCACACTACAAGCCCTCGGTGTATGAGTTCTCCCAGTATGCTGCAATCGGTTTGTGGTCCACCCCCACAATATTGTACTCACTGCGAATGTTGTCTTCTTCAGCCTGGTGGAACCTCGGGTTGCTCAGCCGGAGTTGCTACGATTTTCTCTATCTTACCTCAGAGCATAAAATTGGGTGTGGAGGTTCTATATTTACTGTTTATCAATAATTAAATATTTATCAAAACACTGTCAAGTTTATTTAGTATTCCAACCAAAGTTCAAATGTATAAATGTTACTTCGTAAAATTATTAATTTTATTGATGGGATATTGAAGGGAGTCTAATATTGGCCTTCGCACTCGTACGTAAATACTTCCTAGTAGTTAAACGCGGTATCCACGTAATCTTGTAATGATGATGACGTCAATGTCACAACAGTACTTACTTGGCACACTCACTGAATTTATTTTAGTAAGTAGCTATAATAAGCTCTTACTGCAAGAATAAATGTATAATAGAATTTACACTTCGGTAATTTAGTGAAGTTATTTTTATAGATACAGTCGGATTGACCACTATGTCAATACGACTTATGTGTAATTCGAGGAGAAATGCAGGAATATGACCTGCCTCCTCGAGTCCTTCGTACACAAGTCACAAGTCTCCCTCACGGAGTCCTGGACACAAGTCTACGCCTCGAGAACGCGGGTACAGGTTTCTGTCCCGGCCTCCAGTACACAAGTGACAAGTCTCCTTCACGGAGTCCTGGACACAAGTGAATCTTCGTAAAAGCCATGATCTTAGCCTCCTCTCAATTTCCCCTCTTTACCATAGTTACACAAAACCAATCATATGCACTCTTATAGCTAAATTCAGTTTTTTCTATCCTAAACTTAAATTCTATTGGTTGTTTCGATTAGCGTGGTTTTTAGTTTGGGAGTGATGCTTTTCTGATTCTCCCATCAGGGGATTCTCCGAATTTCTGTCTAGTTCCTGGACCTTGCAACATTCACTGTACATTCTCGTGAAGTGCCTATTCAGCTCATAATCTTTCCTTTCTACTACATTTTGACTGAATAGCCAAGTACATTTCTGACAATACCTGGCACCAATCTCCCACAGAGTTGCTATACATTTCACTCCGGCTGCATTGTATAATTCTGAGTATTCCGTCTGCTAACTTCTATTGAGTCCTAGTGTATTTTATTCTTTACTATAAAATAATTAATATCAGCTAAAGTATTGATGATATTAATTTCATATTTATGTAATATTATTTGTTAATTTTTCCTGCTTTTTATCATGTAATTTATAATAATATTGCTTGGTTAGTTCAAAAGTTATTTTCTGCCGTATTTAATTACTATCAATCTATTTCTCATCATTTTATATCAATTGATATTAATGGAGATGACTCATTTATACCAGTACGTTTAATTTTGTGCCCACGATTTCTTTTATACTTTAAGTGAGCGAAAGAATAGAGCCTCCCTTCCTGGCACTGGTTAATTTCCCATAGGTTACTCTCCCTTAACACTAATTTCGGGCAATGCTGTGTCTTAACCTGAGGATGCCAAAGCCGGCGGCAGTATAATATTGTATACTCTGTAAGTTCCGAAGCTAAGCTGTAATATTCAAGTCTCTTGTGATAAGAACATTATTGAAATATTTAATTGTTTAAATTTATAATTATAAAAACAACAGAGGTATTTCGTTCAAGCTTTCGGCAACATACTCCATTGGCATGATCAGAGGAAATGAAGGACGATAAAATATACTTAAGTTTTTACAAACTCCCGTTTGCCAGTCGTCGACCCTTCAGAAAGCTTAGAGAAGAATACCGGGCACCAAACCTAAGTCAACCTATTTCAGCGGCATTTTCAGGATCGACGTAATAGGAAACAAGCCCTTCAACAAGAGAAAGAAGGGGGGGATGAGAGTCAAGTGATAACGAAGCCTTAATTAACTTGGCTTTAATTGACCCTCACTGAAGCATTGTGGTTGTTTTTATGGTTAATTAGCGCTTGAGGTGTACTGAAAATAGACTCGTGATAGTCGCCGGTGTACTAGAATTTTTGCACGCAATAGGTATTTTATAGTCTACAAATCTACAGACTTGGCCTTTCATATTTATGAACACATAGATGCCAACGACCTGGGCTGGGATCGAACCAGCGACCTTGGGCACAGATAGACAAAGCATTGCGATTCATATACAAACATAAAACCAGATTCTGAGAATTGAACTGGGAGAAGTGTATCCGTCCTGATAAGAAAACGTGAAATATGGAAAATAAAATAATTTCAAAGAAAGTATTATACAGTGCGCCCGAGAACAGTCTCCGCAGTTGCTATTTGCTGGAGAGAGGGCTAGCTGCAGCAGTTACGTTGGCAACACGAGCTTTTATAAAAACAAACCGCCAGCTGTGTATGCAGGCAGGCAGAGGTCATTGTCACTTTATCAATGGGTGCATTGTCTAATTACTAATCAGTACATATTGCAGTGTGCAAGCATTTAGATTGAATATTATGACAGCACTTCCAGCACCTGCAATGATCGGCTGTGGTGAGTGCCAACTTAACTGCTGCAGCTAGCTGCCTCTCCAACAAGTAGCCGCTGCGGAGACTATTCTCGGGCGCACTGTATAATATAATGTGGAAGGCGTTCCTTACTTGACTGATTTTATATCCAACTATTTTATCTGGTTTGGACAGACTTGGCTGGTTTCCAGAAATTGCTTGCAAACGCATGAGTCGAAGTGCATTAGGCATACTGCGGATTGTATCTATTTGAAAGGATTGTTACAATTGTTACATTATTGAATGGAAAATTATTTATTTCTATGCCAACAACGATTTTCGAGAATGGTCTGTACGCAATAGGTAAAGCTAGTGACCTAAACCTAATAATTATTACGAATTTTTTCTTCCACGTATTAACTAAAAATTTCACGAAACCCATTATTTATAAAGCCGTCAATTTATGTTATAAATTGAATCCTTTATCCAGTTTCAGTTTTAGCATGATAGAAAACAGTTTAGAATAGCATGTAACAAGTTATTATAAATTATTAAATGAATTATCACTAAAATATATTAAGTAATTAATTAATGCAGCTTCGATATAAAATATTCTGACATTGATTTAATTAGTTTTGTTAGTAATTAAAAGTGTTTTGCGTTTCGATTTGTTATATGTTTGTCTTACAAAAATGAACGTTATAATTGAACTGTAAATGTTTGTAATGTTCATAGGTAAAAATGAAATAAAAATAAAATAAGGACGAAAAACAATAAAAGCGAGCGGAATAAATTTCCAACTAAGGTTTCATGTAAATCAGTTTAAAAATCATTAGGTTTATAGGATTTTGAATAGTCGACGTATGAGGGACACATATTACTTCAGGATGGTTTTAGGATTTTGATGTAAAAGATGAATCCTAAACAATGTTTAACCGAATATTCTCCGTCTATGTCAAGTCCCATTTTACGGGCTGAGCTGTAAAACAAAGTGCAATTCCGTTGAGGGCAAAGAAAAATGTACTAGCACGATTGTTAAGGATATCACATGTCACTTTTGTACAAATAAATAATTATCCACGTCCTACATTTTAATCACTACAAATGCTACTATTACTATTATCGTGTATCTATTAATCACTTAAATTCAAAACAGTATAAATAAATATTTCAGCTTTGAGAATTGAGTCCACAAAGTAGATGGTTTTTGGCAAAGCAGAAACGTAGGCCAACACAATATTTAGTTACTCTAAAAACATTACTTAGGAACTTGAAACTGTATATATATATATATACATATATATCCATAGGTAATTAATATCATAACTTTAAGAGTACATACTAAATAATATTATAACAGAATGTTGGAAGAGTTTGCAAGACCAACCCTTTAGCCAGGAGATTGAAATTTACACACTAATCTTTTTAACAATACGAAGTCACAAGTAATAACCACTCAAGCGAAACTTCGCATTTCTAAAGATCTCAGCTAGAAGTCCTGAAAGTGGACTTTCCTAAGATGTTCAACTTAGCTAAAGTCACGAAAGTTGTATATTAGAAAACTGTCACAAACCTAATTGAAATTCTCAGAAATAAGGCAATTGACCTGAGTGGCTTTTCCAGTAGGACGTTCCAAGTCCGTCTCACTCACACCAAAAGGTGATGACGTGGACAAATGAAAATTCACTTAAAATATTTCAACCAATAATAACTTATTGAGAGTATGGAGGATAGTTTACGCCCTTCTGACAGAGCTACAGAGAGACCTAGCTAAAACTAACATAACTTGCTTCATATCCTCCGCCGAGGATACACGGGTATTTTTCTAAGGCTATTATGGCAAGATAGCACCTAGGAGTAATATCTACATTAAAGTAACAATGTAGTAGATATAATAACGTATAAACCGAGTGTTGTGTATAAGCTGTTTTGTAACTTTTATTCTGTGTTCTGTTAAAACTTTCGACGTACTTTGAATTGTTGAATAAATCATCGAAATTCCTTTTAACACTATCAATTAGTATCATTGTGTGAGAGCATGTATGGAGACGAAATACCTGAATTCCTATTACAGTCAACTTTCAGAGGTATTTTGTCCTATACGAACTGGAACCAGCTACAACACGCCCGAGATCTCATGCGATTCCTGGACTACGTCATCTCTACAAGATCAACATCAAAGGTATGGACCAAGGAATATTAACCTTCACATGGACCTTCGATCCTATCCTTTTGGCGCCCATTAACCGAATTCCATTCAGATGAACGTTTTCCAGCTACCGACCCAGTTTCCGTTACAAATGGCACCCAACATGGTTTTCCTCGAATCCAGTACCTCCCTGCAATGATACGGCTTCCATCACAAATAACACCCAACGTGGTTAAAGTCGAAGCCAGGACTTCTATAATTGAAACTGATTCCAGTACAAATACCAAGTTACAGAATATATAACAGAATATTACCTAAGCTATACAAGCACCGGTCTTATCGATTTCGCGGGATTACTACACCACAACAGTGCACTGGATTACAGCACCAACACGGCAACAGTAACCTGCTACAACATTCAACAACATCAACATCATCACGACCTCGCGGACGACACCATTCCAGGAAGCGGTCCCAGGCCAACTCATCTCTACAAGTACATCACCTGCAAAATATTGTAATCGCAGTGAGTCTTAAAATTTGAGTATGAATGTTGCATTTTTATATGTTATTGTTGTATATAAACTTATTGTTATAATTATCAAATGTTATTGCGCAGCTTTCGTGTAATTCATTATAAAACTAAAGATATGGATCATAATACAGATATTTATGCAGAAAACTGCGGACAGGATATATTGTCACAGGGTGAGGATATAGATAATAATCAACCTTTGCAGGTAGCAGACGAAATACCAGTAGCGCTGCCCCTTGAAGGTCAAACTCCCCAAATAATAACAATGAGTGGAATTCCTCAGGTCAATGTTAGCGAGGAACCTCCGCAAACAAACATCATAGCTATTCTAACACAATTGTCAAAGTCTGTAGAATCTATGAAAACTCAGCAAAATAACATGTCACAATCTGTAGAATCCATTAAAAGTCAGCAACATAGCATGTCAGAATCAGTTGAAAATAAATTCACAGCTATTACTGCCTCTACTAAAAATCAACAAAGTGAACTCTTAAAAACTGTAGAATCTAAATTCACTATCATGTCGGAGTCCGTAGAGTCACTTAAAACTCAGCAAAATAGCATGTCTAAAGCCGTAGAATCTGTTAAGATACAGCAACAAACTATGCTTAATTCAGTAAATGCTAAGATTAATGATTTAAATGCAGTAGTTGAGGTAGTTCAAGAGCAACAGAACTCAATTATACAAACTGTTGAAGAGAAATTAAAAAGTGTAAATAGTATTGCATCTAAAGAACTAACCACCAGCGTAAACAAACAAATACGCCTAGTTCAGGATCAATTACTAGACAAGATTGATTCTGTGAATGAAATAATTCACGATACGAAAGATGACTTAGATACTTTTTGTAATCAGTTACATCAGGTAGATAATAGATCTAGGGTTGCTGAAGATCTCCTTACAAGTATCTCAGATAATTTCTCGACCGTACGGAAAAGTATGGATGACAAATTTAAGCAACTAGAATGCGAGGTGCAGACTAACACTAATTATATTCAGGGTAACATTGACACCTTAAGTGATAAAGTTAAGCAAGTGCCTAATATTGTTGAAGATACCATTTTAATTAAGCAAAAGCTAACGGAAGTGGAACAAATTAAGCAAAAGCTAACTGATATTGAAGATAGTGTACAGAAATTGCAAAATGAACATAGATTCTCGCAACCAATGCACTCTCAGGTCCCTTGTAATCAGACTGACGACATCAATGCTGTGCAACTAACCACCAGAGCGCAAAGTCTTATTAATTCTTCCCCAATTTATGACATTTCGAATTGTAGTAACAATAATGACATTCATTCAAACGCGTCTCCGGAATTTTTGCAACGCATTGATGCGACAGTAAACAGGCAGGAATTGAACGTAAATGTTCATACAAACGAAAAGGTACAATCCCCATTACCTTCATTTATTGTCAATGAGATTCCATTACCTAAATATGCAGATTTGCAATCTCAGAATCCATTGCAATTTATAAAAGAATTGGAAAATTACTTTGTATTACGCGGTGTTCCAGAACGCCTAAAATTAATTATTGTGAAGTCTAGCCTACAAGGTAATTGTCAACCTTGGTTTGATATGTCATGTGATCAGGACATGCCATTTGAAATGTTTAAGCAAAGATTTTTAGATCATTTTTGGGACGTAAATCGTCAGTATCAAACAAGAATGAATATATCAGGAGGCAGATATAACCCCAAAGGTAGGTTATCGTACGCAGAGTACTTTATTCGATTAGCGCAGCAATCGAAATTGTTAAATCCTCCTTTGACAACTCAAGAATTTTTGACTATTATACCTAAGCATTTCCCAATGAATGTTCGCGATGCTTTAATTGTTTCCAAATTAAGCACTTTTAGCGACACATTAGCATTGCTCAAAGCTTTATATGATCCGACTGATAAAGGTCAAGTTTCTGATAGAAATACCCAGGGTACCTTCAATCAGTATGATAAGCAATTGCCTAACTCGCAGGACGCCAGGAATAATTTTTCACGCGAGGGGAGCCAGGCACAAAGAATTTATACTGACGGCTACCAGCGTAGGCCTAATTCTAATCAGAACGCACCTAATGGTAATCAGAATGGACAAGGGTATGATAACAATTATGTTCAGAGAAATAATAACAATGATAGAAATAACCAACAGTATCATAACGGTAATCAGAATAGTAACTCCCAACGTTATGACAACAGTGGAAATGGTAGGAGTAATTACCAAAATAACAATAACAATAATAATCATGGTTTCAGGAATAACAACCGTAACAATAACCATAATTCCGGGAACAGAGATTCTCATACTATCAACTATATTCAGGTAGAAAACCAAGAGCAAGGCCAGAGAAATGATAATTCTCGCTCTCGCCAGAATAACTCAAAGAATAAAAACAAACAGAGACGTAACCGTCGGAATTCAAATAATTCTGAGCGTGACCAAAATAGCGAAGGTGAAGGTCCTCCACCTGCCATGAACGCTAACGCACAAGTTTTTAGACCCAGAAATACGTCTCGGTCAAGTAATAGACCTTCTACTAGTCAGCAGGAAAACTAGTACGACATGCCCAAGATAGGCCGATTGCCGGCGTGTCAGAAGATAGTATTTGTAGTCTCGAAAGGCCTAAAATAAATGATAATAACTCAGTACAAGAGGGAAATAAAACTGACATTGTGAGATTTCAGGATGATGGTGAGCCTTGCAACCCGCCTATGATTTATGCAATATTATATGGCAAACAGTACTCTATAATATTAGACACTGGCTCAAGCATTAATGCTTGTAATGAGAAATTCTTTAATACTCTTATTAGCGAAGGACATAAAATTATGGCCCTCCCTTGTTCTGGCATTCACTGTAAAACAGCTGTAGGCCAGTCTAAACAGCGCGTGACGTACCAGTGTATGTTACCACTTGAAATTGCAGGATTTAAATTAGAGTTGATATTTTTTGTTGTGCCAAGATTAGTAGTGGATATAATATTGGGTTCGACTTCTTTTAATACGCTCAATGCTAGCCTGAATTTCGAATCTCAGTCATTGACATTCAATCGATCACCTGTGTGTATGGAAACACAATTTATTACACAAAATAACATTGTAGCAGACCAACACATTACGCCATTGGAAAGGGAAGTTGTGGATGAATTATTTTTCGTTGAGTATATTCAACTTGATTTGTCGAGAGATATAAACATTGCGCATATTCAGGTGTTTGAACCTAGCGCTAGCGACCCCCTGGACGAGGTAGAGGACGCTGAACCTATATTTACAATGCAGACAGAAAATGCATTGAATTGCTATCCACTCCCTCCCGTACAAAGATTACCCTTGGCCGTACAGGTAGAATCCACGTCAATAGACGAACAGATTTGCAGGAAAGTTGACGAAGCGTATAATCTAACAAACCAACAGAGAATACAGTTGTACCGAGTTATCTGTAAAAACCAAGATACTTTCAACAGTGCCCCCGGCATTTGTAAATCTTATACACATAAATTGAAAGTATTAGATAACACGCCATTCAATCACAAGTCACGACCCATTCCACAAACTATAAAAGACAAAGTTGACGTAGAAATCCAGCGAATGTTAGCGGATGGCGTCATAGAGAGTGCCAACTCCTCTTTTTTAAATCCATTATGCATAGTTTTGAAAAAAGACGGCTCTGTACGAATTACCCTGGATGCCCGGCAGCTGAACTCTCGGTGCGCACCGGACCACTATAGAACAGAATCTATTGATACACTATTAGGCAGAATATCGGGTGCAAAGTACCTCACCACCTTTGATCTTGTCAGTAGCTTTTTGCAAATTCCTCTACATGAAGACAGTAGAGATTATACAGCATTTTTATATTCTGGAAGGCAGTACAGGTGGACCCGCACTGCATTTGGAATTAGCTCATCAGGGAGTGCATTATTAAGGGCACTAGATATAATTTTTGGCGATACGTTGCAACCGCACGTAATAAACTATGTCGATGATTACATTCTTTGCCATAATAATTTTGAACAGCATATAGCACACATAGATTATTTACTCTCTACCCTAAGGCAACATGGCCTAACTGTGAAATTGAAAAAGAGTTTCTTTGCCAGGCAGGAGATAGCTTTTCTCGGGTATCTAATTTCGCCCGAAGGAATACGCATTAACCCTGAGAAAGTTGAAGCTATTCAAAGCATTAATAGGCCTAGAACAGTACGGCAATTAAAGAAATTTTTAGCTATATGTAATTACCAGTCTAGATTCGTAGCGACATACGCTAAAGAAATTGCGCCGCTAAGAGAACTTCTTAAGAAAGATGTCAAGTGGGCGTGGACTGAGGAGAAAGATATAGCTTTTCAGAGAGTAAAAGATCTATTTTCAGAATCTATAAGACTAACATTCCCTAGAGATGATCTGCCGTACACAATTCAATGCGATGCGAGCTCTGTAGGCCTAGCGGCAATTCTAATGCAGGTAGACGAGAACAATGAGAAACGAATCATTGCTGTCACAGGACGTGGCACGACTGCAGCTGAGAGCCGCATGTATATATCAGAACTTGAAATATCTGCAGCATTTATGGCTGTACAGAAGTTCAGACAATATATTTTTGGTAAGAAAATATACTTGCAGACTGATCATATGTCATTGTCATTTATTAAGAAATGCAAATTAACGTCATCACGTCTGGCAAGATATATTCATGAATTGTGTGCTTATGACATAACTATCACCCACATTACGGGGGACACAAACATTTTTTCAGATATAGTTTCTCGTAACCCTCCAAACACAGGCAAAATTAACGCTACAGGAGATAAAGACTTTGTTATTATGTATAACTTGCAGGAAGACAAGTACAAAGTAACGAAGAAATTAAGAGACCTTTCGAGATTGCAAATAACTGACACTGCACTATATACCATGAGACAGAATGCCCCATTGTTGAATGAAAACACAACAGGACCACTAGCTATCAAAGATGATATCCTGTATAAATTTGATAGAAATAAGAATGTCTGGAAATCCTATATTCCACAAAGCATTGAGAAAGACATTATTATGGGTTTTCACCTAAGATTAGGGCATGCTGGATCAGACAAATTAACTCTTACTATTGGAAGCCAATTTTATATCAAACATTTAGCTAAGAAAGTAAGACAGTTGTTATCTGCATGTGAGATGTGCTTAAAGGCTAAATGTATGAACGTGAGATATGACAATAACCCGCAAGCGATCATTTCAGATGGAGTTAATTCCCTGGTGACGGCGGACTGTCATGGGCCCCTTCCGGTATCTCAGTTCGGATTTAAACATTTATTTGTGATGTACGATATCTTTTCTAAATACATAAAGATTTATCCACTGAAAAGCATTACAACTAAAGCATGCTTGGATAAAGTACTAAATCACTACATCCCAAATCACGGTAGGATGGCAAGACTCCTTACTGACAATGCATCTATCTACTCTTCTAAAATTTGGAACAAAACACTAGAAGAACATGGGATTAAAGCCTTGCATACAAGCAGATTCAACCCAGAATCGAACCCAACTGAAAGAATGATGCGCGAAATAGGGAATTTCTTCCGCATTTTCTGTCATAAGAACAACAAGTCATGGTACAAATACTGCCAGATTGTTGAAGACTTACTCAATAATACAGTCAATGAAATTACTCAGGTCTCGCCTAGACAGCTGATGCTTGGAGATAAACCGCCGCCTTTGTTTGCAAACATCCCAGAGGTTGTTGACAAGAATGTCCCCTCAATGGAGCAGGCTGACTTGTGTAGAAATGCTTACCTGCGAATGCTTTCACGAGCAGAAAAAAGAAAACAGAGAGCAAAAAGGTATAAAAAGAAATGGACCCCAGTCATAGGTACCAAGGTCTTAGTTCGTAATCACCAATTATCTAACATGATTAAAGGCATTAATCATAGAATGCAATTGAAGTTTATTGGTCCTTACACTATCACTAGACAATTTGGAGATCACACCTATGAACTGACATGTACAAAAAAGAATAAGGTTCGAGGAATTTTCCATAAACAAGCTTTGAGACCATTCAAAGAACTTGAATGAATTCTGTGTACAGTAGGCTACTGCCAGCCACGAACCCTGTTTATTTATTTTTGTTATTGCTCACTCATTTCAGATATGCCATTCATTAATGCATATTAATAGTAATTTTCTTTAGCATGTTTTCATCACATGACATACGTCATAGAAACTGACTAATAATTATATATAATTTTTATGGTATGATACAAATTTTTGTAATGTATAAGGTATGTAATTGTTGTATGATAACATATGTGTGTGTGTACATCATGAGTACAATATTTTACAATAATGGGTTAAGAACAATTGAACTTTCAAGAAAGACACCCATATATAAATATCGATATATGTATATAATTTTACTCTCTTTTGGTATAACAACCAAGTGTTTACTAAACAGTGAAGTGATATAAACAGTAATTTTTTTTTGAAGACAGAGACTTACTATGTATTTTTTTTTACAATGTATAATTTACTATTTTATCTCAATAATTTTTCTATGAACACTCATAAATAGTGCAGAGAAATCAATATTAAGAAAATTCTTAATATAAGGTACTTATATATTTTTACATATAAACATTCAGTACTATTTAATTATTATTATTAATTATGATTGATATCAAATAATTTTTTCTTTTCATATATAATCTATTTGATTTTCTTTACATATATTCAATGTTGATGACAGAATGAAACAATCTTTTATATGATTTTACATATTATAATATTAAGGTATGACTTTATGTGAAATTTGGTAATTTTTCACGTGTGATTTTTTCACGCGAGGGTCATCAAAATCTAAAGTTGTTCTTTTTGCAGGCGAACAATTTATATTTCGCTGCAGGCATATGAAACTGTATATATATATATATACATATATATCCATAGGTAATTAATATCATAACTTTAAGAGTACATACTAAATAATATTATAACAGAATGTTGGAAGAGTTTGCAAGACCAACCCTTTAGCCAGGAGATTGAAATTTACACACTAATCTTTTTAACAATACGAAGTCACAAGTAATAACCACTCAAGCGAAACTTCGCATTTCTAAAGATCTCAGCTAGAAGTCCTGAAAGTGGACTTTCCTAAGATGTTCAACTTAGCTAAAGTCACGAAAGTTGTATATTAGAAAACTGTCACAAACCTAATTGAAATTCTCAGAAATAAGGCAATTGACCTGAGTGGCTTTTCCAGTAGGACGTTCCAAGTCCGTCTCACTCACACCAAAAGGTGATGACGTGGACAAATGAAAATTCACTTAAAATATTTCAACCAATAATAACTTATTGAGAGTATGGAGAAGGGAGGATAGTTTACGCCCTTCTGACAGAGCTACAGAGAGACCTAGCTAAAACTAACATAACTTGCTTCATATCCTCCGCCGAGGATACACGGGTATTTTTCTAAGGCTATTATGGCAAGATAGCACCTAGGAGTAATATCTACATTAAAGTAACAATGTAGTAGATATAATAACGTATAAACCGAGTGTTGTGTATAAGCTGTTTTGTAACTTTTATTCTGTGTTCTGTTAAAACTTTCGACGTACTTTGAATTGTTGAATAAATCATCGAAATTCCTTTTAACACTATCAATTAGTATCATTGTGTGAGAGCATGTATGGAGACGAAATACCTGAATTCCTATTACAGTCAACTTTCAGAGGTATTTTGTCCTATACGAACTGGAACCAGCTACAACACGCCCGAGATCTCATGCGATTCCTGGACTACGTCATCTCTACAAGATCAACATCAAAGGTATGGACCAAGGAATATTAACCTTCACATGGACCTTCGATCCTATCCTTTTGGCGCCCATTAACCGAATTCCATTCAGATGAACGTTTTCCAGCTACCGACCCAGTTTCCGTTACAAACTTAATTTCTCTCCATACATTAAATGTCTGCAAATCCTTATCATAGTGAAGGATTTTACTGTAGTTCGTTATATACTTTAAGATATACTTCGTTATATAGTTCGATATATATATATATATATTTGCTTTTCTTTAACATGAAGAGATATATAAATTTCTTGACAAAAACATTACGATTTAGTATTTTCAGTAGGGATGGGTCCTCGATACTTTCGATACCTCGATACTCTCGATACTTGCATGGTATCGGCATCGAACGATATTTCAGAAAACTCGCTCGGTACTTTTTCGATACTATGGTAATCCTGCAATTCTGCAATTAAGTGAGAATGCTAGTATTTTTGAACAAAAACTTGTAAGTGGACTGTTTCAAAAATTAATTTTAGTTTTAATGTAGAGTTTAAAAATAATTATAGGCTACAGATGATTTTAAATTTTGTCTCATTAAATATGCACACTTAATTAATTTAGTTGGTGTTACACAGTTCTCTCAAGTTTTAATTTTTAATGTACCTATTTATTACTGGAAATGTTGACGGTATCGAGGGGAAAAAATCATGTATCGGTATCGAGTATCGAGAAAATCTGGTATCGACCCATCCCTAATTTTCAGCAAATGTTTCCGCTATGTTCAACTGTTTTCATTCGTGATTTATTTCAAATAAAACGTTGCAAATCAAAAAAACTTGAATTCTTTTACATAGGAAATTACAAAAAAGTGGTTATCTTGTGTTTGTTAAGTTCTGCGTAACTGTATTACGTCGTAAATAACTATTACCCACTTTTTAAAAATTGTATACAGATATTATTGCTTAGGTCTTGCTTAAGTGGTTTATTAGGTAATATGAGGCTTAGAGATAGTATTTTTGAACAATAATATGATACTTAGAGATAGAAAGTATATCTTCTTGTAATTACAGGATCAGAATATTTTCACTCTCGTTTGTCTGAGGACGGTATTTTGCATTACGAGGGACACAGCAATAATCTAGCGTTGGGTAACACAAACTCTCTTTATGCACGTATAAAATAAAATGGAAAAAAATATGTCCATAGTATGAATGAAAACAGAAACGACATCCAACTTCTTTGTGGTTAGTTGCTTTCTGTAAAACAAAACAAAACAAAACAAAGAACTAACCTTGGAATGACGGAATACGCTTCAAGGAAAGTGCATTATGGTGGGGAAAATAAAAACTTTCGTCTTTCACAAGTGAATTTCTCATCACTCCTTATTCAACAGAGAATTGCCATGAAGACAAAAATGAGCTTGAAAGAACTTGATACTCCTAGAGTACCCTGTTTCAACATCTCTTGCTCTTTTTATTGTAGGTAAATTCAGAGTTCTCATTAAATTTGTCTTCTGCTCTTCGGGGCATGAAGTGTGCAAAAGTGAGCTAAGGTATTAAGGATAGGCAAAAAATATGGTAAAATAATAAAGGAAGTGTTTGTCTTTCTGTCTGTCTGTCAGCGAAATCTACTGAACGCAGAGATCTGGAATTCTAAGCATATAGGTGAACTGAAGGGTGGGAAAATGCACCTCCAAGACGGATTTTTATTTTCGCTTTTGTTCGCGAGTTATGAGTGAAAAACGGGCAAAAAACGTGAATTTTTTGCGTTTTCATAACACTGTTATGATAATATTCTTTACTTTAATGGCATCATTATGATACTGTTAAGTCACATATAATAAGCGTATTGTAGTACGGTCGAACAATAGCATATTATGCAACGAGCCTATAATATCATTTATTAAGATACGAGTATGTTTATGAAACGAGCAAAGCGTGTTAAATGTTTAAGTTTTGTAATTTTAGATTCACTCAAACAAAAGGAGACAATTGCCCTACGAAAACAGCTGTTCTACTTCTGCGACAGACAGCATCCGGTAAGTCAAAGCTTCTTTTTGGTTTTCTTGAATCCAGCGGGTTTCGACAATACGAAATGAATTCATTCTAGTAAAAATAACAACAAACACACACATATTTTATTTTAAATTCAGGTTGTTTATTATGCAGTTTCAGTTGCTACTCTCAAGGTTTCAAGATCGTTCCGTGTTCTATAATAATCGCTACCACTCCATTGTTGTATTAATAATAATAATAATAATAATAATAATAATAATAATAATAATAATAATAATAATAATAATAGTAATAATAATAATAATAGTAATAATAATAATTTATTGCATCTGTAGCTATACATTGTATAGATAGACATTGTCAATATTATTTAGTACAAATAAGGTTACAGTAACTGCAAAATCATTTATGTAAAAAATCCTTAAAGGAATAAAATATCTTCTCATACAAATACTCTTTCAGTTTAAATTTAAAACACTTCAGATTTTTCACATTTAAAATACTACCTGGTAAATTAAAAATCTGCACGAAGGGGATATCATTATTATACTGTTACATCACATGTAATAAGTGTATTATTACAGTATGGTCGAACAAAAACATTTTTAATGCCATATCTGAGAATAAACTGCTGTAATAAAGGTTTCAGATTACGCAATCAATTCATTAGCTTTTCGAGCTTAATCAAATGCGACTGGCTGTAAACAAAGTACACCAGCGCATATCTTCTGTCAAACACAAGAAATGTAGTTAGACAACTGTAGAAGTTCTACTCTTAACTAAATTTTGGTGAAATTAAATTAGTCGTGTCTGAGTGCTTATGAAGGAAACATCAGTGCTCCTTGCTCTTATTTCCTTGTGGAGTTGTGAGCATGTTTGTGCTCATAAAGCCAAGTTCTCTGAATGCTCCGGAGACTGACAGCGCTTGAACACTTAGTGTCATGCATAATTATATTATTCATATAATTTTAATTTTTAAAAATGTACAGTGCTTTCTTCGTTAAATTAAGAAAGAGTTATGCAAGTGACAAATAGGCTTTGGACATGAATTCTTGCCGTGTGAGCTAGAGCTGTATTTACAGTAGATTTCAATATACGATGGATAGTTTATGTCAACTATTTTTTCTCCTCAAAGTACCATGAGATATTGCGTCACGGGAGAGTGTGGTACCTCTAGTACAGCGTTTCTCAACCTATGGTCCGCGGACCACTGGTGGTCCGCAAAGATGGTGCAGATGGTCCGCAGACATAATTAAAAAATATCATAAAGCAAGTGTAAAGGAAAAAGTAAAATTTTTTCACATATTTCGTTATAATGACCTATAATATTAATTATAATATTAATTATAATTAATATTAATTATAATTATAATATTAATTATAATTATAATATTAATTATAAAATATTAAGAATATAGACTTTCTTTTAAAAATGGGATGTAAAATTAGGGGTCCGTAAATTTTTTTAGACATTTTAGAGGTCCTCGGGTTCAAAAAGGTAGCTCTAGTATATGGGCACGTCATTTGGTAGCTTTGCTATGTACGGTTATACGAATAAAGGCGATAGTAATTCAGTACTGAGTCAGCCGCCGTGCAGAATGACTATGATTTGAATAACATTCTTACGACAAAATAATCATTATCGGAGGCAGAAATGCTGGAAAATACCACTAGAGAGTAGGTGGAAGCTTTGGGGAATAATTCCTATCCGTATCGAACTTTAAGGGATCGTGGTGTGGTTTATGTGTGCTTTCATGCTTCCAACTACCGCAATACATTAGAAATGGCACGATGCAGTCGCGTATTGAAGTTTATGGGTGTCTATTTCCTTCACTATCCTACATCTAGTACGTACCCATAAACTGCATCATACATACCGGTACATTCGATACCCTGCCCTTTTATTTGTATATTTCAAAATGGTTCCAAATTTTCAAAAGAAAAAAAGTTCCAGGATTTATGCCCCATCTCTCATGTATATGAGCAGCTACGCTTATCAATCAATCAATCAATCAAATTTATTGTCATTAAACAACGTGTACATGTTGTAATAGACATTGTCAACATAATATACAATAATAAAATAATATCTGATATACAATTTATATAGAAAGAATATAATGAAAGTGCTAAAATTAAAACCTTAAGTCATTCATATCACATATTTCATATTCGTCTACACTGTAAAAACATTTAGTTATAAACCATTTCTTTAAGACTTCCTTAAAACGTCTAAGTGTAACTGTTCTAGCATTCAAAGGCAGCTTATTAAAAAACTTAGCACCTAGGTAATTAAAACTTTTCTGGGTTTTGCTTAGTCTAGCAAACTTAATATCTATAAGATCCCTAAACCTAGTCTCATAATCATGATGGTCTTGGAGTTCCAATTCATTAAAATGTTGTTTCACGTATATAAGACACTCCAATATATACAGTGAGGGTAATGTTAAGATACCTAATTCAACAAAATAATTTCTACAAGAAACCCTTTTTCCTATACCTTTGATACACCTTATAGCCTTTTTTTTCCATAGGAAGACATTTTTGGCACCTGGAGAGTTACCCCACAGTAATATACCATATAACAGATGTACATGAAAAAAGGCAAAGTAGGCAGTGACTATCAGAGTAGGTCCAGTACAGAGTTTGAGTTTATTTAATAAATATATTACTCTAGACAAACGTATACAAACGTTTCTAGCATGCGTTTCCCAACTTAGAGTAGAGTCAAAATTAATGCCCAAAAGCTTAACATTTTTGTTTTCTACATTAGGCTTATTTAGGCTGAAAATAATTTCTTCGGTTTTGTTCTCGTTTACAACAAGTGAATTTGCTGCAAACCACAAAAGGGATCTTTCTATCATATAATTTTTTATTGCTACGTTGACCTCTGTATTCTTATTTGAGGTTAATAAGGTGGTATCATCCGCATACAGAATGCATTTATTTGGAACAAAACTAGGAAGGTCATTTACATATATTAAAAACATAAAAGGACCAAGGACAGAGCCTTGTGGCACTCCTGTAACTACTTTTAAAAGGTTAGAGCACTTTCCTCTAATTTTTACATATTGGTATCTATCAACCAGATAAGACTCTAGGAGTTTTATGTCATTACCTTGAGAGCAATAAAATTTTAATTTATCTATTAAAAGTGTATGTGGTACCATGTCAAAAGCCTTGCTTAAGTCTAGCATAACGGCAGAGGTTTCCTCTTTAGCTTCAAAACCTTCGATTATATGTGATACTACTTCCACAACAGCGTTTATTGTCGATAAGCCTTTTCTAAAACCAAATTGAAAATCAGTAAGCATATTATTTGCTAAGAAATAAGTTTCAAGTTGATTTTTAATTATATTTTCAATTATCTTAGAGAATACAGGTACCAACGAGATAGGACGATAATTATTCTTGTCAGCCGGGTTACCTTTCTTATAGATCGGTACCGTTACACTTAACTTAAGACATGACGGATATATACAGTCTTTAAACATCCAGTTTATTAGATAGGTTAAAGGATAAATTAGTGATGCTTTAATTTTATTGACAACAAAGTTGGTATTTTGCGATTTCTATTAAAAGGAAACTGGTACTGTCTTGCACAGATAGGGAATAAACGAAAGGGGAAACTTAAAAGTACCGAAAAATTACTGGTATAATATATTTTAAAATTTCATAAAGCCTACTACATTACAAACTGAAAACCAGCCTGAAATGATAAAAATCCATTTGTCCCCTTTTAAATCCATATTATATAATGAAGGATGTACTTTGTTCTACTATAGGATAGTGTTTTTTTTTTATCTATTTGTGTTCATTGCTACCGTAGTGAAAACTCGAATTTCTGCACCCAATACCGATAACCCAACCAATCTGTGTGTTTTTATACTCACATATTGCGTCATTATATCAAAATCTTTATCTTCTGATATATTTATTATTGCAGATATGGAATGTATTAATAATTATTAATTCAATTTTACAATTGCAATCTTACCTGTGCCTTTATTTCCATTATATTCCTTAATATTTACTTAAATTTGTTTAATTCACACCAGCTAAGTTATGATGTCACTAATTGCTTCTGCTTATAAGTAATTTATATACTGATCATCACCAAGATTAAAATAGTACTAGTTTTTAAAGTTGTTATCCTAACCATTGCAGTTTCAGAACAGCTTTTGTTGGTTTTCAGCTCGTTTTGTCAAACTATTGGTCGATTCTCAAATGCACTTATTACTCTTGTAGGCATATCTCAATATGAGAATACTATAGGAGACAAATTCCTCCGACACTGGGACTTGAACCCAGGACCTTTGGCTATTCGCGCCAATGCTCTACCAACTGAGCTAAGCCGGCTTATATTCTCATGTAATGTCCAACAGAGACAATAATCTGTGGTTCATGAATGCTTATATATCTATCTCAATATACCATATCCCCGTTATATTGAAATATTTAAGTCACAATACATGAACATGTAAAAAAAACTTACCCTTGTCCTGCACAGCTTCCGTCCCCTTCAGTCACCTCACCCTTGTTTTCAAGCCACCAGAATAAACAAATTCGGGAAGGTAGCAATGAAAGGGTGGTCGTGCAAATGATAGACCACTACCTGTTATTAATGTCTAGTTTGAAGTTATATATGAAAATAACGAGGAAAGATATTAATGTGATATATCTCTGAAGGACGACCTATTTGACAATAAAAAAAAATCTTCATTTATTTATGAAAGAACTGGTGTCATTCCGCCGCTGAACTTTCACTGCTCCCCCCTATCGTTACAGCGTCCAGCCATTGAGCAAGACTTGTAAACAGTAAATGGCTTATGAGCTACTGTTTACATTTTCCATCTATGCACTTAAGTTAATAGCAATTCGTGCTAGCTACAATTTAGCTAGATTAATAATGTTGGTATCCCTAACACAACAGATCATATGGTCAAATTACGCTGAACAAAATTGCCAAGGACATTTGTTTATCCTGATCGTCATATTCAGCGGAAACTTCTGAGACTGAAGTCCTTTAAACTCTTTTAGCCTATTACTGTTCTGTCGACCAATTTCAGTGCAATATAGTCTATGAATTTATGTGTTATATTAATTGAAGTCACAGCTGATACAGTAAAGTACTTTTGTTTATTCTCTGAATGTCTCCTAGAATTTTTCTACACACTTTATCTTGAGCATCCATAATGCTGAAAACTGTCCATATCAAGAAGGCCTCGCTCGAAAAATGGAAGAACGTGGCCCGTATTGCCGTAACGATAAACTTTTATAGCGGCATTCTTGAACTACCATCTATTTTTTTTATTTGTTTACAACATATTATTCTGAAAACCAGAATTAAATCCAGGGACATTAGAAGAATGGTGTTGTGGAAATATTCGATATAAGTGACAATGAAGTTACAAAGTGAAGATTCTTTAAACCAAGAAGTGTCTGACATCAGCGAATAAACAATAAATGAAATGGAAGAAAAGGCAATTTAATGTGTTTTAAACTGAATCTGTAGTTGGAGAAAAGAACAAGTCAGTTTTGATTATTTTGTTAGAAAGTTGTATTAATTATCTATAAAATCTCGTATAAGATATTTTGTTATATTGTATTATTTCAGATAAGTGAAAGTGCTTATTCTAGGACATGTACAATGCTACGACTTTTAAACCTATTTGATATATTCTGAAGTCTGGGAGAGATTGTTTCAAGAAATATATTACTGAATTCATTTCTCCAGCAATATATTCTACTATAATATCTGCATAAATAAAAATCTTTAGTTTGGTAGTGAGAGTTGAAATTGCTGCAAACTACAGTTAGTTCCATTGTGTACCAGCATAAAGCTTCACACGTTATATTTTCTAGTAGTTGGCTACCATTCAGAAATGACGTTAATTTCAACTCACCGCCTTCTGCAATAGTAAGTCTCTTATACTGCATGCAATATCAGCTCCCCTCACCCCCGCATTTTTTCAGCTCAAGATAAAGTATGTAAACACCGGTGATGTAGACTAAAATTCCATTGCAATATCAAGCGCAAATATTTAGACTACTTACATTGGCCAGCGTTCGCTATTCTTATTGCATCCTACCGTTGTCGCTATTTCGTCAAGATCTTGTTCCTTGTTTAGTTAGGAGTAAAGATAGGTTTTCAACCCCGACTGAGCCCCGAAATTGTGGGATTTCGGAGAAATTTATTTATAACTCTTTTTATATTTCATAGCTACAACAATCTGCCTCCAGACAGAAAATAAAAGCGAAACCGTCTGGAAACAAAACACAATATCATAATTGGACCACATTCTGCAGAAAGGAACCAACCCTCAAATTTAAAAACTCTAGTAGATAATAAATTTTTGCTACTGAACTATATATCTACGTTGTGCAAACTCACCAACCCTCTTCATCCATTTGTATTCCATCTATGAAAAGATCCATGCGGCGTTTTGTTTAGCTTGAAATGTTTTTTTCTGAGCTTAAAAATCATGTGGATTGGTTCCTTTCTGCAGAACGCGGTTCAATTTACATAACAGATTTTGTATCAGCCAAAGGTTCTTTAGCCGTGGCCTGCTAGATTCAGTCTTCCACAATTTACCGCGTTTATCTTCGAGAGTCAATCAAAATGCTTCGGGGCACTGAATAACGGAAATTATAATATAGATTCAACAAACAGCTGACTCATAGGACTGAATCTCCTCCCTCCCATGCAAGGCTAACAAATACATAATCGCTATCTAATTTATTTATTTATGATTTTACCAAAATTCTAGCTATATCTATCACTAAAGGATTTGAGGAAGTTAAGAAACTTGAGAATTGTTGTGATTAACAGGTTTCATTAGGACCTTTAACATTTATGGAATAACCAATGTGTTAGAAGGAAAGAAATAAGCTAGATTACGAGTGTAAGTGTTGATATATTTCTTACTGTATGTTTTATATCACAAACACTGTACAAATATACTTACATGGGTTATCCATATATTTACAATGCGGTGTGTGTCAACTGCGTGGAACTCTGTCTACACAAGATCATACAACCATTTCATCTTTGTTTACTTTTTTTGTGTTCTATTTTGTTACTTTTATTTTCTCAACGCGTCCACCGTTCAGTGCGTTTTATACCAAGCCTGTCAAACAGTACTCCGAAGATACGAGGCAATGTCTAACTAAAATAAGAGTGTGATGCACTAAATCTAGTAAGAAACAATAGTGGCAACATTCGTAACATTGTATAGTTTTTTCTTAAGTTTATCACATCCTGTAGTGTCAAAAATCATATTCTACTACAGCTCGTCGTATTGTTTTGATGGCCGACAAGTCATATTATCATTACTAGCTTTACCTGTCACAGAAAACCGAATAGGTACAGTATAATATAACGTTGTAACCTACAGTTAACTCTAGACTACAGTTATTGGGAAAATAAAATCGAAGCACTCAAGATAATGATACATTTCCTAAGTAAAATAAACCGTAATTAAACTTTGTTCATTGTAATAATAAATAGACCTACTTACTTTTGTCTTCCACAGCGAATGGATTATGGTTATGCCTTCTGCAGAAACGAGTAACACTTGTAATTTCAACTGTTGCTATTAATAGTCCACGAACAAGCTTTTATAATTATGATCATAGAGCCAAAGAATACCACAACTTTTCAATACTTTACACTTTACGAAACAGTATTTGCCGAAGACAAGCGGAGCCGGGTTATGAACTCACTGCCTTTGATTGAGACATTATGTATACTACTGTGGATTGCAATGCTATCTGCTGTGCGTGTCCACGTGATGAGTCATCCCATCTCTAGTCCTGGGTTCGATAATTAGTTGTCTTGTTCACTTAGATTAAAAAAAAACGGCAATGGGTTGAGCTTGGAGTCCCTAGGTAAAGACAGCAGTTTGGACAATGGAAGTAGTATTTCTAGTCATCCATCGCTGTGGTGTAGGGAATGCGATCGCGGGGTTAGGTTCTTGGTCCGGGACATGTTATCTAGGTGGGATTTGTTCCAAGGGTTTTCCTCACCTGTGAGACGAATGTTGGGTAACTTTAGGCTCTTGTGGTCCCCGATGTCGTCCGGCCGTCATCATTACCTTTATATCATCCTCGCTTTGTTCGGAATGAGTGTGTGTGTGATGTATTTCGTCCTATGCATTCGTATTGTCTCAGAGGTAATCCAGGCATTGGGCCGATCACTCATCCGGGGAGGCCCTCCATGTCCTTGTGTAGTCAAAGAATATGTATGCGATCCATAAAACCTCCCTCCCCGACAAGTCGTGGTCCTATAAGGCCCAAGCGGCGTGGGCCGCGTAAATATACCTACAGTGAGGGAGGTAAAGCTCAGGGAAAGAAGAACTATTTCGTATCTATTTTATACAAAATAGTAATAGCAGTAATTAGTTGATTAACTATATTAAATTAGGCATATTTGCTTCCCAAGTAGGCCTACTTAGGTATTACTTATTTGAACTAGCCATCAATTTAAATTGAATTGAAATATAAAGCAATTTGTTTATGAAGAGTAAGACAAGATTTTCTCCTACTGTCATTAACTAAAAAGTGTCCACCGCTGTGGCGCAGGAGATGCGTTCGCTCTAGTCATGCAGCGGGTCTGGGTTCGATTCCCGGTTTGGGAAAGTTATCTAGGTGGGAATTTTTCTCACCTGTAAAACGATTGCTGAAGAACTTCAAGTCCTTGTGGTCTCAGGACATGATCTTCATCCATCCTCGCCTTGTTTGGCATGAGTGTGTGTTCAACTGGGTCCAGTGGTTTTAAATTTAGTTGCTTCGGTAGTATTGAAATTTGTGTAATGAAATTGATATCAAATTAATTCAGCATGTGATCAGTTCGTACAGGAGATTATTCAAAGTGTATAGAATCTAAAATAATTTATAACAAAGGGAAAACATGGGCTGATTTAATTTAATGCTGTATAAAATATAAATGTGATTGGCCTAGTGATATTTTACATGATATTAAAAAGGGAATTTTAGTTTTACATGTATTTTATGAATCAAGCTCAAAGTTAAAGTCTTCAATAAACCAAAGTAACTACACTGACACAGGTGGAAAGGTTGAGTCAATGCCATAGCCGGGATTTGAACAGGACCTTAGGCTCCCCGTGCCGCTGCTCTACCAATTGAGCTACAACGTACTTACAACTTTAAAGTTGACATGGTACTTGCCATGGTAGCTCTTTACTTACAACTTTAATGTTCCCATGGTACTTGCCATGGTAGCTCAATTAGTAGAGCAGCGACTCGGAGAGCCGAAGACCCAGGTTTAAATCGCGGCTATGGCATTGAATTTTTCAGTCTGACTCTACCTTTCCACCTTAATCTACACACGGCAGTGTGAAAGAATTATCCTCCTACAATGACACATATTTCCATACAGTTGACACGACGACAGAAATAGGTATTCTCTTAATTTTTTACAGAGATAGCTTGCTAAATTCTCTGAGTACATAGTGGGAGAAGGGAAGGTCACACTAAGTTTTTCCACACCACTGTAGTCAATCGAAGAAAAAGGCCAGTATATCATCATATCATACACCCAAAGAATCGAGAGTATAAAAGGAAGGAATAGTTTCACATAACATGATTATTATTTGTATATTTTAGCTCTAGCCTTACCCTACTGTGATAAAATAAGGCTATTATACTCGGAAATGTCATAACAGTAACTCATTTAATAAACATAACTTTAGGAATCATCCTGCATTAATTTGTCAAATTCAATTGCCAGCCGCCAAATCACTTTCATTGGCTATTTCTTAAAAAGATAAGTAGGCTAGCCAATTATGAGAAAAATCGCCACACCTGGTTACTCTGAGGTCACCTGGAAATCCGCGAACGGCGATGTAATGGTTATTGGAGGCTTTCGTAGCTGTTAATCTGCTTTTTTTTCCCATAATTCATTGCACCACAATACTCCGTTATGAATACGGCAATGAATTTGAAGATATTCTAGAGTACCTCCGCAGCAAGTGGTTTAGAGTAAATTGTTCAATATTGTGAATTTGTTATTTTAGTGTTCTGATTGTTCATCGAATTTACTTTGAACATTGATTATGAAAATATTACTGACAGTTTTCATGTAGCAATTTTGCAGTATTTATAGTGTTCTAATAATAGTGTTCGCCCTGAGAAAAGGAACACATAATCTTGCTGTACTCCTTTCTTGTTGGAGGAATAATGACAGTACATTACGCAAAAAGCCTAATGGCATTTCTTAAGATAAGAGTATGACGACTTTCTTAATTACCAGGGCCCGGATTTTGGTGGCCTAAAAGTGCTTAAAAATGAGCTACAAAATGACTGCGAAAATACCAAAAAAACTAAAAAGTACCAAAAAATTTGTACGAAAATACTAGTTAATTCATCAGATTTGTGTCTATTCTACACTTACGTTGTTGACCCAATTATGTCTTGTAATTAATTAATTTCATATGGTTAAATGCGAATAGCAAACACCATCTTTCTTTAACTAAATTAAAATTGTAACATGACCTATTTATTTATGCTTATTTAGACTTCCGATAATATTCAATGTAAATAAATGCACAAAACTCTATATAATGCGGGAAACAACACAAACTAGGAAAATAATGATTTTATATTTAAAAATATGAAATGTGGGGAAAAAAGACCGTAAAATTACCAAAACACGACCAAAACATGACCAAATAATTACGTTAAATTCTAAAAATAACCTGAAAATAAAACATGGATAAAAATGACCAAAAAATGACCCTAAAGATTACCATCTTTATAAATCAGGAACCACGATCAGAATATCTGCACTTATGGGCAAGGCCCATGATGTTCCAGTTAAAAGATGACATGTCATCAAAATCCGGGTCTTTTTAATTACCATTATAGACAAGCTGCATACGACTGTTCTGTTCGACCGTAATTAAAAATTTAAGTTTTTAGATTTTAAATTCAATCAGACAACCGGGTATGGCTGTCCTTCGCAGAGAGCAGATAATGATGGAGATGAAAACATCGGTAGATTGAGGGTCAAAAAAGAATTCCCTTTCTTTGCTGGAGACGTTATGTTAGAAATTTTTGTAGGATTATCGTCACACTTAATCAGACAGACAGTCCATTAGCAGTGAGATGTCGGCCCATGGAACTGCCTTTCGCAATCACCTGTTCTCGTAGTTCTTGTCTTCTGCAACAGATGGCAGCTCATAGAGTGTGGTCAAATCAAAGCTTCTCTTGAAGGTCGTTCTCTTGAAACCAGCAAATTTTGTCAACTGGATATGAATTCAATTTAGTATAGCCTACTATTAAAATCAACAAAATAGCATTTATTTTATTTTAAAAGCAGGTTGTTTATTACGCGGTTTTAGTTTTCATTGCTACTCTAAAGGTTTTAAGATCGTTCCGGGTTCGATAATAATCGATACTACACCGATGTTATAATGGAAATCTGTTTCGAAATGGATAAAATTATGACACCGTTACATCACATGCAATAATATCATGTATTACTATTACGTCACATGTATTGTAGTATGGCCGAGCAAAAAGTACTTACAAAAATACAGTAGTTATTTTTCCTTAACCTTTTTTTAATGTAAGAAACTTTATTTTTATTTACTTTCATTATTAGGTAAAATCCTTGAAAAATATTTACACAATGTGAATGTTCTGCAGTTGGATATGAAAAATAATGTTTTATTATATTTTTTTAGTTCTTGGAGTTTTGCCCATACATTAAGGAATATTATTGTTATTGATTTTCTATGCAAAATAATCATTGTACCAAACATTTTTAACCCTTTCAAGGCTGAATTTATATATTTCATTTAAGCATTAATTAAGTAAAGACATTAGTGGATCATAAGACTAAATTCAACAAGTGGAATTTTAGTGGACTAGCTGGTTTTCACAATAATTTTTGCATTTACATTTTACGTCAATAGCAGTGAAAACGTCAAGAAATCATACCTGCCTAACTGGGATAAATAGAATTCTAATTTCCGCCGCAGAAAATAATTGTGGTATAAGAGTTCGAGCAGCATGCTCACTTTTTGCCACAACAAAGGATTGTAGGGTGTAAATAGAAGATCACCAAGCCCATTTTCTTTTGTCATTCTTATGGGAAAGATACCTAACCTCCCTTCACCCCTTATATACTTAAAAGTTAAATTATCTATAATATAGTCATTTCTTTATTACACAACAATGAAGTTATACACTTGTGTATCAGAGCCCAGCTCTGTTAAGGTACCTGCCTTTAATCGTAAGTCTACAACAGTTTGTTCAACTGAATACAATGCAGTAAATTATTTTGGTGCCATCATTAATCACGTCTTGTTTTACTTAAGTCCTTAGGCCCCTTTCTTTGCACAAAAATCAACGTAAAAAGAAATTAATTTGAATAATATGATAAATAATAATACAACCTGGTGTTATTTAATGGTTATGGAGTAACTTATGGATAATTCTGTTGACAAGATAACTTTACGGATAAGAAACAAACATAATATTCCTTCATTGCCGTAAGTGAAGATATATGCTACAACCGTGAATTTATTATTTATGTCTGACTAGATTTGAAGTGTTCGATAACAAAGAGAAACAATATTACTTACAATCGATTCCTTGACGGCACGATGTCTCTTGTTAATAGCACGTTATTTATTATTACTAAATGTTCATTTAAGTATGGAAAAATGATTGGATAGCTGTGACGTCATTCAATTCTACGTCAGTCTAGATCACCATTCACTAACGTTAACGTCCACATGGTCTAGAAATTTGAAATTTGGCAAACTCAGTTTTTAGCCTGTTACCAATAGGAAAATTCCGAAAAAAGTTTATTTTTGTTATTTACCCCCTAAAAATCTTTGAAGTGTATTCTCCTCACTCACTGATATTAATGTACCCACTTACAGATGAGCGATATACTTATAATTTGGCCAATTTTAGCCTTTAACGAAGGGAATTTTCACACACTGACATTAATGTTTACCCACTTACAGAAGAGCTATACACTTAAAATTTGGTGAACTTCCAGCTTTTAGCCTATAACCGACGAATATTTCCAAACAGTTCCAATTATTACTTTTTAACCCCCCCTCAAAATCTTTCAAAGGTTTTCCTTCACTCACTGAAGTTTATATGTACCCATTTCCAGATGAGTTAGAAACTTACACTTTGGCAATTTTATAAACTTTATTCAGCATATAACCGATAGGTTATGCTAATTGATTTAAAACATGCATGTTTCAGTCACATTCGTGAATGTAACATCATAAATACCAATTATACTTCTGGAGTATAAGAATCACTAGGTTATTTACTGTAGATGTTCTACTTTAAGTTTTATACTATGCATGAAACTGCAATGAGGCTTCATCTAACAATATTTTGCCACTTTTTGTAAAACTTTGAATGTACCTCTAGGATTTCTGTTTCTCCCAGTTTTAATTAACATGAAACATGCGATACTTTTGACCGCTTTCAGAGCGAAGCCAAAGATGCGGAGCGTATACTGATCAAAAACAGATTTAGTTCTGACACGAGTTATAAGTTATGGATACGTTCGATCGACACGAAATTTTAAACATGTGCTCATTACTTTAGAAGCTAGGTCGTGATAGACCTCTATTTCTTATTTTTGTAAAGGGCGCCAAAACATTCAATATTAAGTTTATGGAGAAGTCTATGGACTTAGAGTATTGTAGAAAAACAAATATACATGTATAACATTACAAACATTTTTCGTTTTATAAATCCAACTTAAACAATCATAAGAATAACAAAAAATTAATATTACCTATATATATCTCTCTCTCTTCCTCCCTCCCTCTCTCTTCCTCCCTCCCTCTCTCTTCCTCCTTCCCTCTCTGGCTTCCCTCCTATTCATGTTGCATCTCTTCTTTGCGCCCAACTTACCTAGTTCATGAAAATAAAAAACAGAACGATTCATTAACGTAAAAATGGGAACAAAGCATGGAAAGGCTTAAACAAGCTTTGTTTTGATAACTTTTTATGATACACAATGTTGCCCACTTCGTTTTCATACGAGTATTTCGCTCGCCGTCTAAAGAAAGTAGGCTTACAGACTATCAACTCATGCTTCGGGAATGTGACGCGATTATAAGCACCATTTGACAAATACATCGCTTTGTATGTAAAAATAATTTAATTTAGTTACATCTATTCTCGTGAACTTCCTTTTCTTCAAAGTTCTTCTGTTTTATTTTTGGTACACTGTGACATGCTGAACAGTTTTTTTCCAAATCTATTGAAATTTCTTATATAGGAACTCATACAAGCATTTTATCCTACAGTGAAGGATATTTTAAGAGTCAATTAAGAAAAATACATTGCCGGATTTAGGCCGGTAATACACTACAGCGAGAAATAGAAATTTTTTTAATACTGTTGTGCCCTCGCCCAGGAGGTGGCACATGTCAGGAATATTCGAACGATCGGCTCTACGTTCGTTATCTTCTTCTTTAATTACCTTTCATTCGTTTCTGAAATAAATATTATTTCTAACACCAACAATTATAATTTTACTCTTTTAATTATTTAACTTAAATAAAACTATTAATTCGGATGGATCAGGATCTTATACTCTCGTAAGAAAACACTCGAAATTAATTTACATATTTATTCTAAAAATCAATAAGTGAATATGTTTCCTTGAACTTACATTTTACTGAGTTCTTCACAACCATCCTCAACTTCATGGCTTCCGTCGTCTAGCGACGTCGATGCACTTATCAACTTCATGTAGAGTAAAAGTCTGAGTCTGAGACTGAGGCCTATTTCGGCCAGGTTTATATAACCATCCTTGCCACACCCAAACCTCGGTCAAGAGTCGTGATCAAACAAAATAACATAAGAAAGTACTATATGCCTTTCTTGTATGCAAATCGCCTATTATTTGCATGAACACAATATGAATATTACTGAATTGACTTAATTCAATAAAAGCTTAAATCTTGCGTTAAGCAACGGAAAATAATGACATAATTATGACCTCATCAACAACCAATAGAAACTAGTCTATTTTATCCTTACTCAGTACTCTGTGAATAATGTTTACGCAAATGTGCTATACTTCATGTTCTGACAATGAACGTAATATAATACTTCTTTCCTTTTACAAACTGCAATCTTTGCTTTATTCATGTGACTTCTAAAGCAATATCCATAAAAGTATGTAATTGTCTTAACTTTATATTTCAACAATAAAATGTTAATCTCTTTGACCCATGCATTGTCGTATCCTAAATTATAACATTGCTATTATAATCCGGGAGAAACAATGACAATGATTTCCGGTATAACCGTGGTATACGAAGGTATACTCAGGTATATACCAGGGCTCAACATCACCCCCTTCTTTTTTTAAAACGAGCTGTTCCGTTTGGAACACTCGATTTTCAAGAAAATTCCAAAATTCTCGATCTTGTTGAGAGCTGCAAGATTCATTCATTCAACAGTTATCGCTTGTAGAGTTTTAATTCCACAGTGGCTTCAATCATACATCAATCAGGCTTACAAGAATGTTATTCCGTTCCAGCGGCCTTCAATTATTTACTTACAGTCTTAACAAGTCGACAAACTGATAGGGGTTATGTATGCCTCCTCTTTTGGTCACTTTAATTTAAATACAGCTCAAATTTATTTAATCTTTAAATTCATTATTCATTTCTTTCTTATTGGCTTTGATGTCCATAATTTTCCTCTTATTACATAATAATTAATTTTACTTTAATCTATTAACACGACTGTTTGATCCTGTTTGGTTTTTAATTACAAAAATTTAATTTTACTTTAAAATCATTTTATAGTTGTGATAGTTGTGAATCCTCCTATATATACTAATATGTATATACTCATTTAACATTTAGTTATTTAGAGTGTGTGTGTGTGTGTGTGTTTGTTTGTTTACATTCCTTCATTATTACATAATATTTTCTTTTCATCTTGAATAAAATTATTACATTCAATTGATTTGATGTCTTTTACTAAACAAACTGAAGATCTGTGCCAGTGAAATTGTCGGACTAATTAAAATAACTCTTCAATGAACGGTGACGTCGTTCTTCTCATCTCTGCACATCATATGGTCGGAAGGTTATTGCTTCTTCTGGACTCTTGGACCTATGACGTCTTGTTTGGTTAAGATCAGGTTCCTTAACTCCTGGCTTCATCAGCTTGGCTCGTATCTGTATTAAACACAGACCACAATAATAATTATTACATCGTAATATTTGCTTTTTTCTGACACCATAACTTAATTTGTTATTCTTTAACATTTTTATTTAAACTTTAACGTCATCTAAAATTAATCTTTCATCAATATCTTTAATTTTCTGACTATTCTTTCATTAATGACTTACTTCATTTCGCAAAAACTTCAAGTCTATGCTGAATATATCTTTATTTACTTCTGGCAACAACATTTTATTATCACATAATTTATGTAATTATCTTCAGTAATATGGGGCAAAACTCAAAATTAATTAAATAATATTACAATTAATAATGTCTTCAAATATGCTTGTTATTCAAACAAAATGATGAATCTACTCGTAATTCATTTTTAAAGTAACTTACGCACTTCCAGTGGAAGGCTATACCCTCATAATAATACATATAAATTAAAGTAGGCGATACCACACAGGTGATTGTTGATCTCCTCCGATCTTCCTGTCACAAGTCTCAATGGCTTCTTTGGCTGTCCTGTGAATCGGCAGGTTCACAGTTTAGCTGGTTGGCTAAAATGTTACTAGTCGTCTGGACTATGGTACATAAATCGCCTTACATCTGCAATTATTTCTATCATCAAGCAAACACAATATATTGTATTAATTGTCATAGTTAAACATTGGAAATCAAGCTGGATAAAATAAAAACTTAATGCGCTATCATAGTTTGTTGTAACTCGTTACGGTAATGTCCGTACTCTATATAATTCAAAATACTTGTCCAATGACTTCAAAAATATATAAATCCATAAAAATTAATTTACTAACTTCGACAACTGACAGTAAAAAATTCCTTCAAAAAATTTCAAAACATTTAAAATTGCAAAAATGGCAAAACTTAAAATGAATTAAGCTGAGCTTTCCAATAGCTGTGAAATTAACATCTTCTCCAACTGTATCGAATGTTGCTTTAATTCTTTTAATGTGTCAACGAAAATTTGTAGTTTTAGCAATTATGTTAATGCTTTCGTAACTACATTCAATTCAAACAAAACATCGTCAATTAATTAATTTAAAATGTATCATGTTTTATTAATATACTTAATAAATTCCTACATTTGCGCTTATTTTATTTATATAAAATCTCTTCTTCCACTATTATGGTTAATTGGTTCTAGTATTACCAATAAATTTTCTCATTCTATACATCGTATAGTATTTCGTAATTTAAAATTTCATATATTAAATAAAACTGTTATTTACACACTGCTTTCATAAATCAATTTACAATATAATTTCTCTTAATTGTTGACATCTTTCGTACGTTGCCTAAAATATCATAATAAAACTAAATTTCATTACAATAATCTATTTAACACCTAAAAAAATAATTTTCTTTACTGTATCCTTTACTAGATTTCGTCGTCTTTCGTTCTGCTGCATTACTAAATCCTAATTTCCATTTAATTGTTATATCTATACTCTGTAACAAAGTATTTTATTTGTATTAAATTCTATAATGACTTTCTTGTGTTGCTTGGATTACTGTTACTACTAATTTCATTTTCTGTGCATTCTTGGGATTTCTTATATTCTTAATATTCTTTACGTTCCTAGGGGTTTTAGTATTTTTAATATTCTTTACGTTCCTTTGAAATTCTATGGTGCAAACTTATTTATTCTGCGCGTTCACTTTTCATTCGTGACCCTGCTCGAGTGGTTCTAAATTATATATATGACTTCTTTGTACCTAACTTCATGGGATTTATTTCTATTGCGGGTTCCACTATTCCTTCGGAGTTCCTTCCCGTGAGTTTTGTCCTCACTACTCCGGTACACACCGTTTTTGAACATAAACCTCACATGGGGTTTACACACACCAAGTTATATTCATTCTCAAAAGTTCTCCTACTTTTGAAAGTTTCATTATTTGCAGAACTATCATTATTGATAACTTTGGTAGTTTCTTCATTTGCGGTTCTCTTTAATTCCTGGGAGTTTTATTAATCACGCGTTGCTCGATAATCTTCGGGACTTTCATTCATTTTCGAAAGCTTCATTAAACTTTGGTAGCTTCATTAACTGTTGGAGTCCTTTTATTTACGTGTGCCTCGTTAAATATTAAAATCTCATCAAACGTGAAAATCTCTTAAATGTAAAAGTCTCTTGGTCAAATATTGAAAATCTAGTTATCAATGTGCACTCGCTAACTGATCATAATTCTTAATAGTGAAAGAGATGACTACTTGTGCGCGCTCCCGTTGCAACCTGTCCCTTAGTCTTCTTCAACGGACTCTCATTCACCTTACTGAAATGACTTCTGTCGTCATTTTTCCCATCGTCATCCATGTGACGGTATACTAACTGGCTAAAGGCTTTCCGTCCTCTGACGACCAATATTCATCCACCGGTTACTGTGTCCTAGCTAATCGGTAGGCTTGCTTTCATGACCCCTTTTCATGACATTTTTTTTTTTCTTCATGGCATCTTTTCATGACATTAGGCTTCGCTTACTATTTTTCTATCTTTCTATTGTGGGTGTATTGCTGGCACCATTTCATGTCGTCTGGTTTCCTTTCCAGAAACAATGTCCTCCCCCATTAGGACGTAACTTTATCCTACTAATATGAACTACCAATGTTTTTCCATTTTAAACATAATACGATAGTAAACCTCATTTATATTCTCCTCAATGGTCAATAGGGCCTATCCAAAGTTTTGGATAAATTTTTTTTTTTTATCATTGCCTTTCACTGTGGCCGTAAAATATAATAGTACCTTATTCCCTATTTTAAATAATCCATAACGAAAATTTATCTTATCGTTATACTGCTTTGCATGCACTACTTGCTTTTCCGAATACGGCTTCGAACAATTCATACGTGTATTCTAATTTTATCTGCTACAGTATCAACCGTATTATTTACTGTCTCATTCCTTGAAAATCTAAAAAATATTTTATAAAGAAATGGTAATTTCATTTCTTCCCATGCAACAATAATTAATAATTATCCTGTTATCGTTTAAAGTATGCTCTTATAAATCATATGCATGTGATAACATATCTGCAAGTATAATGGCTTCTGTCAATCGTGCCATTAATCGTAATGTTTGTGATTCTTAATTTGCAACTGTGTACTACTTCTTTAAATAACTTAATTTAATATTCCGTCCTTATCTTTGCTTTTAAAATAAGCTTATAAAATTTCCATGGTTGAAAAAAAATTATATTAAATACAAACTCTTATTCTATTATTTCTGTGTTTTTGATATGAAATAAAATTACTTCAGTATTTTTGCTGAATGCATCCATACTCGTCAATAATTTTATATTTTACCTGCAAAAATTTTAACAATAGTAATTACTGACTTCATCCACGCTTTGCTCGAAGAGCTGTAAAACTGGATTAAAATTATACAATGGAACGACGGGGTTTTCCTTGTCTTACGACTGTTATATAATAAACATTGGCAATATTTCCTCTATTTCAACTATAATACCATATTTGGACAATAAAAATTCTACGTTTCAACATTCTAACGTCTTTCTTTTGTCTTCCGATAAACACTAATTGACAATTCGTAAAAATTCTGTATTATTCTGCAATATTCTGAAATGTTCGGAACAACTAGCCTGAATTCCTTATCATTCTTTATTAACATAACTTCTGTTATCATCAAACTAAAATTCTTTTCAAAATTTTCTAACCATTTAAAATATTACAACTTGGTAATCTGATTACCCGTAAATACCTTTACATCATTATCAATGTAAAAATTTTGCATACGTCTGTGACAAATCGATGTATTTGTATTGGACTGTAAAATGTAATTCGAAAAAATCTTATATCTAACGCAAAAATTTCGAACTCAATTCTTTTAAACTAAATTACCATTATTATTATTATTATTATTTTAATCTATTATCGCTGTAAACTCATTACCTGTAATTTATATAGTTTATTAAAACAACTTAATTGGCTAAACGTCTGTAACAGCTCGCGTTGAATGATCACGCACGCTCTTTGATACCATCGAATGCAAGCGAAGGGGTTTTCTGCATTCCATCTCTAGACTGTGCATTCTAGTCTCCAGTCTATGCATCATAGTCTTCAGTCTGGCAAGACTATACGGAGCTTATTACGTAATCTCAACATTTCCGTGGCTAAAATACAATTTCTTGCAGTCTGGTATTTAATATTGACTTACGACATAACGTATCTTTTAATGTTTCAAATATAATTTATTAAATTCTTCTCGTACGCATTCTGTATTTCCTTTAATTAAAATCTATCATAAACTTCGCTACATAAGCAAATTCGTTTTGTATCTGCGATAATCTACAAAACCTAAAAATTATCTAACTTCTTTAATTGTACACGTACAATAAAATAATTCACTATAACCTGAACTTTTCTTTCTTTCTTTTCCTTCTATTTCCACTTACTAAAACTCAATGTAGCTTAAACTCACTAAATATTTTAAATAAACCAAATTCATTAAAATTTCATTTATATATAATAATTAACATCTCTATGCGTTATCTTCTGAAAAATCTGTTCAGAACCTAATTCGATCCTCTTCATCGGAACTCTTTCCGGAACAAAACTTTATCGGAGCTAACCAAACGCTCGCAGAAGGCCTGATAATGTTCTTATCCAACATCATCTATCATTTCTATACCTTCTCATTATATTTACGTAGTAGGGGTATTTTCTTAACTTGGGGCACATCCCAGTTATTAATTCCATGTTTTACTTTGTTGGTGCAGCCTTTTTTCTTTTCTATCTCTTGGGTCATGAAATACATCTATAAACTTTTCTAACACTCCACATTTTATTTTGCCTGTCACTTAAGGTAAGTGATTTAAGTTCTCTGACTCAAGTAAGCCTATAATGTCGCATTCCGACTTCATTCGGAGCCAACACATTTACCTGATTTTTTTTTTTTCTTCCCAGATGTGAATCTGAATGTGTTGTTCGTGCTGTTGCATTTTTTTAGTAATTTGACGTCACTATCTCGTATCGTACCCACAGCAACAAAAGTACTCATCACGCCTGCACTTACGTGGTTTTTGAGATGCATCCTATTCTTTGATTTTCGGTAACTCTATTTAATAATTAATTGTTTAATTATTTTCACAGGAATTTTGTTCTACATCTCTGTTTCCCATCGCTTATCTCCCTATCGCTAAGCGATCTAGCTAGGTAAATCCCATAATACCTTGCTCTTCAGGTCTAAAACACTTTATCTTATTCTCGGGACAAGCTAAACATAGTTATGCACTTCCTATGCGCTATAGCTTCATACCTTCATGGTATCGTCTGTTTACGTGCAGCATAAACTAGACAAACATCACGACTATCATACTGAGATATGAGATTGTTTCTAGAACTCTTCTCTGATGCTTCTACCTAACCATGCAAGATATCGCAGGAGTTACTTCTATTCCCATTCGTATGGTAAGTAAGTGGATTATTTCGGGTGTACAGTCCGAATCCATCTCTCCTAGCGTCAATACACGGGGGCTACTACAACAGATTTATGATCTCTTCTCATATGACTAGTGCGCGGTTCAAAACATCAATGTTTCCATGTTTTGATTCATACAATCAAGACCTATTCCGTCTCGTTCTATTTCAATTTGGACACTCTATAAACTCATGCGAATATTTCCCTTCATTCGCGAAATCCATCTACTTGAAATCCATCAAATAGGTAATACCTTTAGCTTGTGACGTCACTCTTTAAGAAATAACCTGTGAAACACCTGGATTGATACAGCCGCATCTGTATCCCCTAAAACTGAAACTAAAGAGTTTTTCAATCGATCAGTGCTTATGACCATGAGTTCCTTATTTTTTTTTTTTCTGTTTCAATTACGTCTATCTTAGTAATGACCTCTTTGCGCGAGGTGTTCTGAAATCCTACGAGAAGTTCTACTCCCTCAAACTCTCGTATATCTCTTTCTCCCTTTGCAATCCCGAATTATGTCCCTTTTTCTTACAATAAACAGTCTGTATGTTAGCCCATCCTTTTAAACTGATTATTTTCTTTGCTGATTAAAGTTGCTTACATTTATCTGATCCGACTGTCGTTTATCTAATCCTGCTGTCGTGCATTAATTGTAAAATTTCTTACCGCAAGCATAACATGTAACGTAAATAAAAAAATTACATTTCTGTCTTGTGCACTTCGCACTTAAAAAAAAATATAAACTGAATCTCTTGTTCTGAATTCTGTTGTGACTGCTAATTGTACTACTTGCATGTAACATGGTAACCTGAGTTGAATCTGTTCCCGACTTCTCATCCTGTTACATCAGCTGCTAAAGTCTGCATCTGCCTTCTCAGCACGAATATGCTTCTCGTGTGAGTTATTAGTTGGCTTTAGTATTATAATGATAAATCTTGGACATGATTAAACCTTTTGCGTTGCTATTTAAAACTAAATATAATAATAATCATCGGGTAGTTTTTTTTTTTTTTTTTTTTTTTTTTTTTTGTTTGTTAACCCTATTCTCGAAAGCGGACCTCAACTAATCATACGTAGTTTCGTCACTAACTAAATCAATGTCTCCCTGACAATGAAAAATTCTGTTGCGGGACCTACAACTTTAAACTTTACAATCTGCTTTTTGTCTGCAATCTCTGTCTGAATTCGCTGTCTGAATCTACTGTCTGAATTCACTGTCTGAATTCTCTGTTTGAATCTCGAAACTCCCATGATAATTTTTAAAAAAAATTAAAAATTCCTTTACCATTCCTTCACTGGTAAGCTATCTGCTGAGCCACTCCACTCATTTATCGCACTATATGCCGTAAAATCTTTTGTCGAGTTACCTGAACTATTTATCTTGCTACAAGATTTGCTTTGCTGCCGTTAATTCTGTTACCCTAGTTTTAAACTTTAATTCTGTTACCCTAGTGTTAAGCTTTACAAAGCTCGTCTAATACCTTCGTCAAGCAACATTCTGACCTATGTGAATTGTACACTATCAGCAATCAATTAATCGTTAACCAAGTAATGTTAATCAACCCTTGACTTACAATGCACCAACCATTTGTAAAGAATTTCCCAAGAAGCTTAATTTGCCACTAACTTATAATGCCCACATTTTCTAAACAATTTATAACAACAACTTATTACTAACACCTACACACACCCTAACATTTTTCCGAGAGCATGAGATCGTGAAACCATTTTTCCATCTTAAAACATTAATTTTATTCGCGGTAAACATCCCGCTTATGACACCATTGTTGTGCCCTCGCCCAGGAGGTGGCACATGTCAGGAATATTCGAACGATCGGCTCTACGTTCGTTATCTTCTTCTTTAATTACCTTTCATTCGTTTCTGAAATAAATATTATTTCTAACACCAACAATTATAATTTTACTCTTTTAATTATTTAACTTAAATAAAACTATTAATTCGGATGGATCAGGATCTTATACTCTCGTAAGAAAACACTCGAAATTAATTTACATATTTATTCTAAAAATCAATAAGTGAATATGTTTCCTTGAACTTACATTTTACTGAGTTCTTCACAACCATCCTCAACTTCATGGCTTCCGTCGTCTAGCGACGTCGATGCACTTATCAACTTCATGTAGAGTAAAAGTCTGAGTCTGAGACTGAGGCCTATTTCGGCCAGGTTTATATAACCATCCTTGCCACACCCAAACCTCGGTCAAGAGTCGTGATCAAACAAAATAACATAAGAAAGTACTATATGCCTTTCTTGTATGCAAATCGCCTATTATTTGCATGAACACAATATGAATATTACTGAATTGACTTAATTCAATAAAAGCTTAAATCTTGCGTTAAGCAACGGAAAATAATGACATAATTATGACCTCATCAACAACCAATAGAAACTAGTCTATTTTATCCTTACTCAGTACTCTGTGAATAATGTTTACGCAAATGTGCTATACTTCATGTTCTGACAATGAACGTAATATAATACTTCTTTCCTTTTACAAACTGCAATCTTTGCTTTATTCATGTGACTTCTAAAGCAATATCCATAAAAGTATGTAATTGTCTTAACTTTATATTTCAACAATAAAATGTTAATCTCTTTGACCCATGCATTGTCGTATCCTAAATTATAACATTGCTATTATAATCCGGGAGAAACAATGACAATGATTTCCGGTATAACCGTGGTATACGAAGGTATACTCAGGTATATACCAGGGCTCAACATCACCTTAGTTGAAGGTTGCATTTTTCAAATTACAACGAGAACTGTTTTTCATAATAGTGGAGCCATCTGTGAGTAGAAGATGGGAACACAATTTTCATTAAGTAAGTAAAACAGCCGATCGAAATATGAGAGATGGGGCGTAAATCAGGGCAACTTTTCGATTTTTGGAAAGTGTGAGGTCATTTTGAAACTTTGGAATTTACAAGTGAAAGGGCCGGATATGGTATGTACTGTACGTATGATGAAGATTATGGGTACTAGATTTAGGAAAGAGTAGGTAGAGACGCCCATAAATAAGCATACGCGACGGCATTGTGCCACTCTGCTATACTGCAGTAGTTGAAGCATGGAAGCATGGGATATGGGAAATGTCCTAAAATGTAGGGTTCTTTGAGTGTAAGTATTACCAAAATTACAATTAAAATAATAAATCTATTAGGTCTTTAATTGTAAAATACGGATGGAAGGAGATTTTGTCAATATTAATTTTTTCCTAGCGGATTATTTAAACCGTTTGATTTCCTAAAAAAAAACGCTCGTCGACCAACCTCAACTATGATTTATTTCGAGCTAAACTAAAGAAAGGTGTTTTTCATAGCTCATATTACATATTTCTTGCTAGAGTGTATTAGGGACCTTAAAGCGTTCTTTCAGTCAGAAGACGTGGGTTATGCACTGCATAGGAGTTATCACACTATCGTCCGCTCACATGCCTGCGTTTGGCACTGAAGGGAGCACTTTGACTTCACACGGGATCACCGATAAGTTCTTCACTACTGTTGGAACTGCCACATGACAGCAATGTGGTGAGTTCATCATTGCTTCCCGAGTGGTGGTATCAGAGTTCGATTGCTTCCGGTCCTTTCCAAGTAATGCCAGCCCTCAGCATATTGTAGAACTGCATGACGCCGTATATAGCTGCAACCTGCAACACAAAGAAATTTCATAAAATGTAGGAGCCTGGCTTTTTGGTGAAATAAAACAGCTGATTCAGTATTAACTTCTACTTCGATGGATATTTCGCGAAATAAGTTATTTTTAGACTACTATATATGGCATTGAAAATTGTTACTCCATTCTTTGTCACTAATACCCATATATAAATATAATTATGATGATAATAATAATGTGTTATTTCGCTTGGCAGAGTTAAGGCCGTAGGACCTTTTCTTCCACTTAACAAGGCTATTTATTCAAAAATATAATAAAAGCATAATAATACAAAATGCTGACAATAAATCGTAATAGCCTACATTAAAATATAAGAGAAAAAGTATATCTTGTCAAGAACGAATTAAAATTAATAAAGCATACAGAAAATAAATCAATAGTTAATTAAAAGTTACATATATTTGTGTATGTTTGTGTGTATGTGTGTGAATGTGTGGAATGTCAATTTCGTGCATTGGATGTATAATTAGGGTTAAGTGAAAAAGAAAGCTATTACAAAGAAACATGCTAAGTGCTTAGGGTATGTTTTAATGTGAGACAAGGAATTATATATTTTTTTTTATCAAGGAATATTCCACAATACGATGGGTTTCCTTCATCCCACAACAATCTTTTGCCTCCATAAGTCCCTGTCCATAGCATCTTCTTCACTTAATCCTTTTCTCGCCATACTCCTTTTCACCCCATCCATCCAGCACTCTTTGGGCTTCTATTTTTTCCTTCTACTTTCCAATCCAACATTTTCTTGGGTATTCTATCATCTGTCATTCTGAGTACATGTCCATACCATTTCAAGCGTCTTTCTTCTACAATTTCCAAAATATTCTTTTCAACTTGCATTATTTCCCTTATTCTATTATTCCGAATTTTTTATTTCGTGGATTTTCTTGCTGAACGCCTCCAAAAATCCATTTCTAATACCATTAATTTGTTTGTTTGTTGTCTACTTAAGGTCCAAGTTTCAGCGCCATGTAATGTTGTACTTTGTAATAATGCCTGATATATTAATTTTTTAGTTCTATGCAAAATATATTTATTCCATGAGATTGAATTTAGCACTCCTATAATGCTCTTCCCATCCGTTATTCTTTTTTGAATCTCTAAATTTGTTGTTGCATCCTTTTGTATAATAGATCCTAGATTATATAATATTATAATATATAATATAATATAATTATTATATAATAATTTAAATAATTTTTAATAATAGAAATGAAATCTATGTAGATTATAAATGCTCATATTATAATAAACACTAAAATTAAGTCCTAAATCTAAACAAAAATTAACAAAAATAAGAATATAACTGATATAAAAATATTATACAATAAAAAGTAACATGGGTTGGATGATGAGACATTGTAATTTAATTAATGGCGAAATATTAGATCATTGTAACTGTGATATTTCAATTTTTTCTTCAACCTAAGTTCTGCTGTTTATATCACTTTGTCCATGTAGCAGTCTCTAATAAGGGAAGTTTTTGCTTTCTTGCAGTGAGGTAGAGCATTAAGGGTAATCAGTCATAGGACAGAGGTTCCATCTGGCGCTGTGAAGCGAACTCTGGCTAGCTCAGCTTGTAGAGCAGCGGCACGGATAGCCGAAGATCCTGGGTTCGAATCCGAGTGTCACAGGAATTTTTCTCCTATAATAATACCATGTAATGTTTAACAGAGGCAATAATCTGTGGTTCATGAATGCTTACATCCATCTCTACATATTTATTTTATTTACAAAAATTTTCAAGCCCCAGTCTCAAAATGATATCGAAATTTCAAATTTTCAATTTTTTTCTGAATATACGGGATAGAAGGATGTCAACCAGCAAGTGAAAATCATTGTTAAACAGCAGTGCAATCACTCACAGAATATTTTGGTCGTTATTATTAAAATAATAATAATAAAAGGTGATCCCAGACGTGACAATAGACTCAGAACTGGAGTCCGAAAGTTTACAAACCTCCTACTCAGTTGATCCGTGTAGAAATCATCAATAGTGAAATTATACATTACTCTATCTTCAAAAACTTCATAACTTCTAATGAGGGTGCTCAATAGATTTTTTTAGTACCACCTTATACCCTCAATTTTCATTTATTTCTGATAGATGCTCCAGGGAAAAAAATGTTCTGCCAATTAATAAACATACATTGTAATTGATATTGGCAGAACATTTTTTCCCTGGAGCATCTATCAATAATAAATAAAATTGAGGGTATAAGGTGATACTAAAAAACATCTATTACTCTATCTTCCTAAGAGATAGACGCACTTATCTTTGTTTAATTTAGGATCCGATCGAAGACGAACGGACAATGGTACAATTTAGGGCTGGTTTATTAACGTTGGCAAACTCTAAGGCTAATTGCTTATTCCATTACTGCACTAAACAGCACTGTCAACAATGTTGCATTAAGGTATAAATCGCTGTTCTATATCTCAGTATACATCAAACAGATATTCCAACCGAAACCCATCACTTTCAGCAGAATTTTCAAGTGTTTACTAATCCATCAATCTCTTCTGATCGGTCGTGCGCTACCGCGAGAGAAAAGCTTTCTGCCATCCAAGAGCTGCCTACATCATCAATTGTTCCTGTTTGGTTTCACATTTTTATAAAGTTTCCGCATGTGATGCAGGTTTTACATCCTACGTGATACATTAACGAAACTTCTGGAACCACAGATGCACGTTGTACATTTTACTATATCTACATCATTCAAAAGTTGGTTCAGTGTGACAGCACAGTTGTCTTTAAACGGAACTATGCTTGAATAGGAATTTTGTGTGTTAAATTTTAAAGACTTATGTCGACATTAGCTTACGTTTTCCTTACATACAGATAGGGGTACGACGTAGCGTAGTGGTTGAGGCGCTGCGCTACAAACCGGAAGGTCGCGGGTTCGATTCTCGATGAGGTCGTTGGAGTTTTTCATTGGCCTAATCTTTCTGGTGGCACTATGACCAACAGTCTCCAACAAAAATGAGTACCAGGAGCAACCATGGGGGTAAAGGCATACGGCTGACAACCTTACCACCTTCATGTGCCGAATGTCCAAAATCTGGGAGCCTCAACCTCCTGGAACCCTCTGGGCCTGTATAGGGATTACTTTGCTTTTTTACTATATAAGTATATAGTTTCGTCTTTATTTCCAATATAGAGACTAGGCCTATATGCGTTGAGATCCCTTAACTTATCAATGATTTTATGATTATACTACTTCTTATCCATTATCTTTACTGATGATATAAAATCTAATGGTTTCTGAGAGTCTGTCTGTTAATCTTTCAGAAAATTTACTCAACTGATATAGCCTATCTGAATTTTTTCGTGAACATACTTTGTACAGTAAGACTACATCCGTTTCGAAATGTTTCACATTTTCAAAATGGTGACCGTTTAAGGCTTGAGGTAACAACCGGTCTACGTTCCATGCCGATATTCAACTTTACTACGACCAAACCGTTGGACAAATCGAATTGGAGACTATTTGCAGTCTTAAAAAAAGACATTTCCTACAAAAAAGTATAGACATGTGTTTTTATATAACTTGGGTCACTGAGAGAAGACCGCTTCTACTGAGCCTAAAAAAGCCAAACAATGAAGTCTGTGCGAGAAAAGGATTCGGATCACACCCGGTAACAGGGATTAGAAATTAGATGCTGCAAGTTCTAGCGAAAGACCGCAAGAATTTTCGGCACTCATAGAGTCAGATGCAGACAAGAATGCCTCTTAGCACCATTCTCAACTCCGGAAGAATGTCAGGTGTACTGAGAAACGAATACGACACTTCCTCTGGTGTACAGTTTACAAACTAGTAACAAACTCTTCGACCCTAGCAACTTAATATATTTATACTTAGAAGTGAATTTAAAATATTTTATTCTTAGGTGCAAACTGTTCAATTCGCTCCTCAACCAACAATAATATAACTGATAAATGACAAGTTATATTATTTTTTTTAGTTTTTGGGATCCAAAGTAAACGATGCAGTTTGTAAAGTTACCACTGAAATTCACATATCTTGCAACATTTCGGATACTAATATTTAAACTTATACTGGTCACAGGCAGACAAACAGATACACGCGGATGTTTCTGAAAATGCTTTTTATAGAATCATTCAGTCTGGTGAAATCTCAGTATCAAATTGCCATTGCCGTATGTATTACCTTTCTCTCTTTGGCACGGCATAAAGGAGTGAATAGACGAGGAAAGTAAAAAAGAAAATGTGCAATGATAACTAAGTGAGTTATGAAAAAATAAGTTATTTTGTTCCAAAACGGAAGGGACCTTTATAATAAAATGCATAAACAGGGTGTTAATGAATAACACCGAAATATTTTACCTGTGTATAGAGAGGACATAGACAAGCAACTTTTATTAGAAGATTTTTTATTTTTGCTTTATGGATTCAATTTTTCATACTACAGCATAAAATCTCCCAAGGCATGGCCGCCACAGACTTCTAACATTTGAAAAAATTGCAAAACAAAAGCACTTCGTTGCTAACACTGTATGGGTAGTTATGAATAAAATAACTAATGCGGTGGCGGCCAGTCATGTGATTAGTCTGTAAATGTTGCAGATTATGAAAACTCTAAATTATGATATAGTTGTTGATGAATGATTAAGAATCAGGTTTTCGTCGACCACTAAGGATTCATGAAGTCAATTTAATGAAAATTTTAGCCCTACTTCCTTTTATTATTGACGTATGAGCACCAAATTTTAATGACTTCAATGCCCTGTAGCATACACATTTTACGTCATAGAGCAAAAATTTCCTAATAAAAGTTGCTTGTCTGTGCCCCCTCTATACACAGGTAAAATTTTTCGGTCTTATTCATTAACACCCTGTATTTTATCTTTCCACTAACTACACACCAGTTCATAACACTAACTTTTTCATATAACTAACTAACTAACTAACTAACTAACTAACTAACTAACTAACTAACGTTTTCATATAATCTAATTAAAATCATGGGATGCTTTGCGAATATGACTGAATTTATAGGTTTAAATCATGACGTAAGATTAGCATACACATTTTACGTCATAGAGTAAAAAATTCCTAATAAAAGTTGCTTGACTGTGCCTCCTCTATACACAGGTATAATATTTCGGTGTTATTCATTAACACCCTGTACTTTATCTATCCACTAACTACACACCAGTTCATAACTCTAACTTTTTCATATAACTAACTAACTAATTAACTAACTAACTTTTTCATATGATCTAATTAAAATCGTGGGATGCTTTGCGAATATGACTGAATTTATAGGTTTAAATCATGACGTAAGATTCGGCATCCAATTTTACAATTCGTTAGATCTACATATGTTCAATAACGTACGAAATACGCGATCTGTTATTGACGGGTGGGATGAAATCCCTTATGAAGTCCTTATGCAGGACTACGACTTGAATAGAGAATTCAAGCGACAAGTCAGTCACAAGGGGAGGATTGTTGTAAGTTCCCTTTGTGGTGAAGGCCACGTTCATTTGGATGGAGCGGATTTGGTTCGAGCACTCAACCCTGCCGTAAAGGGTTACATTTTAGTGGCAGGCGGACACAGGCAGGGGCTGCGAAATCTAATCTCGGCTTCTAGTTTCAAGGATGGTAAGCCTCCATCTGTGCGTTAATTTGACTATAAAATAAAATGTCTCGTCTACTAAGTACATCGATAGCTTCTCTTATCCTAGAGATGAAATCCAGAGTATACGTGTAAACAAAGAAGTGTTATACACACTTATGACTTCCGAATTTCTCCACCCAAAGTATGAATATGCAAATTTCTAGCCTCATATATTTAATTTAGTTTAGTTTGGTTTGATTAATCTTTTATTTATTTATTTATCTTAAAATTGCACTAATATTAACAAACTAATCCTAACAGTTACAGTTAACTTTTATAATGTCTTACTTTTATAAAACTTTCAGAATCGCAAGGTAGTCATAGCTATCTTAATAAAACTTTGTTAAACTATATTTCAACGACCAATTAGACTTACATCTAGAAAGACTCAGACTATAAAAACTATGATCCAATCAGAACTTCCTGACAGATTTAAATTTGTGTAGTTTATATTTTTTTATGTAGTGGGGTAATTATTATTACTAAGTTGTGGACCAGTGTAGGGGAAACTTTCTTTCAAATAGGCTTGTATTGAGGGGAATTTTGCTCGTTCTTCCTTCCTCCTTGTATTGTATGGCGTAAAACATTAGTACCGTTCAAGTTCTCTGTCAGCACTTTTGCCTTCATAAAATCCACTTACGTTAAAAAAGGGGTTATTCTTCAGCAATTTATGTACAGTTATTTTTGTCAGATTAACAGTACGGGTTTCATTAGACATTTTATTGAACAGGTGCATTGAAACAGTACTGAATGGGAATAGAGTACAATAATTCAGTCTTTTGTATTCAGCTTTTAAGTGATGTTTCATTCTGGTATTATTTACTATGTATTGTGTTCGCCAGTTGTTAAGCTATCCTGCTTCTGTTTAATATAAACGAGACATACAAAAATATACGGATTAATTATTGTTAAAATCCTGTCTTTTACACAGAGTAAGTGACCGCATTATGAGAGTGGACATTCAGTGGTCTCAGCTCCATGCAAAACTGTATTATTCGCCAGATAAGATTAAAAGAAAAGTTGTGGAGGTGATGGCTAGCTTATCGCTGCCCAAAGAACATTTCAAAGCTTCGATTTTTGTTTTATGGTTACTTAACAATGTGGTGGACTTTCAACTTAGGCCTGATACGATAGCTGGTGAATTTTGTCCCGCAAAAGTTTTTTTACATGCCTACAATCGTCAGTCATGGCCCTGTCTCATTTATGCACATCCATAAATGACATCTACCTGGGCCAAGCTCGAACTCGCGAGCTTCAACACAGAAAATCAGCGCCATACAAAATGTGGTTTTAAGGCTGACAAAATGTATACGAAAAAAAAAATTAAAGACGTGCATTTTAGTACGCCAACCACTAGGCCTAATTAATATAAGTAATTTTTTTTTCTTTCCCTGAGTTTTACTTCACCCATTGTAGGGCCGTTTACGTGGTCCTATATCACCCAAGCCTTCAGGACTTGCGGTATAATAAATAAATAAAATGAAATAAATAAGTGCCTCCAATGAAATGGTAATGTATGAGCGTAAAAAATCAATATTTAAATAGCGTAGTCCCAAGTACAGCTCACCACGAGCCAACGCTCTAACGGAGGTCCTAGCCCCTTATGAACATGTGGGCTCTTTCATTTCATTAATAAAAAGCTAATTCTTTTATTTTCTTACCCACCATTATTTGTATTCCCTGTAGTAGGCCTATTTGGCTCGGGATAATACAGTACAGTCTTAACACTTTAATGGCTGCGCTCTGTTTTAAAAAAAAGAAGGCAATCGATTAAATACGTTATGTCTCGATGTTCATAAACAAGGTTCGAAGTGAGGATATGGCTTTTGCCATATTTTCAGTGGTTAATATGCGCGACTGCTTTCGAATGTGCCTCTAGCAGAAAGCGCAGTATTCCAGAAGCCCTTCACAGTTAATGTGATTGATTTTGACAAACACAAACCGATAAAAAAGTACTTGTGTACCAATTCTGTAAACAAGTGTATGGTATCAGGCACCGCACTTCTCCCACCACCTCACTCAGCTTGTGTACTTTCGTACACAGCAAATATTTGTCGGTGTAATAGGGTGTACCTACATCAAACCAATCCGATTAGCAAGGATCAAGCATCCGCATTTATTGCAACGGTGCATTCCGCTGAGGGTTAATTTAAGTGGGCTCATACAATAGCTACAGATTTTGTCATGTACGGTACCTTAAGAAAGATAGGAAGTCAAAATTCCCATATGGGGTCTATATTAGAAGCAAGCCATATAAACCACTGCCTCAATAAAAACGAATTTAGGAAACGTAAATGATATTATACTTTAGACTTATAGTATTAGTAGTAGTAATGTTAACAATAACAATAATAATAATAATAATAATAATAATAATAATAATAATAATAATAATAATAATAATATTTCTGTGGCTAATGATGTACATCAAATTGCCCCTGCATTAAATTAAATAATAATATTTCTTTCTTTAACTTAGTTTTGCCTCTCTTTTGTAGAATTTAAGCGACCAAGCAAGCCGCCCGGGCCTTACAGGGCCGCGACCTGTCGGGAGAGTGATTATCTTTGGATCACATACATAATATTTTGACCAGACAAGGACATGGACGGCCTCCCGGGATGAGTGATCAGCCCAATGTCGGGGCCACCTCCAAGACAATACCAACATATAGGACGAGGCACACCATTCACACACACACTCAACCCAAACCAGGCGAGGATGGGATGAAGATGATAATGACGGCCAGATGATATCTGGGGACCACAAGGGCCTAAAGTTACCCGACGTTTGTCTCACAGGTGAGGAAAAACCCCAGAAAAAACCCTACTAGGTAACTTGTCCCGACCAGGAATCGAACCCGGGCCCGCTGCGTGAGAGGAGCCACGCCACAGCGGTGGACATAATAATAATAATAATAATAATAATAATAGTAATAATAATTTCATTTCTTTATAGATGCTACAGACATTTTTACAAATTTTAAACATTAAAAAATCTAAACTCTGTGACGCTACATCCCTGAAGGGACTAGGCCTACCACCCGACCACTGCGTCACATGCAGCGTCATGCCTAGCTCGAGAACGAAAAATCGTTTAAAAACAAAACTTTGTATTTGGGTTAGATATTTTCTGAGAACGAGACATGAAGATTGGCAAACATTTTCTCTTATTCTTTATGCCACTTTACACAAAAATATTTATTTTTTCGCTATTTTCTCGAAAACGGCTCTAGCGATTTTGTTTAAATTTTGTGTATGAGATGCTCATACTAAGTGCTAACACTTTTATGTTAAAAATTGTGCAAAAATTGTCTGAAGGGTAGTTTTAAACCACCAACTGTTTGAAGTAATTGTCTGGTGAAGAATAAACTTCGATTCATGTTGAAACAACGAAATACTCTCTCTTTGCAATCAGAATTTGAAGTGGGAAAGGTATAGTGCCCATGCTTAGGATAAAGAAAGTAACGCGAGTGCATTAATCAGATGTTATTTGGGCTGCGTATCCTACTGGAATGCGATTGGAAACATAGTAATGGATTTACATGAAGAGAATATCATACAGTATATACTAAGAGTCAAAGCTTTTATTTAGTGACAGGAAGTTACGTGTTTCACATCAGATTTTCTAACACTGGGTGTAACAGTTGAGTTTTAAAAACCTGAATTTAATAAAGCCATGAAAGAGTAGTATGAACTTTTAGATACACTAAATCGTCAGTTCATATTATTAATCAAGTTATAAATAAGTTACCAGCCAGTATTTTAAATGTAGAAACTCCCAGGTGTTTTAAACTTAAAATGAAAGAGTATTTGTATGAGAATAAATTTTATTCTTTTAAGGATTTTTTACATAAATTATAACTGCAGTCACTGTAACCTTAATTGTCCTAAATAATATTGACAATGCCTATCTATACAATGCATAGCTACAGATGTAATAAATTATTATTATTATTAGTATTATTATTGCTGATGGTATTAGGGCAGAGACAAGTCGTGTGATGTGTATAGTCAGAGGCACCATAACTATATTCGTGTCTGTTAATTCTTTTCTTTGTAAATACTAAACACAGCGCTTCAAAACTTCTGTGATGATGCTTGAACTTACATAAATTACACGTCGTAATAAAACTTATTACTTACATTTAGAACTGCTCTCGATATGAAGAATGCCATCTCTGCTTTACATAAGGCGTCGAATTGCTGCAAAGAAAAAAAAAACACAAATATATTAATTTATTTCTTTGGATGGAACATATGTTTAAGATTGTTTTAAGAGAGTTTAACCTTACAGATACTGATTAATTACTGGAGAAGTTAGAAGGCATGCACTTGTTAAAAATACATAATAAGCTACACAATGTAGGCTATATTCATATTTCTTCCTGCAATACCTGCAGGTTGCCAATGCCAAAGAGTACCACACCACAGATTTTAGAACCCAGCAACAGTATATTAAATGAAATTGAAATATTAACTGTGATTAAATAAATCACAGCGAAGAAACTTAGAATTAAAAACTAGAAGCATGACCCACATGCACGATTCTAAAAAATACCGACAGACCCTTGGTATGCCGCAACTGATATATCTGAAAGGATAGTTTTATGCAGGCCGAAATTTTTTGAGAACTCTAACAATACTTCTGGGATAGTTTCCATGCGATCCAATCATCTTTAATCGTGCATTTTGAGAAATTATAGAGGAATAATTTCTTAATCTTACTCTTTGCTTTGATATCCTGCTTTATAAAACCTGAAATCCCAATTTTCTGCCATAATTGGGTTCAAAGATCATAAACAAATTATTCCTGACCTTTAATCTGAGGAATCTGCTCTTAAAAGTATTGCACTTTTTCCCTCTGTATGTTTTTAATTTAATATTTCGCGGGCTGTATAACATACTGTCCAGGCTTAATGGCACCAGTTGGATTAGACTAACCTATACAAACAGCTTTTTTCCCCACTCAAATGATATTTCCGTATTAAGAAATTCTCGACAGTGTTTATAGTAGTGTTTATAGCAATGTTTATAGTGATTTTCAGAAATTATACAATTTTTCAAAGGAAGTTGTGGTATGTTTGGATTTTTATTGTCCGCGGTATTTCCAGGGATAAACTATCAATATATTACAGCTGGTGCCCGCGGCTTCGCCTGCCATTATTAACTGACACCAGGATTTTTAAGAAATTAACACGGGCAGTTTATTAAAAATGTTTGTGATTCAGAGCTATGAAAATCGTAAGTAAAAATAAAATTAGAATATTTGTTCATTGTGTTCATTTCACTTAGGCCTTATATAGTAAAGAAACTGTTTTCCTAATTTTGTACTATTCGTGAAAGTTTCGCCGATTGGTTGGCCTCGAGCCAATCAAAATGCTTCGAATTATCGGAGAACGAAGATTACATTATAATAGATGTGACTGTTAATTCCTCGTTATTTTGGTACCGGTCAACCGATTTGGTCTCTTCTTCTTTCCATGTAAGTCATAAATGTTTACACCAAGTTTCATGTAACTCCAATAAAGCGTATTTGAGTTATCGCACCTTTGTATTTCCATTAAAATAGACACTAAATTGGGCATTACTCCGATACCGGTCAACCGATTTGGTCCAATATCAATAGGGTTCTTTCCATGGACGTTATAAATGCGTATATAAAGTTTCATGAAAATCCAATAAAGCGTATTTGAGTTATAGCGCGTACAGACACATGGACAGACAGACAGAAATTTTCCGTCCCCCGAAGCTAAACTTAAAACTCAAAATAAAACCCACGACCCGAATTCATGACCCGAACCCACAACCCAAACCCACGACCCGAACCCACGACCTGAACCCATAACCATAATATTAACTACAACTATAACGCCAAGTAAAAGTATGCTATTTTTGTTCATTTTGAGGCGAGACGAATTTATACTACATCCTGCACTGTCTGTGATTATCAGTAAAACGATATTTCATCAACTTCCGAGCCCTGTTGATAAGCAAAATAAACATAAAACACCTGGTTGATGCGGCAACTACTTTAGCTTGAAAGTACTGTGTGCAGTCTAGTCATCCGTTTGCAGGGGCGCTGCATAAAAATAAATTGAAAAAATTTGAGCTCTTAATACACTTGACATAACCAGCAGGATATCTGTTTCTGGTTTCCTATATCTCCTCTGTTGGGTCGAAGGGCCTCTAAGTGGAGGTTACTGTTACCTATGTGAAGTATTTTCCGAGAGAGGGCAGACGGACAGGTGGTAAACCCATCGCCTCTCAAACCCCCTCCGGAAACTAAGGTATTACTTGGACGTGAAAGGGCCGGGTTCGATTCCCGGTCGGGACAAATTTCCTAGGTAGGGTTTTTCGGGCGTTTTCTTCACCTGTGAGACGAATGTCGGGAAACGTTAGGCCCTTGTGGCCCCCGGATATCATTTTCATCTTCATCCCTTCTGCGCCTTATTCAGAGAGTGTGTGAGCGACCGGTGTATCTCGTCCTATATGTTTGTGTTGTCTTGGAGGTGACCCCGGCATCGGCCATCCATGTCCTTGTATAGTCGAAAATGTTTGTACCGGTATGTGATCCATAGGTAATCCCTCTTCCGACAGATCCTATAAGGCCCGGGTGTTGTGGGCTGCATAGGCGTACCTACGATTTCTCTTCTGGAAAAATCGAAATGCTTGAGTTCCAAAGTGGCCTTTCTTAGTCAAAAGTTAAGCTAATAATAAAGTTTAGGTTTACTATAATGATTAATTAATGTTGTTCTTTTTTGTCTGACGATAAAGATGCCAAATCAATGCGTATTTAACTATCTGGAGGTAAGGAATTATGAGGTAGCTTTGTCAGTAATGTTGGAAAATCCCATGTGAAAGAATGAAATTTTCCTGAAGAATGACCACTAGAGAATAAAATTCCGAAAAATTCAAAATAAAAGTAAGCTATTTTTGTTCGTTTTGAGGTGAGACGAATGTATACAACATCCTGCATTATCTGTGATTCTCAGAAAAGAAAAAGATATTTCATCAACTTCCTAGCCCTATTGACAAGTAACATAAACATAAAACTCCTGGTTGATGCGGCAACTACTTTAGCATATAAGTACTGAGTGCAGTCTAGTCATTCTTCTGCAGGGGCACTGCAGGGGCACTGCATACGCTTGCCATAACTAGATAATAGTTAGATAATAGTTGTTATTATTATTATTGTTATCTAGAATTATTATCTATATCTATTATTATTATTATTATTATTATTATTATTATTATTATTATTATTATTATTAGTATCATTATTATTATCTATATACTTTGCTAGTTACGACAAATGCATTACGACCCAAACTCTTGGAATTGATTTTTGTGCAGCGCCCCTGCAGAAGAATGACTAGACTGCACGCAGTACTTCTATGCTAAAGTAGTTGCCGCATCAACCAGGTGTTTTTTCACAATCTGATATTTACATTATTTTATTATTATTATTATTATTACTATTACTACTACAAAAATGTCTAATTATTACAAATTACAAAAATACAAATTATTTCAAATACAAATATAAACAAAATAAACACAATTAATACAATTACAAAAGAGCATTATTTACCCCGCATGAGCAAAGCTCTTGTTCGGGGTCAGTTCAGACATACTAAAATTATATTATAAATAAACAATAAGATTGTTCATATGAAATAAGTACATGAATAATTATACGAAAAAATTAAATACAATATCATAACAGAGATACAAACAAAATACCTCATGTTAAAAATTTAAAAATTTACAATTGAGAATGAATAATGGAAAACAATGTACAATTACAGTTGGCTTTGGCTGTTTTTGTTATACCTTGGAAATAAAAGCATCGCAATCGCTCGAATGTTGTAAGCCCACGCTGGTCGATTCATTTATTTATAATGTCAAGGCACGCAGATATCTGAAATTTTCAACATAGTCGGAAGAGGGATAGTGAAAATATGCCTAAATACGGTCAAACATTGTTTGATTTGGACGAAACTCACTATACAGGGGTTTTCTGGGCCAAGGAACTCGAATCTGAGGTCGTTTTTACCAGGCGACGCTTTCTAATTCTGGAATGTATTCTAAAGCCGGATTTTTAGCTGTTTCTTTATAATTATTAATCGTTTAGTTTATGAACGATTCATGTGTAAGTGTTAGTGAATATAATGTTTTAATTATGTTGCTCTTAATTTTTAATTTCTGAATAAATTACCGTGGGCGAAGTTGCGGTCACCTGCTAGTAGTCTATATTTCTGAGTTGGGACATCTGACAAAATGCAGTCGCATTCAGGAGGTAATGTAAAGTAAAGTGTTCCCTATACAGACCATGGAGACCCAGAGGGTTCCAGGAGGTTGAGACTCCCAGACCTTCGGAACATGAAGGTGGTAAGGTTGTCATCCTTACGCACCGGTCGCCTTTACCACCAAGATTCCTCTTGGTACTCATTTCTGTTAGAGGCTGAGTCGACCCCAAAGTCATTGTGCCACCAGAAGGATGCCGATTGAAAAACTCCAATTACCCTTATCGGGGATCGAACCCGGTTTGTACCGCAGCGCCCCAACCACTACGCTACGGCCCACCCCGCATTCAGGAAGTCTCAGGTTCAAATCCCGTAGCCGGCCGATTTGACATGTTTCTTTTTTCATGGTTTCCCCAGTCGTAAAGGCAAATGCTGAATTGGATATTTACATACCATGAATCATTCTCATCATTTCATCCTGTATCATAGGCCTATCCATTTAAATTAATCAGTTGAAATTTACTCCATAAAATACACCAACAATAGAAACAATTGACAAGAAATAGTTCCAAGGCCTACCATACTGTGTGTGAATGGTGTGTCTCGTCCTATGTGGTCATGTTGTCTCGGAGGTGGCCCCGGCATTGGGCTGATCACTCATCCGGGGAGGCCCTCCATGTCCTTGTCTGGTCAAAAAAGTATGTATATGATCCAAAGATAATCCCTCTCCCGACAGGTCGCGGCCCTGTAAGGCCCGGGCGGCTTTGGTCGCTTAAATCCTAAAAGGGAGGGGTAAAACTACGATTAAGAAATAAAGAATACGCTTAATAAATCAAACTCTCGTGGGATTACCTATGATAAAATATAGATAATGAAAACAATTATGTAAATGGAAGCATTATTCGTTCTATGACTTGGACATACGCGATTTAGTTCTAGACCACACATGTACGAGTATATCAAATAGTTCAAGGAACATATAGTACACAAAGGAGCCTAAGGTATTAATATTCATTTCCTGAAGAGTAGCGTGTCTAGAAAAAGATGGATATATCTGCTGAACTAAAACGGCAGACTAATCCTTCAAATAGATGAAAATATTGACATCAGTCCATTCGTTTTGTTTGGGATTCGGGATTACGACCGGTCATGGATATATGTTACGTCATTCAACTGAAACAAGATAAGCATCGAAATTTCCCGATATGTTGGTTATACGCCACGAGAACACAAGTTCCACTAAAAAACTTGTACCCTGCATCTACCATCAAGCCACAGTAAATAGCACCACGGAAATAACCAACATGTATAACCATATGCCATGAAGCTAAATTTTAATATTTTTTTCATGGAAATGTCAAATAATTGAAGATGTAATATGACCTCCACCTAGGTGCAGGTGATACCCTTCCTCTCAAGCTGTGGTTCGGTTCCCAATTGAGTCGAAATTTAATTTTGTTCTAAAGAAAATAAGTGGGGAGCAGATGCATATTTAAGACTTTCTGAGTGGCTATAGCCGATTATTTTTAGGAACATAAGGCAAATGTTGATTAAATGAATAGCTGCAAAACAGCAGTTCGCAAGCTATTTCCTATTTACAGCGGCAGCATGGCACTAATTCCTGTACAAAAAACCAAACATTTTATTATTTTAATTTAAAAATACCTCCAGCTGTACTTTGCAGTAATACATTTTTGTTCGACCTCACTACAATACCTTTATTGCATGTGACATAATGGCATAATTATATCCGTTTCAAAAGAGATTTTTCATACAATGCAGGCACGATCTTCACACTCTGAAAGAAGCAATCCTAACTGCATAATAAACAACCTAAATTTAAAATAAAATAAATTCTGTTCGTGTTAATTTTAATACTAAACTAAACTGAGTTCATTTCGTATTGTAAAAATCCGTTGGTTTCCAGGAAACGGCGAAGAACTAGCTTCGACTTGACAGTATGCCATCAGCTGCCATCTACCGCACAAGACCAGAACTACGAGAACTTGCTAACAGCTGACTGCCACGGTCAGGCGATTTTTTTTTAGGTAAACTTAATAGTATATTGCGATACAAGTGCCGTAAGGCACGTTTACGGGTCGAGGAAACAGATTGAAAACCCGAGGCGCAGCCTGTACGGCCCGTGTGTTGCATGCTATTTTTTGCACGATGATTATTTATATCAATTTAATTATATTCATTGTGATATTACCTGAAAATATTATGTAAATACATTCTTGAAAATAGATGTTTATTTCAGAAAGTGATTCGCATGTGTTTGTTGTTATGGGAACCGAATATTTGTCCTGGGGGCCGTGTCCATAAAGGCTTGTATTATGAAGTGTATCGTAATGAATTATGACGTGGCGCTTGGACCGTAAGTAATTTAACCTCATCGCAACGCCCTTAGCAACACGATTGTGTGGGAATGTCAACTTACGATCCATGTAAACAAATTTCGTAAGTAACACTTACTAGCTAAGGAGTGCAAAAACATTTATTCATGGTCGAACAAAAATAGTTGTATTGCAACTTGCCTACGACTTGCTTCGCTCGTTTCATAAACTTACTTGTACCTTAATAAATACCATTATAGGCTCGTTCCATAATATAATATTCTTCATTGTTTTTGTACATAAGTTGAGACTAAACAGTAATAGTTTATTATTCTCATGTTCAGTTCACCCTTTCATGTCTTCCTACCCAAACCTATTTATTCTGGTGGCTTGAAAACGTAGCTGGGTGAACAAATTTGTAACTGCAGGGAAAACTAACGGTGTATAACTTCTTTCTTCTCATCGATAATTTACAGGTACCCATTTCGCTGATTATACACGAAAGTATAGCAGCACGGTGAAAAATATATTTTGATTTGTTATTTACTCTTAATGGAAATGTATTTTCAGCTGAAGTGATTGACATGGCGCTCTTCCGCTGTGGCTGCCAGTCGAAATTTACTTCTGCTTCATAGTTATGGAATGATTGTCAAAGGTACCCTCCTGACCTCAATAAGACGAACTCGCTTCATACTATCGGTTTTATTCAAGAGAATGCTCTTCCCTGGGCCCTGTTTCATAGAACCTTTACACTAATATTATTAGCAAAAACATAATAATATTAGTTAATTTTATTAGTCTTCTGTTTCATAAGAATATTAGCTAATATTATTAGTTATGAGTTCATGGCCCTAAATTATTAGTAAATGTTACTAATATTATTACTAAACTGTTTCATACACACCAATGGTAATAGAATTTGCTCATAATATTAGTTGTTTTTCTATGAGTGAATTTTCTCCCATAAGATTAGCAGAGAGGTTGAATTTGTGACATCAAAGTTGTGAAAATCAAGAAAATGGCTAATTCTGATTCAAGTAACAGTGATGAAGAAGTATATGTTCGCAGACCAAGGAATTTTAGGCCAAGAATAGCCTATAATCTTATGGAACAAACATATGAATTTAATGAGAGATTTAGGTTAGGTTTTGATACATTTCAATATGTATTCATAGGCCGTGACTTTCTAAACCTAGCGGAAAGGAAAGAAGAATAAGAACTAACAAACACAAGCAGCAAACCAAACCTAACCTCAAAATTGATCAGCTGACTAATAACTAATAATATTAGCGAAGTGATTTTATGAGTAGTGTACAAATTCTTATGAAACAGAAATTTGATGACTAATAAATAGTATTATGAGTTCTAAGATTATTAGCGAGTTCTATGAAACAGGGCCCTGATTTTAAAACACGATGTAGGCCTATGAACTGATTGTGTTCAGATGTGGAGGTAGCCACTTTGCGGCTTTCGTGCTATTTTTGAACTGCAGTCATGAACTCACAACAGAGCTCGAAGTCAGTCTGCTTTGTTGTCGTCCCACACAAGGATCGGCTCTTCATACTATAATATGAAAGAGGGAAGAGTTTCTTAGAACTGAGGATGTTAGGATTTATGTGCTTGAAGCAAAACTCACCGATTGACTGTTATAAGGGAATGAGTGAAATGGTGTGAGTAGCAGTTCTAGAAAAAAAAAACCGTTGGTGTGTGTATTGTTTTCGGGAAAGACACTATCTTTATCCTGTGACTATTGGCGATTCTTTTCGACCTCCCCTGAGTTTTAAGCTGCAAAACGGAAGTAATAAGGGAGCAAAAGTGAGGATGCAATTCTGAAAATCACTTGAATTTATCAAATAAAATTTATATCATATTTATCTGTCGACAGACAGTTGAGATACAATGCCGCATTTTTAATAATTGAGGGCTTTGTCTGTAATGCAGTCAGATGTTTGTCTACTTCGTTGATCTAGTTGAAATTGAGTACCACATGAATACTGTTACATACAGAAGGTACATTACTGTGAAATAAGTAGCGGAGTTATTTGCCACTTAATTTTGTGAAATATTGACATATTTTAAGAATTTCAAATTGCAATACATTTAGATTTGACAAATAACACTATTCCTTCTCATACTCTTATCAAACTAGACCGTCATACTGACTGGGTTGGCCGAATGGTAACGTCTTCGACTCGTATTCTAGAGGTTACTGGGTCAAATCTCAAAACCGGCCGATTTGACATGGCTTCTTTAATTTAATTTTTTATTTTTATGTGAGTGCGCGGTTATCAAGAAATCACAAATCTGTAGTTCTGTTGACGCTGGTCGATTTTAATCTGATTAAAAAACTTATTTTTTTGCATATCATAATTGCAATTATAATTGATTCAACAAAAGCCCTCTGGCACTTTGTTATATCAGGTTACCTGATTTTATTATTATTATTATTATTATTATTATTATTATTATTATTATTATTATTATTATTATTATTATTATTAGTTTTGTTATTAAGGAATATTCCACAATACAATGGTTTTCCTTCATCCCACAGCAATCTTTTGCCTCCGTAAGTCCCTGTCCATAGCATCTTCTTCACTTAATCCTTTTCTCGCCATACTCCTTTTAACCTCATCCATCCAGCACTCTTTGGGCTTCCCTCTTCTTCTTTTTCCTTCTACTTTCCAATCCAAATTTTTCTTGGGTATTCTATCCTCTGTCATTCTGAGTACATGTCCATACCATTTCAAGCGTCTTTCTTCTACAATTTCCAAAATATTCTTTTCAACTTGCATTATTTCCCTTATTGTATTATTCCGAACTTTTTCTTTATTATAAATTTATTATTATTATTATTATTATTATTATTATTATTATTATTATTATTATTATTATTGTTGTTGTTATTATTAAGTGGTTGAGTTTCCTACACGCATTCTCGGTACACAATCCGTTGTGATGTTGTTTAGCTGAAGAGTGGACAAGGATCACTCAACAGGTTCATTAATCATGTGCTTTTTCCGCTTTTTTTTTGCTGCTGTCTCCCTGTTATTTTTTTTTCCTAAGAAGTAAATGAGCGTTGTTTATCATAAGAGTTTGGAGAGCTTGTCTGACGACAATGCCTTGTTTCCTCCTTCCCTTTTTTGTTTGGAACAGTGATAAAACAACATTGTCATGACAGCAAGCTCTACAAAACATGATAAAATTCACCTTTTTGCCCAGCTCGTTAATACAAGTAAGACATCGATTTTAGCAAGACACCAACGTCATTTATTTTGCACAAATACAATTTTACTTCATTGTTTTACGTACGGATTTGTTTCACGTGATATCGAAATGAAGTGAGATTCAACATCACGGGAAAGTATGCTCATCAGTTTGCGTATCCCAGTAACCATTTATTTTCACACCCGAAGGAGCACTTTCCTTTTGCTATTTTTGAACGGGATAGGCCTATCTAGGCCTATATAATCACTGTTGTAGGCAAGAAAATTGTAGGCCTATATGCTACATAGCGTATATACATTATTGTGTTATATAATTTTTACATGAACTGATAATTCATTTTGATAATTGCTGTATTTTCGTAAGTAAGTTCACCACTGTGGCATAGGGGAAGCGTTCGCTCCTCTCACGCAGCGAGTCCGGGTTCGAATCCTGGTTGGGACAAATTACCTAGGTGTGGTTTTTTATGGGGTTTTCCTCACCTGTGAGACCAATATCGGGTAACTTTAGGCCTGTGGTTCTCGGATATAATCTGGCCGTCATTATCATCTTCATCCCATCCTCGCCTTGTTCGGAGTGAGTGTGTGTGTGTGTGTGAATGGTGTGTCTCGTCCTATGTGTTCGTGTTGTCTCGGAGGTGGCCCCAGCATTGGGCTCACCACTTATCCGGGGAGGTTCTCCATGTCCTTGTCTGGTCAAAAAAAAGTACGTATGTGATCCATAGATAATCCCTCTCCCGACAGGTCGCGGCCCTGTAAGGCCCGAGCGGCGTGGGTAGCTTAAATGTTCCTAAAAGGGAGAGGTAAAACTAAAGCAAAGATAGATATTTTCGTAAATAAATGGCACCTATAATTGGTTTCCTAGAATATTTCAGGACCCTTTCAGTGCCAAATGAGAGCTGAAATGTTAAATTCTCCGGTGCCTATCATAAGGCTAACTATTCTGAAGTTGTATTTTACTAAGATTAAAATATTCTTCAGGGGTTCATTAAAGTTGGTATCCTTGTAATTTGGAGGCCATAAGGAACAACTGTAATAAATTAATTATGTTCACGTAAAAACTAATTTTATTATTCGCTAAATCGCTATCGTAGAAAATGTAGAATGCAATACACGAGCGTTAAGTACATACAGGATTATGGGGAATTAAAAAGAAACTCGGCTCAAGAGCCTCGTTTTATCAAACTTTTCCTAGTCTAAATTGATAAACTTCATGTTTGAACCAATGAGGGTAGAATAAGTAAACTGTTAGATGGCTCACCTTATACTTTCATTAAATTTAAAGAAAATTCAACAAGATTAAGAGTACGTGTATCTTACAAACTTATGATTTAATTATAATTCTTTCAAAATGGAATATACATATAAATCAGTGAAAATATAGTAATCAAACTATTCTTTATGTGGTCAATAAGAGCTTACAATAGTATGTTTTTAAAAATAGCCAGACCTGGCTAAATCCATTGGCCTAACTTACAGTATTTAAAGTTGTCTGCATAAAATTTAAGATTATAACATTATATTAGAGCAATAATCGTAAATTTTATGTAAACAACTTTAAGATTATGCATTTTTCCTATGGATTTAGCCACTTTAGGCAATTTAAAAATATATACTAGTGTAAGTTACTATTACCAATATAAAGAATGGTTTGAACAGTACTGTATTGGATATACAGTTTTGAAATAAATATAAATGAATGATAAGTTTGTAAGCCGCAAACAGTCTTCTTCTTGTTGATTTTCTATACATTTAACGAGGGTATAAGATGAACCATCTAACAGTTTACTTATTTCCCTAGTCTCTGTTATAGAAAACTTTCCGAGCTGATATCGCAATATACGAGGGTAAGTCAATAACTATAACTGTTTCAAATTTTGTAGGTTGGCTGTACCGCTTTGTGCTTGCGCACGTCGACATATTCTTCATTTATCTCCGCTTGTGGAATGTTTGACCGCTATGACTCCACTGGGTGTTGCACTGTTGCACATTAAACACGGCTGCCCCGCTCAGCGTTTGCACCAAAGAAGAACAGGGTGCAGTGATCCGTTTTTGTCGTCTTAAGGTGTACCAGGAGCCGAAATCCATCGAAGACTTTCCGCACAATATGGGGGCAATGATTTACCACGACGAAGCGTGTACGAATAGATTTTAAAATTAAAAAATGATCGGACATGTGTAAACGACGTGGAAAGAACAGGACGTCCATCCACATCCACTAGTGACGTCAACATTGAGCAAGTGCGTGTCATGATTTGGACAAACCGAAGAATGACAGTCGATGAAGTAGCAAACCACATGCAAATTAGCAATAGTTCTGCAAATGAAATTATTCATAACAGGCTTGGCTTTCATAAAGTCTGTACAAGGTGGGTCCGAAAACAGATCACTGAACAGCACAAGCACAATCGTGCGTCTACCTGCCAACGCTTACTGGACCGCCATGCTAACGACGGTAAAGCTTTTATGAAACTAATAGTATCTGGAGACGAAACGTGGATCCATCACATTGAGCCTGAAAGTAAACGCCAAAGTATGGAATAGAAACACTCTGCATTTCCAGTAAAAAATAAATTCAACAGTCAATCCTCCGCAGGAAAAGTGATACTTACAAATTTTTGGGATTCACAATGGCCAATACTGCAACATTACTTGGAGAAGGGCTCAACAATAAACAGTGCACGTGAGATGTTGAGCAACGAACTGAATCCTACAATTCGACCCAAATGTCTAGGCCTATTGTCGAAAGGAGCTGTTTTGTAGCATGACAATGCGCGCCCATAGACTGCCGATCATACTGCTCAAACTATTGTGAAACTGCGTTTTGTGAGCATCCTGCATACAGTCTCGATTTCGCCCCATCATATGGCCCACTTAAATATACCTTAAGGGGTCGTCGATTCACCCACAGACCAAGAACTGAAGGAAGCGGTGCATGCATGGCTTGCTACTTTTTTTCTGAGGGCATCAGAAAGCTTGTGCAACGATGGATCAACATTGAGAAGCAAGGGACTATGTTGAAAAATGAGGTAACTGAAAGTTTTGTATTGTGTTGCAATAAATTTAATAAAGAGAATGCGGATACTGTGAGTGAAACTTTTAAATATTTTTTTACAAGCATTGCCTCTACCTGCTGCCACCCTAATTCTCTTCGACCTGTCATTCAGTAAATAGAAAGGTAATTAGGCGTATTGTCTGCAGTCCAATATAATATTGCCAAATACGTACCACAGCACGTTTCCTTTACTTGAGTGGTGGTGAATGACAGCGGTAACACTGGGGAAACCCACGCGACTACAAGAGCATCTGTTTTTTTGTCGGTGTTGGCGCCGGTGCAGATTTTCGGATTATAGAACAATGCTATTATATTCTTTTGTAGATAAATGATGGTTTGGGACGAGGCCTTCTTAAAATGGCACGAACAGTACTTTTTTACTTAGGTCTGCCCCCGTACTAATGAGCCAGTGTTATTTAGAAAAGGAAACTTGAACCTCACGGGAAATAGAACCCTATTCAAAAGGTAGTACAGTTAACACATTTTCAGTTTCGTTTGTTAAATAAATAATCTAAAGATAGAATGTGTGGGTAACAGTGTGTTAAACAAATTACCGCAGCTCGTGAGCGTGTCTTGAGACGCCGGCGGCACCTGTTGATTACTTAGAGTGCAGCACTCGCTTATAAATAATTCCCAAGTCTCGGTCCTCCCCCATCCATTCTCCAATTCATTACACAGGGAGAAACCTGCAAATCTAAGCATCTGCAAGACAAACTCAAATTTCCTGCTATTATTATGCAATGCTCATAGATCTATAGCCCATGGCTGTCCAACGGAACTGGGTCACGAAACTGAATCCTCACAGAAACTTCGTTTGGAGAATCGATATAAACCTACTATACAGGCAATTCATAATATAGGCAATAATGTTGACTCTATTTTTATCCCACAATACAACACGACACATTTTAAATATCGTACACATTGTTTGTATTGTTAGATTTAAAATGAAATTACAGGGGTGAGAGTGAGAGATTTTGTTTATGTAACCTTCACCGGTGTGTAAAGTAAGTTTATATAATACAGTCAAACCTCCGTATAGCAATATTCGTGGGCCCAAGCACATTGAATCGTTATATAAGGGTTATTGTTATACAGAGGGGCAGTTATGTACCACATATTAGAAAAGTGTCGGCCGCGGTGGTCTAGAGGTAGCGTGCCCGCCTCTAGATCCGCAGGGCGCGGGATCAAACCCGGCCGCGGTCGATGGATTTTTTCCGGGAGGGACTTTAAGCTGGGGGTCCCGTGTCGTAGATTTACGGCACGTAAAAGAACTCCAAGCCTAAATGAGAGCCTCTGGACAAAATTTCTCGGTCCTTTCACGTCCAAGAAATACTTAGTTTCCAGAGGGGGGTTGCGAGGCGATGGGCTTACCACCTGTCCCTCTACCCTCTCTCGGAAAATAAGCATATCAAAATTAGTATAGGTAATGAAACCTCCACTTGGAGGCCCCTTCGCCCCACCTGGGGATCATAGGGTACCAGATACAGATATTAGAAAAAAAGGCATGCAGAATACTTTGTGATCTACAGCATAATTCAAGGAAAAAAACGCAAATGAAATGAAAAATGATAACTGATCACAAATCCAAATCTTAAAAGATCACTAAACTTCCTGATTTCCGTTGAGTGGAGCCATAGTTACTTTACACTCGCACACTGAAAAATTAATTATTCAGACTGGTTTAACATCACAGATAACGGCAAGCTTTGAGCTTAGGCATAATATGCCATACATTTTGAACTCACAGAGAGAAGAAAATACAGAAAATTCGCCATATATCTAAGGAAAAACTAAAACAATTTGCTCCATATGATGTTTTAACTACATATGAAGTGGCAACCGAAATCTCTGTGTGATTCTGTACATGCAAGGGACGATTTTACCCAGTGACTATATTTTCAACCCCGTAATCAACATTTATTTTCTGGAATTTCTAAGAAATATAGACCTAATAATTATCAGTTATCAGATCTCAGAAAACAAATATTGATGGCAGGGATGTACACTAATTTGATACCAGCTATCATCTACAGGGCTGATGCCCGGTTTCTATAAACTCGTGAAATTACTATGGGTAAATTATCCATGGGCAAATTAGTTCCATTTCACCCACAATGATATAATGAGCAAGGCCTTGGAGTTGTACAGTTAATTTAATTCAGAAGGCTTTGATTCTCATTGTTTAAATTATTATTGATCCTATGAGAGGTACAATTTTATCCAGCCATCCATGAAAGGATAAATTAACCCGACGATTTAAACTTGGAAAGGTTAAGCCCGAGTTTGTAGGAACATTTTTGTCATTTTCATATTTACCCAGAGGACATTTATCTAGAAACTCGCCACAAGTGTATGTGAGTGTTACCTTTAAATTATTTGAGTTTGTGTAAATTCTGCCCATTGGATAATTTACCCATAGGTATTTCGCGAGTATATAGAAACCGGGCATAAGCTACTGGCTTTCAATAGGAATTTAACATCAAAATATTGTTATAAAAGGGTGTTTTTAAAGTAGCTTCATGTTGTACTGAGAGGAAATTATACATTATTAAGATAGGAATTTGCCAGGACCAAAGAAAATATCGCTAAATGCGGGTTTATCGTTATATCGATATTCGTTATACAGAGGTTTTACTGTATAATTAGGTTTCTATAATATATTACGCGATAGTATGTAATAATATGCAATAGAATGCAATATTTGCTCGCTAGTTTTTCAATAGCATAATAGTTATTAAAAATTATTAACAGAATACTGTGTCAATGTATTTTAGGCTAGACCATTTATTTTTTTATGTAATTTAATTGTATTCTATCATTTAACGTATTTTGCATAGTGGGTACCTTCAGTTGAATGTTTAGCCAGTCGTGGAATCAGGTAGGATTTTAAGACAATTGTCCGTAAAAATGTTGGGGGAACTCTGGTAACTGAAAGTCGATAGCATCTGTGGCTACACTCACCCTGTTCACGTGGTCTCGTAATACATTAGAATACACCATGGCAACTGCTTCCAGCGCCATGAAGGTGATGAACCCGATGATCCAAGGAACCACCAGGCCGGAGTTCTCCTGCAACACAAAAACAGATTTCCAACACTGATAAATTGTAGACTTCAAACATATATTATGTAAGACGTAGAATATAAACATTTTCATTAACTGTCTAGAACCAAACCACACAACTCGACATATTTTACAGTTAACTCTAAACCAAAAAATCCCTTTAGGCAGGCCTACAGGCTGAGGTAGATTTCAAAGTGCTTTTGGTTTAATTCATTGTCGCTGCGTAGCACTCTTTTTCTTTAGCCTTGGCATGGCAAACCCGCAGTAATAAGAACTGAATTCGGTAAAGAGGAAGAAGAGCCTACAATCATTTGTTTTGACAACAAGAATAGGATATAATATTCTGGGAGGCCGTGCGCAAGATCAGCAATGAATAAAATTAGCAAAGCCGCTAAACAAGACAAAATTATGATATTATAATAATTCTTTTAAGTGTTATTATTTTTAAACATTAAAATCTCGCGTCATATGAGAGCTATCGAGAAACTAGTTATTGATTTGTAGAGTACTCATCAAGAGCTTTTCAACGATACCCCACAAGACGTAGTTTAAAAAAATTCGAATTTCCATCCCCTCACCCCCACCCCCACTCGTACCCCCAAAAACCCCCGAATTGTTGGTGTCACTGTGAACTCCATAGCGAGTACTCTAATTTATTCAAACAAAGTTTCCCTCTATACTTCATAGGGGCCGAGATATAAATGTTTTAAAATTTCAACCCCTCCCCCGACCACCCCCTTGGGCCAATTTTGCCCATTAACGAACTTGTCCGAACTATTTGGCCTAGAAATAACATAATAAAATTTGGTTCAAATATCTTCAAAATTACGGCCGCTATCGTGTAAAGATATATATATATATATATATATATATATATATATATAAATATCACAAATTTTTTTTTTTTGAACGGGCGGTGGTTTCCTACTTAGGGGAGCATGAAACGTAAAGATATGAAAGAATTTTTCGAAAATCATGACATGGTATCCATTGCAATAGGTAGATTTTTCTTCGAAATCTACCTAAAACTAAACTCCGTGGCGTTACATCCCTGAAGGGACAAGGCCTAACACCATACCGCTGCGTCATCTACCATAGGCAGATGGCAGGATTGGGACATGTGGTCAGCATGCCGACACCCACGGCCGTTAATGGTGGTTTCCCTGACCGGAGCCGCTACTTTTCTATCAAGTAGCTCCTCAATTTGAATCACTAGGCTGAGTGCACCCCGTTCCAGACCTCCCTACCTCAGAATAATCCGAGGAGTTACCGGAGATCGAACCCCAACCCGGACCGACGGATCTGTAGTCAACGACGCTAACCACAAGACCACGCCGGCCACAATTAACTCTATATGAGGCATATCAGCCAATTGCTTTTGTGTTTTCTGTCTTCATTACGTATTTTGGTACGACTACCATTTACTTATGCAATAATGAGATATTTAAAAAAATATTCAGATTCATGTTTATTAGATGGAAAATATTGTTGCTAGTGTTCATATGGTGATTTATGTTAATATTAACATTAATTTTATCGGTCTGCATGGCGCAGTCAGTATCGTGCTGGCTTTCTGTGACCAAGATTGTGGGTTTGATCACGGCCAGATCAATGGCATTTATGTGTGCGTAATATGACTTGCCCATGTCTAGATTTACAGATAAGTTAAAAATTTTCTGCGGGACAAAAGGCCTTAGTTGTGGTACACCTCCGTTGTTAAATAACCATAAAACCAACTAACATTAATTTTATAAATGTTTTAGAAGAAGAATTCCTCTGACACCAGGGTCAGAACCCGTGACATTCGGCTTCCCGCGCCGCCGATGTTCCCCCAGTAGAGCTAGTTCGATTGATGGCGCAAAATGGAATACCTAGGTATATCCCCTATGATGAGCATTATAGCTCACCGAAATACATTTACTATTTTCTCAATAATTTAATACATCTCAGGCTTTGCCTTTCGTCATGTTTCGGAATTTAATTCAAGTTAGAATAATGTCTATAATGACAGTCTAAAACAACAAAGTTAACAATGCCGCCGTCACGTTGAAGAGCGTACGAAAAGCTAATAAAGAAACGAATCATTTCATGGCAAGCCCTAGAATTACTGAAAACTCTTGGTTATAAAACACTCTCAGATTCTAAAAAGTTTACCAGTGAAGAAGTAGATAATGAACAGGAATTCATCGGTCTGCCGGATATATGTGAAACGAGCCTAACTGTGATGCTCTTCACATGCGCATGTGGTGTCCTGCGACATTTTCACATTACAAATTGATCTTCACTGACAGGATGACAGAAGCTTCACACAAGGGAATCTGTGGATGGCCTTCCTTACATGCGTCACCAGCCGCGAATAAAATATTTCTACGAAACTAATGATTTATTTGATTTTCGTATAATTTTGTTTTCATTATTTTGGTGTTTTTTACAGTAGAACTCCAATTATCCGAATTCCAACTATCCGGATCGCCAATTATCCGGCGATTATCCGGATCCAAGTGGGTTTTGCAGCAGGGAGCATTGAGAAACCCTCTTTCAGGACAGATTATTTTGGAAAAAGCAAATCTTTTAGCCCAAAATAACGACAGTTTTGTCAGCAAGAAAACTCTGACCGATCTGCCCAATATATGACGCTTTATGTAAGTGCAGTACTGTATTAAAAAAAGAAATGACCTATTTTCATTATTTATACAATTATCCGGATTTGATTTTTCCGTACCAGGTCCGGTCACAATTATTCCGGATAACTGGAATTCTACTGTACTTACATTTGGTGCTAATTCGCTTGCTTAATTTACATTTTGCTTATAAATTTGGGGCCTGCTATTAAAACTCTGTTTCGAAAAAGTATCTAAATTTAGAATCCCTTCGATTATTTCATTTTTTTTAATTCGCCACAGGTTGTCTATGAAGAGCACTGAGAAATGTGGTCGCACATAAAGATAGATTCTCAGAGTCAGTTACAATTTTGTATTCACAGACTATTTTACCTGACATAATAATCCAGACAGTAAGCTGTTGAGATGCTGAACCTGGAAATTAGTTCAGTGTTGACTCGCCTGAGGTGTGATTTGCATAATCTCAGCTGATGTTGGCATAAGATAACTGTCTAACCCATTCTGCAGAGGAAACAAGATTTCAAGCACTCAGCTCATTCCTTTATATTTATGTAGCGGCACGGAATACTTGGATAATGATTTAAGTCACTTGGTCCAAAAAAACACCCGAACATTTTTCAGTGAATTACAGCAGTTGACAATGTGAAGAACTTCATGAGATCATAAAGAGTTGATCCATTGTACCTGGCCTACTGGTACACCCACAGCAGCTAACACGTCATATCACTTGTGAGTAGGGATGGGTCGATACCAGATTTTCTCGATAATTGATACTCGATACCGATACATGATTTTTTCCTGTATACTCGATACTTCGATACCGTCAGCATAGCCAGTTTCAATAAATAGGTGCATTAATAATTAAAAGTTGAGAGAACTGTGTAATACCAACTAAATTAAGTGTGCATATTTAATGAGACAAAATTTAATATCATCATTAGCCTATAATTATTTTTAAACTCTAAATTAAAACTTAAATTAGTTTTTGAAAAGTCCACTTACAAGTTTGTTCAAAAATTACAGTGGGGTTTGGACAGTCAGCTTGCTTGTTGGTTGTTATTGAAACGTTTGACAGGAAACGAAACAATGAAGAATCTCTTCTGTTTGGATTTTAAAAGTCGGAAAGTCTTTATTTATGACTAGACAAAAGTCACAGAGTGGTTTTCTCCATTTCAAGGAGAAATAAAAGTATTTGCTATATTTAGTAGACTACTAAAAGCAGAAAGAGATACCGCATTTCCTTAAATTGCAGAATTACCAAAGTATCGAAAAAGTACCGAGCGAGTTTTCTGAAGTATCGCTCAATGCCGGTACCATGCAAGTATCGAGAGTATCGAGGACCCATCCCTACTTCTGAGCTAAAATAAAGTTTAACTATAAAACTGATTTAATATAAATTTTAAAATTACAATTTCTATGACCATGAAAATATGACGATCAATTTTTATCCTCTTCAGGGAAGTAGCGCCACGGAGTTTAAGGATATACACCACTGTAATAAGTGTAATATACGAAATGTTAAACATTTCTATCAGAAGATGGCAGCGGACATAGCTGCCGAAAGTTCTGAATCGATCCTCCTAATTACCTGGTAGGAAACCCGCGAAACTATTATATAAAATTTTACTGGTCCTCAAAGCAAGCTTGTTATTATGACCGCTTGTTCGCTAGCGCTCGTTTTGTTGATGTCGTTCTCGTTTGTTAAAGTTTGTAACGGTCGAACATTGTGAGACGTTTTATTTTACATTTAATCGCAAATTTTAAAAAGAAAACAATGATTTTATTTAGCCTGAGCTTATAACAGCAATTCAATATTTTTTGGTAATTTCGTATTGTACTGGATTCAGGCTTTTTTGTTTTGGCAACAATTTTTGAAAACATAACACTGTGTGATATTAGTTGGAAATACTAGAAATATTTGTGGAATATAATGAAATTATTTATAAAGAAATATATATGTATATATATATATATCTTGAAATTATTCAAAAGGAAAAGTTACGAACTAACGAGAAATTCTTCTAAATAAGAATTTGCATGAGTTTAATTAACGGAAAGAAAATATGGTCGTGGGTAGTGTTTTAGATGAAACTGCTGTGTTGGCTTACGTTTGTGTTTTATCAAAAACATTAAAACTATTTAATTTATGGATCAAATTTCCAACGCTGAGTAGTTATGTTATTTTGAATTGTTATTGTTAATCATATTTTCTCTTCGGGAAGAACATAATCTGACAGTATTCGAAAACAGGGTTCTTAGGAAAATGTTTGTGTCTAAGAGAGATGAAAATGAGAGCTGGAGAAAACTGCACAACGACGAGCTGCATAACCTATAACCTATACTCTTCTCCGAATATAGAAAGGGTAGTTAAATCACGGAGGACGAAATGAGCTGGACATGTTGCTCGCATAGGGGAGGAAAAGCATATCTAAAAAATATTGACTAGGAAACCCGAAGGAAAGAGATCACTTGGAAGACCTAAATGTAGGTGGCAGGACAATATTAGGATAAATTTAAAGGGAATAGGAATGGCGATGATTGGATGGAGTTAGCACAGAATAGGGTTGTATGGCGGGCTAAGGTAAGCGCGGCAATGAACCTTCGAGTTGCATAAAATAGATAATGTTCCTTTAGCTAGCTTAGGAATTGTCTATTGCCATTGAGTAAGTAAGTAAATATTCAATAGATACATGGTAATAGTAATAGAAGTAACAGTATCTGTGGTGGCTAAAATAAAGGAACTTATACTATTTTGTGTGCAAAAAAAAGGGGAAGAATATGACAGTGACATCTGGTAATATCCTCAGTAAGTATCATAAGGAGCTGCACATTTTTCTGTGCACTTAACGGGGTAGCTCCTTTTCTTGATTGCTCAGCTCGTAAAATGGAACTTTATGTAGATGGAGGGAGTTGTGTTAAACAATGTTTACTATTCAAAACAACATAAACTGTCATATCAATATTGATTCTCAATGCTGTCGATTTTAATTTGCTCATGAAATGCAAGTTGCCTCATCATTATTCTGTGTTTTATAAATCCATTCGGTTTTAATATCGCACCGTTCCAGTATCCGCGGGTGTAGGTAGTCAGTAGTTTATAATAGCTTACGCATTTGTGTGTTATTGTGAAGCTGTGAATAGAATAACATTGTGAGGCATGAGGCATGGGCATGCCAACGTGTTGAGCCGACCTGTCAGCTCTTCCATCCATCATGCTACTTGTTACCATCCATTGTTCCGCTTTGTCACGCTATTCCTGTCTGCGCCGTCATGTAAGCTCTTGGTTTAATAAAATGAATTAGTTCCTCTGTATCCAACACTGGTATTATATTTACATAAACAACTCATAATCTCAAGCATTCACTGACGCTGTAAACATCATGACGTTGCTGTGCAATTTGACAAGGATTCAAATCTGGGATTATTCTCCAGGCATTGCTTTTCTCAACCTACTTCAGTGGTGAAACTGTCAGAAAGTTTTTGCAATAGGGTATTTTCTCATATGGTATACTATAGGCCTAATATTATGTGACCGAATAAGGCAAATGAAATAACATCTTGTACACGCCACACAGTTTTTGCCAGCTTAATTTGATACGGCAAGTACCGGATGATTCTAAAGACACTATCCATACAATTTTTATTGCAAATTAACAATTGTACTCATAGTTACCCCAAAATAGGACACGTATTTAATGCATTTCAATGTGACCACCTAGCATATCTAGACACAACCCCCAACGCTCCACTGCAGAGCGAAAAACTCTCTCCAGCAGAAGTGGTGTTATCTCAGAAGCTGCGGCTCTAATCCTATGTTTTAGTTGTTGAATGCTCTGGATCTTTACTTAGTAAATGTTAGACTTCGTTAACTCCCAGGAAAAGAAAGCCTACGGAATACCAAGCTCCCTACTACGTCTCATGCACTGAAGCTACGTGTGATAGTATCATCTATAGTATCATCTACTCTTTGCACAGTTTCTGGAGCATCTCTGGACGTTCTTCTTCTGCAACTCCACCAGAACCCGTGAATTTACTGACTATGTTTTTTTCTTTCTTTCTTCTAGCCAGCCAGTAGGTTCTGATTTCCTAAATCTACGGGTGAGGTCTGCCCGCGTTCCACTCAGGCGAGCAGGAACAATAGTTATTTGTTCTTCTTTGGTAGGCATTCTATCACATTACCCGCAAGAAAAAAGTAGTCAGTAAGTTTATCACTAATGGCCGGTTTCTATAAACTCGCGAATTACCTATGGGTAAATTATCCAATGGACTGAATTTACACAAAAATAACACCACACAAACACAAATAATTTAGAGATAGCAATCACATACACTTGTGGCGAGTTTCTAGATAAATGTCCTCTAGGTAAATATGAAAATGACAGAAAAAATGTTCCTACATACTCGGGCTAGATCTTTCCAAGGGTAAATCTTCGGGTTAATTTATCCTTTCATGGATGGCTGGATAAAATTTAACCTTTCATAGGATCAATAGTAATATTTAAACAATGAGAATCAAAGCCTTCTGAATTAAATTAACTATACAACTCCAAGGCCTTGCTCATTATATCATTGTAGGTTAAATGGAACTAATTTGTCCATGGATAATTTACCCATAGGTAATTCACTAGTTTGTAGAAACCGGGCATAAGTTGTGTAGTGACTTTAGAATCACCCTGTAAGGAGAGAAATTGGAGAATCTAACTTAGCTGTGTTTGGGTGGTCTTCACGAATGGCTAATGAGATACTGAATCGTAGTAACAGAAGTCAGCAACGTACTAGGCGAATCCATGGCATTGATTTAAAGTAAATAAGGATTTCCGGTTTGAGAAAATGGATGCAGGAAATCCATCAGATCCATTAGGGTTACACTATGAAAAATGAGAAGAGGATAATGATTTTCTGTTACCTGTAAATATTAAAATGGAAATGAAGTTTGCATTAACCATACATTGTACTTAGCTGAGGCTATGTTTTACCAGCTAATGCATATGTTGCGAAGTTTAGGTATGAAGACAAGTTATGGAATACCCTCATCGTATTCATCACCGATCACCAACACAACAATGAACATAATTATTATAACTGAAATTTATATAAAAATGAAGATCGTTCTTTTTTCCATATTCATGCCTTTTCGTAAAGCTTCACGCTAATATCTTAACAACAATATGTCATTTGAAAATTTTTGCCCAGCTTACGTTGAGTTACCGTAAACGCTAAAGTCACGTGACTGATGCTCTGCACATGCGTCAGTTTTTCGTAATGCTATAATGCAATATCTGAAAGTTTAACATGAAGCTTTTCGGCATTATACAAATATACTGAAAAACAGGAAATACTTCGTTTGAACATAAATGACGACTTGGTTATCCTACGGTCCTAGTTTTAAGCGACAGCCATAACACACTTCGTATGTCAGATTTGACAGCAGGCTTCTTGTTATTGTCATGACCTCGAATTGAGTACGAAAATTAGCAAAAAAAATCACGGCTTGAAAGACTGAGGATAGACTCGACCTTTATTCAATTCCTGGGCAGGCTTTGCTACAAAAAGCTAACTTCACCAATGCCCGCACTACAGGTATTATGATCTCTCGGAACACTATGAAATATTTCTGTGGTGCACGTTGCTTACAAAGGATGCCAGGCGGAGTGACAACACTGTCTTTGGTGTAGTGTCTCTTTTTCCCCTTTGCAACCTGTTACTGGAGAAATGTTAAAACTCATTACGACTCGCAAAAATAGTCATAGCTGATAGTTGAAAAGCGTTGTCCCCTCCATCCATTATATTAGTAGGCATGCACCAGAAAACCAATAGCCTCTGGAAGCCTTCAAAAATGGCTGAACGGTACGTAATAAAATTATTATTTCACAAATACTAACGGCTGTCTAAAAATAGTGTATGATACACATGGTAAAATGACTTCCTTTTGCTGATAGAATTGTTTGTTACACTTGCCCCTATGTGCTCGTTTCGCAAACACACCTACTCGCAATTTTTTGAAGTGAAACTTCTTTAGCCGCGCTAGAAGTAAATCGAGAGCTAATCCAAACTTGCGTTACGCACAAAATCGTCACGGAATTAGTGGGGCTGTGACGGAACGGACTGCACAGAAAACAATCAACTGAATGATTAGGCTTATCCAAAATTTAAAAAAACTAAAAATCCAAAGTTAAAAAATCCAAAAAATACAAAATCCAAAATACAAAAATTCAAGAAATAAACAATTCAAAGATCCAAAATTTAAAAATCCAAAATTAAAAAATCCAAAATTCCAAAATTTCAAAAGATCAAAAATTTAAAAAATAAAAAAGTCTAAAAGCCCAATATAAAAAATGTCCAACAATCCAAAATTGAAAAATCCAATAATCCAAAATTGAAAATATCAAAAAATTAAAACAAGTTTTATTTCTGTCACCTGGCATTCCACGCACATTTTTTTTTTTAAATTTCAGTTGAATAAAATCATGTTTTTAACACTTGTTTCATTTCTATTTGAGATATTGTGCAAATTTTACTTCGTGTATCTTGTGTTAGAAGTTCTTCTTTTAAATCAAGCTGTGTAAATAAGAATTCTAATCAAGGTATTCTGTAAAATTTATAAAACTTTTCACCTAATATTTGTTTATTTTAAATTTTAAGATAAATAACCGTAGATATGATGGGAGGAACAATATTTAAATCACGTTACATTTAGAGTAACATACTGTATCTATGCATGCTGTTTGGAACTGTAACCGCGGTGGAGCTAATTTCCTGGCAGGAAGTGCTGCCCCCGGCGGCGAGCGTGTGAAACGCAACGTATGACCTTAATCTGATCGTGTGAACTGTCAAATGGGGCGTGAGAACCGAAAACAAAAGACCACTACGCCACATAACAGATGCAAATGAAACATTATGGGCAATCTCTCTGAACAACTAATACTAATTGCGTAATGTAGATGTGTCTGGTTTCCCAACAGAGTGGTTCCATTTGCTCCATCTAGCGTTGCATTGTGCATTGTATTCTTGAAACACAATAAAGTACTGAATTTCCCCAATCAGCGTAAAACGTAATTTGCAAAGTAAGCGGTTATTGGATGTTTTCGTTGTTTAACTTTAAAGGAATGAAACACAATTTATAGTTAATTTCCCTGGGATATACTGCTCAGAACTTAAAAGTGAACTGAACTCCCGTTCCATTAAGGGGGGACATACTGCTTTCGATGCTGGAAAATAGGTGAAGTTTCTTTTTTTTTCTTTCTTCTCAGCAATGAATTGTTCTAAAGCCTTGAAATCTGGCATGCTCTATGTTGACTAGTTCTACAATTGCATACTATTTTCAGAATTAACTTAACTATTACAGTTTATCAAATTTTGTGCATTGAAGTGCTGTTTCCCCGATAGCTCAAACATTTATTAACACATTACAGTGAAATTTTGCATGAAAATATATTTGATATTATTGAACAACACTATCTAGAATCATTGATGTAACTTTAGAAGTTTATTTTTGTTAATATTTCTGATGTAAAAATTTCTAAAAAAATTAACAAGTGATGAATAATTTTTTTAAAAATATTTATACTGCAGATAATCCAAAGATTCTAGATTATGTTTTTATAAGATATATACAAATAGATAGAAAAGAATCACTCAGAAAGATTGGTATTTATGAAAATTATATTATAGCTGTTGATGAATGATTAAGGATCAGGTTTTTATCGATCACGAAGAAGGCATGAAGTCAATTTAATGAAAATTTTAACCCTATTTCGCTTAATTATTGAGTTATGAGCACCAAATTGTAATGATTTTAATTCCCTGTAGCATACACATTTTACGTCACAGAGCAAAAATCTCCTAATAAAAGTTGCTTGTCTATGTCCCCTCTGTACACAGGAAAAATATTTCGGTGTTATTAATTAACACCCTGTATATTGATTCAAGTAAGTTAAGACGAGGTATCGCATGTTCTTTTCACTGCATTGGTTATAAAAGCGGATTCTTACTGTCTTGTCATAGACGCTTGAAGCAACGAGGAAATCGAACTGACTAGGTTATACTGGTTTCATATTCTCTCGTAACATGTAGCGTAATCATTCACAATGGATCTTGTCGTTATGGTATGGTACAACAGTAAACCAATTCCAAATTCAGCAAGTACGTGCTAGGGACCATGTGTTGGGTTGAACTGACGGAGGAAGAGAATGAGGTCGATAGTAATTCACCGTCTTCACAAGTCACTGACAACATGGTGCTTGATACAATTCCAATTACCAGTACGTTACACGAATTCTGCAGTTCTGGTATTGTAATACCTCTGGCAATGATATGTTATATGCATCAAAATCATGTTGTAGTGAATTATCATAGTTGTAGTTTAACCTTATAAGTTTATTTATTTATTTATTTGCACTGAAGCATATACAAACACGAAGTACAAAACCATTACAGATCAATTCTAGAGTGATAGGGAAAAGCGAATAAGTCAAAATTCAAAAGTTTCAGGAATGACAAAAAACAATTTATTTCTCCAGTATTTTAACAATATTTAGATCGGTCTACCCATATATTTTTACACAGTATCTTACTTATAATATGTAAAAATATCTGGGTGGACGGATCTAAATATTTTAAAAATTCTGTGAAAATAAATCGTTATTTGTCTCTCCTAAAACTTTGGAATTTTGACTTATTCGCTTTTCCCTATCACTCTAGAATTAATATTATACTGTAATCATCAGAATGCTATAGCTATTGCAGGTGATTCAAGAAAGTCAATAATATAGAAAAGATGTTTGGAGAGTGAGTTAGTTAAACACTTTACAATCTTTTTGGAGGAGTATAGTGAGTTGGTGCCGACACCAACAGGCGGATTGAATACATCGCCTATTCCTCTGAAGATGCCCATCACAGTCATGGGCGAAACGTCAAGCATTATTAACCTGAGAACACAGCCCAACAGCCCGGAAGTTTATAACCTACTAGTATTTGATACTCTTTTTCAAAAGTTGTCACATTTGTCAATCCCTTCCTGTCGAATTTTGAATGTTTAGTTTTTAGAAATCTAATTTTGCAGAAGTAAAAAATTCTCACTAAGCAACATAAACTCATTATTTTAATTTCTACAAAAATTAGCAACCATCTCTTAGGAACAGAAGTGAGACAAGAGATCACACCTGACGGTAGTTTTCCAAAAGCATCGAACGAGTATTACTTAACCACAATGAATATAAGCTATAGTTCCTTCTCTTGAGGTCTATAACGAGAACAATGGTTTTACTTTCTTTCTGAAGGAAGAATTTGCATTTAGACAAAGAAACTTAACCTTTGGTCAAAATTCAGCATGTAAACCACTCAACCAGTAAGAATGTTATAATCCAAAGGTATTTCTTAAGTTCCAGAAATGAACTTTATGAGATTGTGTGGGGGAAGGGGGAAATGTCTGTCTGTCTGCCTGTCTGCCTGTCCGTGTGTCTATACGTGCGATAATTCATATACGCTTTATAGGATTTTCATGAAACTTGGTACACGCATTTATAACGTCCATAAGAAGAAGCCTATTGATATTGGATCAATCGGTTGACCGGTACCGGAGTAATGGCCAATTTAGTGACTTTTATGGTAATAGGCCTACATTAGAAAGAATTTATCAAATTCAAATCAGTTCTCATAACAACATATTGTTTTGCAGAGTTCATATACGGCTTTTGAAGTTCCAATACAGGTAGCTTTGACAAATAACCCACACATTCCTCCACATATGCTTATCAAACTGGACCTTTGTTATTCCGTAAGCCCTGCTTAATGAATCGATCTGGAGCTTAACTAGAAATCGATTACAAAAATAACTTATTTTGTGCATATCATAATTGCAATTATCAGAAGCATTCTGGTACTTTGTTATATCAGTTTACCTGATTTTATTTACTTATTTACTTACTTTTACTTAATTGTTTGTGTGTTTTTTATTAATTTAATTTAATAATAATGAACATTACAGGTATAAAACCCAATTACAATGTCCATGCCAAAAATACAATGCATACATACAAAATAATTAAAACATAAGATACAAATGATAAGAATACATAAAAGATAAAAATACACAACGAAAATTTACACCAATTTAATTCATCGTGTCCAATAAATTTTACTTACTAGCATTTTATGATAACTTATGTTTTGATATATTGCTGTTTGATTTCCCGTACTCGAAATTACATTAAATATTAAATGTAATGATGGATGTGTGATTACTGTAATGAAAGGCAATGCAGGTGTAGCTCGCTTTGTAGTTCCTCTGTGCACTTGATATCTCTACACGAAAAAACACTTGACAGTTCTGCCAGGAAAGGGAAACGCATGACACCATGAGACAACAATTAGGGAGCCGTCGAGGAATTTGATTTAAGTTGGCAGCACTTGCACATATTAGACTGTGAGAGTTATAGCGCCCCATAAAGCAGTGTGACAAGCCATAAAATTAGGAGAATTTCATTTGAGGGGAATGTCATCTCTGCAAACGGGACATTTGCTTGATATGGGAGGTAACAAGTAACAATTTCATTTCACTTACACGCCTAATTTATTTCCACTTATACTGCACTAAAGTAACAAATTGAGCTGCGTAATAATGGATTGTTTGAATCATTAAATCCCTTGTACGCTCAGCTGAATCTAGAATCCAGAGAGAACGTTCTAATAATTATTGCCACATCATATTTCATCTTTCAAATAATAATATATCTTAGCGAAAACCTTTCAGTTGCATCGTATATGATTTCAGAATTATAGCTGCATTAATTCAAACATCGCTATTACCTAATTATCTTAAAAGCCTTTTATGCATTCAAACCGTAATAAACCGCATCGGAGTTCCCCGTTCGTTGTAGATGTGCTAACGCCTAACGCTAGAATACTTTTTTTCATTAAATTCTATGGTGATAATACTTAATAGCCCTTTAATATGTCACTATACTCTTACTATTATCATAGGTAATCCCACAAGAGTTTACGAGTTTATAGATGATGAAACTCGTAAACTCGAGTTGGATTTATAAAGACTGTTCCATGAATAAAAATGTAACTGATTATAGAAATAATAATTACTTTCGTGCTTTGTTATATAACAACAAAACTAACAGCTGCGAGATCACGGCATATTAAGAATCAACAATTCATAAATAGATTCGAGTTACCATGTTGTGACCAATGCTACCCATGGTGCATTAATACATAGTCAACCTAATTCAGGTAAGTTAACAACAGAACAGAATAAAATCACACGAACTGGCTTGCATCGAATCGAAATTATGTCTTTAATCATTGTACATTTATATTATTTCAGTTTCGAAACAAGTTATGCTGTATAAATAATGCGTTTTTATTCTGCTGAATGGCAGCATGTGACGAAGTAATCACCGCACATTGATGCCTTACGTGTTCAGCAACGAGCTGAAGTTTTATCAGATGAAATTGCATCCTTAAAATCCGTTCGTGATTGATCTATATCCCAGGAATTGCTAAACGTTACTGGCCAATATCAAACAGGCGGCGATGAGTGGAGTAGTCTATAAGAAACTAGATCTATTTCTGTGTGAACACAAATACTGTAATTATAATACTTCTTCATAGACTACAGAAAGTTATGTGGGCTGTATGTCTGTTATGTATAAATATGCACCCACGTCATAATATTCTTCCTATAGGCCTAGATTACGAAATATTAATCGTTGAATTATGTCAATTGGTAATGACAGTACCTTATGGGTATGTGACAATTTCATTAAAAATATGGACCAAAACTCAGAGTGACATGTGACAGCGGGAGAATCAAATCTGCATGCTGTAACTTTTTTGACAAATACACACCACATTCATATTATGGAGACTCCAGGGACTTGGATAAAATGACATGTGCCAAAGTGGAGGAACTTTGGTCAGGTAATTTAAATTTAACCATATTTATCGATTCCATTACCTTCATCAATTGGATGCGAGTCGCATAGGCTATTCGTATGGCCCTAAACGAAATTGTATCTAAAATCATATTGCTGCGGCAGAAGACGTAGATTCGTTTTTAACATTTGAAGTGTATGAATTATTAATTATGCAGGACTGTTGAATGCCCCAAAATGAAATGGAATATGGACATGATACTAGACATAAAAATTTATTACAATTTCCAGTACATAGATTAGCTGTATTTGAAAGATGTCCTAGATACATGGGCATGAAAGCATACAATCATTTGTCAGAAGAAACAAAGCAATTGATGACAAACAATTTAAAGCAAAACTAAAAAAAAAAATATTTTGGAGGAAGCTTACTATTCAATAGGTGAATTTTTTCAGGACAAAAATGTATAATTTGTATGATTATTTAAAATAAAAAAGGTTTTACCTCATATTTTACATTTTTCAAAATCTGTATTTGTAGTACTAGTATTATACCATTGTATTGTCTTCTTCTTTTTCTTTTTCTTTTTACGAGTCACCAGTTTACCAGCTTTCAAGCTATTTTGTAATGTTTTGAGACAATAAATTACTTACTTACTTACTTACTTACTTACTTAGCTCACTACTTAATCAGTTTCTGGTTGAAGAGTGATGCTTTCTTTTGTCTGTTTTAGATTGTAATTTATGGGTAGGCTATTCTTATACAAACTTAGGTTAGGGGATCTTAAACCTTCAAAGTTTATAAATATAAATACGTAGTATTTTTGCGATTTTAAACACAAATTAGTCTAAGTTCCGCTTCATTACAAGAGTTCATTGCGAAGACGATAGGTAGGGAATGTTTATCTTGCTACGTGTCCGGTTATTCCTTGCCGGAAAGTGCAGTGTCAAAATCAAACGAGTCATCCTTAAGGCGAAGAATGCAAATATTTCACTGCAGATGTTAAAATATAAAATATTACCAAACACGCTAGGAGACTAAGCCAATGTTATTCAAGATCTTAGATGTCGAAGAGCCGTCTGTACCCATCAATAGCCTCTATGCAATTTATTTTCCTCACAAGGAAAAATCTCGAGTACCATTGTTGGTTGTGCGACATTGCCGCTCTCTCAACGTAATTAACTCTGTAATTGGCTCACACAAGCATCCCGTGCTTTACATTGAACACGCTCTGTTGTCGTCCAGTACTTCGATCTTTTTGAGTAGGCAGTAGCCTACCATCAGGGGTGATTAGTTCTGAGGGAATGAGGAAGCCTATTATCCAATATAATATGAATCGGGAAATTAAAAATTTTGCAGAATCCGTAAAAAATAATATTACTTTAGCGCAAATAATTATGAATGAAGGAGCATAAGGGAGTAAAGAAAGACTAAGATAATAGAAAATTTAGTACAAATAATTTTGAATGAAGGAGCATAAGGGAGTAAAGAAAAACTAAGATATTGGAAAATTTAGTACATTCTGTAGAAATAAAATGTTATGCCAGCTCTTCTTTACTATTCGTTTATTCAAACCTTAGTCATCCTATAGCTAATAGGCATGTAACAGGGAGTAAAATATTTAAATTAAATTAATTTATTTGTCCTGAAAGAGATCAGGTATTCTCTTCCCCTCTACCAGGATTCCAAAAACTACAATATAGGAAAAATAAGCAAAGAAAAGAAAATAGCACTGACACTAAAATTATTACATAACTATTACAATAATAATAATTAAAATTACAATGAAAAGTATGGAATAATAGTAAAAATTAATACTAGCAGTTATGACTTTTTATTGTTATTTACATCCTCTATTCAGTTAGAGCTAATACGTTTTTATGTACAAAACGATATTCCTGAATCAGTTAGGTATCCAAAAAGTTTTCGATTGAACTGTCTGAAATATTGATAGTCCCTATCTATATTAATAAAAGGAAGTGTCTGTCTGTATGTCCGCGATGTCCAGCGAAATCTACTGAACGCAGAGATCTGAAATTTTAAACATATGTGGACTGAAGGGCCGGAAAATGCACCTCGAAGCCGGAATTTTAATGTTTGCTTCCGTTAGTGAGTTATGAGTGAAAAACGGGCAAAAAACGTGCATTTTTTGCGTTTTCGAAGCATCAGTTTTCAGTATATTTCAATGTCAAATCAATTACAGTAGGCTTTGGCTATTTTTGTCATACATAAAACCATCGCGGTGGCTTGAATGTTGTAGCTCACGCTGGTCGATTCATTTGTTTTTAATGTCAAGGCACGCAGACATATGAAATTTTCAACCTACACCGAAGAGGATTATTATTATTATAAGTGGGATAATCAATATAGGCCAAAATATGGTTAAAACGTTGTTCGATTTGGACGAAACTCACTATACAGGGGTTTTCTGGGCCAAGGACCTCGAATCTGAGGTCGCTTTTACCAAGCGACGCTATCTAATCGTGATATGTACTCCACGCAATTTAGGTGTTAATAAATATAATGATTTAACTATTATGCTCTTAATTTTTAATTTTTGAAATAATTATCGCGGGCGAAGCCGCGGGCACATGCTAGTCATTCATAAGCAAGAGTTCCATAATCGAATTGTGAAAATGGTGAACGAAGAGGAGTAAAGAGCTGTGCGGTGGGATGGTATTGATAGTGTTAAGTCATGTCGTGAACGGGTGTGGAAATTATGATGAGAGGCAAGGGAATTAAAGCGTGATGATTGTATGAATTTGAGGAGAAGCAGAAGAGGGCGAAAACCAAGGCGTGTATGGAGTCGAAGCTAGATTAATACTTCGACAGAAGCAGTGATATTTACAGTAATATGGGTGGATCGTAAGCAGGCCATAACTTATTGTAAAGGCCTATCAAGACATACTATATAAGACCTTACAACTCAATACAATAATAAAGTAATAACAATAACAAAGTGTAATATAATAATTTTGCCTGATTACTAACTAAAGTCTCGGGCTCGATTCCTGGCTCTACCATGGAATTTCCCTTCGGTCAAGGAACGTATGGTATTCCATGGTATTTATAATCACTAATCAGGGTTGGTGTTATTCTTAGGTGTATGTTACATACAGGCTTACTAATGCGTAACACTTATACCAGGAATATAAACAGCCGAGGATAAAAAATTTACTAATAATCCCTGCGTAAAATACTAAATGAGTGTAATACTTTACACAGCCCAACATCCTTGTATGAACTTGACGTAAATAATAAAGATGGTCGATATGTCCTTTGGTAGATATCTGAGATTGAATTCTGAGGTTATGCATCCATTCTTAAGATAATATATTATTATGAAACATTCTGAGCTATTTTTGCGGAATTATTAACATTGTTTCTTGTTTGTGGGCTATATTTTCTTAAATGATCTATTATTATAGCTTTCCGAAATCAATTTAATGAAATACTGAAACTTTATTTTCACACGGCAGACGACATATTGCTGTTTGTTCGCTGCTCGGAAAGATGGCGGCACTAGCCCACGTGTTTCCTTTACTGCCGCGGGCGAGAAATGTCGTCTCCAGCATGACGAGTTTCACATTCGAACCCGACATAAGCCTCAGCCGGGTGATCAACCAAACAACCGTTCAATGCACTTTTAAGCAACTTTTATACTAAGGCTGTAAGTGATATTATAGTGCATCCAGACCGAAGTCAGCTGAAAATATTCCCTAAGGGACCAGAGGTCGCTGGAAACACAATAAAGTTCCAGCAAGTTAAATGTAATAACAAGACAATTTACTGATGTACGTGATGATAAAAGCAAGGACGACTTGGGTGAAATATTGAGTTCTACGCTGCAAGGAGTTTGAACAGCCCTGCCCTGCTTTGAATTCAGCACTCAACAGAATCAACTTCGGAATTCCAACTCAACTCTCCACAGATTGGATGCAGCTTCTCTTATTCATAAGATGACAGAGTGTACCGAACCCGGAGATAATCGCCAAACAAGTCCTCTTCAAGTGTTCTTCTCTGAAAACTTGGCACATTCCGTTATATTAGGCCTATACTATACTAGAGTATGTGACCCATTAATGAGTCTATGGAAATATAGTACTGCATGCGTTGAATTTTAAGTTCAAATCCTCTGAATGGTCTATCTGAATAGTGTTTTGTGGTGTTTCCCTACTCGCAGAGGTGAATTCCGGATTGGAATTTACTTACGCTTAATTTTAGAATAGATATTGAAATGAAGACATATAAACAAATTCAAATATGCCAAAGAAAGGTGGAAAGAAAAATCCTAGGAATAACGTGGACAGAAAGAATCAGGAATGACGTAGTAAGAAGAAGAACACAAATAACAGACGCAGGAAATGCCAGCAATTACCAAAAGTGGAGATGGGCCGGACACATCATGAGACAAAACCCAAATCGATGGACCCACAGAGTAACGACATGGGATCCAAGGACGGGAAGGCGAAAAGTAGGACGACAGAAGACACGATGAGTAGATGAACTAAGGGCAACTTTCGGCTACAACTGGACCACATCAGCTAAGGACAGAGGAAAATGGCAACTCCTATTCAAGAAGTCAATCCAGAGAAACAACACAAGATGACGACAACACAACTACAACAGAAAAAGGACCCAGTGCACGATGGATAATGAAAGACTAAAGTAGCAGTGAAAAGTGTTTAGAAGAGAGAGACTAAAGACTGAACCAGAAGCAACATTAGGAAGATCCCTCCCGGAATGGCTAACCGGGATGGATAAAATCAAGCCACTTCTCCCAGGAGAGAGGTCCGTGCCCCACGGGGACTTAAGAGATAATACTAATACTAATACTAATTGAAATGAAGAAGTGGGAAATTTCCTTTGTGGGTTCAGGATTGCGTGTTGCACAGTCCTTTCATCTCCATTCTGCGGAAGGCAATTGCAAACCACCGCGGTAGCACCTTGCCTGTAGTAAACCGTGGATGGGTTGTGAGTCTCATTCCATAATTTGGCCCCCGGAGCAAACCAGCCTTCGGTATATTATGTAACTCATCAACATTCTAACGAAATATATTATTCTCAATTGAACTGTTGATATGAAAAGGTCAGTAAACGTATATAATTTAAAAAATCAACTGCGACTCCGTTAATATTTAAATCCCTCTGTGTTTTGTAATTTTCAATGTGACTGTAGCCTACGTGTCGCAAATACATACCATTATTCCATTATATTCTGCACCTTCACAAGACTATGTAGTCGCCATTATGCATTACCATGGATTTCTGACAATTCGCTGCTACATTATTCGATAACAATATCATACCAATTTAAAAAAGAATGACACGTTCAGAATAGGAATGTGAACGAGGATCGTTGTAGGCGCCGAAGCAAGCGTTCCAGACTTAAGCATGGGTTTAATGAAATCGAGTGTGAGAAAAAGAAAGAAATAATTAGTATTTCTTTCTTTGTCTTAGTTTTACCTCTCCCTTTTAGGATTTAAGCGACCCAAGCCGCCCGGGCGCCTCTAATTCTATAAGATTTAAATACTTGACGGATATTGCAGAAAATATCGTGTTTCTGTAGGAGCCAGTAAATTGAAAAGCAACAGAAAGAAAGGCGATTTCAGGCAGATTTTTTTTATGGCTGTCAGTAACTCTCCGGCCCCATGAAGTAGTGTGCCAGAAATTGATGCCCTGCTAAGTTTTCTCTAAACTTCAAGAAAAGCAATACTGTAATTGTGTATCCCTTTTAAAATTACATTACTGTATCTTGTAGCCTATTATTCGCCGTTATAGAGCAAGTTGATGGCATTGAATATAAATTCATAATATATTGTTTAGTACATACTTGCTGAGTGTCGAGACACATTTTATAAGTCAAGTTAGTACTTATAAACGCGCGCCTTTTTTATTGCGAAACATGACAGATTATGTGGAAAAAACGAATAAATATGCGAAATGTTGCCTCCTGTTGACTATAGAAACATTTTCTATCGCCCTTTCCCCCTTTTTAGGGTCCATTGTTATATTTTTGTTCCACTCTGCTCAAAACCCCTTCCCTCTTTTTTGTTATACTTTTTATGTTCCTTTTTAAACGGTACTATTATTTATCTTTCTAACAATTTTTATTGCAATTTATAATACTTATATCAATCAATAATCACGTATCGCTAATATTGGTTCCAATTTTACTTGGACTATACTTATTTAGGTCTAATTGTTTATTTATTCTTTAGCTAACGGTCCAACTTCCAATGAATTCTTTCTCAACTTGCAGTAAACATGGTATGCATAATCACTAATCAGTTCTCAATACTGTCCACAATACCCAAAACTTTTCTTTAACACCAAGGTTTTATAACTGCATACTGTCCACATCCAAAATTTTATTATAAATTTTCCTGGCTCAAGAATAAAAGGATTATGTCAAAACTGATGGAACTGTTATACAACGCACTGTTTTAAATTCAGAAAATTATGCGAAAAACGCTAATACGAGCACCCAACAACACATTTCCAGCTCGAAGAATGAAATGAACAAGATAGTAGGCCTATCTTAAAACAGGTAAGTCCTGATAGCATTTATTGAGCAATAATAGGAATTTAATATATATTTGTGAGAGTCTTAAACAAAACAATTTCTCGGTGAACTAGTGCCTTCTTATTATCTTTTCTCTCAATGTGGAACCTTTTCCCCTCAATTCCCTTTAAAAATCGCATCTGAAAATCCTAATCCTGCTGATAATGAAAGTAGAGCTTAACGAGAAAATATTGAGGGAATTATTGCATTATTTCACATTAGGTGACTGGCCTCTCGACAAATGGCTACCGTTAATTGAGTTCAGAAAAATATGTAAGGGAGCACGTCCGGGAATATCACACCATTTTTACTCAACCACACTCAAGAATTCCATTCATTTCTATGTCGACTCTAACGTGAATGACCCGGAAACATGAGGGTGTTATTATGCCCCCTTTATGAATGTTAATGTCACATTATTTAGTAGATAATAGTAGACGGGAATGGTGCAAGACAGGTCCTGTCATTTAGTGTGTAGGACAAATCGGCGTAATGGAAGTAACGAAAAATAATTTTCGTAAATTGCAAATTTAATTTGAAAGCTTTTATATTGCAACCACGTCAACTGAAATGGGTAAAATTGGCTCTACAATTTGTGTGAAATGACTGTTGCAATTGTGTGAAACATTTACGTATTGTATGTTGGAATGGTACATAAATTTTAGCATAGTGGAAATGCTAGACCTATGCAGAGAACAGATTATTTTACTACAGAAACGCACTTTCAATAAACAAGTGTTATAAAGTACACTTAATAGACATCTGAATAAATATTTACTGTTTAGAGATATCAACATCCCTTTCATTAAAAGCAATACTACATTATAATCCTGCAAATGTATGTTGTGAACCCATTTTTTTCTTAAAACTTGTATCTAGCATAAAAACTGAAAGGTTCGTACTAGTCATAATAAACAAAACAAAAAAAATCATGTCAAGATCCACAGCTTTAGGCTTAAAGATTTGAGAATAAAAAGTAATGACAGTAAACAAATATTTTATACAAAAATATGTTTATGAGAAAAACTAAAATGGAGAATGAAAAATGTTTTCTTAAGACTATTGCATTCATACGATGCGTAATTCGATATTGACCAATAACATTTAGCAACGCCTCGGATATCGATCAATCACGATCGTTTATCAAGGGTCGCAAGGTTGCAATTTTACGCGTATCTGATAAAGCATCAGCTCGTTACTGGACATGTAGATGTAAATATGCAGTGATTGATATGTCACATATTGCTACTAGTGAATAGAATAAAAAGCACAATATTTTATACAACCTAACTTACTTGGAAAATTAAGCATTTTAATTGCAGGTTGACTAAAAACACAATTTCGATTCCGTGGAAGCCTGTTCGTGTGTTATTATTCTGTTCTGATTAATTCTGGTTAATTTTTTTTATCCCCACTGTTGGCAGCTTTGGTTAGTTTCTGGTATCATATTTAACTGTTCGATCTTTTGGTATGCCGTAATCTGACAGTTGGGACAATGAAAAACTGAAGTAAGAAAATAATACTTATCCTTTACATAATGTGATACAATTTATTCATGGGATAGTCTTAATATATACCACACGACATTACGAGTTTCTACATACACATTTTCTCACGCTTCCCGTTTTCGAATCTAACGATAAACTCGTGATCTCTCGTGGGATCATCTATGGTAAGTTGTGTAATGAAGTCAATGGTCTTTTTCAATACAAGTATCTTACTTTCTTATAAGTTACCGTCGCTATTGTGCTTCTATTCTTGCTGAAAGTAGACATTACATTGATTTAAATTATGAATTATTATTATTATTATCATCATCATTATAAAGGTTATTTTAATATTATGTACCATTATATATTTATTTCCGTGGCTTCATCAGTATTATTATTATTATTATTATTATTATTATTATTATTATTTTGACTATAACACAATATAGGCCTATATTTGAACCAATCGGGATATTGTGGACAACTTTTTAGCTTCCATGAACGAAAATGTAGGCCGTCATGTAACAAGAAAAGTGTAATGTATAAAGTAAACATACAAAAAGAAAATTGTATACCAGCGGTATTTAGAATTTATAAAACTTATTCACAGTTATATCAATTATTAAAAGTAGGTATGTCGGCCGCTGTGGTGTGGATGACAGTAGCGTGCCGGCTTCTGAATCTGAAGGTCGCTGTTTCAAACTCGGCCGCGGTCGATGGATTTTTCGGAACTTTAAAGTCCTGAGTAAGAAATACCCCGGGAGGGACTATAAACCCAACTGTAATGGACCTTAAAGAACTCCAAACCTACATTAGGCCTCTGTACCATATTCCAAGCTCTTTTAGTTTCCCAACATTGTCGTAGAGGCAATGGGCATACCACCTATCCCTCTGTCCTCCATGGGAAAATAAGCGTAACTAAATTAACTAAACCATCCTTCGGTAATTAAAGTTCCGCCAGAAAGCCCCTATTCCTTGTGCGAATTAGAAAATAGTTCAATTCGATTTGCGTAGAATCTCGAATTGGTTTTATTTTTTGTTGCTTGGGAACATCTAAGAATAAGTCTATACCCGTTAAAACCTTAATAAATGTAAAGCTTAAAAGAAAGGCAATAAGAATTTATTGGCACGTCATCAAATGATTCCTACGACATTTGTTGTCTTGTGCAAAGGATTTCATGTGTGCTAAGCGGTTTTGTTTTATAGTAAATTTCATTTTATCACAAGGTTGCCTGAATATTATTATGTCAAAGAGCTTATTGTAAAATGAAGAATAAAACTTTGATACTGTTTGAAAAGTAGACGAAGAAAAGTTAAAGCCTCTAAAATTATAACGATATTACAATATAAAAAGTTCGATTGAATAACAGAAAGTCAGAGAAGACTGCAGAAGAAACGGACGACAATATAGCCTACTATAAAAATGTTTTCACTAAAGCCGATTTGTTACACAGAAAAATGAAACAAAACTTACAACAAAAACGTTCCTCAAAATTCGTAATAGAATTATACACGGAAGTAAAATAACATAAGAATGTAACAGCCATCACACAATTAAAGAACACTAAAACTTAATTATCTTAAACTATTTAGACAGTTCTTGAAGGCAGCTGGCTCTTGATAAGTTAAGATGTTCAGGAGTAATTCATTTTGTACCCCAAAGAACGAGTCAACTATCAAAGCAATTCTAGCAAATATTTTAATATTCATAATTAATAATCTATTTAAACTTGGATATTTTATATTTGCATTTAGAAAAGTGAACGTATTGTTATTTCACCTAAAATATGATTAATACAAATCTTAACACGTTTATGTGAAAACGTTTGTGCAACATGATTTTCAGCATTTATTTAATATGTTGTGAAAAATAAAAATAATTGGTCTTAACTATAATGTTCACAACAGTTTATTTCCTCTCTAATTCCAATTTTAATGCGTTATAGGCCTATATTTATGCGTATATGTTTTACTATTATATACAGGCCTATATCTTTTATTATTAGCCTATAGGTAGCCTACTCCACAATGTATGTTATAAAAAAAGCTTCTCAATTATAATGGAACATCTGTTGCATCCCGAGAGACATGTATTGTAGTTTCCACCTGTGCAGGGATATGAAATATGGGCACAAATGGATTCAATATTGAATTCAAATAAAAAAAATAATTTATTGTATAAGGGTTATATCTAAGGTTATGTAGCCTAGTGAATAATTTTCAGCCATAATATGCTACTTTCAATACTTGTTCATGATAGATTTTTGAATCAGAATTGTAAGCACTAGAAGCATGATAATATGATCAGACACAAAGCCAATTACGTAAAATTGTTTTTTTGGCCAAAGCCCTACGCTTATAACTAGGGGGCGGATTTCTATGACCTAAAAAATAGGATATATGCATGCATTTATGACCTAAAATCATTAAAATATGACCAATAAAATTTAAAATATGATTTTAAACTTACACATTGTGTATATTTTTTAAGTTTCATTTCAATACATCTTATTAAAATATAGTGTTCATTATTTAAAACATATGTTAATTCTCAAAAAGTATCATTATAATGCAAAATTTACAAAATATGATATTAACTTCAAAATTTCTTTAATATGCACACAAATATGCCAAAAATATGACCTAAATATGCATATTGATACTAAATATGCTACAATAGTTGAAAATTTCCTAAATATGCAGTTATATGCACAATAAAAGCCTTTCCATTTGCACCAGGATGCTTAGAATCGGGTTTAAATTAGTCGGAAACCTGAAATAATGCAAAGGGGAAAAATATGACATGTCATAGAAATCCGCCCCTACGTGTGATCTAACGGTATTACAATGAATCAATTACGATACAGATTATCAGTATTATTTGGTGTGGTATCGATTATTATCGTACACGGAGCGATCTTGAAACCTTGAGAGTAGCAAATTAAATTGCGTAATAAACAACCTGTATTTAAAATAAATAAATAAATTATTCCTTTTAATTTTAATATTATACTAAATTTAATTCATTTTGAGTAGTAAAAATCAGACGGTTTCAAGAAAACGACCAAGGAAAAATTTCGACTTGATCAGATCAGCCATCTGTCGCAGAAGACAAGAACTACGAGCACAGTTGATTGCGAAAGGCAGCCGTCTCCGTTTGTTTGAGTGAATCTAATATCTTAAAACTTAAAATTTAGTAATGGTCAAACAAAAACAGCCGTATACAACTTGCCCACAATGGCAATTAAGATAGGCCTACTAGTATGAAAATGATTAAACTCGCTTTGCTTGTTTCATAAATATATTTGTATCTTAATAAGTGTCATTATAGGCTCATTGCATAATGTACTAGTTTTAAGAGGCATGAAAAAGAAACAGCACGAAGACAATAAGCAACATCAGTATTTAAAAGAAGCGTAAATAAGAAGAGAGATAAGATTTCTATTTACATTATTATTATTATTATTATTATTATTATTATTATTATTATTATTATTATTATTATTATTATTATCATTATTATTACCATAATATAAAGCCACATGGCTGATTGGCTGACTCACTCACTCACTAACATTAATGTTTGCTAGCTTCCAGATGAGCTAGAAACTTGAAATTTGGTACACATATAGCTTTTAGGCTTTAAACCACAGGAAAATTCCAAAAAGTTTATTTTTTAATTTTTAGCCCTAAAAAACCCCAAAAAAGGGGCTTGGTTTCCATGGCAACGGTATTATCGAACAGTGTTCACATAGGGCTCTGAAAGGCAGTACAGCAGACTAAATACAAGCACTCTATCTTCCATAAATCTTTTAAAAAAATCATTTCCCGAGTATCGCAGTGAGGCTTTGGAGGCGGAGCCCCCAATGAGCGACGCGAGCCTTTATTATAAAACCCTAATATTGAGAACGAACGAATCTTTCTCACTAATTTGGTAATCACGATGTTTTAGACTGATTGTGTGAAGATTGCAAGATTATTCACAAAGGGAGTATGCACAAAAAGTGTATACTATCAGCACATGTGCAGCATTTCCTTTGTGTTCGGTGTATTCTATATCCTTAATCTTTCTTTGCTTACCTTGCTTCTGTTTGTGGTGGGAAGTCTTATCGCGAGCTAACGCGGAAATTAATCCAACTCCGTGTTTTGTTGGTTTCCATGGAGGTGCTGAACAAAGCAAGAACGATTCTGTCGTACGAGATAACTACGAAAGATGTTCCCTATTTATTTTAGACTAGGAGTTGCCCGCAGCTTCGCTCGCGTGGATTTCATAATTTCATAGAAAAATCCTTTCTTTGTATTCCTAACTTTGATTATAGGTGTAAAATTAATCAGTAATATTGTAAATGAGAAAATGTAATAATACTATAATGTTTCACCATATAAACTTTAAACCGCTTACGGCCTATTTGCGTTATACTCGTAGATATTTTACGGGTTGAATTTTGGGAAATGCTTACATGGTTCATTATTTATGTTAAAGAGTATGTGTTAAGTTCCAAGAAAATCAGATTTAAAAGTACTGTTCCCCGTACAAATATTTATACCCCCGTTCCCCCTTTACACCCTCTAAGGAATTGATTTGAAAAATAAAGTAAATGCTTAAGTTATTAATTATGTATTAGAGCACTTTTACCAAGTTTTAAATACGGTATATAGAACAATTAAATAACGATTTGCCATGAAAATTTTAATCACCTTATGACTCTAATAAGTGTAGAATTTTTAAATAATCCTTTCCTTATTCTTTCTTATTAACCTTTGCAGCGAACTACACGTTTAACAAGAGGTACTAGTGTACACTGTGTGGCAGAGACAGGAAAGCACGGCAGATAAAGGCCCGGTCAGTAATGTATAGGCCTTCGCATCAACCAATATTCATCCTTGGCCCGCAAACGAATCTTTCAACTCATCGCTAACATTTGAGCTTATTATGCAAGCAGTCCAGGGCTCAAATCCTGGTGGGGACCTGAAGATATCATGGAGGTCGTGGCGGAACTATCTGTAATGGTTCGTAGCTTGTGACTCAAGTAAGTTCCTGGGTCGTGATTCAAATCAGTTCGTGGATCGTGACTCAGTTCAGTTCGTGTTTCAAGTCAATTCGTGACCTGTGACTCAAGTTAGGTCATGGCTCTCGATTTAAGTCAGTTCGTGGCTCGTGACTCAAGTTAGTTCGTGGCTTGTCACTCAAGTCAGTTTGTGACCCATGACTCAAGTCAATTCGTAGTCCTTACTCAAGCCAGTTCTTGGCTCGTGATTCATGTCAGTTCTTGGCACGACACTCAAATCAATTCGTGGCTCGACACTCAAGTAAGTTCATGACCTGAAGTCACTGGTGGTTCCCGACATTTTAATATTTTCAAAAGCAACTCGGAAAATTTCGCTAGTCTCCCTAGCTGCGGTAGCTAAGGTTATGCTGCGTGGGAGCCGTGGCGTAGAAGACTGCGGATTCGAGTCCCGCCTCGGGCATGGATTTTGTGTGCGTTACAAAATAGTTAAACAGAAAACTGCAAACAGATAAACGGATCCAAGAGCAATGTTTCAGAAAAATTGGCTATTGGCCGGCAAATAATGGTTTTAAATTAAAAAAAAAAAATATATATATATATATATATATATATATATATATATATATATAAACTATGGTTTGCTGTAATTACTAATATAACACTTTCGCTGTGCTCCTTTGCTGTGTGGCAAGTCTTTAATTGTTGTTTGTATCAGGTTTGAAATTGTATTCTAGATTAGTCATTCATACCCAAACAAACATAAACATACAACTTACAGAGATTCTATGGAAGAGCTGTCTGAAAAGAGTAATTATTTTAAACACTCTGTAGGTAAGCCAGGTTGAGTTGAGTGGGAATAATAACTATTAACAGTATTAGCGTGTAGTGAATGTAATGCAACTGTAATTTAAATAAATGTAATTACAGAGCATGCCTGGTGACCACAGCGGTATGTTAAACAACGCATTCCCCAGCAATTGAATTCCTAGAAATCCCACTGTTCTTAGCGCATGCGCTTTATATGAAAGGAATTCAAATTACTCAGGAAATCAGTCCACCCAGAATCTAACTTATTGCAGCGGTTTACATTGTAAATTAAGTTGATAGCATAGTTTTCTGCTTTTCCATCCTGAAGTCTCTTTGCCATATCACTGAATGTAGGAGCGCTTATTTACATGTGTAAGCTATAAAATGTGGCACACTTAAGTGTAGACATATAGTGATAAAGACTGTAGACAAATTGAGGTATGTGCATATTAAATTTCGCTGGAATAGTACTGGGAACGTTCCGGAAAAGGAGCGTTGAGAAAAGAGCTTTATTTTCCAACAGTATACCATAGAATTAAATCCAAATCTTTTGTAGAAAATTTTGTACTAACACAGTTTATTTCAGGACACGATAAATTTGGTAGCTTTCTCCAAATGTTTAAAATAAAAACATACGGTAAATATACTTGCCCATGTGAAGAATCTGAACAAACTTTGAAACAACTGCTAATTGAATGTCCCAGATTTGAAAGATAACGTCTTCAACTCAAGTGCCAACTAAGGTACTGTAAAATTACACTTTCAGCACCACTAATAATATTTTCTAAAGAATGTTGTAAAGCAGATTTTCTACGTTTTGTAAATTATGTTCATTCCGTTTGTAAATATTAGATATAAGATAATTTGACTGTATGTTAATGTTGTTTTTCTCGTGTTATTAGGTGTTAATTCCTAGTAGCCTACTTAAAATCATAACATGCCAATCAGTGTAAAATAGGGTCACCTACGTAATAGAGTATCAATAATAATAATAATAATAATAATAATAATAATAATAATAATAATAACTGTAGACATAGGAAATTCCAATGCACATATCTAACCTTGCAATCAGAGAGCTCAGCACATTCTGATTAATGTTGTCATGCAATTTTAATAATAATTATTCCATAATAATCCTTCCAATATGTTTTCTATTTAAATACGTATTTAAACTACATTAAATTACCATGACCCATTCATGCATAGGATGCATTAATATGTTCATGTAATTATTTACAACTGCTAGAGCCTAGCCTACCGGTACCGTAAACCCTAACGGTATACTATATTCTATATTTTAATTTTTATGTAGGCCTATGTAATGGCACTAAAATATGTTCATTGATAATGCCTCATTGAATTGTATAGCTAAACTCATGTTTTTTATAACTTGCTGAAAGCTCCCCATACAGCTTATAAGCTTATAACAGCTTATAACTTGCATGATCTACTCTGCGACGTCACTCAGAGTTTCGGAAATCGCTATGACAGGTCGGTTACCTTTGCTAGCCTATAAAAAATGTAAAGTTATCCCTATACAGGCCATGGAGGCCCAGAGGTTTCCAGGAGGTTGAAGCTCTCAGATTTTGGACATTCTGCACATGAAGGTGGTAAGGTTGTCAGCCTTACGCACCGGCCGCCTTTACCCATAGGATTGCTCCTGATACTCATTTATGTTAGAGGCTGAGTCGACCCCAGGGCCATGGTGCCACCAGAAGGATTAGGCCAATTGAAAAATCTCAACGACCTCATCGGGAATCGAACCCGCGAACTTCCGGTTTGTAGCGCAGCGCCTCAACCACTATGCTACGGCGTAACCCTTGCTAGCCTATAGGCTAGTCAAATTTGGGAAGTATTCATTTTTATTTTAGTTTAATTTACTATTTTTTTAAAATCTATTTAGTTTTCGTTTTAATGATCATATAGGCTGTCTAGTGATGTAGGCTACCTTACTTCATTCATATTTCATATTGCTCCCGGTGGTGAAGCGTAGGGCCTGTAAGAGGAGGTTAGTGTTAACTATATGAATTTTTTTACACTTATTTCCCGATAGAGGACAGAGTCACAGGTGGTAAGCTCATCGTTTCACAACCTCCCCCCCGGAAACTAAGGTATTCCTTAGACGTGAAAGGGCTGATGAATTTTGACCAAAGGCTATAATTTAGGCTTGGAGTTATTTTACCCTGCCGTAGATCTAAAACACGGGCCCCCCAGGTTAAAGTCCCTCCTGGAGAACTCCGTGCCCAGGCCTTTCGATTCTCTTGTATCATCCTGTATCCCAACGGTGGAGGATAGCATTCGTCAAAAATACTCATAATCCACTATATTCAAATAATTGTTTAAATGCTAAAAGTTGTGCATGTTTTTCCATTCTTAACTCCGATAAAGTCAAATATTTTAGAATTATAATTAATCAAATTTGAAGGCGTCACAAACACATTTCATATTTAGTTCACAGAATGCATAGAACAATAGCCTATATAAATTTGTTATTCTTCGCTCAATTCTAAAAATACACGATTTAAGAATAATCTACCTATAGTTATACAGTCCATTATCTTGTATTGCATAACTTGATGGGAAGAAGCTTCGTATTCTTTCTCTCCTAATTTTACTTTAAACATTTTTTATTAACATTTGTCTATCTAAACCTCTTGATGTTTTCAGAATTTAACGTACACAGTGTCTTTCAAATTTATAAATGTATTTCATTATTTTATATTCATGGAAATTCGAGTTTTAGATCACATCCACACCCATATGCATACAATACAAGACGAAATCAAACAAATCCTTTAATTGAACCTAAATCTTACAAGTTTGCATATGTAAAACACAACACTAGTTTTTGTCCCAGATTATTCAATTTCATTTTCAAAAATAATCGTGAAGTAATTAGTCTAAACAATTACAAATTTAAGAAAATAATTTAATTTAATATATAATTATTTTCCTTTTTCACGCTTCTTCTTTTTAAAATATACTTCCTATTATTACTGTGAATGAATGTAATCGCTTGTATATTTATTTAAGATAATTTGTATTAATATTATATGTTTGTAGCAATTTTTGAATTCCCCCAATCATAAACATATTTGCTCATTCGGGGGCGTCTTTTTGAAAAAAAATATTGTGGAAAAAGTATACAAATCTTTCATATGTATCATTTATACAAGTCAATATACTTTCAACATGAAACTAATAATTTGAAAACAATTAGACTATAGAAAGAAGATAAATAGCAGCAGGAGGAGATGGTGGCTTGTTGGAAGAGTTGGTACGACAATGGCTTCCTTTAACCGAGTTCGCGGATTCGATCCTGGCCGGAGTAGATAAAATTAATGGGTTTATAAATGCGACAATAAATTGTAGATTTACAGACTTTTCAAAGAACTCCTGCGGGAGAAAAGTTTGGCACACAGACGAAGCTTAGAGGCCTAAGTGACGTGCACAAAGTCGTTAAACAACAATAACAAACGAACAGAAGAAGGAGGAAGATCCATTTAAAGTTACGACGTCTGAGAAAAACCTACATAGGGGTAACGTTACCTTAATATCTGAAATATGTCATGTATGATTTTTGTATACGTAAGTTTGTGTTCAAATACGCTACCTTGTAAATAGACATACGAGCTGAGGTGATAATGTAAGATTATGAAAAGCTTACAGTTGAATTCTCACCCACCGAATTGGCGACACGTTACGGATACATTTACTTATACCACTGAAAGACTTGCATATTCGATATTGCTTATGCAAGAGGTTTTTGAGAAACGTAATCTCAAAGGGATTTTTTTATAGGTCGCACGCCCCATTAACAGCCTCGACAAGTTTTATTGATCCCCCTTTTCCAATTTCGTTGAGAATGCGGTGGAAAGCATTCCACCAAACTGATCATATGCACATTTATATGTATGAGCTCCATATATGTTTTCAATAAATCCAAACAATACGGGACGTGATCGGTTTTAAATATTCCGCACCTCCAAACCTTCATATGATAGGAACGGATATAGAATGATAATCAGCTTTACCTTTTGTGTGTTATTCCACTTTTACCAATAGTTGAAGAATATATTCTCAATGGAATAGAAATAGCTACGAAAAAAGGGAAGGCCTTTAATAGAGACAGAGCACAATGGCTGACTGATTTAGTAAAACTACACGATTCAGCCCGTTAAATAGGCTGGGAAAATAATAATTTTGCCATTAAGTGAATTTTAACGATATAGCTGTAGAATTTTAAAAACCAAACAGTAAATATTTATTGGCCGGTTCAACACATTGAATTATATTTTTGTTATACAGGACTGCAACAGAGAACAAGAAATAATCTTAACCAAAATTAAAAATTAAATTCTGAAATTGGAGAGAACGTCTCCAACGAATGGAGGAAGCTCGTATAGCAAATATGGCTTTGAATTATCGACCTTTAGGAAGAAAGAACGTGGGACGACCCAGAAAGAGGAGGCAAAGAGCCCCTAACAGGCCGAAGGGCCTAATAATTGAAAAGCGGAAGAAGAAAAAGTTTTGAACTGAACCGATTATGCTATCAGGATGAAATTTGAGGAACGTATGGTGAAAACTTCAGACTTCAGACTTCTAGTTAAAGCGAGTACATAAACATACACACATCTCAGGGAGCATTTACTATGTGATGATTCTTACATGTTGTAGGTTAAAATCTAAAGGGAGATGTAAGAATGGAATCTACTTTTACTCGTAAAATACAATTCATGGTAATCAGCTCTTCCTTTGCTGTTTGATGAAATCCTTATTTCTTATAACTAAGAATAACAATATGATAATAACTTATGTAATTTCATTTTACGTAGACCTTTTAATTTGATTTAAAATCGAACATTTAGCTTGTAATTTGTCTAAAAAATTGAATAAATATATGATAAGAACTTATGTACCTTCGCAATTCCGTAGGTTTAGAATTCAGGCTCGGGAAGTAATTCACTGGAAATGCGAAATGACCTACGCCTATATTCGCCCCTTCCTTATTCTTTCTATCTGCCAAGCGACTAGTCCCAGAATCAACCGGTTTAGTTGTCTTTACCTGCAATTGAAAGAGAGGGAGGGTAACTTCGCACTTCCAGTGCTTTCCTTGCCAGCCCTGGTTCAGATTAATTTATTTAACTTTGACTACTTTACATACTTGTAATTTATCCCAATAACCCAATTACAATTTGCGGGTGCGCGGGAAAAGAGAGTTAAGTCCAATTTCTTGTTACTGAGAATTAGAGTGACTTAACACACTTTACCCGCCCAACATCGCTTTGGACATGGATAAACCCATGAGGCACACATCCATAACTACCGTACGTTTTTGAATATCACTTACTGGACTTAACACAAATATAGAGAAAATTTTTATCTATAACTCTATGGACATATCTCAATTTTTGAGGATGGTGGACTTGACTCTCTATGCCCGCGCATCCGCGAATTATGATAATAACTCACGTAATGTCGCAAAATCTTAAACATTCACAATTTGACTTGAAATTGAACAGTTAACTCGCTTGTAAATTGTCCCAATAACCGAATAACAGTAACATGATTATAAATGATATAATTCATAAAGTCGTATCTCTACAATTTTACATAAAACTTAACCCGATTTTAATTTATCCCATTATTCAGGAAGTTTTTAGTAAGCGTAAATAGCCATTCCCTCTTGACCTACCGTAGGATTGGTTATATCACTGTTCCCACCAACTGGCATTACAATGATTTAGTGTATGTTTGGTAACACCCACTGCCTCTACAACACTAATGATGCATATTTGGCGGAACGATCAAGTAAACAGTTCGATCAGACATGTAGAGATTCCTAGCTGTGAGGCAACTGATGGATTGTCAATCCCCTCCTCAACACCAAACAGCGATTAGCGAAACCTCCGGTACTTGGGATTAATTACTTCAAGGAATGGAATTCCAGTTGCAGTGCTGGAGTGCATGTAGGCGTCACACTAGACGTAAGCACAAGTGATTACCCTACATGATGTAGAGTTTGCATTGATCTTGACACGAATGTATGATCTGCTATCTCAGTTCGTAATTATGTTGACTATTTAGCTCATATGTCATTCTTCCGTTGTGGACCAATAACATGTTTTGCAATATATTTAATGATAGATTTCAATGTGTTATTTTTTATTCCATCAATTCCTGGAACTATGTTATTTTTTAAAGTCTTCACGATGTTAATAATTTCGTTTTCGTTAACAGGACTGAGAAACATAGATGTGGTTGGAATCCCGACTGTGTCATTGTGCACAGAAGAGTCTGATGATGACATAACGTTTGAGGTTACACTATGCCCTATTTTTATAACTTAAGAACGAGTCTGAATTTAGCCAATAACAGATCTGATTCACTTAATTTTTACCGAAATTTACTTTATCGCCTTCTACATATTATAATCAGGTAGGAGAATCACTAAACAGTGACTTATGTATACATCGCCATTGGTATTTAAATAAAGTTTAATAAATTGAAAAGTTTCAATTTCAGTCCGTTATATATAAGAATTTATACAGATAAAAATTAATATTTTCATAGAAAGTTTCTGTATTTGTAATTTTAATCACATCACAATGATGTTTTGCACAGACATATTCAATATTTCAGGAATCAATATTGAATAAATGGATGTTTATTAATTATTGAGCACACAACACCAATTATTACGATCGTGATTGCTTCAGAGAAAACAGCTACATAGCTTAAAATAAACATGCCTAATTTCGCAATACCCCTGATTTCGCCGGTGCAGCACTTTTACGCAAAAGTACGTTGCATTTACGCAAATGGGCATGGTTACAGTACCGCAAAAGTTAACATATCATTAGCGCAAATGCGCATTAAGGCTTACCTTACACTAGAAGTGTGGTGTCCACTGCATTCTCCAAAGGATTCGTCATGCCACTCATTTTCTTCAGAGCTGTTGTGGCTGGTAACGATGACCCAAAGTTTTGGTGTACTGTACTAACGATATTGTACCAGCTGAATAGCTTTTGCAGAGATCCATGTTGTAGTCCTATGAGTGTTAGTTTGATATGTTTCCTAACTTTTCTCTTCTGCAAAGAAGTGATAGAGATGTACATTATTTCGCTCTGGAATTCCTTAAGCATTGCAGGCAGCACATGAACAGATGGATGCGATTCATGAAATTTATTTTTAAAATGTCTATGGAAAGACATTGCTTGATCGCTTGATGCACAACTAGCGCATAACACCGGTGGAAATTTAGCATCATCAGTGATGTAGTTTTCGAATACATACTCCACGAAAACATTCATTTTGGGGATTTTTGCGGTACTGTAACCTGAACTTTTTTGCGGTAAAGTAACAATATCCAACGGGCAGTTTTGCGCAAATGGCATGCACCCGATTTCGCGATATCTTTTTATTTTATTTATTGCGAGATCAGGAAGAGAAAAAAGGGGAATTTCCATAAGATAGAGGCGAAGCTGCCCTCTTCTGATCAATAAGATTAACTATTTCCACTACTGTTCCAAATTTTGCAAAAAACAAAATAAAAAGATAATGCGAAATTAGGCATGTTTGCTATATGTCATGAATGCATTTTACGATAGTAGCCTATTGTCTCAATCGAAAAAGTTATTCAAATAATTCAATTTCATATACTTAATTTATTATATTTTAGATATTATTCGTTGAATAATCATTATAAATGCAACTCGAGACTTCGTCGCTCGGGAATTTATCGGCGATTTCCAAGTCACTCTTGGCATTCCCTATGGTAAAGAATATGTAATATTTCTATCGTAAAAATTATGTTTCCATTCATATAAGTAACTATTCCTTATGAAAGCTGTATTTTTAGCAAAAGTCTTCATTGAGCCCCTATTCCTTTAATTAGCTATAAGCTGTAAATAAAATCTTTAGTGTACGTGCAGTGGAATTTACAGTTGGGATAGGCTTAGTCTTCCTAAATATTCAGAATATCGATTACTATCGATCACGAAATTATTTTACTTGTAGATTGTGATTCTGATCCTACTATATATCCATTTTTGTTTCGTCAGCCTTTCGAATCCTCACTAATTCGCCCTTTCGTAAGACGAATAATATGAGAGCAGATGAAATAATAAATCAAAATCCTTTTTTCAAAAACTTTATAAGACCACTTGTAGAATTCTATTTCATTTTTATCATTTAACAACATTGGCACTCATAGGAAGAATAGTCATATTTGTTAATAACATACATAACGCCCCATTTTGTGTTTGCACTGTACCGCCTTAATGTAATCACACATACTGAGATAAAGTATGGGATTCAGTTTAACAGCTCTGGAATGTAGGGGAAGTAGTATATTCCAGAGCTGTTAAGCTGAGTCCCATACTATAGTAGATTCGTCCAGTATCGTCCGAGATTGTTCACACGCTGAACACCAGTGACAAATATTTAGCAGGGCAGTAACTGGTTCCCAAAGTTTGGCCACGCTTGCCCTAAGATGAGATAATATACTGTCCCTTATGTGGAATATTCTACGAAACTTTACTTTCAGCTTAGAACTTCGGCTCAGTAGGCCTGTTTTACACAAAACGTTCTTCCTTTTGTGTTCAGCACACAAGGTAAGCAATCGTTTTGAACTATACCTTCAAGAGCCCCGAGGTAATTTTCTCGTTAAGAGTTACAGAGGGTTATGGGATGAGTATTATTTAAAATCCAGGACCAATATTAGCAGCGAGGTTTGCTTTGCACGCCATGATTTTAACATGGTGTAGGTTCCTTATAAATCTGACAGAATATCTCAAGTTTTAACCTTGAAGAAAATGTTTGAAGATCTCTCCTGCCATTTGTTGTTAAACTCTACGAAGTTCACATTCTTATGGCATTAATTTCCACATAGGCTACGTTGTTTTTTATATTAGTTTTTAAACGAAAAGAACCTGGCCGGTGTGATTTGATAAATCCTATAAAATAATTTCAATAATGTTTATATTGTTTATATAATACACAATAAGGTTAGAGAGAACTGGATATAATTTGAAGTTATTGCTCCCTTGAAAATTACAGAATTGTATAATAAAACTCTTCTCTTGGATATTAACCATTTCAAAATGAACGAAAAGCGCACTTTTCTTATTTGCTGAACGTCTCAGTTGCAGAAGTGTATCAAAATTAGCAGCAGGAATAGTAGGCCTATTTGAATAGCGTATAGTAATAATAGTAGTCTTGTACAAAATTTTGTTCTGTTACAGTTTGTAGTTGTGAATCTAATATTGTATGCTGGTATAAATTGATTTATTTATTGTTTTCTTTCCTACTCGTAGGGCTTCAAGATATTAGTTTTTTTTTTAGAAAGCTCTACATCGTGAGTTCAGATTCGAAGTATTTCATCTACCTGTGATGATTATTTTACAGACAGAGAAAATAATAATAGTTTAATAATAATAATAGTAATAACCATAATTATTATTATTATTATTATTATTATTATTATCTGGGTTCATATTTCGATATAAGTACATGTTTGTTTTTGCATTAGTTAAAATTAAAATTTCGTTCACATTTACGAATTGGAAATTTGGAGTGGTTTAAGACACATTTGATTTTCCATATTTGTCCATATTTCAGGATATGGCACATATTTTTATACATTTTAGAAAAAACTCACACATCTTTACATAATTGAACATTTTATTTTAAATATGTTCAATATTTTATGATTTCGAAGTGATCCGTGTCAGATGATTGTTTAAATTTTATTTTACCACCTTGTCTATTTCGAAGCCGGAATATTGAATTTTTAAGAAATGTTGCAAACAAGAGTTAGCTCCCGAAGATATTGCAAGGTTTAAAATGGTCTCTATTACTCTATTAAAGCAATTTTCAAGACAATAGACGCAGTTTCGATTTTGAAGATTTAACACACTGCTTCGCAAATAGGCACATCTCGTAAGAAGATTAAGATGTGCCTATCAAATTGTAGTAACAGCTAAAAATGACAATTATATTTGTTTTGAAATTTTCCTTGAAATTGTTGTGTGGTACGTATTTTATTATTTCCTGTAATTTTGATGTTTAAGCAAAAAATCTTTAATTATACTCCTTTTATAGTTATACAAGGTTGATAACATAAATGTGTTCTAAATGTTATTTTGTACTATTTAAAAATATCCATATTTTACTCAATATTTTGATAATTTCTTGCCCATAAATATGTACATATTTAGCAATTTTTATTACATATATAAATCCTAGCTCTGATTATTATAAAGAGCTACTTTGTAAAGCAAAAATAAAACACAATTAACTTCTGTATTTTGGTTACTTCTATCCATTACAAATATTTCTGTGATTTCAGCTTCCATTGCAATTTTAAAATACAGATCTACCCATTATATAACTCTTGAAGGGCTCATAAAAGCTTTAAAACTAGAACGAAGCGACCATTTTGTTCTAGAATTTAGTTTTGTTATCCTGAGAAACAACATATGGTCTTCACACTGTGGCCTGGACTTTCTCTTAGATAGATGTTATGGGCGAGGCAAGCAGTAATAGAGGGCGCAGCTGTCGCTAAGGGTCCTGTATTTTCCTTTTCACACTTCATTTATTTTTATCCTTCTTTCTCCCAATATTCTATTCATTATTGCTTTATCTCACATGGATGATAAAACGCATGCCTGGAACAAAGAGAACAGATGGTTTCCTCTCCAAATGAAGTCCTCTTCTCAGAAATTGCAATACGAGGAGGAGTAGACACCGGAAAATTATATTCCTTGATTCTAACACGTCGCTGTTTTGTTTAGTCTGCCAGGCAGTAGGGTCGGATAGCTTGGGACTGAAGACGCATTTCTACCTCGTTATACTGGTTGGATGTCCATTGTTAAGGCGTAGAGGGAATATAGGACAATGGCTGCAATTCGATCCAAATATACGACGCAGAACTTGGATATATCCAGAAGCCCTTCGTATTGATTTGTATAACAAGGCAGTAATTTCCTATCATAGTTAGAAAATGAAGGTTTGCCCTTCTTGCTTACTGTACTGGAAGCGAATTACGTAGCATTATTTTCTTCAAAGCAGACGTACATTATATTATTTTTTAGCCTATCGTTAAAGGTACAGTTCCTGTTTGAGATTACAGTAGTTTCTGTCAGTAATTCTTACTAACCGGAGTTAAAATTCGCAGAGAATAACTTGATTTGAATCACTCTAAATTTATATTAAGGGGTTCATACATTTTCTATCATTAGAAACATTTAAAGCTTTATAAATGGTATTCTTCCACGCTCCTAACTAAATACAACTTGATAAAATTTCCTCATCAATCTAAAATAATATTATCATACAGCAAGTTAAATTATTGGAGCAGCCTTTATGCTGCTATATAGAATTTATGACAAAGAATGAGACAAAAAATTGAAGGAAGCCACAGAAAAACAATGTTTTTATCTTTAGTATTTCTTTTTTTAAAATATTTTTATTATGCGTTATAGATTTTGTTTTGATTAATGATTTCTTAATAATTACGGTGCTGTATTATTATTTCTCGGGCTTCCAACCGGGTGAGTTGGTGGTTTGGTTCCAAGCTTTCGGCAGCTATCTCTGCTGCCATCTTGAGGGAGAAGTGAGCTGAATTCGAAAAAAATCAAGTATCAGTATTCGTTAAACTGATTTCTGAAAGCTGTAGTCATGGGTAAAATTAAGAAAATATTACACACAAACAAGGAATAATGTTAATAATTCCGCAAAAGAAGTGAGAATGTTTCATAACAATTTACCTTATGAATGAATGCATAACCTCAATATTCAATCTCAAACATCTATCAAACGACCGACTGTACAGCTGTCGACCATCTTTAATATTTACATCAAGATTATACAAGGGTGTCACGCTGTGTAAAGTGATGCACACGTTCAGTCTTTTAGGCAGGGATTATTAGTAAATTTTCTCCTCGGCTGTGTATATTCCTGGTATAAATGTTACGCATGGATCATTAGTAAGACAAGTAAAGTGCTAACTATTAATTACTGAATATAAAGGATTGTGTTACAGAATCTGGGAAGGAATCAAAGTAATAGCGTCAATTGTGTAACCGGAAAGACTGCTTTTGTGTTATTTATATATTTGTTTTTGTCCAAATTTTTGTTTTACAGTTTAGCAAACAGGACGTATTATGCTCAAATTCAATTACTAAAACATACAAAATATTAAACATGTGACAAAGGTACAGAGATTAAGTAACTACATAAATCAAATCAATATTCTATGCATACATTGATATTGCAAATCTAATTATGCCACTTGAACTATTAAACGGTTTTAAAACGTGTTTTTGTTTTAAAAACGACTGAACCATTTTAAACCAAAGCGCAACTCTAACCACAAATCAGGGGACTACTAAATAAACATTATTGGCGTACAGTCTATTTCGTTTGGATACATATTACTTTCCATACTTATAAAGGTTTATGAACTTATAATTTATTATTTGGTATGGGGATCGTCTCTGCCTCATATACAGTATGCTTTAAGTAGGAAAGTTTCAAAAATAATTTTACAAACTTCGGCCATGGGTTCCTTACACCAAAAGAAGGGAAAAAGTTCATATGAACATAGGTCCCATAATCCTTTGTTTTCTCGTTAGGAACTGTTCAACACATTGGTACACTCATAACACGTCAACACATAAAACTCATAACAAATGCTCGAAATGTTCTCCTCTTGCTTCTCCATCACTTGAATATTCTCGCTTCTTCTAAATTCATTTCAGTTAATAAAATGTCTGATGTAAAACTTTCACATAACTATTTTTACCCTTAATGTATTCCAGCAAAGAGTACACGATTGCATTCATCCGAAGTCGAGGACATTTCGAGCATTTGTTATGAGTTCTGTGTGTTGACGTGTTATAGATATAAATTATTTACTAAATGTATACTTTGCTTCCGTACAATCTACGATTTTTTATAATATTTTAGTATGGGGTTGTGCATCTAATATTCAGAGGGTTTTTACAATTCATAAAAGAATTTTAAGAGTAATATTTAATCTTAAACCTAGAGATTCTTTACGTAAGTATTTTAAATTACATAACATTCTAACTGCCAGAAGCATTTTAATTTTTAAAGCTGGTGTGTTTTATAAGAAGAATCTAAGAAATTTTAGACTTAATATGGATATACATAATTATGAAACCAGACAAAGAAATCATGTGCACATATCTCATTACTCAACTACCAATTATACAAAATCTCCAGTTTGCCTCATTAGTAGGAAAGTAAACAAACTTCCAAACAGCATTTCTAGTATTAATAATCTTCATCTGTACAAGTTAAGACTAAAGACATTTTTATGTAAGAATTCTTTTTATGATTTAAATGATGTTTTTAGTTTTTAATTGTATTGTATTGTATTTGTTATTTTAATGTTATTTATTTGACGATTCTATCTGTACTGCATGTACGGCAAACAGATAATAAAACTTATTATCATTATTATTATTATTATTATTATTATTATTATTATTATTATTATTATGAGTGTACCAATGTGTTGGACAGTTCCTAACGAGAAAACAAAGCTATGGTCATATGACACACCCTGTATAATTGAAATAATACTATCGCAGGTCACTGGTATTACAATCTCAGTGACATTACATAGTTAATTAAAATGTACCTTAAGGCGGTTTCTCAGTTTTCTCATTATTAAGAGCAGACATGTTAGATGGCGACCTGGAAGCAATGCAATCGATCTTCTACCTCATCTTTCAGTTCATTTTATTTATCTCTTCTCTACTTCAGATCATTTCATTCTTTATGTTATTTCGTCAAACAGCATCGGGATTATATGAAATCAGCCATTCAATGTGGACTGTATCGGTTAATATGCAACATCCCTGTTCCCGCCGAGCGGTTACCGTAGTTCCCCTTTTTGCCGATTTGCAGCAAAAAATTCCTTTGAGGTTTCCTCAACCACAGAACATAATATACATGTGCCGTCCTTTATTGAATTATCACAGTAGACTAGGCTTAGCCTATCTGAATTTCGTAAATAGTGTTCATATCAGTGAATTTAAATGCATGAAAATTTAAAAAAATAATTTCTATAGTTTTCTATGTGTACACAAAATCTAAACTAAACTCCGACATCCCTTGTGGAAGTAGGCTTACCACCCAACCGCTGCATCACCTACCATAGGAAGATGACATGATTGGGGGCATGTGGTCAGCATGCAGACTCCCACGAACATTATTGATGGCTTTCTTGACCAGGGACGCTACCTCTTTATCAAATACCCCCTCAATTGGTGTCAGGGGGCTGAGTGCATCCCTTTTCAGACCTCCCTTCCTCAGAAATTCGAAAAAGGTACCGGGGTTGGAATCTAAATCTGCAGATCCGTAGTCAGCAACAGACACACAGGTGGTCTATTTTTTACTAGCACTTATTTGTGAAATGTTCGATACCAGTTGTTTGCTCGAATCTATCATTACATCAGAATGACTTCACATGTAAGCTGTGTTTTGTTAAAATAACGATGTAAATCAAAATATTTTCTTCTGTGCTATTCTATCCTATGCTTTATATATTTTTTCGAACTAATCATAATAGACGCAACTCACTTTTCTGAATATAATGTCCTCCTGTAGGAATGTATTTAAAAGTAGGGGCGGATATTGAAGAAATTCCATCGTTTTTCTTTCGAGATTGGAGCAATGCCCAAATGATATAAACATATATTATACGTTGTAATGAAAGAGAATAATTAATTTTTAATGCATTTTAAAGAGAAATTCCTCAAGATTTGGATTGATAAATCAATATTTCGTGTTATTTAACATTTTTAGGAAATTTTGTGTACACTTTAAATGTAGACTAGAAAATTTTATATCTTTCATAGTCGAAGGGATCACCTGTACCAGTAGTTGTGTAAAAACAGCAAGTCCTAAGAAAATTGCAGGACCTTCACAATGGAAAGTCTACGCTTGACCGTAGTTGTATAACCTACTGCAATGCAGAATAAGTTAAGTTTTTAAACTGTTCTACAGCTTTATTTAATAGATCGTAACTGAGATACTAAAAAGTTACCACATAAAACAATTTATGTATTTTTCAGAAACTGGGAATCAGATTAGGATATCATGCAAGGGAATTGTTCAACTACAACTATTATCTGTGAATATTCTTAGCATGCAATACATAAAATAACACCACTGTAAAGAATTAAATAGTGAAGGGGTCACATTCTTAAATTAAATTTCTTATACATAGTATTGTTAAATTGTGTTGATTCTAATGATTTGATTCTAATCTTTTGTCTTAGGAACGTTTGTTTTGGTATAGTAATTATTTTCAATGAAATTAAAAATTTTACATATATATTTTTTCAATAAAATTAAAACCTTCAAAATTAAGATTTTAACTCTTACTTTTACATTTTAAAATCATTATTTATTTATTCCAGATCATTTCCAGATAAAAAATATAATTTTCTGGCCATTTTAAAGTGACTTTTAGGTCATTAACATCCGCCCTTATTTATAAGTAATCATAAGAATTCTTACTTAATTACCTGCGATAGTGAAATATAAAAACCGCCATATACTTTCAGAGAACAGAATTGTTTAAAAAAAACGTAAATAGTAGAACAGGAAAAGAATATGATCATAGAGAGTTGTATTGAGAGACAACTGGTTCAGTTGCTAGTGCCTGAAATGTATTCTGAAGTAGATAACGGGTTTTCATAATCAGAATGGCAATGATCTTCCGACAGGAAAATAAAATATATATTTGGTATATGGTAAGGGTCGTGGATATGAAAATATGACATCTTCTAGCATTCTGTAACAATAGATCACGCCTCTCAAAGAGTGTGGAACTGACCTTCGTTTAATAAAATAATAAACATACTTTCTTATCATTCTCAAATCCGTTCACTTTCTAGCCCGCCTTTCTATCACGTTTTTGTTTATAGTACTGTGGTTACGTGGTATTTTGCTGGTGTTATGGGAAGAAATTATGCTGCCCTTACCCTACAATATAGTACATTTTTAAAAATAAAACCGAACACGCAATACGTAATATAGTCCTAGCTATCTTTAGAAACTAAGATTTAAGTTTTTAAACAGATGAATAACATCAGAAACTCCAAAACCTTTTCCTTTATCTGCAATGAACCAAGTTTTGTAAACTTTTACATCGAAGAAAAACTCTACCAAATAGAATGATATAAGAGCGAACTGTACGTACACTCGGTTAAAATGAAACTGACCGCTGCCCCAAAAACTTTGCAAGTGTAATTCCATAATCATTCAGGAACGTCAGCTTTGATCTGAAGACTTGCACGGCTATGATTAAGGATAGCTATTAATAAAATATAAAAACAGCGTTAAGCAACGTTTCATAAATTCTCAAGTCAATGGCAAGTTGCATTTTGACCGAGTGTTCAGTTTTCAGCAACTCAACGTAGTAGTATCTCTTCCAAGAACGTCCGTAAAACTTTTAAAGAAGGGATGGGGCATAAGCCACGGCAACTTTTTATTCCTTTGAAAATGTGGGATCATTTTGAAAAGTTGAAATACTGAAAGGGAAGGTTATGGAATGCATGTAAGACTCAAATTAAGGGTTCTGGATGTAGGATGCAGTAGGGAGCAGACATTCATAAATATATACTTTCGACGGCATTGTGCCACTCTACAGCATTGCAGTAGTTGGGAGCATGAAAGCACGCACAGCCCAAGCTATAAAACCCTAGGAGTTCGATATTGAATATCCTTATTTCCAAAACTTCCACTAGATCCCTGTGGCATTCTCTGGCATATTCTCTCTAAGACGTGAGAAGATGTAAACAGGGTTCTTACGTCAGAATAGCTTTTCCTTAGAACGAAAATGCCAGAGAATGCCACAGGCAGCTGGTGGAAGCTTTGGGACTAAAGACCTTCCATATCGAACTTCGAGGATTTTACAAGTTGGGCTATGCGTGCTTTCATGCTGCCATCTAATGCAATACAGTAGAGTGGCACGATGCCGTCGAGTATGCATGTTTATGGGTGTCTACTCTATCCTACATCTAGTACCCATAATCTGCATACATATATAGCGGACCTTGCCCTTTCATTTGTATATTTAAACATTTCAAAATGATCCCATATCATCAGGAAATAAAAATAGTTGCCATAATTTATGCTTCATCCCTCGTATCAGCACTGACTACAGAATTGAGCTGGCATGCTAAAGGGTATAGCGAATGTATTCGTACGTGAGAGGCTGTATTGCTAAACTCCCAAGGGTCATGACTGTTTTAACTAGGGTTCACTGGTTCACAGTGGCATTATTCATTTATTAGCTAATGAGTGAAGCGCCATCACATTTGCGTGGATATCCAATGTATTCCCGTGCGTATATTTCCCTAGGTTTCGAGCTTAGCACTCCTGCTCTTGAATCACTCAGCACTTCCAGGCTAATTTTTGAACAATTACTTCTTCATAAAATATTGACGGATTAATTGATCATAGTGAAAAACTCCGTGAATTGCGCGATATACCAAAATATAAACATCAAGAATTTTAGATTTTTTGAAGCAACTAGATATGCACTGTCATGTGTACACTAGTCTATGTGTGAATGTGAACACTGTCTTTTTTTTGTGCCCATCCTTACCCCCAGAGTGCCAAGCAATTAAGCTTAAACCTCCGGTCAAACCAAATTTTGGTGTATATGATGTGTGTATGCCTATTGTGTCTATGATTAGTGTAGAATAACTGATACCAGTATATCACATCATATCTCGCTTCTTCACATGTACAGCCGGCTGAAAAAAGAAGGGCCGCCTAAAAGTTCTAAGTTCCAGATACAGGATACTACGCATTCTCGTCTCGTCATCATCTGCATACTGAAGATAACAATAACTATAGCATTAAAATAGTGGGTATTAACCTTAAGAGCCTGATTTTTTTATTAGCTCGCATGGAGAGTCAATTCTGGATATACTAGATTATCTGTAGGATTAAATAAGAATATCGTTGAGCAATCAAAAATCCTTTCGAGCCAGTATTGAATTCATTAGTCATTTAGGCATATTACGGCTATTATGTTAACAAGCAAAGTGGCTACAACCGTCAAATAGCCGACGAGTGGGCAGTACTGGCTCTACATTTGAAACTCAAAGGATCCTTAATTATTTTAGAAGTTTCTGATCATGCATTTAGCAAATGCACTACACCAACAATAACAACAGGCATTTTGTGTTGCTTATGACATTCTTTTGTTTGTTTTCTGTTAAAAAATAGTACATTATGTAACAAGTCTATAATGGCATTTATTAAGTTAAGAGTATTTTTAATTACCAATATAAGAAAATTGCATACGACTGCTTTTTGTTCGACCATAATTAATCTAAATTTTTAAAATTTGAGATTATAGTTTCACTTAAGGAAACGCCAACGAGCCCACCATGTCCTTTTCGTCAGTTGATTGTAAAGTTCTTGTCTTTTACGAGAGATGGCAGGTCATAGGGTCAGTCAAATCGAAGCAACGTTATGGTTGATTTCTTGAAACTAACGAATTTTTACAACACGAATTGAATTCACTTTAGCATGATGTTAAAATTAACACGAAAATATTAACTTTATTTTAAATACAGGCTATTTATTACGTTGATTTCAAGGTCTCTAGATCGTTCCGTGTTCGATAATAATCGATACCATATCGATGTCAAAATGAAAAACAGGGTCAAAATGAGTGTCATGATTCTGTTATGTCACACGTAATAAACGTATTATAGTATGGTCAAAAAAAAAAATATCTTTATTTGTTTCAGCTCTTTTTTCTGGATGTTCAAAGCAAGCATAAAACCATAGTTCGTTTACACCCTATGAACTGCTCCGCAGAACATTAATTTTCCAATGAACAAGAGTCGGCCCATTCTTTTTGCAGCAAACTGTCCATAGTGTGAAGAAAGTACAGTGATCGTGAAAAAGCGTCATTTGATGAAACCTACCAACTAAAAAGATGTTTTCTGAATGAGTTTGTGTAGATCTGTTGGAGGTAAATTGTGTGTAGTAGTTAATTATACATTTTTGTTGTATTATTCTTCGGCATATGCTCAAGACCGTTAGGCTCATATTAAAAAATGTAAATAGTTTTTGTTTTTGGTCCTCCACCACCTCTGGAGCCTTCGATCATAGACCATACTCCTGTCCCAAAAACTTTTCGGCGAATTTGTTCTATTGCTTCATTTCCCGATCTTGTATGCTCTAAATCAATGGGGAAATGTGTGTAGAAATAGCTGTTCGCTTCCGGTATTCACCTGAAAGAATTAGGAAAACTCCAAGAAAACCTCACTGGAATCGGCTAATACGAGGGTTCACCCGTATAGCAGCTCGGAGACTTTGGGCATTGCCCATTTTGTGCTCGGTTTTTCCCCAGGAGCCTGTCCATTTTCCTAGATTGTGTCTTACTATCGGTTAGTCTTAATTCCGACTTTTTAGGCATGATATATTTTCTGTTGCTTTTTTACGCCAATTACGTGATTCGCGAAGTCTATAAATGCTTCGCTCGCTGATTTCGTCTTCCAGAACTCGAGCTCTGGCGGTAATTTTTCTCCTGCTTTCATTGCTACGTAGAACAGGTTTCGTCGTGCCTCTCTATTTTTAGGGCACGTGTACGGTGCATGGTACATTATGTCGTGTTCACAATCTTCACAGTAGCAGAGGTAGTCCTCTGCCAGATTGAACCTATGTAGGTTTGCTGTGAAGTATCCATGCTCGGAGAACTGTGATGTAGCGTAATCTATCGTTACATGTTTCAGTTTGAGTCTATCTCAAACACGGTGAAAGTAATCCTTCGTGATTAGACCCTTTGGGATATGCTTCCAGCGTCTTTCTTACATAATAATTGTATGAGTTCTAAGTTGGGAGTTGTGTTCTTTTCTATCTTGTGCGTTATAAATTTCTGGTATGATTTCGATTTCACCAATCCGCGTTGAAAGGTGTTTTCTGAGTCTGTAGACATTAGCCTGTTAATAATCTTTTGAATATAATATATTTTAGGAATGTTGTATGAAACTGGAAGTTATTGACAATTTCTTCCGTGGAGCAGCGTAATATGAAGAGATCTATGGTGCGAAAAGCTTTCTCACGTAGGCTCACATGTGTTAAATTGTTTACGACGTACTTAGTTCTAAGGTGGACGAAATATCTGTTTTTCTTTGTTTAAACAATATCAATTGTTCCCCTTTAGTTACCGGTATCTTATAACTGCTTAATGGAAATGACATCAGGAACTATCCCTATAGCTCAGAGGTTATCCTGATCTGATACCAGTAACAGAAATCACAGTCTACTTACATGGTTTATTCCAAACTTTAATCGGTTTAAGCCTTAGAAGAGTAACATTGTAACTTAATTGTAATGTACTTACGAATGTGCAGGAATAAAGGGTAAATTTGCGATGGTACAAACCTGTAACAAAGAAAGTATATTGCATTAATGGTGATGATCACGAAGAGGTCGATGATGATGTTTCTGGAGATGATTATGATGATGTAGGACGAAGGGGGTTATAATGACCAGGCTCGATCCCGGGTCAGGTCGATAGCATTTACATGTGTGTAAATGCGTCAGTCCCATGCGTATGGGTTTAGTATCCGTGATATTTTATTTTTCTTACGGTATTTCTATCAATAAACTTCATTACTTCTTTACTGTATTTGTTCTTGTAATTTTTTAATTGTATTTGTAGTTTTTTGAATCCTGATAGTTTGTTTTCACTTACTTGGACGTCTGTTTGATTGGACAAGTAGTATGCATATTTTATACTTTCCGAAATTGGTGAATGATCATTAGAGAAAAACTTTCTTGAGAAACAGATGTAGAAATTCTTTAACATTGCCACATTTACCTGAATTAGTTCTTGATTAGTCAAATGGTAATGGAAATGATTGATTAATAAAGTTGCGTGTATAGGCGGCATGAACTTTTCACTGGGTTAATATTCATAATTAAGAACGCATGATGATAGATACTCGCTACCATCAATTTTCAAGGCTTGAATTATAAATAACCAGCACTGTATGCATAATTCATTCCTCTGAAACGTCTGATTACTTATACTATCAACTTCAAGGTGAAGTATGGACAGCTTCATAGGAAAACATTCGCAGATAAGTGCATTATCTTTCGTCCAATTAACGGGATAACAGTTAAGGGGGGGGCATACAGCTTTCGGTGAAATTCATATGTGATATATAGGTAAATTTCATTATTTTTTTCAGCAATGAATTGCTCTACAATCTTGCAATCTGAAATACTCTTTATTGACTACTTCTACAATTGCACACTATTTTCAAAATTAATTATCATTACAAAATGACAACCACATTTCGTGCACTGTAATGCCGTTTCTGTGATAATTTCCAAAAATAGCAATATTATTGAGTAACTCTTTTTTGTATCTATTTAGAAACATCATATGAACAACATCATCTAAAATGTTTGGATATCTACAGTATAAGTATTTCTTAAATCTATTTTTTCATTAAAATATATTTAAAAACTATTAATGTTAAATGAATGATTGTAGATATTGTTGTTCAGATGATATTAACAAATGTACAGAAAAATATCACTCAGAAATATTGATATTTGTGGAAGTAATCAAGGAAACGGCATTTCAGTGCATGCAACGTGGCTGCCATTTTGAGACGATAATTACCCGCAACTGTAACAGTTTGATTAATTTTGAAAATAGTATGCAATTGTAGAAGTAATCAATAAAGAGTATGTCCGATTGCAAGATTTTAGAGCAATTCATTGCTGAGGAAAAAAGTAAATAAATTCATCTATTTCTCACCGATGAATTTCAACGAAAGCTGTATGTTCCCCTTAAAGGAAAGTTGAGTACAGTCTGAATTATCGGTTTCATCTGGTTGAAAACATCTTCTTGTTTTAGAGCGGATGGTAAGCATGTGGCTGAGTCTGGCGCCTGTATATTATATGGTATTGTCCATTTGGAAGTGCACGACAAACACAGAGAATGAGTAGCCTACATATAGAAACAGAGAGGGAATAACCATAATTGTCGATCTATTGTTAATTGAAATAAAAATTCAGATAACTGCAAATCATATTTACTTAACTATGTGACCGAAGTGTTTTATCTCTTCAGCAGTTAAATTATTGTCTGTGTCGTTTACTTACTACACTATCTGTTGCATAAATGTTCATCTTAGTAGGCTACAGGTATACAAAAATACCTGCTAGAAGTGAACACTTTTTTGGGTGGGATACTCAGAGGACACTTATATTAATCACAAAAACCCAAAAGCGAACACAATACTTCCTTTACTTGTATTACTTATGATACAGCCAGATAAAATAATAGTACATTATGCAGCGAGCCTCTAATGACATTTATTAAGACACGAGTAAGTTTATAAAACGAGCGTATCGAGTTTCATAATTTTCATATGGATGTCTTAATTGCCATTATCGGCAAGTTACAAACGACTGTTTTTGTTTGACCAGAATTAAATAAAATTTTCAGTTTTTAGAATATCTTGTAATTCATGAAACAAACTATTTTTATCTCGGCGTTCAGCTGTTAGAAGTTCTTATTTTTGCGATGGATGGCAGGTGACGGCGTGCAGGAAGCTTAGGGTTTTCTCGGCGTTTTCACTTCGAAGCAACGCGCATTAAAAGCACGAAATTAAATAAGCAGCAAATGTCTATTTATCAAAACACGAAATTAACTCTTTTTGGTAAAATATTAAAATAAACGCGAACAGAATTGATTTTATTTTAAATACAGATTGTTGAATGTGCGGTTTGAATTGCTGCTTTCAAGGCTTGAAATTGTTCCGTGTACGATATTAATCGATACCACAACAGTGTTATAATGAAATTCTGTATCATAATAAATTTCGTTACGGTACAGTTACGTCACACATATTAAGCCGCGGCCAATGAGAAATACTTTCTAGTAGGCCGTGTAATAAGCGTATCATAATGTGGGAGAACAAAAAAGTTAGTGAAGTCGTTTACTGTGCTTATCTATAATCAGAAAGTTGCAACTAGTAGCAGCCTTTCAATTGGCCTACTTCATTTTATTAACTATAAAAATTGAATAAAATGATGTGCTCTAGTGTTTCATGGTTAGAGTGGAGAAAGTTATGTGATTGTGTACAATTTTTCTACCTCTTTCCTAGATCTAGAGGATAAGGAAAATCCAATAAATACTAAAAAGCTATAACAACGTGATATAGAACCAAGAACAACGGGAAGTGTAACAACTATGTCTGGTTTTTATTTTTACGGGGTGACTCATAACGGCTGTATGTCGGCAGATATTACTCTCATAACTTATACTCTGCGCCAAAATGTAGAATTCATGCAATGCGCAAGTAAATGTGAGAAAATGAGACTTTAATGCTAGAATTTGTAGCTTAGCCTTTACAAAACTGAAAATAGGTTAAAACTGGATTAAAACATCTACTTCTTGCTGATTTGACAAAAAAGTCAGCATAACTAACCTGGAGAATTTGCTTAATCTATTTTTATAATACGTAAATAAACTTGTTTATTAAGCTTCACTGGTACTTGTACATACAACCCAACATACAATAAAATCAGGTAAACTGATGTAACAAAGTGCCAGTATGTTTTTTTTAATCAGTTATGACTGCAATTATGATATGCAGAATGTTTTTTTAAAATTGATTTCCAAGTTAAGCTCCAGATTTATTCATTAAGCAGGGCTTACGGAAGAAGAAAGGTCTACCATCTCGGCCACCTGGGTCATTTTAACGGTCTAGTTGGATAAGCGCATGTAAATCAATATGTTTTTTGTCATAGCTACCTGTATTTTAATTTCCAAGGCCTTATAAGATCACAGTAAAACAATAGGCTATGTTGTCAAGATAACTGATTTTCATTTTTTTTTATAAATTCTTTCGAATACGTATATTACCATAAAATAGGCACTAAATTGAGCATTACTCCGAAACAGGTCAACCGATTTTATCCATTATGAATAGACGTATTCCCATGGACATTATAAATGTGTATACCAAGTTTCATAAAAATCCGGTAAAGCGTATTTGAGTTACCGCGTCTTTAAAATATACACTAAATTGGGTTTTACTCCGGTACCGGTCTACCGATTTGATCCAATATCAGTAGACGTCTTTCCACGTACATTATAAATGGGTATTCAAAATTTCAGGAAAATCCAATAAAGCATATTTGAGTTATCGCGACTTCTTATATATTAACAAAAAAGGCACTAAATTGGGCATTATTCCGGTACTGGCCAACCGATTTGGTCCAATATCAATAAAGTCTTCCCATGGACATTATAAATACGTATACGAAGTTTCATAAATATCCGATAAAGCGTATTTGAGTTATTGCGCCTTTAAAGTAGACACTAAATTGGGTTTTACTCCGGTACCGGTCAACAGATTAGGTTCAAATTCAAAAGGGCACTTCTCATGGACGTCATAAATGGGTATACCAAGTTTCATGGAAATCCGATACAGCGTATTTGAGTGATGGCGCCTTTCTATTAGAAAGGCGCCATAATCTATTAAAATAGGCACTAAATTGGGCATTACTCCGGTACCGGTGAACCGATTTGGTTCAATATCAATAGGGTTCTTCCCATGGACATTATAAATGTGTTTTCCAAGTTTCATGAAAATCCGAAAAAGCGTATTTGAGTTATGGTGCGTACAGACACACGGACAGACGGACAGACAGACGGACAGACAGACGGACAGACAGACGGACAGACATTTTTTCGTCCACCACACAATCTCATAAAGTACCATACTGGCACTTAATAAACAATAGGTCAGGCATACATATTTAAATACGAGTAGTATTAATTAACCTGATTTACCGAAATGTAGATTAAATTTAACTATGGAATTGCACCGTTTTCGGAGTGACGGTTTAATGTATTATACATTTTACTAAACTAAACTAAACTAAATTCTGTGGCGCTACATCACTGGAGGGACTTGTCCTACCACCCGACCTCTGCGTGTACCATAGGCAGATGGCAGGATTAGGGGCATGTGGTCAGCATGACGACATCTACGGCCGTTAATGGTGATTTTCTATGACCGGAGTCGCTACTTCTCCATCAAGTAGCTACTCAATTTGAATCACGAGGTTGAGTGCACCCCTGCTAGACCTCCCTACCTAAGAAAAATCCGAGGAGGTACCGGGGATCGAACCCGGGCCGAGGGATCTGTAGTCAGAGACGCCGGCGCCGGCGGTCTTATACATTCTACACAGGCTATAAATAACAACTGAATTAATTAGTTTTTGATCCTATATTCTTTGAGAATGCAATGTCTTTAATTAAAAATAGCATTTTGTTAATGTACAGTCAAAGCAGTTCCATTATAAATTTAAACGTTAACCTAAATTCTTACTACATCGAAAGAATATAAGCTATATTAACTCCGTAAGTATTAGACGCTGTTTAAGATTATTTAGAGCATAAACTAATAGGAGGATTGTTAAAAATTTTATTTTATAAATTCCTGCGAAAATTAATATCATTAACAAATAAAATTAGCCAATTTTTAGTCCCCATAAATATTTCAAATTCCATTATGAATTAAAGTTTCTTCGTCAAATGTATCTATACCCTTAGCAACCAGGGAAGGCGGTTGAGGCCAGGTAGATTCCTTCACCCACAGGCACCCTCACATTTACAAGGGCAGGAGATTTAGGACCAACCGTAATTTCCTCCCCGTGAGTCGCCTAGTCTACTTCAATCAATCAATCTTAGATTTTTTTAATACGTCATTTTATCTTAAAATGTTTGTTATATATCAATTCTACACATAATTACAAGAAAAATGACACCAAACAATGTATAATTTACTTTAATAGGAACATAGGACTTGAAAGCAGTTTTCTCGAAACTTTTATTTATCTATTTGTTATAGATGTTCCTGTTAAAGTAATTACGGTTGGTCCTAAATCTCCTGCCCGTGTAAATGTGAGGGTGCCTGTGGGTGAAGGAATCTACCTGGCCTCAACCGCCTTCCCTGGTTGCTAAGGGTATAGCATAATATCAATTGGTGTTTTACCACTAGAGGTAAATTTACTGTTAGAAACTTAGAACAAAAATTGTAGTAAATGATACCATATTAGAGCAAGACACGAGTATAAATATTTAGGAACACATCTCAGCAGAATATGAAAATGACTTTAATAATATCTACCCATGTTGCAGCAGATATGTGACACTATAACCACAAGTCTGAGAATTAAACCCAAGAAAGAAACTAGAATCAAGTTTTTTTTTTTTTTTTTTTTAAGTAATGGCTGTGCTTGCCTTCCTTTTTGGATCGATAACACGAACATTAAAGGAGGATACCATTTATTTTAGGGACGTTGTCACATGACACAGCAGACAATTCGATATCTTCTATATTATTCATGTTTTTTGTTTTACTACAACCTTGTTATATTTTAACGAAACCCTCCGGTATTTTACCTAGTGGATGAACTTTTTTTTATTATGAACTCACATATCTAACAGTGACAGCTCCCCATCTCTGGTAAAAAAAAGATATAGCTACCGAAATTAGGCTCTTAAGATCAGTTAAAGCAACTCTTTCAGATAAAATCTCAAACGAAAAAATTATAGAACATTATAAATAATTTATTTGGAACAAAAAATTATAAAACATTGAAATGAATGGAGTCAGCAAGGATCCAAAGAAAAATATTTTACAACATGCCTAAAGGATGAAGAGATCTGGAAAGACCAAGGAAACGATTGTCAGATGCATTTTGTAGTCGGAACAGGAATTTGCTTAACCGCTGAAGAGCAGAAGGAGAAGGAGAAGAAGAATAAGAAGAGATACTCTTTTTGTCAATTTTCTTAGAAAATGGGTACTTTTGATTCAAGAACTTTAAAATGAGTCCTAAGGAATTAAAAACAATGAGTGTGCGTTGGGGAGGAATCCCTGTTAGTTGTGTGAGTAAATAATAAAAAGTTAATCCACCAGGTAAAATACCAGAGGATTTCGTTAAAATATAACTAGGTTGTAGTAAAACGAAAAACACGTATAATCAGATTAAAGCGTGCTCTTCGTTGTATTAAACTCATCCAGGAGTTCTGTTATGCAGCAAAAGTTTACCTTCAGTTCGCTTGGGAACGATTTATGTTAAAACAAAACTCATTTCTTACTCCTTGGATTACGTCAGCCAGCTTAGAAAATCGAATAGTAGGTTATATGTTCTAAGCCATAAAACCCTCATAACACACGCTGTTGAAACTCTGGAATTTCCTTTTACAATGAGCACGTATTTTTTTTTATTATTATTTCAATGCTCTACCTGTAGATAAGAACGTGTACTGGAATGTTTAATCTATATTGGAATTTAATACTTGATATCAAATTGAAAAGGAATACAAATAACTTTTGTGCAACATGCATGTGGAATGATATTTCATAACCAGGGCCCGGATATTGATGACCTAAAATACTTAAAATATGAGCGATAAAATGACTGCAAAAATACAAGAAAATGGCCAAAAAACTAAGAAAAAGACAAACAAATTTGTATGAAAATACGAGTTCATTACATTTGTGGTATGTTGTTGACCCAATTAGAGGCTTGTAATTAATGAATTACATACGGTTAAATGCAAACAGCAAACACCGTCTTACTGTTTTCAAATTACAATTATAATAAGATCTATTTATTTATGCTTATTTAGAGTTCCGATAATATTCAATGTAAGCAAATGCACAAAAGTCTATACAATGCGAGAAAGAACACAAAATAAGAAAATAATGACTTTAAATTAAAATAATTACCTAAAAATATGAAATGTGGAAAAAAGACCATAGCCGACAATGGCCAGAAAATGACCAAATAATGCACTGAATTCTAAAAATGACCCAAAGCTAAAAGATGGGGAAAATTACCAAAATTACCCTAAAAATTACGATTATTATAATCTAGGAGTAATGATCAGAATATATGCACTAGTGGGCACTAGTGTACCAGTTGAAAGATGACAAGTCATCAAAATCCTGACCCTGCTCATGACAGAAAAAGAAAGGGATGTGAGTGGAGATGTACTGACGTGAAATTCTTTTACCTACCCCTAAACGCAATTTTTTTCACCTCACGTTTCGGAATAGGGTAGATGACCGCTTACTGTAGAATTTTAAATCAAGGCTTACTATACGAGCGTAAACCAATAAGGCAAAGAGCCCCGGCTATAAAGTTTATTGGTGTTTCACAAGCTAAATATGAACATGCTAATAAACGAACTAATTTTTCCTTACTGCACCAGTATCATGCCACCATATCCAATTTTTTTTATTCTAAATGAAAATTCAGGCGTGTGTTTTAGAAGACATAAGTTGGCGCTCTGCTGATGATGCAGGAACACCACCTGCGAAACGGCCGTCCAGAAGTTTAGCAAGGTAAATAAAGTGCGTTAAAGAAAGTGTTTTTATTCAACTATTTATTACACAACGCTAAAGTCGGACACAAGAATGAAGACATAATATGTTTAAATTTAGTTACTTGAGTGATAGTCAGAAGAGAATTGGTGGCAATAGCAGTTACAGATGGAGTAATCGTTCTAACCCCGACTCTTTAGTAGAAGCACATTCAAGTGCTTCGTGCAACCTCAAGTTGCTTCAAACCGAGTCTAGCAATTGAATATTGTGGATAAAGCAGTTGGTTTTTAGAGAGAAAATCCTTACAGGATAGTTTTATTAAATTAAGAATGCCAATTAGACTCAATCTGAGAACGTCAATATTATAAAAAAAATTATTGATATTATTTTTCTTAGTTTACTTTCCTATATGATTTCATTTTTATATTAATTTAAGGCAAATATCAACGTAGGATATTAATTCTATTTATTTATAACTCGAGAATGAAAATAGCTGTGTACAATTTCGAGAGAGTCCTCAAGAATGTTATAAGCTAATATTCTTGTAATGTTTTTAGAGATAGTAAACGGAAACGCTGGGGATAGGGTGATAGCACAAAACACTGATGTGGAGCTATTAATATCGAACACAGAACAATGTTCAGGCCGTGAAAGTAGTAATTCTAACTGTATAGTAAACAACCTGCTTTTAAATAAAATCTACGTTGTTCATATTAAACTGAGTTCACTTTGTATTTTAAAATGCAATGGTTTGAGGTTAAAACGCCAAGAGAAGCTTTGAATTCACTGCACACCGTCACCTGCCATCTATCGCAACAAAAGATGTGAACTAACTATCAGCCGATCGCCGGGGTTAGCCGATTCGTCTGTTTAATGAATCTAAAAACTCAAACTTAGACATTTAATTATGGTCGAAAACAAACTTACTTATACCCTAATGGTAATTAAGACATTGTTATTAAGAATTATGAAACAAGTGTGTCTTAATAAATGTCATTATAGGCTCGTTGCATAGTGCACTATTTATATATAGTACCTATGATATCTGCACAAAAATGTAAAATTAAACATTTTGCGCACGTTGATAAGGTTATATTATCACTGAAACACTATAAATAATCCTGAAAACAAGACATGGGTGTCTACACAGTGTTGGGTGTTAATCAATTAATTTTTCATCAACTCGTTAATTGACTAAAAAAGTAATTGCGATTAAATTAATTGCAATTAAATTAATAGCAATTAAACGTTTAATTGCAATTAAATTATTTGGATTAATGAATGTTAATCGTAACTCGCAATTAAAATGATTACAATTAACTTGTTTAATTGTTCTATGAAACAATTAAAACTAACAATTAACTTGCTTACATTTACCGATATCAATTGAAAGTATTACAAGTTTTCGAAAATTTTACCTACATTAATAAAAATCAAAACTACTTATTGCGATATTGACAAATCTGCCGAAGAGTTACAAATTGACCAACAGAGAGAGTCGTGTTAAAATTCAATCTATTATAAGAAATTATCATCTGTCGTTATCTGTCTAATCAGGTTCAATTAAAATCATTGATGTGTATTAATATCAGTGTTTTATTTGTAACTAACATGCGTATTTCATTATCTTACGCATTTTGTTATGATACCAGTCCACGCACCAGTCCTTTTTAATTGTTAGTTTTTATTTAAATTCATAAAACAATCGAAAATAAATTAATTGTGTACTGTAGCAAATCACGATTGACAATTGATTAATTGTTAATTCCTACGACTACAATTACAGTTTATCAATTATTAGTTTTTATGGTGGCAATTAACAATTAATCAATTGTTAATCATTAATTGTCTTTACAATAAAATGTGCCCAACACTGCTGTCTAGTAATATCAAAGTCACGTAATTAATTTCTAAACACTCTGTACATAACAATCTATATTTTCTGCATCCCTGTTCAATTAAACTTTATGACTTAATGGCTGATACCCCCACAACCCTCCCCAGCTCGGTAACCACCAATTCAATCGTTTAAAAATCATCAGCGGTTTTCCATTATCCGCGGAAAGAATTCCATATAAGTGTCATTATAACGTTGATTACACTGCATTATAATTGATTAAAAATACGAGCCACTCGGTGGAGGCTTGCATACCAATTAACCATCCAGCGCGCTTATCAATTTTTATTGAAATGAGAGTTCTTTCCATTGCAGAATTTCAATCAGTTCTGGTGTGCGCCATTTCAGCCTCACTGCATTGAAATTTTATACCTTTATCGCCCGCTTTCTCTCTACTGCGCCATTGCCTAAATCCTCTACTATCATTTCATATTTCTGTTCTCTTCAGAATATGGTTAATTTTGAAATTATTCTAAAGGCTTAGATAATGGATTGCATGAAATTCGTAGTGACTGCGTATGCACAGAAAATTGTATTTATATTGCACAACTTTGTTAGAATTAATTTTGTAGTCCATCTTCATGACTTTCATCTTTGTATCATTCCAGTGAGTCGGATTTATGAACTATCTGCCTCCATTTTGTTCTATCTTGATATAATTCTTTTCTTGTTTTGTATTTTCCGAATTTTCTTCTCTAGTTTGTGATTTTTTTTTTTATCTGATCCAGCCACCGCTTCCTGGGTCGTCCCATTGGCCTTTTCCACTGTAAACTCCTATCCAAGTATTGTCAGCCAAATAGACCATGAGTAAAACATAGGCCTATCTCCTGTCTGTCATTACATACAACTTACGAGTACTGCGTAATAAATAAAGGGAAAATTTTGTAGTTGTTGTCTAAAGTTTTGTACGTGTTACCTAAAAATTTTGTAATTGTATTGTATAGCCTAATCGTGCGGTCTATTTTGCCTGTTTCAGCAATCCCCGCTCAAGGAAATTAAATGTTTAATATACAGTATATTGTATTATTTATTAATATTTTTGTTCATATATTGATTTTAAAAAGAAAGAAAATATCATTCATACGATCGTAGTTTTATACTGTTACATTTCAACATGTTCATTTTCAATTTCCTCTTCACTTTCATTGCTTACATCGAGAAAATCGTAGTAAAAAACGAAAGTTTATTACTTAAGTTAGTTCATGTAATTCTTACAGCCCGAGCTGAATGAAGCTGTAGACGTCTGTGGCTCACGTTCTAGAGGTTGTAGGTTCAAATCCTCTTGCCTGTATCTGCATCTATCTATCATTTGTTCAACTATTATAATAAGACGATATCCTTATTTCATTGTATAAAGTCAGTCAATTAAACAATTTAATGTTTTAGGAGAGAAGACGTTACTTAGGCCTAATTAAATGCCTAGGTATTTCATATATATAGACTAGTTATAATACAGAAGTATTTAAGCTAAGAATTTCACTCTTTAATAAATGTATGATATTAATGTAAAAAAGATTAACTAGGTACTTTGTGAAATTACTGAGTTATTACATTAGCGATTACATATTATATTGGCTTACTTCCCTAAGGAAATAGCGATAGCTGTAAGGCACCTGTTCAGACGTACAATGAATTAGATTTACAGTACACACTTATGCCTATCATGCAAAAGAACTCCTGCGGGACAAAATTCCGGGACACCAGCGACGGTCACAGGCCTAAGTTGCAGTAAATCCCCGTCGTTAAATAACCATACACCAACCAACCAACACTTAGGCCTATGATACGGAATATTTACTTACGAATTTAAGCACCCATTCTTTGAAGAAAGGTTTAACTTAAGATAAACATCTATGCATCAAGAATAGACTGGAGGTACAAATATAAACTGTGGCTAGAAAAATGTGTTAAGCTTGCAGGTCATGCACGGTATACACGAATTTTGACACCGTATATTCTACAGGCTGAAAATCTGTTCACTGGCTTGCTATAAAGCTGTCGTTGAAGAATTTTATTCCTTTCATTTTCCACGTAACACGTGTTCTTATGGGTTTTATTGCCGTAATAGTGCAGAAATGTAGTGTGAAGCTCTTGGAGTCTTGACAACAGCAGACATAAAAACCCAGTCTTCTATACAAGTTAACAAGGTTATTCAGGAGTATTTAAACAATTAATTCCGAAGAATTAATTTCGTATATAAATTATCCCTCAGGAACAACCCTCAAAATGAAATTTGAATTTAAAACGGAGATGACCTACTTGAACCTCTCATAGAGAAATATAAACTTAGTAAATTCATGACTTTTATTTTAAAAAAGTCAGAAAATAAAGATGTAATTTTCGGCAGTTATTAAATGTTGGTTGCGTTACAAACAGATAGGCCCACTGAAGTATGTCAAATAAATCAGGTAAATTGATGTAACAAAGTTCCAGAATGATTTTGTTTAATCAGTGATATTTGCAATTATGATATGCAGAAAGTAAGTTAGGTTTTTAATCGATTTCCGAGTTAAGCTCCAGATCGATTCATTAAGCAAGGCTTACGGAAGGACAAGATCTAGTTTGATAAACATATGTGAAGGAATAAGTGGGTAGTATTTTTTGTCATTCATTACTAACTGTATTGAAACTTCCAAAGCCGTATATGAACACTACAGAACAATATGTTGTCATGAGAACAGTTTTGCATTTGATAAATTCTTTCTAATATATTATCATAAAATAGGCACTATATTAAGCTTTATTCCAGTACCGGTCTCCCGATTTGGTCCAATATCATTTGGCTTCTTCCCATGGACGTTATAAATGCGTATACCAAGTTTCATGAAAATCCGATGAAGCGTATTTGAGTTATCGCGCGTAAAGACAGGCGGACAGACAGACATATATTTTACCGTCCACCATACAATCTCATAAAGTGCCATTCTGGCACATAATAATGCACGTTTATTTTAGGCTATAGCCTATTGACAATAGACCAGGGCGGGAAAACGGCTTTAATTTGGTTTTGGTTTATTATACTTTTTGATAACGAGACGAGTTTGCGAAGTATTCTATACCTGGAACTCAAAACCGTTTAAGCGGGCCATTCTTTCTGCAGCCGGCTGTACATCCTGTACTTCCCACACGTAATTGGAAATTTTGTTCATTAAGTTTCAGTTTTCGCTAACTTATTATTTTGTTCATAGTTGCTGAAATTTCATTTTGCAACTGACTCTCGGTTAAACTACATACCCATTCCATGCTATGTTGTGGTAACGACATATTTTCCAATAAAGTATGTCCAGTACACTGGGTATCAACAGTAACTTCTGTCACTTTGAGAGTGTCCCAAAAACGGCTTGTTGTAATGAAATGCGCGCTACGAGTTCCACTATGTTTATTAACTCCCAGTTTCCATTGCATTTTACTGATGAATTTTATTAAAAAATACTGTATGTGATAGACTGGAATATACTTAATTAACTTGAGTTCGTAGTAAAATTTTCTTTTTCAAATAAAGAACCGAGTCAATTTTTCTAAAATACAAACAGAAGGTAGAAACCTGTTTAATATGCAGAACTTCATTGGGATCACTGGCACAGCATGACCTATAATAATAATAATAATAATAATAATAATAATAATAATAATAATAATAATAATAATAATAATAATAATAATAATAATAGTAATAATTTATTTTCAATAAGAGCCTTGGCTGTGGAAAACGTCAGTATTCATTAGATGGTGATACAAAAGTCACATAAAACAATAAAAAATTAATAAAATACATACTACATAGTATTACAAAATATGTTCAATCTCTATCTATATAAAAGGCTTTGTCCTGACTGACTGACTGAATGAATGATTGATTGACTGACTGACTGAATGAATGACAGGAATCAACGTACAGCCTAAATTATAACAGGTAGAGACTTGGAATTTTGACAGTACCTTCGCTTCATAATGTAGGTGCTCACTAAGAAAGGATTTTGAAAAATTCTGATTCTAAATGCCAAAAATTTAATGTTTTTGAAAATACTTAATCCATTTTTACATAGAATTATCAAAACAAATTCACAGAATATATTGTTGCACAAATGGTATCAGGTGGGCTTGGAAGAAACAATTGAAATGCACTTTTGACAAATAAGAGAAGTTATCAAAATAGTTCATGTTATAAATAAATATTACAGAGTGAAATCCACTAAAATAATGGAATCACATAACTTTCTCTACCCTGGACATAGAGAAAACAAAACGAGGTATGGTAATGTGTATATTATTATATTATATCGCAGGTTTTTGGAGAGAAAAGTATGAAAGTGATAATGCTTTATGGTAACATAAGAGTGGGAAATTTCCCACCTCGATATTACAATTTTATGTTACAGGAATTTCTGTTTCTTCTTATTTAAACCTCTACCAGGCTTGCTGTGCACTGTACAAGCGATGGGATGCAAAATTCTAGATCCTCTATGAGCCATAAAAAACTATATCAAGCGTTTTCTGAGGGAATAGTTTGAGTGTAATAAGTCGTTCTTCCTATTTCAAATTATAAATGCCTATATAAGGACCTAGAATTTAAAATTTAAAATCCTTCATAAGCTAATTTCCAATTACAAAATACAAAACCCGGGCGACGCCGGGTCTTTTAAGCTAGTCTCTATATATATAAAAGGCTTTGTCCTGACTGACTGAATGACTGACTGAATGACAGGAATCAACGTACAGCCTAAACTATAACAGGTAGAGACTTGGAATTTTGACAGTACCTTCGTTTCATAATGTAGGTGCTCACTAAGAAAGGATTTTGAAAAATTCTGATTCTAAATGCCAAAAATTAAATGTTTTTGAAAATACTTAATCCCTTTTTACATAGAATTATCAATTCCAAATCACAGAATAAATTGTTGCCAAATTTTATATGATGGGCTTGGAAAAAACAATTGAAATGCACTTTTGACAAATAAGAGAAGTTATCAAAATAATTCATGTTATAAAGAAATATTACAGAATGAAATCCACTAAAATAATGTTTCATTTCATCCCCAAAACGACTTTATGGTAACATAAGAGTGGGAAATTTCCCGCCTCGATATTACAATTTTATGTTACAGGAATTTCTGTTTCTTCTTATTTAAACCTCTACCAGGCTTGCTGTGCACTGTACAAGCGATGGGATGCAAAATTCTAGATCCTCTATGAGCCATAAAAAACTATATCAAGCGTTTTATGAGGGAATAGTTTGAGTGTAATAAGTCGTTTTTCCTATTTCAAATTATAAATGCCTATATAAGGACCTAGAATTTAAAATTGAAAATCCTTCATAAGTTAATTTCCAATTACAAAATACAAAACCCGGGCGACGCCGGGTCTTTTAACCTAGTTAATGAATATGGGCAGATTTCAATTAATAACTTTTAACCTCCTTTTTGAAATTTCTCAGTTGTCCAATATTCTTTATAAATTGAGATAAGCTATTGTATATTTTCACTCCAACAATCATTGGCGATTTGCTGTATACTGTTCAATTATGTTTCCCAATATTAAAATGATCTCTGTTACGAATAAAATGTTCGTGATACTGACCATTAGTATTAAAATCTCTGCCATTAACATGTACATATTCCAATAACCTTAAAATATATAGGCCATACACAGTTAAAATTCCATACTTCTTAAAACTCTCTCTACATGACTGCCTTGCATTAATGTTGAACATACATTTAATGTGTTCCCCGACCTTTCCTTACTTGCGGTACGTTAATTTTTATCTATTAGTATTTCTGTGAACAGTAGACCTCGCATCCAAACATTTCTAATTATTTTTATATATTTGTTCTAGTACATTTCTTGTGTTTGTAAATTTGTGTTATTACACGTTCTTCGATTTTCTTCCAATTTGAATAAATGATTCTTCAATTCAATAAAAACGACTTATGCGTAAGGACTTTTATTTTTTATTTCTTTTCAAGATGGTGGCTGATAACAGTTGAAGCGCAGGTATTAGATTTTTTTTGAACGCGATGTCTACTTCAGAAGTCTAAGAAGTATAAACAGAAAAAAAGAGGAACTATATTGGAAAATTAAAGTGAAGTAAAACTTTTACTGCAGTTAGTTGAACACCATCATTCTCAACATATAATAATAGGTAGCCCACTTGTTTATCAATCATTCTGAATATTCAGGGGTGTGTGCGTGTGTGTATAGGGGAGATTGTTGCAGTACCGGGCAGGAGGTTGTTTACCCCTTTTCCCCCTAGAAGTCAGAAGATTATGCTTACATAGCTCTATAACTATATACCTAGGTAGAAGACATTACTTGGTAGAATATCGTAGGATTTCCGTTCACCACTGGGGAGATATCCATTGTTAAATTCACATCGCCTGTCAAGTTAGTTTAAGCAGCTAGTATTTGCATGGGAATATAAGTTGAAGAAAATTGTTATACCTTATTAAAAAATTCTATATTAGGAGGCAATAATATGTGTCTTCTTTCAAGAAAAATTTCGTTAGATTGTAATTTGTGACATTTTGTTCTAATTTCTTGCACGGTCCCAAAACCGAACGGCGGAAGCTCTCAATGTACCAAAAAAGAATTGTCTTAGAAAACGAAATAATTCCATAATTTATTTTCAGAGATTGTTACTGAATTTCCAAAACGTAGAAATACCTAAAAGCGATCATAAGTGTAAGTGCATGAATCGTTTTCATGAATAATAACTAATATGATAGGATGACAAACTCGTTCTTTCTTTCGTTGTAAAGGATACTCATTAGTTCGGTACAGCAACCTACTTATTATAAATATAGGTAAAATATAAAAATAGTTATGTAAGATATAAAAATATCCTACAGTACGTCAATGTTAGGCATATATAAGAAGGATTTGGAAAGCATAAAATCTTGGGAATGATAAATGGCATTCCTAAATGTATTGACAGATTCACAAAGCTGTTGTTCTTCTATACAATGGTGTTAGAAAATGCGAAAGCGTGGGTCCATTTTATTCAGCCAGGCAACGAGAAATATCGTGAGATGTCAATACAATTATTCAACCGACTGCACTGGATTGGATCCGCCGGAGCCATACATATTCCTGTCACTCTCATGGCATGAACCCATACTTTAACCGGGCTTCGTTGGTAGCTTAGATGTTTCATGTTCATGTCTATCCTATGTCAATATGGCACTCGTATCCTTAGTAAAAGCGTTGCGCATTGGCGTATTGCCGATCACAAAAATAGGTAGCTTGCTGTTGGCAATTTAATTTTCATAAATTATAAGCATTGTAAGTTACAGAAAGTATAGCCTATTGATCATGAAAAAAATAGATAATATTATCTAGAGCAGCGGTTCCCAACCGGTGGGTCGCGACCCATTAGTAGGTCGCGGAAGGGTTTCAGGTGGGTCGCGATTCGATCCCAAAACCATCAGAAACCATCGAATAAACCGTCAGAAAAGATAAGAAAAATCGAAACAAATCAAATTGTGTTTTGATTGTTTTCTTGGTTCTTGATTTTTGGCATCTTGCTTATATTTTGTCAACCACTTTCAAATTAGAACACAAATTGTTCATCAATAATCAATCTGTATCTTCAAAAAGGCATATATAAGCTCATATATAATTGCAATATTTGATGGTAAATTATATATACATAAGGAAGGGATACGATAGAAAAAAGGTTTTTACTCCACCATGAACCGATGGACCGTGGAGGTATTCCGATAAGGAAAGGTGGGTCGCCAGCTGAAAAAGGTTGGGAACCACTGATCTAGATAATTACAGTTGGTTATGATTTCTAAAGAAAAGAAAAGAAAAGAAAATCGATCACAAATGATAATGCAGGGAGTCTTTTACAAGCTTTAAAGCGCCTGACGTATGTCGCGTAGGCAACAAGCAATACTGCGTTGCAGGAGAAGTTGCCGCCGAATAAGCACGGCGCTGTGCAAATTCAGATTCAGATGTATATTTATATACATGGGCTGTCGATAAAGTAAGTTTCCCTGGGGCCGTTTACAACAACAAAACACAATTTTATGGAAATGTTTATTGCAACAGATACAGCAAGTATTCAACTATTTTTCAACATATTCGCCACCGGAATTGAGACATTTTTAATTCCGTGGGACCAACGTTTGAAATCTAGCAGCAAATCTCCTGCAGAAGTTCGACTGGGAGGTGTTTAAACATTCACCTTACAGCCCGGACCTCGCTCCCATTGATTTCCATCTTTTCCTACACCACAATAAATGACACAGAATTTCAAAGAGGCAGACATGGTTACCACATAGTGGTTCAAATCCCAGGAAGCAGACTTCTCCGACACAGGTATTCAAACGTCGGTCCCACGGAATGAAAAAATTCTCAATTCCGATGGCGAATATGTTGCAAAATAGCTTACACTTTCTGTATCTATAGTGTTTTGATTCTGTAAACTGCCGCAGAGAAACTTTCTTTATGGACGGCGCTCTTAAAAATACATTTCATTATTCCTGGAATCCGAAATAGTTTTCGAAGTTATGTGTGTATTTTCATCTGTCTGAGTCTCCTCGGGTTTATGATGCATTTTATTTACTATAGTTTATATTGCCCTAAGTCACACTGATGCACAAACATATACGCACATGCACTCTCACTCTTAATTCAGGCTGGATATACTGTCAACTGCCTGTTTCAGCATCGAATATGGATCAATAAAAGTGAAAGTGCTATGCTAGTAATGTGGATACGATCGTAGGTCATATTAATTAAGCCACCGATGCTTCTAAGTGCATATGCAGGATAATAGTTTAAACCGTAATTGAATTATACAGCGGAAAATATGTTTGGGACCTAGGCTAGCTAATAATCTGACGGTTTGGCTATAACACTGTACAACAAATTTGAACTTTTTCTGTGCTTTAAATTAAACTATGTGATTCGGTATAAACAAAAGGCTCTTGATTCGTATATCAAAACCAAAATGGTCCATTAAGTACCGTTTCTGTAGGAGACACACTGTTACGTCATGTAATACCTTTTCTCTTGCTTGCCTTGAATTTAGTTCAGATGGCTTTGATTTTTCATTTGTCATTTATAAGCTTACAGTTCAATCCATTCAATGTATGTCTTGACAATTGTTATTTTAATCTCAACTCCAAAATGATTTATTTATTTTTTAAATAACTACTAATTTATCAATTCTGTTTTATTTTATTTATTATATATTTAGTATAGTGTGTTTTAATGTATTGATTAATTAATCTAATCTTTAAGTCAAGCTATTATCATTGGGTTAGCGATTTTTAATTTTTTTAACCTTCAGTTGTCTCTATTATTCTTCACTACTTCTTCTTCAAAAAATGGACAACGATTTGGTTGTTCCATTCTCATTCTCAAGGGCAATGTGCTCTATTCTGCAGATCGTTTAGCACATCATACAGTGTTCAATTCGGGCGAAAAGCCTTTTCAACTTCATTTTGTGTTGGATTAAGAGATCCAATTATCTTACATCGTATTCAACATAATTTTCATCACAAGGATTCATCTACAACGTCGCTAAAAGTGCTTCGTTCTATCTCTGGACATTGTACCATCAAAAGGAGATATCAATCATTCAATTTCTGTGAGTAATATAATTCACAAACTAAGGTACGTTTTTCCAAGGACTACGATTAGTCGTTTAATTCGATGAGATTATTAGTCATAAATGGATTTTATGCAACTGTGAATTGAAAAATAAATACAGACATTTATACTTGGAAAATAAACTGTTAATAGCTTATTTGTACGATCTTGCTTTGAGCTAGTGCTGTGAATAGCTTTAAATTCAGCATTCAATACAACCTTTCAGCTTTTGAAATAACAATCTCTACAAGCTATATTTTATTACGTCATCAAATGGTCCTCCGAATAATACAGTCTACCAGTGCATCTATATGTGTACCTGGATACAACTAGAACTGCAGGATTCAAGAAGTGCATTTAATTCCAAACCTCAAGCTTATGTTAATCAAGCAACGTCATCGCCCAAGTGTGCATAATTCTTGTATATCAATTTACCCATTTGAAGATTGGAAATGCAATCCAATTCTGCTCCTCATATCGCCGGGAATCGAACCCACAAATAATTTTCAATACGGTCCACTATCAAAGGAAGGGTCGCCTGGCGGTAACACACACTTCTCATATTTACGTAAAAAGCAAAAATGTGGATTTTTTTAAAATGGTCCGTGGTAAAGAAAAACTAATTACAGATTCGTTATTTTCAGCCAAAAATATACAAGAAACGCATATTTTCATCTAAAGGACATTTTTCATGTTGTAAAGTGTAATTTAAAACAGCTAGATGAAAATTGCATTATCCAAATAAATTTACACGGTTTATTCACACTTAATATTAATATAGGATATAAGAGAAAAAGTGATTTTATTCATGACTAGAAAATGTAGTACTAGGGGCAGCGTAGGAACCGAAGGTATTATTTTCGATGTGCGTATAATCTATTTACTCTCACTTGTCAATTATTATTAAGTGCCGGAATGGTACTTTATGAGATTGTGTGGGGGACGGAAAATGTATGTCCGTCTGTCTGTCTGTCCGTGTGTCTCTACGCGCCATAACTCAAATAAGCTTTAGCGGATTTTTATGAAACTTGACATACGCATTTATAATGTCCATGGGAAGAACCCTATTGATAATGGACCAAATCGATTGACCGGTATCGGAGTAATGCCCAATTTAGTGCCTATTTTAATGGAAATATATTAAAAAAGGTGCGATCACTCAAATACGCTTTATCGGAGTTACATGAAACTTGGTGAACGCATTTATGACGTACATGGAAAGAAGCCTACTGAATTTGGACCAAATCGGTTGAACGGTACCGAAATAACGAGTAATTAACAGTCACATCTACTATAATGTAATCTTCGTTCTACGACAATTCGAAGCATTTTGATTAGCTCGAGGCCAACCAATCAGCGAAACTTTCACGAATAGTACAAAAGTAGGAAAACAGTTTCTTTACTATATAAGGCCTAAGTGAAATGAACACAATGAACAAATATTCTAATTTTATTTTTACTTACAATTTTCATAGCTCTGAACCACAAACATTTTTAATAAACTCCCAGTGTAAATTTCTTAAAAATCCTTGAGTCAATTATTAATGGCGGGTGAAGCCGCGGCCACCAGCTGTAAAATATTGATAATTTAAGCCTGGAAATATCGCAAAAGATAAAAATCCAAACAAACCATTCCTTCCCTTGAAAAATTATATAATTTCTGAAAATTACTTGAATTTATAAAATCTTATTCATATCATATTAAATCTGTCAACAAACAGTTGAGATACAATGCCGCATTTTCTTTGATGCAATGCAGTTAGATGTTTGCTTACTTCGTTGTTCTAGTGGAAATTGAGTACTACATGAATTCTGGTATATACAGAAGGTACATTACTGTGAAATAATTAGCGGAGTTATTTTCCACAGAATTTCAAGTTGGAATACATTTTAGATTTGACAAATAACACTATTCTTTCACATATGTTTATCAAAATAGACCGTCAAACTGACAGAGTTGGCCAAATGGTAACGTCTTGAACTCGTATTCCGGAGGTCCCTGGATCAAATTCCGGAGCCGGCCAAGTTGACAAGGATTTTTTATGTTATTTTTTATTTTTATGTGAGTGCGCGATTGTCAAGATATCACAAATCTGTAGTTCTGCTGAAGCTTGTCGATTTTAATCTGATAAAAAACTTATTTCCTGCATATCATATTTGCAATTATAATTGATTCAACAAAACGATTCTGGCACTTTGTTATATCAGTTTACCTGATTTTATTTGATTAATTATTACATTTTTTACGGAATATTTTAAATTGACAAATAACTCTAGTGTCAGTCACATTACTTTGATCTTAGAGATTCGCCCCTACTGTTAGTTTCAAGCAGTCCGCCTGCAGACGATAACGCGGCAACTACTTCAGCAGAAGAGTAACGCGGGAAGTCTAGTCATACTCATCAGGCGTTACAGTTCAGACCTGGTCAATATAGAGGTTTCAATGGTTATAACCAGGGCCCGGATTCTGATGACCTAAAATTGTTTGAAAAATTACCTATAAAATGACCCTAAATTTTAAAGAAAATGACTTAATTATTATAAAAAATGACCTTAAAAACTGATATTTTATTTATAAAAAATTATTATTGTACACACAAAGTTATAGACTAATTTGTACATAATTTTAAATACTGTAACTGTAATGTTGTGAATCTTCTTTTCTCACGGAAATTTATACTGGCACTGGTTATTCAAAATTCGGCACATCCTTTTGTGGTCTGCCGGATTATATTGTTGTTTATTGAGGGTAAACAGTAGTTTGCACTCTCAAATCCAAGCAGGTGGCAGACTCTAGTGCCAAGTCAATCTAATTACAATAGTAATATAATACAAAATTTTGGCGTTTATTTGATTCTCACTTCCAACTGAGATATGTCAACACTTTAACGCCGAATTTTTCCTTCTTGCATTAAACAAACAAAACTTCAAAGACAGCACCGCTAGCGATGAAACAAAAGTTAATACACCCAATGTAAATACATGAAAATGACTAAATAAGGAAGCAAATGACACGAAAATGACAAAATAATGACCTAAAATTGAAATAAATGCCCTAAAAATATAAAATTGCAAAAAATGACAAAAAATGACCTAGTAAAATGCCTTTCTATAATCTACAGGCCATGATTAGGATTTATCCACAAGTTGGCAATGCCTATGCAGCATCAATAAAAAGATGACATGTCATTAGAATCCGGGCCCTGGTTATAACAAATACTTCGGATAGAATCCTTTTATTAAGTACCAGAATGGTCCTTTATGAGATTGTGTGGGGGACGGAAATGCCTGTCGGTCGGTCTGTCTGTCCGTGTGTCTGTACGCGCCATAACTCAAATAAGCTTTTTCGGATTTTTATGAAACTTGAGATACGCATTTATAACGTCCATGGGAAGAACTCTATTGATGTTGGACGAAATCGGTTCACCGATATCGGAGTAACGCCCAATTTAGTGCCTATTTTAATGGAAATATATATTTAAAAGGTTGCGATACCTCAATTACGCTTTATTGGAGTTACATGAAACTTGGTGTACGCACTTATGACTCACATGGAAAGGAGGCTACTGAAATTGGACCAATTATTGTGCCTAACATCAAAGAAATATTATTATTATTATTATTATTATTATTATTATTATTATTATTATTATTATTATTATTATTAATATTCTCTTCTTAACAGACGCTATATTTATCTGGCATTCGCATTCGAGATATTATCGACAAATTAAACACACACAAGATGAGTTGAACCATGCTATCTTAGCACATGACAGACTAGAGAAAGGGAAATGTAAATTAGTACGCATAAATACACAGAAAGCACCCAATCGGTTTGCTTAACCACTAAGTAGAATTGTATTATGTTTGTTCAGTGACGGCTTCAGATTCACCTCCACAACTGAGGTTTCACACAACGCTTACGGCACCATTGCTATATGAAGACAGGGAAATGCGAGGTTTCCACGGCAGAAAGGGAATATTATATTCTATCTAGGCTATTGTTTCTATTAGCTTTTGTGTGTGTCTAATTGGATGATGAAAACGGACACGGTCTGAAATAGCCATTACATGATATTCCATTTACTAAATGGTATTATAAACAGGCATAACTGTATTTATTTTAAAGTACCTACAGCCGTCAATTTTTATTAAGTTATAGTGTTTAAATGGAGAATAAGGAATCAGTCGTGGCTCGTGGCTTAAAATGAGAGTGTGTTGCAGATAGCATTTCATAGGCCTACATTTTAAAAAAAGAAAACCTTTCTTATAGCCGACATAGGCCTATATAATGACCTGTGTATAAGTATTATTTATATAAGTATTTATATATTTATATATTAACTATATATACATTTATTTATATATTTATTTATATAAGTATTTATATAAGTATAAATACTTTTAAAATTAAAAGGATTTGACAATGTTGACTTGTTGACCTTCTAAATGTAACACAACTTAATATCAGTAGGCCTACTTCATTGATTCTTTAAGAAAAATTGATAACATTCTTTTTTCCTGCTTAGTCTGTAATAAAAGTACAGTTCTGCACATTTTCCCAAAGCCATGATAAGAAAGGCTCCGTTGAACATTCCGAACATCACACCCGCAGATACACTTGTTTTCAAACACTTTCATAATAAATTTCCTCGTATACTCGCTTTTTTACCGCCACCTAAAGCCGCTGACTGATTTACATTTGTAGTAGATCTACCTAACTCCTTAAATCTCACTTTCTCCCCCAAAGATGTACTTGAAAAGGGTCTTTCTAACAGATCATCTACAGAATTCGCCATGTGCTTGCACAATACGAGCACTTAAAAAATATCCACCGCAGGAAAATACATCAGCCTACAATCAATGCTCGACTCATAGTGGCTGCGTGAATCATAGCACAATTTCAGCTGGCAAGGAATAAAAACCCAAGAGCATGCTCAGTCAAAGTTTCACAATAATGTGCCTTCTCTATGCGTGAGATCGTGGCGGCTGAAGCCAATTAAGCCCTCGACACCGTAGTTTCTAGTTATCTCGGAGAGAGCGCTCTAAAATATATTTCCGTCCTTATTGTTTGCATAACGGCTCGCATTCGAAGAGAATAGGCATAATTTTAGTGCAATCTTTACAGCGTGCTGTAGCGTATTAGTACATGATCATCGATCGCCCTGCAAGGAGTTCATTTTCTTTTGTCTCAGTTGTACAACGTTGAAATACTTTCCTTAATTAACATGAATGGAAAAATGGTTTAAAACCATTTTTAAAAATATATTTATTTACTAATTATCTTTTTCTTTTATTTAATCGTGTTTAGCAGACGCATTATGTACATTGTTCAACGCCAAGGACTGAAATTTGTTATAAAGACCAATACATTTTAGAAATATCGGAGCCTTCAGAGCTTAGAATCCTATATACTCAAAGAATTTAATTTTAGCCTGAGCTGAAATTCATACAAGCAGTCAAGATATCTATCCTCGTAGAGAGAAAAAAAATGATAAGGCCTGTAAGAAAATATAATATTTCTACTGTGTAAACTTGTTATTTGTGATGAAAGTGGTAAGAGAGAGATTTTATTTTAAGAGTAAGTATGCTTGCTAAACGAGCTCGTAAGTGCGAAGGTAGCAATCAGGAATCCTAAAAGTACAATTAATTCATTTTAGAAAACACTATCTTTTAAACAGCCGTTAATATTTGTGAAATAATCATAAATATTAGATTTATTGTAATGAGTTATGTGCAGTGGAGTTATATTGGAGCCTCGAGCTTCCCTGCCACATATGCACATGAACAAGCGCAAAAAGAGGTTATTGATTTTCTGATGCGCGGCTGCCATCATAAGGATTAGAGTCGACAACGCTTTTCAACCACCAAGTAAGACAATTTTTTCGACTACCATGAGAAATCAAAAGGCGTGATGAATTTTTAACATTTTTAATTTTTATCGTACTTGGTCTATTTAATAAATGTATACAAATAATATTAACTAAAAGAGTATTTCCCATGTAATTGAAATCAAAGTAATTTCTCATGTAATTGAAATCAATGGATTTTTAAATACTGATGCGTGCAACTTTACTTCGTGTTAGAAGATACATTTTTAATTCAAACTGCTTAAAACAAGTGCGTAGTACAGAAAACCGAGACATTCTCCGCCAAACGCACCTCATAAAATGGAATACGCTGTAGACGGTTGACTACCAATGAACAAACATAACATCAACCACTGTAAGTTCGAAAGGTGAAGTCAGAATGAAAAATGTTATGCCATAGCCGGGATTTGAACCAGGTTCTTCGGCTCTCCGTGCCGATGCTCTAACCAACTGAACTGAAAGGCAACATGCCGATACAACATTAAATTCTCCAACTGACTCACACGGAGAGCAGAAGATCCTGCTTCAAATCCCGGCTATAGCATAAAATTTTTCATTCTGACTTCACCTTTTCCATCTTAGTCTACACACGGCCAATGTGAAAGAAATTATTATTCCACTGTAAGTTCGTTTACACTCGTGAACCGCTCCACAGAACTTGATCCATCCTTTTTGCAACCAGCTGTACAATATAGTGCGAACCATAGAAGTAGCTACCGGACTTTTACCGTGCAGAATGTGCGGCCGTTACAGGGGATAGGGCGGCGGTAAGGGGTTCAAATTTTTGCTCTCGTCAGGTCTCCGTTAAATTAAGAGAAAGAAAGGAGAGAAAAAAAAATTCAAGTGGATTAAGCAATGCGGAATCAACATAATTTGCATTCAGCTAAGCGGATAAAAACAATACAAGATACAGTTAATTTACGATGGAGCTTTTAATTACATTAAGCAAAGAGCATTCTGAGATCTGTTCTTCATTATAAGTAGAGGAGAACAGGATGAAACAAAGAAATGCACTGGCGTAAATCAGTACTCCTTATCCAGGGTTCAAAGCCTTTCCAGAGGATTTATCTAGAACAACTTGTTCAGATACTAAGCTGCTGTGAGCCTTTTATCTACTCCTCTCTTTTTCTTTCTGATTTCTACCTTTCCAAACTAACAATTCAGACAGTAAAAGTAAAATGTCCTTTCAATCTTTGATAGACCAAAAGGGATATTAATTCCGTTTTCATTATATTCCTTCATGCTAGAGGTCAGATTTATTATAGTTACATAGATTATCACCACGTCATCTCACCTTTCCTCCTTTTCATCCTCATCCCGTTTCCACTTCTGGCATCGGGTCTGCTTCGGCAGTCAGAGCCCTTTGGGGGGCCTCTCCCGTTCTCCCAGCTGCTTGTGGTCAAGAGGTTGTTGGTGGTGTGTGTCACGAACCTGTCGGGGCTCCCGGTTGGAGGTACCGCAGGGGGTGGCGCACACGTGGCATGGTACTAGGCTTGTTGGAAGTAGGGGAGTTCCGTGGGGGCCCACGGGGGGGGGGCTTTGCGGAACCTGGGCGGCCTATGGGCACGCAACTCATCCCATCCCGGAGGTAGGTACAATAAGTCGGTAGCGGCTGCGGTGCTTAGGGGCGTTCCCACCCCGCCTCCCCGCCTTCAAGGGGCACAAAATAGAATAGAAATAGAATAGAAGACGGGTGAACTGGCATCGTATAAATCATTAAAGGTCCACTAGTGTTTCTGCAATGAATGGGATGCCTATAGGCGTTGAGAATGAGCAGACTTGTCTCATTTATCTATAGAAATGGGCGTATATGTCTAGAGAGGGAAAAGTACTCTAAATTAATATTTTACTTGTCCCCTTTTTACTTATTCCCTTCCTGACATTACTTACTTAATTACTTACTTACTCAATGACAATAGACAGCTCCTAAGCAAGCTAAAGCAATATTATCTATTTTATGGAACCCGAAGGTTCATTGCCGCGCTTACCTGAGTCCACCATTCAACCCTATTCTGTGCTAACTCCATCCAACCATCCCTCGAAAATCCTACTTCTCTTAAATCTATCCTGATATATCCGGTGACGAGTACAGGTTATGAAGCTCGTTGTTATGCAGTTTTCTCCCGTCCCTATTTTTATCTCTCTTAGGCCCAAATATTTTCCCAAGCACCCTGTTTTCGAACGTTCTTCCCGAAGAGTAAGCGCCCATTTCTCACAGCCATTTAATACAACCGGTAGGATAATAGTTTTTAAAAAAAATTATTTTTAGATTTCTGGACAGAATACGAGAAGAAGAGTTTCTGAACTGCATAAAAGCAGGCATTTCCTGATTTGCGGCTACACTTAAATTCTGCTCTATTTTTTATAACAAATGCTTTAATTTGTTGATTTACAAACATATTATAATATATTACGTACATAATCACCTCATGAAAGTAATGATTAATTAAGATAAATTATTTATGAACTAGTTAATAATAATAATAATTAAAAGAGATACATTTCATCAAGGGCTGACACTAGGATCACCTGTTGCAACAGCAAGTCTTCTACCTATCTCTGAAGTTAACTGCTGCCTTAATATTATTTGTGTCTGTAAATATTGCTCCCAGATATTTGAATTTCTCCACTTCTTCGGCTATTCTAATATTTTGTAACTCATTTTCCTGACATTGCATTGATTAATTGCTAAAAGTCTAATTTTATCACATGGACCCAGATATTTTATTTCCTTCCAAAAGATTCTTTGCTGATTTTGATGATCGGGAAACACACGCCCTTAGTTGATAAGCAACAATAACGACGACAACGATGATCATACAAATGACACTCTCTATACAGGGTGTTAATGAATAATACCGAAATATTTTACTTGTGTACACAAGGGACATAGACAAGCAACTTTTATTAGGAGATTTTTGCTCTATGACGTAAAATGTGTATGCTGCAAGGCATTAAAGTCATTCCAATATGGTGCTCATAATACAATAATGATGCGAAAGAGGGTTAAAATTTTCATTAAATTGACTTCATGCCTTCTTAGTGATCGATAAAAGCCTGATTCTTAATCATTCATCAACAGCTATATCATAATTTAGAGTTTTCATAATCTGCAAAATTTACACACAAATCCCATGACTGGCCGCCACTACAATAGTTCTTTTATCCGTAACTCCGGCGTTAACAAAGAAGTTCGTTTGTTTTGTACTTTTTTCAAATGTTAGAAGTCAGTGGCGGCCATGCCCTGGGAGATTTTATGCTGTAACAGGAAAAATTGAATCCTCAGAGCAAAAATCTACTAATAAAAGTTGCTTGTCTATGTCCCGTCTATACACAGATAAAATATTTCGGTGCTATTCATTAACATCCTGTATATTATAAAAATCTTTGGTTAATGGTATTTACGATATTTCTAACAGAAATTGCTGGTTTAAAGCGTTCTTGTAAAATAACTTGTCTTTATTCAAATTTCACTTTTTTGCTTATTTGAATTCACCGACCGTTGTATCAACAAACCTGATAGATTGTGTAAAGCAATGTGGTTGTTGCTAATCCACAAAACTATATCGTTGTGGTCATAAATCCCAGTGGAAACGTAACACAAGTTAACTTTAATAATAATAATTCATAATTGAATACACATTCATTTCAATATAAATCAGCAGCGGTTGTACATGGAATACAAATAAATAATTTTAGTTGACGTTTTATTGAAGACAGGTTGAACCGGCATCGTATAAATTATTAAAGGTTCACTAGTGTTGTACAGAATGCTTTAATGCCAAGTTCCACGACTTCCTCGATTTTCCTGACTTTTTTTTTTTTCTTTTTCGCTGGGCGTATGGAATTCAAATTTTGTTCCAGTTCTGTGAAATGGCTAAAATGCTTATTTATGCCTCGATTTTTGCAAACCAAGCGTGTTATACCAAATAATTTCTGCTATAATACCATTTGTAATAAACTAGTATATTTACAATTTCAAGAATTTGTCATTGTCGGCAGTGGCTAACAGCGCTTATTATTGGTACAGTCGAGACAAATATCGGATTTTACAACTTCAATTGGATCATATTCTGCAGAAAGGAACCAACCCTCAAATTTAAAAAACCGGAGTAGATGCTACATTTTTCTACTGAAACTATATTTACGTTGTGCAAACTAACCAACCCTCTTCTCCATTTATATGCCATCCATGAAGCAAACAAAAACACACTGAAAAGATCTAGGTAGTTTTTTTAATTTAACTTTAAATGACTGTTTTTTAGCTTAAAAATCATGTGGGTTGGTTCCTTTCTGCAGAATGTGGTCCAATGGCAGTGGGGCATAGGATTCATTCTGTCATTCATTTATCTCACAAAAGGTAACGAAAAAATAGAGCTTCCTTCCATAGCAAGTTCATAGATATCTTAAACGGTGTCAAAAATACCTCCATTGTGTAGTTTCCTAAGATTGTAAGATTATACAATTTTTGGAAAGTTAAATAGTAGCTTTCCGGAAAAATCTCTGTGAGCATTACTCCGTTTTCTTTCCGATTTTCTTTGGTGAAATCTAACTGTTTTATTGTGTTTTTATTTGTGGTCTTTGTGGTCTCTTCGCTGTTAAAAGTAAACCTTCCAACCAAACTTCAGTCGAATATGTTAGCCTCATTCTACCTAACGTCAGAAACTGAATTAAGCAAGCCATGTCCTTAGTTCTGGTTAAATTTGAAAGACAAGTAAAAACCATTGGGAAACAAAATAAAATAAAATCAGGTAAACTGTTTTAACAGTGCCAGAATGATTTGGTTTAGTCAGTTATAATTGCAATTATGAAATACAAAAAATAAGTTATTTTTTTAATCGACTCCAGATCGATTTATTAAGCAGGGCTTACGGAAGAACAAAGGCCTAGTCTGATAAGCAAATGAATATGTGGGTAGTGTTATTTGTCAAAGTTACTATATTAAAACTTCCAAAGCTGTATCTGAACACTGTAAAACAATATGTTGCCACGAGAACTGATTTGCATTTGATAAATTCTTTCTAATATATTACCATAAAATAGGCATTAAATTGGGCATTACTCTGCTGCCGGTAAACCGATTTGGTTCAATGTCAATAGTCTTCTTCCCATGAACGTTATAAATATGTATACCAAGTTTCATGAAAATCCGATAAAGCTAATTTGAGTTATCGCGCCTACAGGCACACGGACAGACAGACGGACAGACATTTTCCCGTCCCCAACACAGTCTCATAAAATACCATTCTGGCACCTAATAAAGTACACCCCCACAATACTTGAGACTGGGTTCTCGACACATGCCTCTACTAATACCAACTACCCCATCTCCTTCAACGCAGAAACAGTTATTGGCGTGGAATCCTATAAGGGGAATTCTATAAGGGGGTACGCCGTGGTGTAGTGGTTAAGGCACTGCGCTACAAACCGGAAGGTCGCGGGTTCGATTCCCGATGAGGTCGTTGAGATTTTTCAATTGGCCTACATCCTTCTGGTGGCACTATGGGCCCTGGGGTCGACTCAGCCTCTAACAGAAATGAATACCAGGAGCATTCCTGGGGTAAAATATCGGCCGGTGCGTATGGCTGACAAGCTTGCCACCTTGTGCCGTTGGCCTATGTCACAATCTGGGAGCCTTACTCCTCGAAACCGTATGGATCTCCATGGCCCATATGATAAAGGGATCGCTTTACCTACCGTTTAATTCTATAAGAGATGTAGGTTTGGAGTTACAGTCGGCAATCGTTATTAATTCAAAAGGTGGTATCATCGGGGGATTTAATACTCGTAATACTGTTAAGAATACAATTACAGCATAATCTACAGCGATAGCAATCTTACTAGTTAGGTCACAGCTCCAGATCCTGCCTTTTTATTCCTCTCCCTGTAGAAATAAAGCTCCCTACCCGGATTAACAGTCCCTGGATATGACGTCTCTTCCGGGAAGGAAAACACAGGAAACTGAGTATTTTCTGAAGGACAAGCTTCTATTGCCTGGGGATTCAGATGGCCTCTATCTCTAGCGTGTTAGCCGTTTTTTTACTTCCTCTGCCCGTGCCATAGATACTACAGGCAGAGAAAGTTTGTTTTAGACCCCAAATTCGCATTTGATTAATTAACTTAAATGCACGTTTTGAAGCCCCTAAAGCCATAAATACTATTTTCGTAAACATGTCTTCTGTGTGTCTGTGTGTCTGTGAACGGCCTAACTCCAGAAAGGAAAACCGTATGAAATTAAAATTTTATATTTGGATCAGGTACCTTCTGATGATGTGATACCAAGATTGGCGACAAGTTTATGAAGAAATTTTTGTTTTTCGCGATTTTCTAAAAAAAAAAATCTCTAACGATATTTTTTTAAAACTTTGCACATGGGTTGCTTATACTAAGAGATAAAACCTTTATTCGAAAATATTACTTTCGAGAAACTTCTCTGAAGGGTAGTTATAAGCCATCCACTCTGAAAACGCGTTCTTGTAACGGAAAATCGTACGTAAAAACATTTTGTATTTTGGTTGGGTACATTCTGGGGATGTGACACAAAGTACGGTGACAACTTTCTCTTATTTAGAAGGGGATTTTACATTAAGAACATTTCGTTTGTCGCGATTTTCTTGAAAACAGCTCTTACAGTTTTGTTTAAATTTTTTGGACATGGGGTGCTTTTACTAAGAGCTAACACTTTTATTTGAATTTTTTTTTTTTCGAAAAAAGTATTTGAAGGTTAGTTATAAGTAGGGACCGGATTCTTAGGTTTTTACCTATTTTTTTCCTTACTTCCAAAACAAAAAGCGCTCATACACTTTTTCGAATCATGTCCATAGGATTCACCCACGTTAATTCTGTGGCACCTAAAAATACCTAAATGGGGTATAAAAACCTAAATATACCTAAACGGGATATAAAACCTAAAATACCTAATTTAGGCTACTTTTTTGTCTTTTTTGTTTGTCAGTTGAGAAATCGATATTTTGCGGAGAGAGAATAATTTTTGTCGAGTTGAAATTAATACCACCAGCGTTTCGTTCAACCCATTGTCGTCTAGGATGGACAGTACCAAGAGAGGAAGTGTAGAGAACAGGCGTATTCCTTTTAAAATATTCGTACGAACAACCATTGTTGCCGTGTATGAACAAGGATATAGATTTCTGTGTTTTAAAGCGTTTGTTTGCCTTAAGCCTTTAGTACTGTCCTGTTATTCACACTGAGTGGTCACACTGTGTTTTAAGAAGACGTGTTAATTATGTATTGAATCCTATGTAGCACATTCAAATTCATTAAACTAATTATTCTACCAGAAAACTATATTTTGGACAAAAAACCTAAAAAAAACTATTTCACCTAATGGAAAACCTAAAACAGTGTTTTTAAAAACCTAAAAATCCGGTCCCTAGTTATAAGTCTCCCACTCTGAATACGAGCCATTTGCAATATGACCTCTTGTTCTATATCAGAATGTTAAGTGAGAAAAATGTATTGAAAATGCTTAAAGTAAAGAAAGTCACGAGAGTATAATAATCAGATTTAATTTGGGTTATGTATCCTTCGGGGATGCGATGTGATGTGGTAACGACATTCTCTTCATTTTAACAATCGATTTACATGAAGAGAATGCCATACATAATAAGTATAATACAAACTAACTTTTATTTGGGAAGAGGAAGTTACGTGAATTCAAATAAGATTTGTTATATAGTAGTTCACGTAATATTTTTTTCTGTGGTAATGTTTTTACTCCATTTCCCGTACATGCTATCAAGGTGAAAACTAGAATTTCCTACACCAAGATTATATTTATTTCCTTACCGCACATGTGTATATGAAAGCCTGTAACTTTTGTGATATTTATTATTTAAAGCCTGTTACTAAATCACCATTTCGAACAGCTGTTTGTATGTAAGTAGGCCTATTTGGCACGTAAGTATTATAGTCACTCAAATGTTCCCATACTCTACCCCCATTTTACCGCTCATCTAGACCTGAGCGTTGTTCGTATGCTAATGCGTGTGTTCGAACTTGAATTCAAACAAATAAGAGACTGGCTCACTCAGGGCTTGTGTGGAACACAGATGATAAGGAGATTCAATACCAACTTTAAATAAAGAAAAACACTAGAAAGAAACCAGAAACATCGGAAAGTTTCTGTGCACTCGACTGTACATGTTATAATTGTATGGTATTAAGTGTAAGAGCTATTGATAAGGCAGACGATTGTTTAAATCTTCATAATAAATGTCATATATTTATTTAGTTTACATTTAAATCCCAATGTTATTATGTTTACTTTTTTAATTGTACCGCTGTAACTAACACACTTAATTTTAGAGTAATAAATTATGTATTAAATTCAACGTATTCTGCAGCAAAGGTAACATAGAGTAATGTTTTATTTCGCATTAAATCTGCATGTGTCACAAACTAATTTATTGTGTATATAAGCATGCAAAGCAACGCAAATAACTTTCCGCGCATTTTACTCTTAAATTCCGATTACCTTTTGTGGCATAAGGTTCCAACCAAACTATGACAACAAACAGGAAAAATCACGTAAATTGTGGGAATCGTTTGTGAACTGCAGTACTGAAAATGACATATTTTAAATAGAATTCTAAAGTTACATTATACAGATAATGCCACAAAACATAGGAACGCCAGTTTAAAGTGCTAACATCAACCAAAAGGTAACTAAACCCCATTTTCAAAATATTGAAAATTATATTTTATACATTATTATTTTAAGATGGTCGTACAATCAAATTATAGGGTTTTGTTCGACCATCTTATGATATGCTTAATTAGATGTGATGTAACGGTATCATAATGATTTCCATTTCGATACAGATTTTCATTACAACACATGTGTGGTATCGATTATTATCGAACACGGAAGGATCTTGAAATCTTGACAACAACAAATGAAAGCGTCTTATAAAAAGCGTGTATTTAAAATAAAATAAATGATGTTCGTGTTAATTTTGATTATACTAAATTGAGCTCTTTACGTCTTTTAAAAATCCGTTCGCTTCAAGAAAGAGACCAACGACAAACTTCGCCTTGACAGTACGCCGTTAGTTGCCATCTGTCGCAGAAGACAAGAACTACCAGAACTTGCTAATAGCTGATTGATCGGTCAGCGCATCCCCTGCGCATTTGAATATATACTACTACTACTCCGTGGCGCTACATCCCTGGAGGGATTGACCTACCACCCGATCGCTGCGTCATCTACCACAGGCAGATGGTAGGATATATACGGAATATAATTTTCTACAGAATATGATTGTGGTAGTTGTAATGTTTAGAATACAATTCTTCTTTTAGTTATTTTTTTAATACATGCTCTCGAAAACAGTTGCTTCTCGGACTGGTAACATGTCGAAAAATTGCAGTGTAGCAATCTAGGCCGCTAAAATTGCATAAAACTGCATTCAAAATGCAGTTTTATCGGCCTAGTAGGCTAAAGTCGTCATGGCAATCTATAAGCGAAATCCAGATGGCATTGATCAGTCGCACCATCTTTAACATGGATTTAAGCATATATTTGGTCATAAAACAACAAATTTGAGCCAACATGTTTATTTATGAGAATATTATAGGAGAAAATTCCTCCGACACTGGAACTTGAACCCAGGACCTTTGGCTATTTGCGCCAATGCTCTACCAACTGAGCTAAGCCGGAGTTCAATTCACGATAGTCATAGGAGAGAGGTTCCATCTGGCGCTGTGAATTGAACTCCGGCTTAGCTCAGTTGGTAGAGCATTAGCGCGAATAGCCAAAAGTCCTGGGTTCAAGTCCCAGTGTCGGAGGAATTTTTCTCCTATAATATTCTCATGTAATGTCCAACAGAGACAATAATCTGTGGTTCATGAATGCTTATATATCTATGTTTATTTATGATAATTAGAAATGTTAATAGGATTTTTCGCAAAACATGGTAGCCTACTTCATCATAATTATAACAACAGATATAAGCTAACAACTTTTCACATCTTGGTTCACAAGAGAAACATTGCTTACCATGGACGCACCAGCATTTAAATGCAACAATATATTCCTTCTGATAGTTTACTGCTGCTGCTGCCGTGAAGTTGCTGGCAGCAGCTCCAATTCAATGTTTCTGGCTTGGATTGAAATTCCATCGAGATTTTCATTACTATTTTCACAAGCTTTTCATAAATACAACTTCGTATGCATTATTGTTTACAAAAAGCTACTCGTGGGCTATATAATGCATCTATACCGCATTTTGTATTGGTACGTACGGTCCATTGTTGTTCTGCGATACAGGTGGCTGTGAGAATATGACGTTAACAAATGACTGACTATCTTTCATTATAATTAATTATGTGGTACTTTTGTTTCATTTCATGCAATTTAGAGAGGTTTTACTAAAAAATATTGTACGCACCATGTACGCAAAAACTTTATCAGATTCATCCAGTATTTCGGCCTCGGCCGCTATACTAGATTCGTCCGCTAAAGCGTTATTTTGCGTACTTGGACAATAAGTATCTACAATGAATCGCCTTATTTGATTGTTGTGAGTATTCGGTTGTGATAGAGGTTTTCTGTATTCTAGCTATAGACTTCATGCAGTAATTAAAGTAATTGAGAAACATATGTCCGAGAGTCCTTCTTGTGTCCCATAACCTTATTCCCTTCCACTTGAACAATGTTCAAAACACTAGGGTGAGCTCGGAAAATGAGTTACATTACTGCGTGCAGGACGTTGTTCTATATCTATGGTTTATTCTATTGCGATTATTTGTTGCATCCCTGATATATTCTTAGTTTTATTGCACATTTTATGAAACTTCTCATGAAGTAGCGCTTTTATTGTACCGCCTCTACCCTGCGCATGTTTAATGAATATGATATAACTTTGCATATCGAATCACAGGTAAATTTAATATCTTGCTAAGAGCGTGGTGTAAATTAATATTCTAGCTCTAGGACAGATATAGCTGTTGTGTAATGAAGTTGGCAATGAATGGTGTTGCGAGGGTTCATAATGATACACGATGAAATTGTTATGTAATCCTCTAAGTGATATCACTATCGATAGGTAAAATAAAATAAGGGAAACTGACGTAACAAAGTGCCAGAATGCTTTTGTTTAATCAGTGATAATTGCAATTATATGCAGAAAATAAGTTTTTTTGTTATCGATTTTCGAGTTAAGCTCCAGATCAATTCATTAAGCAGGGCTCACGGAAGAACAAAGGCCTGATTTGATAAGCATTATGTGAAGGAATATGTGGGTAGTGTAATTTGTCATAGCTAACTGTATTGCAACTTCCAAAGCCCTATATGAGCACTGTAAAACAATATGTTGTCAAAGCGAACTGATTTGCATTTGATAAATTCTTTCGAATATATTGCCTTAAAATAGGCACTAAATTGGGCATTATTCCGGTACCGGTCAACAGATTTGGTCCGAAATCCATAGGCTTCTTCCCATGGACATTGTAAATGCGTAATATCAAGTTTCATGAAAATCCGATAAAGCATACAGTATTTGAGTTATCGCGCGTACAGGAACACGGACAGACATTTTCGCGTCCACCACACAATCTCATTCTGGCACTTAATAAATGGGATATGTAGCCTACAAGGAAATAAAATTACAACCATGTTCTGAATTGGAGAATTTAGAGTTACATATGTTTTGAGGCTGACCGCCTACCTGGAATAGTGGTTAAAGTTGCTGACTATGAATCAGCAGGTCTGGAATAGATCCTCGGTAATGAACCTTCGAGTTCCATAAAATAGATAATATTCCTTTAGCTTGCTAAAGAATTGTCTTTTGCCATTGAGTAGGTAAGTATAGTAATATGGCAGAGAAGGAACAGATTAGGTGTGAAAGTGCCGGTAATTTTGCCCAAGGTTATTTTCTGTTACGTTGCCATCCTCCTCCAATGCAAGGCATGCTACGAGATTTTACTTTTATTCGGGCTTGTGCTTGCGAACGTTTCATCTATGTTAAATTTCTAACCTTTCGAACGGTGAGAACGTACATGAAGTTAGTAGCATTTCTGATAACCGATGTGAAAGTAATTCAATAAATATATGCAACTTAAAATTATCGTTGTACAAAGTTAATGTGTATAATAAGGTCACACGCTGAATGTGCCACTATTTTTTAGGTGGATATAAAAGCTCGGTAATATTTGGCCACCAATGTTAACGGAGGAAGGTATGAGCTGTCATGTAGGTTATGATTGGGATGAGAGCCATTGTTATTGGTACATACGCGCACACAAAATTGTCATTCGCTTGTAATTATTAGCCCTTTCAGTTTCCAAAGCCATTCTGGATAATAACAGCAGTTTATTCATTTTACATGTAGACTATTCAGTAATCTGAAATAACGTGATTTCTGTAGTTACAGTAAATCATTATAGGATCAGTCATTAATGTTATATATAATTTAATTAATAGGTCTATAAACCCAATTATTACCTTTTATTTTATCATCCAGATCTGATTTTCTTTCCTATCGTTAGTTGTAACTAAGTTTTAACTTGTTCTAAGTGCTTTTAGGGAAAGCATGTTAAATTAATTATTTAATTAAGGAATCGCGCACAATGTGCATTATCTTAACCTAAGACTTAACCTACTGACAAACACCCAGTCCTGAACCCGGGAAAGGGATTTTTCACTACTGAAAAAATCCCCGACCAGGCCGGGAATCGAACCCGGGCCGCCGGAGTGGAAGGCAGAATTTACTAATATCATAGCTACACCCGTAGGAAAAAAAATCGATAACTATAACCTTCACAAATTAACCAAGAACATATTTTTATAGGCCTCACTGGTAAAGTCTGATTTAGTTGGTAGCGATACTTCAATTATGATTTTTTTTTTTTTTGCACAGAATAGGGTTGATTGGTGGGCTCATGTGAACCTCCGGGTTCCATAAAATAGATAATATTCCTTTTGCTTGCTTAGGAATTGTCTAGTGTCATTAAGTGAGTACAGTGGTATTAATCAGACGTGGCAGTCCAAGCATGGATGCGCAGTAGATGCAGACGAGTCCAATAAACATTCGTACTGCATGGAGGGGTGTATGGGTCAGTTGTGTCGTTGCTTTCTGTGCGTAAGTTAAGAAACGAGATACCATGTTACAATAGCTTCTCCTCTCTCGCTAGTGCAGTTCAACATTCTTACCGTCCCCCATGATTCCTCCTACATGCGTCACCTCTCTCACGCGCATCTGGCTGCCGCCTCTGATTAATACCACTGTAAGTATTAGCAGTACCGTCTATAGCGCATTATTAGAAAGAAATAGATCAATGGGAACTCTTCTATTTTCCCTCTTTATTGAGATAAAGTTGTACAAAGGGTCATTCTACAAAGAGAATTTTCATTTTAAAAGATTATACATTTCTTACGTAATTTCTTTAGCATATTAACCTACATTTTTTATCCCTTGAGCTACAGGCCTAAGTACAATGCGAAGGAAATTTTCAGCATATATATATATATATATATATATAAATTAACTTAAATAAAAATATGTTTTATTTCAATTTTAATTTAAATTTATAGTGTTTGCTCAACAGTTTCTTCTTGAAATGGTCTTTGCAAATGAAACTAATAATTTACATTTAAATCCGACCCTTTATGATAAGTAATGTCATTTTCTTTCTATTTTCTTTTTCAGGACCAGCACTGCATGGAATACCAGATCCACCTATTTGTTTGTGTATAGCCTACGAGGAAGGTTTGAACAAATAAAGAAAATTCCTTTTGCCCTAGATTTCATTCCAGAATGATTATCGAACATCCTTCGCTTATCAAAGCCAGTATTGTTGATAAATCTTTATAAAGATAAATCTGCTCGTTTATGGATGTATTCTAGGAAATTAATGATTAATAAACGATGTAAAACATCTGAGATTTCTAAAGGAATGAATTTCTTGGGTTTAACGTCGGAAAAAATAGCCCTCGATATCAACCGAATTTGAACCACGAAGCTATGATGTAAAAGCAAACATTGAGAACATTCCAAAAAAGAACCTTATTTTAATTAAAAAGCATCACGTAATACTGGATGACGCAACATAATGTCCATACGATATTAGAGAGACGCATCAAACACACCTGTAGGAGGTGCCTTCCTATGCATCACTCAGGACTTAACCTATATTGATGTTCTGCCTGCGTCAGAGCTACGTCTGTAGTAACAGCTACAAGCTTGTTAGAAACGCGTCAAAATTAAATTCATCCGCAGCCCTCCCTGTCTTGCTGATAATACGGTATATTGATCTTAGGTCTCGTTCATGAAACTTGTTTCATATTTAAATATGATGGATAATCGTTACACTGCCTTCAAACTTACAAATGAAGATAGCGGTGTATATAGCTACGATATGTTACGATGCGCGTCCATTAAGTAACTTTCCCACAGGCCATTAATGGAAACAAAACACAATTTAATGGAAAAATTTATTGTAACAGATACAGGATGTGTTGAGCTATTTTTCAACATATTCACCACCGGAATTCAGACGATTGTCATACCATATCCCTGTGCCATAGAAGTCTGCCGCGTGGGATTTGAACCATTGTGTGATAATCTCCGTTTCTATGTCAATCTCTACCATTCTCTGTCATTCACTGTTATTTCTTGAGGGGTAGGAAAATATGAAAAGCTCTGGGTGCGCGGTCCTAACTGTAGGGTGGAGGCTTCAACACCTCCCTGCAAGTCTCCTGCAAAAGTTCGGCTAGGAGATGTTTCAACATCCACCCTACAGCCCGGACCTCGCTCCCAGTGATTTCCATATTTTCCTAAATAACAGAGAATGGCAGAGAAGCGGAGATAGTTGTCACACAGTGGTTCGAATCCCAGGCGGCAGACTTCTACGACACGTGTTCAAAAGTTGGTTCCATGGTATGATAAATGTCTCAATTCCGGTGGCGAATATGTTGAAAAATAGCTGAACACTTGCTGTATCTGTTGCAATAAATATTTACACGAAATTGTGTTTTATTTCTGTAAACGGCCTAAGGGAAGCTTACTTTGTGGACGGCCTTCATAAAACCAGTTGCTGAACCGGCTTAGTTATGTACTTGAATTTTAGGACTTTGAATGCACTTGCTCGTTTCAAGAGCAATTTACTGTAATAATGCCCTACTAATATCGTAAATTTAAAAGGCTATTTGCATCCTCCGTCATATCATTCCACTGTTATAATATTGGAATTTAAATGTCTTCAAAGAGGCGATGTAGTTAACCTTTTAATTTCTACAGACGTACGAGGCGTCACTAGAAAAGTTACATAAAAGCATAGATATGCAATTACTAGAGTTATGCTTTAAGTTAAAATGTGAGGAATTTCATCCACGGGTTAGGGCTGCTGACCGTGTAAACCAGCTATTCTATTAAAATTTTCTTCAATGACTTCAATCTTATAAACTCACTGATATCACTTCATGAACTTTTATATTAATAATACATTCAGCTCTGAAAGGGTTAATAATGAACGTTTAACATAACACATAACACTAACAGGGTAGCCAACAGATGTTATAAGCAAATTGAAATAAACTTGCATAAACACGAATTTAAATATGCGACCATAATGAATAGCGACTATAGAAATGCTGTTAATAATGATTAGTCCAGTCAGTAAACTGATGGTAAAAAAAAATTCAGCCTAAAGCAATAGTATAAATACCTAACAGGACTTAATCAGTAGGGGGCGGATTTCTATGACCTAAAAAATAGGATATATGCATGCATTTATGACCTAAAAAAAACATTAAAATATTACCAATAAAATTTGAAATATGACTTTACCACTTACACATTATGTATATTTGTTTAAGTTTCATTACAATTCATTTTATTAAAATATAATGTTAATTATTTAAAATATCTGTAAATTCTCAAAAAGTTACAGTATAATGCAAAATTTACAAAATATGACATGAAACTTCAAAATTTCTTTAATATTCACACAAATATGCCAAAAATATGTCCTAAATATGCATATTCATACTAAATATGCTACAGCAGTTGAAAAATTCCTAAATATGCAGTTATATGCACAATAAAAGCCGTTCCATTTTCACCAGGATGCTTGGAATCGGGTTTAAATTAGTCGGAAACCTCAAATAATGCAAAGGGGAAAAATATGACATGCCATAGAAATCCGCCCCTATTAATCAGTAATCTGATTACTGGAGACGTAGAAATTACAGGTTCACTTGACATTTTATTGATAATATCACAATATGTGACCTCTAAAAGTTACAACTGAATTAACCAGTTTCAATAGAATTTTTAGATACATAATATATATGTAGGCCTATATTACAACATTGAAGATATATATATACAGGGTGTTAATGAATAAAATCAGGTAAACTGATGTAAAAAAGTGCCAGTATGTTTTTGTTTAATCAGTTATGACTGCAATTATGATATGCAGAATGTGTTTTTTTTTTAATTGATTTCCAAGTTAAGCTCCAGATTTATTCAATAAGCAGGGCTTACGGAAGAAGAAAGGTCTACCATCTCGGCCACCTGGGTCATTTTAACGGTCTAGTTGGATAAGCGCATGTAAAACAATAGTGTTTTTTGTCATAGCTACCTGTATTTTAATTTCCAAGGCCTTATAAGATCACAGTAAAACAATAGGCTATGTTGTCAAGATAACTGATTTTCATTTTTTTTAATAAATTCTTTGGAATACGTATATTGCCATAAAATAGGCACTAAATTGAGCATTACTCCGAAACAGATCAACCGATTTTATCCATTATGAATAGACGTCTTCCCATGGACATTGTAAATGTGTATACCAAGTTTCATAAAAATCCGGTAAAGCGTATTTGAGTTACCGCGTCTTTAAAATATACACTAAATTGGGTTTTACTCCGGTACCGGTCAACAGATTAGGTTCAAATTCAATAGGGCACTTCTCATGGACGTCATAAATTGGTATACCAAGTTTCATGAAAATCCGTTACAGCGTATTTGAGTGATAGCGCCTTTCTATGAGAAAGGCGCCATAATCTATTAAAATAGGCACTAAATTGGGCATTACTCCGGTACCGGTGAACCGATTTGGTTCAATATCAATAGGGTTCTTCCCATTGACATTATGAATGTTTATACCAAGTTTCATGAGTTATGGTGCGTACAGACGCACGGACTGACGGACGGACAGACAGACAGACAGACGGACAGACATTTTTTCGTCCCCCACACAATCTCATAAAGTACCATACTGGCACTTAATAACACCGAAATATTTTACCTGTGTATAGAGGGGAAATAGACAAGCAACTTTTATTAGGACATTTTTGCTCTATGACGTAAAATGTGTATGCTTCAGGGCATTAAAGTCATTACAATTTGAGGCTCATAACTCAGTAATTGAGCGAAATAGGGTTAAAATTTTCATTAAATTGACTTCATGCCTTCCTAGTGATCGATAAAAACCTGATTCTTAATAATTCATCAACAGCTACACCATAATTTAGAATTTTCATAATCTGCAAAATTTACTGACTATTCACATGGTTGCCCGCCACTGCATTATGTTTTTATTCCTAATTCCAGGGCTAACAAAAATGTTTCGTTTGTCTTTTTTTCCCCTCCGAGTTGTAAGATATCGATCGTAATTTTTTACAATTTTCCCGACCACTACACAATATTCACTGTTCCTTTGTTTCCCATCATTTCAAGTATTAGAAGTCAGTGGCGTGCATATCCTTGGGAGATTTTATGTTATAACAGGAAGAATTGAATCCATAGAGCAAAAATCTCCTAATAAAAGTTGATTGTCTATGTCCCCTCTATACACAGGTAAAATATTTCGGTGTTATTCATTAACACCCTGTATATATATATATATATATATATATGTATATACTTATATACTTATATTATATACTTATATTTTATGTATCTAAGAATTCTATTGAAACTGGTTAATTCAGTTAAATTAATTGTGCATATATATATGCACAATTAATTTTCCTCACTGGAACTTTATTTTAGCCATTTGTCACCTAGTCACTAGAATAAATAACATATAATATAAAATTAATTAAAATAAAGTTAAAGATCAACTGGTCATAGAAAGTAAAATTAATTATTACAAATAGTATATTAATACAAAACATGCCCTGAAAGCAGACTCAGATTAACTTTTCATTGCTACTAACGCATAAATTCGTCGCTTCAATAGTTATATAAAAGTAGATAAATTAAGATTTAAAATTAAAAACTTGATGAGATTTTTATACATGTGTTGGGATTTAATTTAGGGAAACCTGTTCTTTTACTGTAATTTTCCTGACCGAATTCAAATTAAGAGCCCACTAATGAGTTTACTCAATGATTGCTTATATTATTAGATACATGCAGCTCTAATGGAATAATGCAATTCGGTATGAAGTCCTGAAGGTTGGCCTATGAATTGAATAACTCGAATTTTTCATAGTTAATAATGATAAAATATACGGTACGGTACATTAATTCAGAAAGCATAAGAAAATAATAACACCAAACATTGTCGAGGCATAGTTGATAATTCCTAATGAAGAGAAAATAATGGAACTATAGTAACTTTGATAAAATAAATAAATAAATTTTTTTTTGTCAACGACCATCATTGGTTGATTTCATATGAACTGACCCTTACCTGTTCGTAGTTGTATTTAACAAATGAGTGATCTAGTAAAATCACTTTATTTTAAAACTTTCATGTTAAAAGGTTCAGAAAACACGTACAATAGCAATATTTGTACCAATAAACCAGCATTGCACTGACGGCTTGAACAAATAGGCCTACCGTTGATTTGAAGAAAAATGATGCCATGGCTCTATCAAAAACGGGTAGCCTGCATCACACAAAAAGTTCCAATGAAGGTGGGTATATTAAAAATTAATACATTTGATATTAAAATATTTGTAAAGACCCTATAACAAGCTGGGTTTGCATGAAGTTTAGAAGCCGCACAGTAAACATTCGGCGCCCTGGGAGCACTTAGCGGCGCCCTACGTGGTGAAGCAGCAAACTTGGTAACGTCTCCAGAGTACGATAAACATCCTGGGTTTGTTCCTATCAAGAGCTTCTTTGCCGCATCCTCAGTTCCCCCAGGATTAACAACCTCGTCCTGTTAACCAGCATCCCAGACGTAATTCTGTAACATTGCCTGGCAAGTGGGAAAGATTCCCTTAGCTCAGGTTCCACAACCTGTGGACGGCAGACTTTAAAGGTTTCCATGAGAAAAAAGAAAGGGATCTGAAAAGAATCCAGTGTTAGTTACCATATTCTCTTATTCTCAAACAAGTACATGCCCGCGGCTTCGCCCACGAATATTTACTCAACTGCTAGATGTTTTATTTAAATGATTTATTTAACAGAATATAGTTAAAATACTATATTTATTAACACTGACATCGTTTTTACACAAATCGCATGAATTACAAAATGTTATTCATAGTTTTATTGTTTTACGTAATAAATATAAATAATTAAACAAGTAAAAGTAATCTTATGCTGCCATATGGGCATAGAGATTCTAATTGAAAAGCTTAAATGAACCACAGATCCGTGAACTTTGCCCAAATAATGCATAAAGAAAATTAAAACGATTGATAATTAAAAACTAAAAACACGACTTCCAGGTTATTTCACGATTAAAAGGCGCCACCCGGGTGAAAAATAAGTGCTTTAGATTCATGTTCCCTACCCCCAAAAACACGTATAGTGGTTTTCGTACAAATCTTCAATGTTTTCCCATTTAGGCGTGCATTCATGATCCCCTCCTGTCCACCTATGCAAAAAATATCAGATCTCTCCGTGTAGTAATGTTATAAACATATGAACCAAGTAGAGTAGGTTAACAAAATCGAAGTGATCGACAAATTCACATTTTATATTACAAAAAATCCATTTCAGTTATACTCTTTTTTTTCCGGATGCTATGGCAAACCGAGCAAGACCACCTTCAAATAATTTCACAATTGAATACAAACTCGATGGAAACACCACCTCAAATATTATGATCAATCAATCATATAGGTGCTGATATAAAGGAGGAGACCACAAGGGCCCAAACAAATATATAGGCATCACTTTGAAGAATATCCTCTTCAAAGTATTCACAAAAATAATAACAGAGAGAATAAAGGAAACAATTGGCGAGCACCTCCTCGAAGCCCACGACATGTGAGTGTAAATTATGTGGTCGTATATGTAATCGCTGTCATCTAGAACTTTGTACTAAGAGAACACAGACAAGAAGTGACTATGAAACCCAAAATAAAAACACAAGTGTGTAATTAAACAATGTAATCTCTTTTATCTACCTTTCTTCCTTTTTCTCTAAATTTATGTGGCTATTTGGCTGAAATAAATGTATTATAAAAATAATTATTATATTAGATGTTTTCTTAACTTATGTCTTGCTTATGAGCAATAACCACTACATGGACGCAAGCATAGAACCCGTTAGTTGATACGGTTCCATTTCATTCAACGAATAACCTTAATTATCTTATTTGGTGGTAAAAGAACAGGAATTTAATATAACTTTTTCTGTACCCTGTACTTTGTAAGTTGTTTTGTCATGTGCTGTGGTTAATTTCTTGTGTTTTCAGGTGTTCCTCATTTTCAGTTATAAATTAATATGAATCAATGGTCATAATTGGGTTTGGATGGTTAATGAAAATCAAAGCAACATGTATAAATGAATCTGACTCAACTTAAAAATTTGTTCTTCATGAACACAAGATCTGGAAATGTGGATTCGCATAAAAGTATGTGGAAACGTGGCTAACTATTACACCAACTTATTAAAGAATATTAAACATGTTTTTGTATTATTTTTATGAGTAAGGTTTGAAGTCACGTATTTGTTTCCTTGGGTCAGTAGCCTATAATAAGGTATTATTGAAATACTATTATCATGTTGTGTAAGATAATATTTAATAGCTTAAATCCCCTAAATTGCCCTGACGAAAGTAGGGCTAAGTATTTGATGGAAGGCACTCCACTTGAAATATTGGGAATCACTGCCTGAGGAAAATGGTAGAAACGTCGGCGAACATCTTAACTATGACGCTGCAGATACCTGGATGCCAAGAAGATTTTATCGTCGGTTCCTAAAACTTACTTCCCTCATCGCAATTTTCCCTAAAACTTATTTTCCTAAAGACCTATTTCCAATTATTCTAAAAAGTATTTACTAAAATCCCTTCCAAGTACACATCAAATTACTATCCTTCCATGGAAACCGTTTTCTCTTTATTACAATTCCATGGAAACAGGTTTCGGTTCAGCAACATGAAATAAATTAAGTTGTGCAATCCGGTATAATAAAATATTTGAAATCAAATAACTGCAGTGATGGAAGAAGGGGGCAATAATTACTTCGTGGTGCGGAGGAATATCACTTAATGGTTTGATATACTATATTAACTGTTGAACATATAAAGAAAAGTATACTATCGAGTTACGCAAGGCAAAGAAAAAAAAAGTGTATTGTTTGAGCTATTATTAATATATAGGTCTGCTTTACTGGCTGACTCCATAGTCACTGCATTGCTCTCAAAAATCAGTTCTAATGAGATGATCACAAGAACTTTTATTCATCAAGTTTCTTTACAATGGAACTATAATTGTTTTAAGAAAACACATCTTCAGAAAACATCCCATTATTGTTTTCTTGAGTTTTGTAAAAAACCAAATGCTTTAGAAAAATACTATAGGGTGTCAAGAAAATCTTGTGTTTCCTATCAGTTGTTTTGTGTCTAAGGGGAAATAGTCCGAGGATATGCCAATAGAAAGAACTCTTCTATTGAATTGCTAAAAGTTATCGCACAAGTCTCAGGAGGAGATAGAATTAATAATTAACGTTGTCAAAATATTAGCACAAGAACCTTGGTATTGCTTTTATTTTTTGTGAAGAATCAGATATTTCTAATAACTAATGTCCATGATGGTTGCTGCATACGATACTGCTTTTAACGTAATGAGGTGCATTTATAATTCTTATGGAGCAATGCTTTTAATGCACGTAAAAGTCACGTAAATTTTCAAGTAAGTCCGTTGGGAGTGGGGCGTAGCCCAGTGGATTTAGTATATTCGCTGTGCTTATTTCTTTCATATTGCTTTAATCTCTGAACTAAAATCGTAAGCCAATCTTGAAGAAGAATAGAGTTTAAAACTAAACTAGGTCATGTATAGCTGATCGTATTCATGAATCGCAGATATTTGGAGGTCAATCTAGTAATAGCAAATAGACATTAGCATGAGAAAGGATCATTATTTCCTAGTTATGATTTTTAAAACAACTCAAAGAGGTTGTAGATAATGAGGATTGCTGAACATAAGGTAACCTAATTTGTGTACTTTATGTTCCTGAGATTAAATTTTTTGTTTCTTTCAACTACTGTAGTATCCTAAAATAATTATTATCTCTCTCTGTCTCTTTCATGCTTTACCTCATCCCTTCTCCCCTACAATCTTTAGATTCATATTAGTAGGACTTTACGTGAACTTCGCTTGGAATGTCGTGTATATCGTGTATAAAATAATTCCACCTATTCCCTCGTATAAAATGTTTTGGTTAAAATATCAGCTCATAGCTTTGTCAAATCTAAAATTTACACTTGTCAGTATTATAAAGCATAATTATAAATTATAGCTGTCAATTTTCCTTTATTTTTGGACAATATATTTCGGCTATTCAGCCATCTTCAGGTCCTAAAAAATGTATAAAATATATTAGCTGATTGTTAAGTAACTATGTGCATACAGTTTTATGTATAAAGTTTTTGACCAAAGTTTCGCTTGGAATATGTTGATGTCGAGAGTTTAATTCATGGATGAAGTCTTAAATTATTTCTGTTACATATCCTTTTTAATAATTAATTTAACTGTTATTGCTTTTTCTTGATGTTCTTTGTAGGATTGCCCGAACCACCCTAAATTTCCTCTCTTGCAGGTGTCTTGCATAAATAAATCAATACTAGAGCCCATATCAGTTCCAAGAGGGACATATCCTTCCTTTCAATGCACTATCCACCCCAATAATGAACAGACAAATGAGCGCTATGAAATGAGGGCACAACCTATGTAACATTGATACGTTGTCATGTGACCTGTATATTGGAGCCATTACCCCATTAGCTGTAATGAGAAGGCCTGTCCAGTCCCGTGTTCATGGACAAGGCTTAGGAAGCCTACATGTTAATGGTCGTGATTTATTCTGGTACGGTGCAGTGTGGTACCAATACACCGACATGCTCTTAAATGAATTTTACATTAGCCAATATCTCGTTTCATGTCATATTATCAACACATTATTAGTAATTAACTTGTACATGTATTTCACAGACGAATGCTACTACAAATATGCACCAAGTATTTCCCTTAGGAGATATTTATTTATTTATTTTCCAAAAGGTTAAACCCTATTTTACCCAGTGGTATATTAGGGTTGTAATTTATACATCTATATCATATTATTAATACAAACACTTATGAAGCATCAATATACAAGACGGCTTAGATATAGTACAAAAATACAGACTTAATACACTTATGAAACATAAATAAAACAATGTGGCTTAGTTATGATAAAAAAATTTGCAGACTTAATTCATTAACTAGATGTTTCTTATAAATGTAAATTAAAGAATATTTTGTTTAGAAAAGATATGAAGTAATGGCAAGATTTATGATTCATGAGAATACTTATGAGGGTTTGAAAAATTGGTACCACGTTACAATAAATGCCTTAATAGCAATGGCGATTATGTTGAGAAATAGAGTAGGGTGCTATATGTTTGTAAATGAAGTGTCGTTATTATTTAGTTACGCCAAATCGTTTTTTACTTTCTGGACGACCCTCGTAACTTACACAAATATTCGTCCCTAGGGAAAATCTTATGTGAAATCTTAATGTGAATCAACCAGTTTCAACTCAATTTTCTCACTAGCACTAGCTGACCCATCAATGCTTCGCATTGTTAGATTTATGTATATATAGGTTAAGTGAACACAATTTAAATTCGATTTGATGGACTTCTATAAATCATCAGCCGTCGTGGACACAGTGGACGTATTTCTATTCCACATATTCCTTCACCCGTAGTTTACTCTGATTATGTCTTAAAAAATGTAATTGTTCTGTTTCAATTTTGGAAAACATACAGTAAATAGCTGGGCGTAGGGTATGCGTTCGCTCCTCTCATGCAGCGGGCTCTGGTTCGAATACTGGTCGGGACAAGTTGCCTAGGTAGGGTTTTTTTCCTGGATTTTTCCTCACCTGTGAGACAAATGGCTGGTAACTTTAGGGTCTGGTAACTTTAGGCCCTAGTGGTCCCCGGATATCATCTGGAAGCCATTATCATCCTCATCCCATCCCCGCCTTGTTCAAAGTGAGTGTGTGAATGGTGTATCTCGTCCTATGTGTTTGTGTTGTATCGGATGTGGCACCGGACTGATCACTCTGATCACTCAAGCGGGAGACCCTCCATGTCCTTGTCTGGTCAAGAAAGTATGTATGTGATCCATAGATAATCCCTCTCCCGACAGGTCGCGGCCCTGTAAGGCCCGGGCAACGTGGGTCGCTTAAATGACCCCAAAAGGGAGAGGTAAAAACTAAGGTAAAATTCAAGGATCTGAAGATGACAAAACTAGCCTATTTGTCGAAATGCATCATCTCTCTTCAAGTAACTTATAACCGCAAGCAGCATAGTTGGCATTGCTGCGAAAAAGCACTTAAAAACCAACGCATCGTATAAAATCTCCTCCAGGTCATCTTACAATACATTAGCTAGCATTTCAACAGACTATAGTTTTACTTGTTGCTGAATAGAATCAGCTCAAAGCATACGACGCCTATTGACAAAATAGGAATGCTTTTAATGATTTATGCATAAACTCAAGACCATCATAATCATATGTTATAGGATAATTCTATGTTTACATGGTGTTTTTACTGGACTAATCCATTCTACATGGCTATTTTTACATGATGTTTTTACTGGACCAATCCATTCTACATAGATAACAAATACTACTGAATTAGTATTTTTAATGATAGGTTTATACTGATGTGTACACTTTGAACAAGTGTCTTTGTATAGTATATTGCGATATAAGTGCCGTAAGCGATGCATACGGATCGAGGAAAGAGTTTGAAAAAACGAGGCGCTCGCGCCGAGTTTTTTCAATTATCCGAGATCCGTTATGCGCTTACGGCACGAGTATTGCATGCTATTTTTTGCACGATGATTGTTTATATCAATTTAATTATATTAATTGTGATATTACCTGAAAATATTATGTATATGCATTCTTGAAGATAGATGTTTATTTCAGAATTGCGTGCGGGAATGTTAACTTACGATCCACGGCAACAACATTCGTAAACACCACTAATTAGTTAAGTCGTGTAAAAAATAAATTTTAATATTGTAATGCAAATTAACAGCCATTTAATTAACTTGCATAAGGTACAAAATAATTATTCTGTATAAAAATCTTGTAATTTTCGAAGCAATCCCAAAATCATTTGAAGTTTTTGTAGGTTAATATGTTTTTTGAGGGTATAAGGTGGAAAACATCTCTTTAAGTCTCATTTCATTGATATTTACCCTGAAAAGGAAAAATGAAATTTATCAATATGGTAAATATAAATTAATCTATTGATACTGTAGGAACAATCTTTCGGAATACAGTCCTAGGCTAACTATAAGAAAAGAGTTCAACTCTTAAGAATAGAACCCAGGACCTTCTAAATTTACTTCGAGTGGCAAAATAGTTGATAATCATTTATAGGAATTCTACTGATAGCCTTTCTCATAATTTTATATCTATTAGGGCTACATGAAATCACAGTGTCATGCCAAGCCACCTGTGTAGTTAAAAAAAAATAATGTTGTCATGGGGTTACATGCAGTATGAATTCCTTTTGGTGAATTACATACTATTTTGGCCCTTAGAGGCCCTTAGAAGCCAAATATTTTGAAATCCTTTCTTAGTGCGCATCTAGAGCTTAGGAGCAATATGTGTACCAAGTTTCACGTTCCTAGGCTGTATAGTTTTTGAGAAACTGTGATCAGTCAGTGAGTCACTGGGTTTTGGCTTTTACATATAGAAAATAGTTTCCGCGGTGACCGCTAGAGTGCATTGCACGTGAGGTTACAAATTCAAGCATGTTTTAAGCATTTAATACACTAACTACTGGAGTTTTTGGGAGTAAAATTACAAAAGTATCATTTAAAAATTATGCACTTGATGTAATATTGAACAGAATTACAGCATACGACTTATTTAGCATAAATAACTACAGATTATGTTTACGTTTCCTAGGTGAGATGCAGCAATGGTGGAGATAGGATACTGTGTAAGGGAGACTGTCGTTATCTTTGCGCAGTGGCAATATCGTAACCAATGAGGTTAATCCGAGGTGCGATTATTGCTAGTTGAAAACTTTTCCCAATACCCCGCCAAGCGCACGTGAAATACCGTGCGCTTCGGCAATTTTTGGACGCCCCTACGGGGGCAAATTATACACTCAAATAAACTACTAAAGAAATAGCTATTTGCTTATGCAAATTGGTTAATGGTTTTCAATGCAAAAGTTGTAATGGGCATTTATTTCGTGCAATAATCGGTTTGTTGGTTTTAACTTTTTGGGTTAACCGTGGAAGGGTATTGCCACTGCGCATAATATTCAGTTCTCAGTTATTTAAATTTTCATAAAGGAGATTATAGAGTAAGCAATCGTCATTGCGGGAGTGAACATTCAGTTGTTTCATCCTCATTCAGAATCGTATTATTCTTGAGGCAAGACTTAAAAGGTCTGACTGCTATCGAAATGGGTAGCTTATGACTATCCCCTAGGTAATTTATTTTAAAAAAAAGCGTGCGTGGAACGCCACGCGACAGAAGTGAAACATGTTTTAATTTTTGAAACTTTTTAAATTTTGGATTGTTGGACTTTTTAATACTGGGTTTTTGGACTTTTAATTTTGGATTTTTTAAATTTTTTATATTTTAATTTTTATAATTATGGATTTTTTATTTTGGATTTTTTAAATGTTTGTTCTTTTAATTTTTATAATTTTGGATTTTTTTATTTGGGATTTTTAAAATTTTCGATCTTAAAATTTGTTATTTTTGAATTTTTTATTTTCGATTATTAGTTGTGGTTTTTTAATTTTTTAAATGTTTAATTTTAAGTTTTGGATTTTTGGACGTTTAAATTTTGGATCTTTGATTTTTTTTAATTTTAGATTTTCAGATTTTTTAAATTTTGGATCTTTGAAATTTTTAATTTGTTGGATTTTTGAATTTTGGATTTTTAGATTTTTTAATTTTGAATTTTTGGATTTTTTAAAATTTTGGATAAGCTTAATCACTCAGTTGATTGCTTTCTGTGCAGTCCGTTCCGTCACACCTCACTAATTTCGTGACGATTTTGAGCGTTACACTATTTTCGTGACGATTTTCAGCGCTACACAAGCTTCGATTTACCCCTACCGCGGCTAAAGAAGTTTCACTTCAAAAACGTTTCGAATAAAATTTTAATTCTGTTTGTGATCAAAATGTAAACGAAATCGTAATAACATTTTGGTAACGAGTAAAAAAAATATTCATTCAATGTAGTAGTCAAAATAGGTGAAAGTAGTCGCCATGCTTCGTGTTAATTTCCCAGAAGATAATCTAAGGCCGAGGACATTTTATGTTATGAAAAATAATTGAAATTTTAAATTAGGAATAAACATTTACCAAAATATAAGAATATTTGGTTATAAGTTGTTGCTTGTAATTTTGGAGAATTGTTCAGATATGTATAATGAAAGGGGTGCCCTGCGGTAGAGCAGTAAATGTAACAGAGAGGTCCCTGTATGTATGTAATGGTTGATGAAATAAACTTATCTATTTATCTATATACTTGTTGCAAACAATATGCATACAGTTTTGAAGTCTGTCGTAAACTTTGAACGGTTTGGAACCATCTGATCAAAGGAGTGGTATTGTAATTTTTTTTATATTTGAACATGCAAAAATTGATTCTGTCCGTGGCCATTTTGAAGTCGTCGTCGCGAGAAATAGCTGTCATTCCATGCTGAATTCCACTCAACATTTTTCTGTGCCGCAGCATTGAAAATGTGTTTAATGAGGTTAGTGGGCTGCAATATTGAGTTAAGTTCCCTGCCTCGTGTTATATTAATTAATGCTGGAGAATTTTTTTTTCTCTGCATTCCTTTTGAAGCCACAAGTGACAGCTTCTGGAATCAAAATGATGAATGCGTGCCTGGTAAAATGCGAAATTGAATTACCTTGTTACATTTCACATTTGCGTGAGTTTCATAAATAAACCACCACCAGGAAGGCTAGCAGGAAAAGTAGAGAAATACTGACATAGCATCTGTGGCTGGAATTGCACTGTGCCAGCGTATAAACACTACTCATAACATTAAAGGAGACCTTCCTAAGTTCCACCTTAAAAAAGTACACTTTCGCTTATTGTTAAACTCTTGTGTTCACGTACTCCTGTCTGTAACCTATGAACGAAGCGACCTATATCAGTACTATATGAGTTGAAATTAGCAACAATTAAATCCAGTCTTATATAATGTCAGTACAGAGACTATCTTCTTTCTCTACCCTTAGAAAAAGTATTGTCCATGTTTTTGTGGAAATGTGTTTGTGTGTGTGCCTTTGCCTGTGAATAAAAAATAAATATTATGTTAGGTTAGGCAACGTATATGTTGGAGCAACGATAAAAAAAGGTTTCTTTCTATAGTCTTGTACTGTCAAGTACAACGACGCGTGTATTAACGGCAGCAATGATATAATGGCATCAATAATTATTGCTGCCATTCTCTTGGTTACACCAAAATATCAATAAACGGTCGTGAAAGTTAATATAGGCTGCATATCTAAGCACCAACCACTTATTTTTCCCGTATCAATAATGCCATCCAACAGGATTTCATGTTAGTGTAGGGGTGATGGTAATCAAGGATGAATTAGTTCATCTGCACATTATCTGCGGAAGACCACTTATTAACGCGTGGATTATGTTTGTTCGTTAAATCACTGTATGGTGTGTTTTGTTATTATTTTTTTATGTTTCATTTTCTTATTGAAAGGATATTATAAGCCAAGTCTCATTAACAAAGCTTATATAAACTGAATTTGGCCATACAGACAATATTCAACCGGAGAAGAATGGAAAAAAATAAAATGGACGAACAAGATGACATTGTATAAAACCAGTAAGACACGTAGGCTAACAATAATACTAATAAAGACTAAACTCAATACAGTTGGATAGGTAGTAGGAACAGTCAGAGAACTAATTCTTTGAATTTCTTCGGATTTTTCTCTTTAAATGAAAACTGAATACCCGCAGGGAAGTAGATAACAGTAGGCTATGTGTAATAGTAAAACGATACAGCAGATCTATTTACCAAACATCCTAATCTAATTATTTTGCTTAAGTGAGAATAAACAGGAATATCGCTTTCGGTATCGCATTTCGAAAACACATTTCAACATCTCCAAGCTAAAGCAAATTTAATCCAAGAAAGTTTTAGTAGAAAGCTCGGAATTAATAAAATCAGGTAAACTGATGTAACAAAGTGCCAGTATGTTTTTGTTTAATTAGTTATGATTGCAATTATGATATGCAGAATATGTTTTTTTTTTTTAAATTGATTTCCAAGTTAAGCTCCAGATTTATTCATTAAGCAGGGCTTACGGAAGAAGAAAGGTCTACCATCTCGGCCACCTGGGTCATTTTAACGGTCTAGTTGGATAAGCGCATGTAAATCAATATGTTTTTTGCCATAGCTACCTGTATTTTAATTTCCAAGGCCTCATAAGATCACAGTAAAACAATAGGCTATGTTGTCAAGATAACTGATTTTCATTTTTTTAAATAAATTCTTTCGAATACGTATATTACCATAAAATAGGCACTAAATTGAGCATTACTCCGAAACAGGTCATCCGATTTTATCCATTATGAATAGACGTCTTCCCATGGACATTATAAATGCGTATACCAAGTTTCATAAAAATCCGGTAAAGCGTATTTGAATTACCGCGTCTTTAAAATATACACTAAATTGGGTTTTACTCCGGTACCGGTCTACCGATTTGGTCCAATATCAGTAGACGTCTTTCCACGTACATTATAAATGGGTATACAAAATTTCAGGAAAATCCAATAAAGCATATTTGAGTTATCGCGACTTCTTATATATTAACATAAAAACACTGAATTGGGCATTATTTCGGTACTGGCCAACCGATTTGGTCCAATATCAATAAACCTCTTCCCATGGACATTATAAATGCGTATACGAAGTTTCATAAATATCCGATAAAGCCTATTTGAGTCATTGCGCCTTTAAAGTAGACACTAAATTGGGTTTTACTCCGGCACCGGTCAACAGATTAGGTTGAAATTCAATAGGGCACTTCTCAAGGACGTCATAAATGGGTATACCAAGTTTCATGGAAATCCGATACAGCGTATTTGAGTTAATAATCTATTAAAATAGGCACTAAATTGGGCATTACTCCGGTACCGGTGAACCGATTTGGTTCAATATCAATAGGGTTCTTCCCATGGACATTATAAATGTGTTTTCCAAGTTTCATGAAAATCCGAAAAAAAGCGTATTTGAGTTATGGTGCGTACAGACACACGGACAGACAGACGGACAGACATTTTTTCGTCCACCACACAATCTCATAAAGTACCATACTGGCACTTAATAAATCCATTCACCCGACAAGAAGCCCGAGAGACTCTCATCCAAGTTCGGTTTAGTTGATCATTGCTATTTATTTCCTTTTGGAAATATTATCTAACCAATTATATCTGGAAATTTAAAATTTAAGGCGCCATTTGTATATTGACCATCACCTTTAAGTTTTAATTCCGCTTTTGAATATGCCATTAGGAAAGTTCATGAAAACAAAGTAGGCGTAGAATTAAATGGCAGTCACCCGATTTTAGCTTATGCAGATGATGTTGCTTGTTGGGCGATTACATAAACATAATCGAGAGAAATGCAGAATGTCTTTTCGATGCCTGCAGGAATGTTGGCTTGGAAATTAATACAGAAAAACTAAGTATATGATCATGGAACGTCAAAGTATTGCTCTACGGAATATTAAAATAGCCGGTAAATCGTTCGAACAAGTGGAAAAATTCAAATAGGCCTATCTGGGAGCAATAATTACAGACACAAATAATATTAAGGCAGAAGTTAAGTCTCGACTAAAATAAGGAAATGCTTGTTCTTATGCAGTTCAGAAATTTTATCTTCTCGTCTTCGTAAGACTATTATTCTGCCGTCTGTATTATATGGTTGTGAGACATGCCCGCTTACTGGTCGCGAAGAACATAATCTGAGAGTGTTCGAAAACATGGTGCTTAGGAAAATATTTGGGCCTAAGAGAAATGAAAATGGGGACTGAAGAAAACTACATAACGACGAGCTTCATAACCTGTACTCGTCACCGGATATAATAAGGGCAATTAAATCACGGAGGATGAAATGGGCTGGACATGCTGCGCGCATGGGGGAGAAAAGACATATCTCAAAAGTATTGACTGGGAGACCGGAAGGGAAAAGACCAAGTGGAAGACCTAGACGTAGGTGGGAGGACAATATTAGGATAGATTTAAGGGAAGTGGGATTTCAGAGGGATGATTGAATGGAGTTAGCACAGATATGCCTGTATGGCGGGCTCAGGTAAGCGCGGCAATGAACCTTCGGGGTCCATAAAATAGATAATATTCCTTTAGCTTGCTGAGGAATTGTCTATTGCCATTGAGTAAGTAAGTATTTGTATATTGAACTCTAACATAACCTGTAAAATAAAGGATCCAAGAATTCAAACAGAAAAATATAAGCTTTCTGCACACTTTACTTTCTGGCTTCACTTTCAAGGCTGCACTTTATGAGAAGAAAATAAGATTACTAGTAGGAATTGCCTGATTTATCTACAATTTATCTAATGTGCTTGGAACGGCAACGTTTTTCTTTTGGCTCAATAGGCCTCGTTCTAAACTATAAAGACTAAGAAGAAAATATGGCTAGTAATCCACAACCGCATTACATATTGTTCTGGGAGATCATTATTCTGACGTGCTGGATCAAAATTAATCGGATTCCCTTTACATAGGCTTACTGATTCCTTGGCTTTGTGTTAGCCAGCAGCATGCTATCATGGTTTTCAACTAGCGTGTTGTGTCCTGGGTATTGTGCATATCACAACAAAATGTACTCAGCAGGGAGGAACAGACCACAGCCACTAGCTTGTAACCGCAATGTTGGCAGACTGAAATGCGAGGCAACATGTGAAGACCGGCCCCAGAGCGGCGCTATGCCATTTCAGCAAAATTAACTTGAATTACAAGTATTATCTCTGTAGGACTGACATCTCAAGTTAGCTTTACCGCATTCATCCGTGTAGGCAAGATGTTTCCAATTTGCAGTGCCCGCAGCTGACTATTCAATGTCTTGAATCAAGAAAGTCAAACTTTGAGAAAATGTGCGAGCAGTGACTTGAGACCAGACCACAACTTGAAGAAGGACCAAGAAGAGGAATAAAAAAACTATGTGCGGAAAGGCCAGTAATTTTCGTAGAGGCATTTTAGAACAAATGCTATTTTTAAAAGTTTCTCAAAGGTATGGTTCAGGATCCGCGATTTTTTTTATCTTCCGAAGTATTGTAAAAATACATTTTGGATGGTATCGTTGAGCTTTATATATAAACTTAAATAAAACCAATACTTTATTTCATCAACTTTCTTTTCTTATTTATACCTAGACCTATCGATGTTTATACATCATCAGCATATTATATGTGTTTGTGTATAATGTATATATTTAATTTATATTAACATTGAAGTGAGATCTTTTTAAAATTGTTTTTAAATTGCAATTACCACCTATGCTCAGTATTTAAAACCTTAAAACCTTTTAGCCTATTTTGAAAAATATAACTTATTTTAACACATTCAACATTTATAAGTAGCGTAAGCTACTAGCCTAGCGGTATAAAAACTTGTGATACATACAATAAATTAGTCAAAAGTATAGGTAAAAATTCTTAAAACTGTTAAATGTTTTTAAATGTTGAAATTATTACAATTCTTTCAAAGGTGTAGGTTTAGGATGGCTAGTGTAACAACACCTGGACTTAGAATATTTTAAGGATATTTAAAAATTCCCAACTTAACATTCATGCCCTAATAGCTATTTAAACGGTGACCCGCGTTTGCAGTTGGTCTTTACCGCACAATAGTCCTGACACCCATGGAATTTTGGGATGAGAGTGAAATCCCTGCTCGTTGATGAGTGACTTAGGAGCCATGGAATTAGTTGCTTTGAGTCGGTTCAGTTTCGTCAGCCCTTTTCACCCCATTAAGTGTAAATTCTGGAAGGGTCAGTGGATTGCAGGTCCCTAAGAGGTAAATGGAGGTTGGCTACTAAGGCGAGAAACTCCAAACAGAATGTGACAGCCATCATGGCTTCCAGATTTGATTTCGTTCGTCTTTTCGTTCCTTTCCAAGAGTGGGATGCGTTTTCACTCGAAAAATATCCACACCCTGGGTCGGGTTTGGATCCATGAACCTTGGTTCGTGCGACCACATTACTCGTACTTGTGCAGTAAGGTTTTCGTTGGATACACTGAGCATAAATCCTGTCTTAGACCCCAGAAATCGAGTACTGAATTGCTGAACCCTTCTTTAATTCATGATTTTTAAAATGTGTACTATATGAATTCTGTATTTCTTTCGGCTGGCCAGTCTTATCTCGAACCTTTTGTTTGGACAAAGAAGAGTTTGTAACGACGCAAATAGCGACGTGCATAATCAACGATAGGAGACCATTCCTAAACAAAGGAAGGGTTGGGGGACCGCAACTAATCGATATTGAACATTTTCATGATTATCGATACTGCCCTGAATTTTATTTGAATTACAGAAAAGGAGAGGTGCGCATGCGTCGACGGTGAATCGACGAGGGAGACGTGCGGAACCTGAAAGACGGTTAGTAGTACGTGCCTGACCACGAGAGAGAGGAGTTGAAAAGGCAGAAGGGAGAAGACGAGATTGGGATGTGTGACAGCGGTAGAGGCGTTCTGGCATAATGGTGTGTCAGACTTTCATCTAAAGGAAATTCTGGTTGGGAACTTCCTTGACTCGGCTATATGGAGATAGTCATTAATCAGAAGAATACACCAAGTCGGCCAGTACGAGACACCGCTGCAGCGAACATCAGCTGTGAGAGTGAGTCGTGACTGCTCGCTCTGAATAAGAGCAGATATGGACATCAGGAAGTAATGGAAGACAACTCAGGATCGGAGGATAAGTTGGACATCACTGGTTGAGTATAGTCGTCTAGACTTTTTCTTATTGTTTGGGGAGTGAGAAAATTGAGATATCCTTTTTTTTTGTAAGGATGGTTTCTAAGTCATGTATGGCGATTAGACACCGTATGGAATAATAGAATAGAATAGAATAGAAACATAGAAGTGAGAATTCTAGAAGTAAAGTGATGAAATCCAGTAATCCAACTATTTTCTATTTCTGGTCTAAATTAATTATAAAAGAGCAGTCAAGAGCCTAACAACTGAATGCCAAAGTTAAATCTCTTCACTTTAGGTTTTTTTTGGGTGATTGTCCCACGAATGAATACATAGCTAGGGGCAATTGGTGATGCTCATAGAAACTTTGTTATTTTTGAGACAGGACGCGAGGGGAGTAAGGAAGAAAAGTAATTAAGGGGCATGCTTAGTACTTCTTACGAGGGCCCCTCCCTCTTGGGTTTCGTTCAGGTGACGGGTGACTATCTATAAATAGATTTCATGCTGGCCTGTAATGTTAAGTTATGTTTTTTTATAGAGATTTATCTACAAGCGAAGGTGTATGGAACATGGTAGAGGGGGATAAGAAGTGGAAAGATTGAAGGGCAAAAGAAGGCCTACGAGTGGTAGTGCATTAGGTGGGTACCATTGGAAGATTTACATGTTAGGGTAGAAGTAAAAGTCACTACAGGGGTTATAGAGAAGCTTACAAATCTGGGCGTGAATTAGTTTCAGTTAGAATTCTAGGGAATTTAGAGACAAAAGAAGATTGGGTGCCCATGCTAAAGAGTAGTAACTTAAGAAGTAGGAAAACTAGAATAACCTCCAAGTGAATTAAATCAATGGTAAAAGCTAAAGGGAACTCTACTTAAAGAAAGATAGGGGTTAAAAGATAACAGCTGATGACTGGTCAGGTTAGAAAGAGGAGAGTGAGTTGAAAGGTAATAACAAATGATTGGTTAGGTTAGAAAGAGGAGAATAGGTAATTACGAGTAGTGTACTGATGATAAGTAGTTTATTAACAAGTACTAGAGACTGTAAGGGTGAGGTGAGGGAACGCCGGAAGTATCCCGAATCAAACAAATAAAATCTGGTAGTAGGCAAGGCCTATACCAGTACACATAAAGAAAAGAAATTTATGAGAGATTGTGAAAGCCATCGATGTTGGAGGCGAACAACGGCCCCACGTGCCTCTAGGAGAGAGTGTCAGGGACCTCTGACGTCGATTTACAAAATTTTATTTTTGTTTGCGGCCCATTAATATTTTCCCGGTTGCAGGAGAGGAGTCAGATTGTTTGTAACTCAAGATCTAGACGTCGCTCCTGTATCGGTGGTCTATCGCCACAGTCACTCTGTGGGTATAGGCCTAAACTTCTATTTCTTTCTTCATGAGACTGTCTTTCCTATCTATCTTTAAATACAATTCTTCATGGACTAAGCTGACTAATAGACTAATATAGGAGACATAGGTGGGATTATTGAGTGTAATTTGTAGAGTTAAGGACTGGATTATGAATTGAAAACCTTTATTTATTAAAAAAAAAAAAGTATAATATATATATTGAACTATCCTGAAGTTGCACATGTAAATGACTACACAAGTCAGTAGTAAATTAGAAGAATAATACCAGATGTTCTAGTAGATACCTGAAAAACAAAGAAAGAAAATTAAAGTAATTAATTAAGGATTTGTTATTGTTGAACAGAGAACGTACTTATATAGTTAAAATTGGGTATACTAACCTTGAATAATCAAATATTATCCTACCAATAAAAGTGTTGAAAGGTTAATGTAGTGTAAATGTAATTTATTGTATATAAGATTGTTATTGTTGAAAAAAAGAAAAAAAAAATAATATATTAAATAAATTATGGTTATTGTTATGCAAAGTAAATTAACGTGAAGTTCAGATTTTTGACCCTTATCCTTGTAATGGTTTGAGAGTAGCTGGTTTTTGTGCTAAGTTACATGCTTTGGTAGTGAGTATAAAAAAAAAAAAAGGAGAAAAAGAAGAAGCAGAATAAAAAAAAAAATAAACGAAAGGTAAATCCGAACCCAACTCCCGTCTCCTCTGTTAATTTAAAAGCTAGTCGAGGGGCATGTAGGTACATAGCCTGTGTATCTATAATTTAATTTGTGTCTGGGCTGATACATAACAAAAAGAAAAGAGGAAGCGTATTGATGATGGCGCCCGTTAATAGAAATTTTCATCAATATTATCAAAACTGGGTAATTTGTTAAAAGAGAGAGAAAGTAGACTGAGAGTAGGAAGTTTGCAATCACCCGGTGTCAAAGGTAGTCGTACTGAATGTTGGAATGTGGACTATGCAGGCAGTGTTGTGATGACACGACAGGTGTATGAGTGACCTTGTTTTGTAGGAGTTCAGTAAACTTATATACTACGATTGAGAATAATCACATATTAGTCGTCACAGATTTTGGCGAAGATTTAATCCAAGAAGTTAGGGAACTTTATAGCATAAAGTAAGAGCGCCTTCAAAAGTTTGGTCGCCCATAGTATAAAGTAGAAAAGCCCGTCACAAAGTTTGGCGCCCATATCGTGGGGCTAAGTAGGGTTAAAACAAAACAGTATTGCTAATTGTTGCAACTTAATTTAGTTAAAATTGTTAAGTAAAAAGAAACCTTTATTCAGTTAAAGTTTCACATATTTTGATAGCCCATACCGTGGGGCGATAGTTTGTTAATTTGTAACGTGTGGGGCGATAGTTTGTTAATTTATGACCAAAATATCGTGAAGTTCAGTCTTCACATATTTTGTCGCCCATAGCGTGGAGCTTGATATAAGAAAAGAAAATAAACATTAATCAGTTAGAATTGGAAAATTGAAATACGAGTCATCATATATTTTGGAGCCCATAGCGTGGGTTGAGTTGTGTTGAAATCACAAAGTTTGATATCCTAACGTGAGGCGAGATAGTGTTAAAAGAATTTTGGGAGTTAGGTTAGTATAATTGAAATTTATTCTCAAAAAAATAAATAATAATAATAACATATTTTTGGGAAAAGAATAACGACTATTGACAAGTAAGGACTTCTATAGATGACTAAGACAGACGACTGAACTATTGTGTTCTAATCTTTTTTTTCAGTGGTATTGTTAATATATAAATATGGCTACTTATGTCGATCCATATGCACAAATAAGAGCAGCTGAGTTAACCCAAGCTATTAGGAAGTTGAGGAAGGCGGATTTAGAGGCAGAATGTGATAGAGTAAAGTTACCGACCACAGGTACAAGGGATGAGTTAAGACAACGCTTGTTAGATTATGCCCGTAAGAACCCTCAGTCATTTCAAGTGTTAATTACGGCTTTTGCTCTGAGTCAGGAAGTTTTGGAAGAAGATTTAGTTGAACATAATATAACGGTACCACAAGATTCATATGGAGATGTAGTGTATACATGGGTTAAGTTAATGCGTAGGAAGGCCATGGCGGTAGCTGATTCGGAAGAAGCTGTACCAGTAATACCATCGTTTACAATTCAGTTAGAGCAGCATAAACCAAATACTTTGGATCTGGTTCGTAAATGGAACGTTAAATTCAAACCTGGGGATAGTATTTACTTATTTTTGGAGAGATTGGAAGATTTAAAACAAAGTTCTAAGTTACAGGGTGCAGAGTTATTGTCAGTATTACCCGAAATTTTACAAGATTCAGCTTTACTTTGGTACAGGAACAGATTAACAGATTGGCCTACATGGGAAGCTTTTTTGAAAGAATTTAGAGAATATTATTTGCCTATTGATGAGGAAGACTCGCTTTTGGATGAGATTAGACAGAGAACGCAAGGTCCCAAAGAATCGATTTTTGATTATGTTAATGCTATTCAAACGTTAATGAGGAGGCTGAGTACTCCAATGAGTCCTCAACAAATGATGAAGACTGTTATCAAAAATTTGCGTCCTGATGTAAAATTGTACATTAGACCTGCAGAGATTCAAACTATAACAGATTTAATACGTGTAGGTAGACAGTATGAACAAATATTGTTAGATTCTGAGAGATATATTCCTCCTCCAACGCAGGTTAGAGCTACAATTAAAGAAACGGCTTATAAACCTCAGAGACAAGTTGTTATACCTTCAGTTCATACAGCGCTAGGAATTCAGGGAAAACAGGAACTTCCATCGTCCGAGTTACAAAAGAAACCCAATGTTAGTTTTTCTGCAAAGACGTGGGATAAGGAACGGAATTCAAGTCCTGTAAATGATTCTAGAATGGTTAAAGTAATAGAAAATAAAGAGAGACAGGATGAGTCGAGGGATAATGGTAAAAACACCACTTTGCGTTTTTCAAATAATCAGCGATGTTGGAATTGTGATAAAACAGGACATAGGCAGTTCGAGTGTAAGGCACCTCGTAGAGTTACTCCACGCGCTACGATTAAATGTTATAATTGTAATAAGCTTGGACATAGGTCTATTGATTGTAGGATGCCCCAAGAAAGAAAAGTTAGGCCTACAAATTCTTTAAGGAAATTAACTAAAAATCAGGCTTGTGTGATGTTAAATATAAATCCTACAGATTTAGTTAATGGAGATAGATGTTTTGTTGAAATTTTGCTGGAGGATATTACATTTATTGCTTTAATAGATTCCGGTTCAGATAAAACTTATGTGGGAGAGAAAGGTGATTTTTTGTGTAAAATGTTAGATTTAGCAGTAGAAGAATCTGAAGTTAGGGTGGTGCAACTAGCAGATAAAACTTATAGTTCTATAACAGGAGAGAGAACTTTTGAGATGAAATTGCAGGACAGGATCTTTCAGATAAAATGTAAAATTATGCCAAATTTAGCAGTAGATATGATTCTGGGCATGGATGTTTTGAAACAGATTGGGTTAGTAGTAGATTTGCAAGATGGGACTTGGTATTTTAAGGATGAACCAGCAAAAATTTTTCAATTTGTTAAGGCTATAGATTTAAAAGAAGAAGATCAACTACATAATATTCTTACTTTACCTACACCTCAGGAAAGGGACAGATTGAATATGTTTTTGGAAAATCAGTTACAGAAATTTGATCAGTGTACTGGACTTACCGATCTGATTTCTCATGTTATTGATACAGGCGATGCAAAACCTATAAAACAAAGATATTATCCAGTATCACCCATTTTGGAAAAAGTTATACACGCGGAAATAGATAAAATGTTATTGGAAAAAGTTATAGAGCCTTCAAATTCACCTTGGTCGTCTCCGGTAGTTATGGTAAAGAAACCAGATAGAACATGGAGGTTCTGCGTAGATTTCAGAAAAGTAAACAATTGTACTAAAAGAGATAGTTATCCTTTGCCATACATTGAACATGTTTTGAGTAAATTACGACATGCTAGGTATATCAGTACAATAGATTTGAAAAATGGGTATTGGCAAGTTCCATTAGATGAAGCAAGTAAAGAAAAAACAGCATTTACCGTACCTGGTAGAGGATTGTATCAGTTTCGAGTTATGCCTTTTGGAATCCATAACGCACCAGCCTCGTTTCAAAGATTAGTTGATACTATATTAAGAGAAGAGATAGGAGAGAAATGCTTTTGTTATTTGGATGATATAGTACTTATTAGCGAGACATTTGAAGAACATTTGTCCTTGTTAGAAAAAGTCTTAGAGAAATTAAGAAAAGCTAACCTGAAAATTAATAGGGAAAAATCAAAATTTTGCAGAAGTGAATTAAAATATTTGGGTCATATCATTACTCCATTAGGAATTGCTGTAGATTCAGATAAAATCTCGTGTATCCTTGAGTATCCAGCCCCTACAAAAGTCAAGGAAGTACGAGCATTTTTAGGATTGGCTTCTTGGTACCGACGATTCATTCCATTTTTTTCTGAAGTTGTAAAGCCCCTCACTGCACTTCTGAAAAAGAATCAGAAATGGCGTTGGACTAAGGAATGTCAGGAATCTTTTGATGAATTGAAATCGAAATTATCTAGTAGTCCTATATTAACTTGTCCAGATTATACTAAACCCCTAGTGCTACAGACCGACGCTAGTTTTTCAGGACTAGGAGCAGCATTAATTCAGACAGGAGAGGAAGGAGAGGAAAAAGTAATAGCTTATGCTAGTAGAACTTTAACGGTAGGTGAGCAAAAGTGGGCAATAGTCGAGAAAGAATTGTTAGCTATATTGTGGGCAGTTCAAAAGTTTCGTCCTTATTTGGAAGGTTATCATTTTAAAGTATATACTGATCACTTTGCTCTGAAATGGTTAAATACATTACAGAATCCGACTGGACGATTAGCTAGGTGGAGTTTATTGCTCCAGGAGTATGATTTTGAAGTAATACATAGGCCTGGTAGATTACAAAAAGTTCCGGATGCTTTATCTAGAATACACGAAGGGAAAGTTCAAGAGAAAACGGTAGAGGAAGAATTTTGCCTCTTGTTGACTGATAACTCTGAAGTAGTGGAATGGGAAAATATACAAGATGCTTGGTATATTAAGCGGAAAGAGCAAGTACAGAGTAAACCTAAATTTTGGCCAGATTGGAAGGTCGTAGATGGGAAGTTGTACCATCTTAGATTAGATCAGTTAGAACAAACTTTAGAGGGAACAGTAAATAGGTGGAAATTAGTTATTCCGCAAGATTTTAGGATTAAAGTATTGCAGGAATGTCATGATGCACCGACTGCAGGACATATGGGGATAGCTAAAACTTTCTTTAGAATAGCAAACAAGTATTATTGGCCGGGAATGTTTAGAGATGTTGCTAAATATGTTACTGCTTGTGAAATATGTCAGAGACAGAAAGTGTTACAGACGGCTCAAGCAGGACCAATGCATTTTTACCAGAAAGAGAAACCTTGGATGACTGTAGCTACTGATTTGTTGGGACCTTACCCACGTTCCAAAAAAGGGAACCGATACATTGTAGTATTTCAGGACACCTTTACCAAATATGTAGAATGTAAAGCGTTAAGGAAAGCAACCAGTAGAGCAGTTACGGAAGCATTTTATGAATTGATTATCCTTAAATGGGGAATTCCGGGATATTTGCTGATGGATAATGGACCGCAATACACTAGTAAATTAATGCGAGAGATAGCTAAAGCTTTTAATATAACTCCTTGTTATTTACCTGTATATTCGCCACAAGGAAATCCAGTAGAAAGAGTCAATAGAGTATTGAAAACAATGATTTCTAGTTATATTCAAAAGGATCAGACAGTTTGGGATGTGTATTTGAGAGAATTTAATTTTGCTATAAATACGGCTAAGCATAGTTCCACTGGATGCACTCCTTATATGCTAAATTATGGGAAGGAGCCTGAAATTATCAGTAGGATTGAAAAGGTGGAAAACCAACCGATTTATAAAGAAATTCCAAAACTTTGGGTGGACAGACTCAATAAATTGAAAACGGTACGTTTAATGGTTAGACATAACTTAGAAACCGCCTATAAGAATTCGAGTCATTATTATAATCTTCGGAGGAGAGAGGTGAGATTTCGTCCAGGAGATCTAGTGTTAAGAAGAAACTTTAAATTAAGTGATGCCTCACAAGCTTATACAGCAGGTTTAAGTGCAAAGTTTGTCGGGCCCTATATTATAAAGAAAAAGTTCAGTGAAAATAGCTACGAACTGACAAACCGTTTTGGTAAAAAGTTGGGGAAGTGGCACGTCAAAGACTTGAAACCCTTTGTTCCTGGATAAACATTCTTTAAGGCTGGTAAACTAAACAAAAAAAAAAAAAAAAAAATGTGAACAGTGTTAACATTATTTTTTTTATGGTGAGTGCGGGAAGAATGTAACGACGCAAATAGCGACGTGCATAATCAACGATAGGAGACCATTCCTAAACAAAGGAAGGGTTGGGGGACCGCAACTAATCGATATTGAACATTTTCATGATTATCGATACTGCCCTGAATTTTATTTGAATTACAGAAAAGGAGAGGTGCGCATGCGTCGACGGTGAATCGACGAGGGAGACGTGCGGAACCTGAAAGACGGTTAGTAGTACGTGCCTGACCACGAGAGAGAGGAGTTGAAAAGGCAGAAGGGAGAAGACGAGATTGGGATGTGTGACAGCGGTAGAGGCGTTCTGGCATAATGGTGTGTCAGACTTTCATCTAAAGGAAATTCTGGTTGGGAACTTCCTTGACTCGGCTATATGGAGATAGTCATTAATCAGAAGAATACACCAAGTCGGCCAGTACGAGACACCGCTGCAGCGAACATCAGCTGTGAGAGTGAGTCGTGACTGCTCGCTCTGAATAAGAGCAGATATGGACATCAGGAAGTAATGGAAGACAACTCAGGATCGGAGGATAAGTTGGACATCACTGGTTGAGTATAGTCGTCTAGACTTTTTCTTATTGTTTGGGGAGTGAGAAAATTGAGATATCCTTTTTTTTTGTAAGGATGGTTTCTAAGTCATGTATGGCGATTAGACACCGTATGGAATAATAGAATAGAATAGAATAGAAACATAGAAGTGAGAATTCTAGAAGTAAAGTGATGAAATCCAGTAATCCAACTATTTTCTATTTCTGGTCTAAATTAATTATAAAAGAGCAGTCAAGAGCCTAACAACTGAATGCCAAAGTTAAATCTCTTCACTTTAGGTTTTTTTTGGGTGATTGTCCCACGAATGAATACATAGCTAGGGGCAATTGGTGATGCTCATAGAAACTTTGTTATTTTTGAGACAGGACGCGAGGGGAGTAAGGAAGAAAAGTAATTAAGGGGCATGCTTAGTACTTCTTACGAGGGCCCCTCCCTCTTGGGTTTCGTTCAGGTGACGGGTGACTATCTATAAATAGATTTCATGCTGGCCTGTAATGTTAAGTTATGTTTTTTTATAGAGATTTATCTACAAGCGAAGGTGTATGGAACATGGTAGAGGGGGATAAGAAGTGGAAAGATTGAAGGGCAAAAGAAGGCCTACGAGTGGTAGTGCATTAGGTGGGTACCATTGGAAGATTTACATGTTAGGGTAGAAGTAAAAGTCACTACAGGGGTTATAGAGAAGCTTACAAATCTGGGCGTGAATTAGTTTCAGTTAGAATTCTAGGGAATTTAGAGACAAAAGAAGATTGGGTGCCCATGCTAAAGAGTAGTAACTTAAGAAGTAGGAAAACTAGAATAACCTCCAAGTGAATTAAATCAATGGTAAAAGCTAAAGGGAACTCTACTTAAAGAAAGATAGGGGTTAAAAGATAACAGCTGATGACTGGTCAGGTTAGAAAGAGGAGAGTGAGTTGAAAGGTAATAACAAATGATTGGTTAGGTTAGAAAGAGGAGAATAGGTAATTACGAGTAGTGTACTGATGATAAGTAGTTTATTAACAAGTACTAGAGACTGTAAGGGTGAGGTGAGGGAACGCCGGAAGTATCCCGAATCAAACAAATAAAATCTGGTAGTAGGCAAGGCCTATACCAGTACACATAAAGAAAAGAAATTTATGAGAGATTGTGAAAGCCATCGATGTTGGAGGCGAACAACGGCCCCACGTGCCTCTAGGAGAGAGTGTCAGGGACCTCTGACGTCGATTTACAAAATTTTATTTTTGTTTGCGGCCCATTAATATTTTCCCGGTTGCAGGAGAGGAGTCAGATTGTTTGTAACTCAAGATCTAGACGTCGCTCCTGTATCGGTGGTCTATCGCCACAGTCACTCTGTGGGTATAGGCCTAAACTTCTATTTCTTTCTTCATGAGACTGTCTTTCCTATCTATCTTTAAATACAATTCTTCATGGACTAAGCTGACTAATAGACTAATATAGGAGACATAGGTGGGATTATTGAGTGTAATTTGTAGAGTTAAGGACTGGATTATGAATTGAAAACCTTTATTTATTAAAAAAAAAAAAGTATAATATATATATTGAACTATCCTGAAGTTGCACATGTAAATGACTACACAAGTCAGTAGTAAATTAGAAGAATAATACCAGATGTTCTAGTAGATACCTGAAAAACAAAGAAAGAAAATTAAAGTAATTAATTAAGGATTTGTTATTGTTGAACAGAGAACGTACTTATATAGTTAAAATTGGGTATACTAACCTTGAATAATCAAATATTATCCTACCAATAAAAGTGTTGAAAGGTTAATGTAGTGTAAATGTAATTTATTGTATATAAGATTGTTATTGTTGAAAAAAAGAAAAAAAAAATAATATATTAAATAAATTATGGTTATTGTTATGCAAAGTAAATTAACGTGAAGTTCAGATTTTTGACCCTTATCCTTGTAATGGTTTGAGAGTAGCTGGTTTTTGTGCTAAGTTACATGCTTTGGTAGTGAGTATAAAAAAAAAAAAGGAGAAAAAGAAGAAGCAGAATAAAAAAAAAAATAAACGAAAGGTAAATCCGAACCCAACTCCCGTCTCCTCTGTTAATTTAAAAGCTAGTCGAGGGGCATGTAGGTACATAGCCTGTGTATCTATAATTTAATTTGTGTCTGGGCTGATACATAACAAAAAGAAAAGAGGAAGCGTATTGATGATGGCGCCCGTTAATAGAAATTTTCATCAATATTATCAAAACTGGGTAATTTGTTAAAAGAGAGAGAAAGTAGACTGAGAGTAGGAAGTTTGCAATCACCCGGTGTCAAAGGTAGTCGTACTGAATGTTGGAATGTGGACTATGCAGGCAGTGTTGTGATGACACGACAGGTGTATGAGTGACCTTGTTTTGTAGGAGTTCAGTAAACTTATATACTACGATTGAGAATAATCACATATTAGTCGTCACAGATTTTGGCGAAGATTTAATCCAAGAAGTTAGGGAACTTTATAGCATAAAGTAAGAGCGCCTTCAAAAGTTTGGTCGCCCATAGTATAAAGTAGAAAAGCCCGTCACAAGTTGTACTCATAGAAAGCCACGAGGGGTATAAGGCTTAATCATCCTAAGCTGGTTTCGAAACGACAGACTTATGAAGCCCAAAGGATTTAACACTGTTTTTCTGTACTGTTCATATAAATCTTTTTTCTAAATGTAAATCAACGAAGAGCAATTATTAAACTTTATTGAATGGTTATAATCTATTAAAGGTTTTTAATAATGGATTAAGTTAATATTCTCGAGTTTTCTCTGACGATGATTTACAGGAAAATTAAAAATATTCGCACACATTCTTCCATTATAATAAGCGTGAAATTTGAGGACGTAAGTCATTCCTGAGATTTTTTATACTGGTATGTTTGAAATTAGAATTGTGTTTATTAAAGAAAAGGTAGCATTGGAAATGTGTAAAATTATTTATATGAGAAAAACGTAATTTAATCGATAGACCTATCTTCATTTAGTTATGCAACATTAATAAATATGTAATTATTATAGACGGAAATTACTAAAAACAGGCTTTTGATCCGTGAAGTTACCGAATTAAAAAAAATCTGAAATAATTTTCCTAGTGTCCAATACACATTTCCGTATGAATTTTTTTTTTTTTTATTTTTTTTTATTTATTATTATTATTTATTTATTATTTATTACATTACAATATTACATTATTACATAGAATTGCAAAAACAAATACAAGTACAAATACATATTTATACAAGTAAAATAAAACAATTTTCAAAATTCAAAATTAACTACAACTATTTAAAAAGAGGAAAAGAAATATAGGCTATATCTTCACAAGAAGTATTACATTTAGTAATACACCCGAATGAGCAAGACTGCTCGTGCTCGGGTGCCGTTTCAAAAATATCAAAGTGAAGAAAGAGGAGAGACAAAGAAATAGAGTGTATAATGTGCTTAACTAAAAAAAAGAAAGTTAAAAAACATTAAACATAAAAACGTAAATACATAAAAGGAGTGAAACAAAAATTACTTAAAAGCTAAAAAATTACAAAAAATTCTTTACATATCTATTAAATTTAACAGTGGAGTATGCTGAGAGATCAGGATATTTTCTGATAATTGAGTTATAGAAGCGCGGTCCAAAATTAATGCTATGCTTTAATCCTGCCGATGTGAGACATTTGGGTTCTAATAGGAGTAAATTAGTATTTCGTCTAGTTTTGTAGATATGTTCACTGGAAGAGTATTTTATACGATGTTTGTGAAAATATTTTAATATAGAAAATTTGTAAATTTGGTCCAAACTTAAAACATTAAATTCCGAAAATATTAGGCTAGTTGGGTAATCAATGTGTTTTCTTAGACAGATTTTTATTATTCTTTTTTGTAAAAGGCAGAGGGGCTTAAGGGTAGTTTTCGCTAATCCTCCCCAGGCGAGAATGCCATATTGAATAATGGACTGGAAAAGTGCTAGATAAACGGAACGTAAAACAGTAATGGGCATACAGTGGCGTAAAATGACAAATTTATGAATTGTTCTGCGTAGTCTATTACAGATGTAGTTAACATGGTGAGACCATTTAAGATGTTGATCAATAAAAATACCCAAATATTTCACAACGGCTGATTCTTTCAGTGGTAAGCATTTACAATTCACATCAAAATTACAATTATGTATTATTAAATTTAAATTTGTACGTTTTTTCCGCGCTATCTGACCAGTAGATGTTAATGAGAAAGGAACTAATGTTGATTTATCCACGTTTAGTGATAGAAGGTTAGAATCGAACCATTTTTTTACAATTTTCATGCCTGTATTAGCGTATTTATATGCTACTTCCCATGAATGACCACTGAAAATCACAACAGTGTCATCTGCGTATGAAAATATGGAGCCATTTATTTGATCTAGGTTTAAATTTAGCAAATCATTTACATATATTAAGTATAAGATTGGTCCTAATATCGTTCCTTGTGGCACACCAATATCAATATTTGATATTTCACTTATATGGCTGTCTACTTTTGTCATTATACATCTATTGCTCAGATATGATTCAAATAATTTGTAAACTGTTCCTCTAATTCCTATCTTATTCAGTTTATCTAATAGTACATGCATATTACATATCTAATTACATGCATATTTTATTCAAATATCACAGTTACCGGAGTTATAGTAAAACTGTAGTTTCTTGAGTAGGCTTTTGTAAGATTATTAAAGCAAGAAAGAATGAACAGTAACAAGTCAATGTCACAAGAAGAACGACAACGATGATGGTCATGTTAATAATAAAAAATAATATAAATGTTAATACGTAACAAAGCCTTAAAACGAAAATAATGCCAGCCAAAAAAAAATTTATAAAACAGTGAATACAGTTAGGATTTTAAGATTTTTTGTTCTCTCTACTTACAACAAAGCCTCCACTAAATGAAGCATTATTTGAACAAAAGAGTATGCACCAGTGAAGTCCATTTACCTGCAAAAAGAAGAAAAAGTGTTGTATACTATGGTATACACGCATGACTGACATGTATTGTTGGCTGCATTTGTAAGATTTTCAGGGATGGTAAAGAGCTTTATTCAATTAAATCTCATTTCTTTTGTGTTTAGAGGTTATTGTAATATTTCTGTTGTGTATTCTCTGTCGGTGTACCTCATAGTACAGTAAAATAGGCACATTATGTTTTGTACGTAGTACTCTTACAAGAGGAATAGTGTGTTTTCTCGATTATTTCTATCTTTTTATGCCCGAAAGGAACGTTCTGGAAACATTCTGTCCTAAACTAACAAGATGGTATTCTTCAAGAAACGTCTTGAAACTGTATGGACACTATTTTGTGATTACAAATTTACAGTATTTGGTTGGAGCTGGATTTGAACTCGGGACTCCTCGTAACAGTGACCACTACACTAAGCACTTGTACACAAAGAGAGCTATTAGGATAATGCCAAATTCTTCATTATGCGGAACAGATAATCGCGAGAGTTCTGGTTCAAAGATGGGTAGAACTGTTAGTCAGTTTGTACTGAATCAAAAAGGGCATTAATTATATCAGTGTTTAATAATAATACTAAAAGAGAAAATGTACACTATATAGAAATCTAACTTAAGCAGGGCCTAATCAGTACTTAAATAACGAAAGTCAATAAATCATCAGTTTTCCTTAACTCTAATGATGCTTTGTGGGTTGTGGATAACAATAAAACAGTTGACATTTGAGACGTCTAGGTGCAAACCAAGACATTTCCACTTCATTAAATTTTACAGGAGACAGAAGTACGTGTGGAAACTAATAATTTATAAAAAGCATCTTCAGATATTGCAGATGCCTTGAAATTGTAACAAAATGCTCATATGCACTTGCTATTGTCAAGAATCAATTAAAATTGCCTAAAATTATAAGCTTAAATATTGGAAATGTGTGTTTACTGTTAAATACTCTTAAGAATTATACAGTATGAGCATGGTTTCTTTTGTTTTTGCTACTGTTATTGCGAAACATTCTATTTATAATGTTATTATTCCAATATTGGCTTCCATTAAATAAAAAATAAAAATAGCCTTCAATCCCTAAAGGGCAATGGCCTCTCCTAAAAGGAGGGTAGCTCGATTGTTCTTCCCACATTTGAGCTACGAATATGGAATTTTCCTGTCTTTGTCTTTCTGAATTCGTTTGTCTTGGTCTCTGGTAACTTTTAGTCTACACTTTCTCCTTTTCACTCCACTATTCACTTATTTTCACTTTCACTGTCTTAGTCTGTTCTTAGTATTTTATGAGGTTTACGTGTTCCTTCCAGACTTCTCGGTTCCTCGCCATCCTAGTCCAGGTGCTGCCAGCGTTCGTCTTTATTTCGTCCGCCCATCTCGTTCTTGGTCTTCCTGGTCCCCTCTCTCCCTCTCTTGGGTCCCACATCGTTGCTATTTTTGCCCAGCGGTTGTTGTCCATTCTTGCTGTGTGACCTGCCCATCTCCACTTCGCTACTTGGGCTGCTGTCGCGGCGTCCTTTACCTGTGTCTTGTTCCTGATGTCGGCGTTTCTTATTCGGTCTCTTACTGCTATCTGTAATATCTTCCTTTCCATCTTCCTCTGTGTAGTCTGTATTGAAGTCCTTTGTTGCTGGGTTGTTATTTACTCTGAATACAGGTCTTACGTATGTTCACACACAAAGAAACGAAGTAATTAGGTAACACCACCAAAGAAGCTTCGTTTCTTACTATTAGCGCGCGAAATCTCTTTATACAGTGGTGCCTTACGGTCATCATGTGATATCAGTCTGATTCAGTAATGACTGCATGGAAATGTCGCTGTTTGCACCTCATATTTAAGTCTTTAATTGTCGGGGTTTGCATTTGTAACCTAATTTCAACCTTTAAACTAAAATTAAAGGGGAAATGTCGTCCTTTGCATTCAATTGTCACATTGAACGATAAATTAGAGTGGCCAGAAGCTATATAAGTATAAAATATATTTTGATATAAAATGGAAATGTTGGGGTTTGCACCTAGATGCCTCATTTATATGAAAAAAACTAATGTCTTATGGATGGGAAGTTTGTAGTTAAAAAAGAAAGAAGTCCCAAAAATTTAAGAAGAGTAATTTGGATCAAATTGGGTCCAGATATCAAAATTCATATTATTACTGCTTTTATCAGCTCTAACATGTGAAAATTTATTAAGATCGTGTTGAAAAATGAAACGTAAATTTTAATATTTAATATTCAATTTGATTTATTTCGAAAGCGGTGTCACTTAGTTTAAGGTTACTAGACAAGAACAAGAAGCCGATATTGTTAGTGGCAGAGAAAACGAAAGTGGGGTGAAAGGCTTGCATTTAGACCTCGCTGGCTGGAAGCTATGTATTATGGATCCTGTTAAACAACATTTAAGCTTACGTTCTAACAAACCACATTGGGATATCTGCGTTGCGGTCATCCTCTTTGTATTACCTTGTACACATAGGGCATAGCAGCAGGCGTTCTTTGTCTAATCCGTAAGGTCATTTTACAGAATATAATATGCTCTATTCCATTCCTCAAAGAGTAAATACATGTCTCTTTTATTTTTTTACCAGCAGGTGCACAGAAAAATATTAAAATCAGGTAAACTGATATAACAAAGTGCCAGTATGCTTTCTTCAAACAGTGATAAACGCAATTATGATAGGCCAATACAGAAAAGTTATTTTTAAATAGATCTCCGAGTTAAACTCCTAAAACAAAATGCGCTGGCAATAATAATAATGATCCAATAGGCCTACGATTCGCTGATATATCTGTTTCAAGTTTAAAGCAGCCTTAAAGGTTATGAATGAATAAAAAGTCAATAAGAAATCTATCTGTCAGGAATCACATTAGGTATATTGCTGCACAGGAACGAATAAGAAAAATACTCACATAACAATATAGCCTAATGTAAATATCGGTAGTCTACATATCCATAGAATGCACAATATAATATCAACATTCAATGGCTAGTTGTTTTAAATCTCTTATTTACATTATTTACATTATTATTTATCCTACACTAACATCGTTATTAAGAAACGAATCAATCAAGGCTGCTATCAATATCAATATCAAAGGTCAAAAGTTTCATACTTAACCTTAATTCAAACTCGTACACACTGTTATAAGACATTCTTAAAATATGTTGATATTTCACAAAATACACAGGCAATGAACTCCACTTAATGTATGTAGGCCTAATTATTTCAGAGCAATATATCTTCTGTATATAACAGTATTCAACTTGATGAATGAAGTAAACATCTGACTAGTTTGATAATCAATGTGTCATGGCTCACTATTGCAAATTCCAAGGCCGTAAAAGGATATGTTTATCAGAATAACAGATTTGCATTTGTTAAATTTGTTATAATTTATTAACATAAAATAGGCACTAAATTACTCCGATACTAGTCAAGCGATTTTATACCAAGTTTCATGAAAATCCAATAAAGCGTACTTGAGTTACCGCGTCTTTAAAATATAGGCTACAATAAATTGGATTTTACACTAAATATGGTTTTCTCCAAAACCGGTCAACCGATTACGTCCAAATTCAATAGGTTATTTCTCATAGACGTCATAAATGGGTATATCAAATTTCATGAAAATCCGATAAAGCGTATTTGAATTATGGCGCCTTTCTAATATAATAGTATTTTAAAATAGGCACTAAATTGGGAATTACTCCAGTACCGGTCAACCGATTTGGTCCAATATCAATAGAATTCTTCCCATGAACATTATAAATGGGTATAATAAATTTCATTAAAATCCGATTAAGCATATTTGAGTTTCGCGCGTACAGACACACGGACGGACGGACAGACATTTTCCCGTCCCCACACACAATCTCATAAAGTACCATACTGGCACTATATTATATTGATGAATACTGACATCGTTTTACATAAATTGCAAGAATTACATAATACTATTCTTAATTATATTGTTTGATGTTACAAATATATACTCGTATATAATTAAACGAACAAAACGAATATTATGCTGCCACGGGCATACAAATTCGAAATGAAACAAAATTATTCATGATCCAAATCATGCATAAACAATTTTATTATAACGAATGATAATTTAAAAAAAAAAACTAAAACCCTGCTTCGAAGTGCATTTCACCAATAAAGTGCGCCGCCCGGGGGGGGGGACCTCAGATTCGAGTTCCCTAGCCCAAAAAAAATCGCGTAGTTTGGTCCAAACCAATCAATTTTTTTTTAATTAGGCGTGCATTCATGATCCTCTTCTGTCCACCTATGTAAAAAAATTTCAGATCTCTGCGAATCGTAAACTAATGAATCAAGATAGCAAGCGAGCAAAGCCATCTTGAATTAATTTCACAATGGAATACTGTTTTCCTCAACAACCGAATTGCTCGTGTGTTCCTTGTGGAAGGTATTTCGTCTCCTCGAAAACATTTTATTTTTGGCATTAAAAATAAAATTTTGCAAAATCCTTACATTATAAAACGAAGGTACAGTCAAAATTACAAGTCTCTACCTATTATAGTTTAGGCTCTACGTTGATTCTCTGTCAGTCAGTCAGTCAGGACAAAGCCGCCCCCAAACCCCTGCTGAGGTTCTCGGGAAAGATTTTTAAATATATCTATGGGAGATAGAGTGCGTGTATTTAGTCTGCTGTATTGGCTATTACCTTTCAGAGCCCTATGTGAACACTCTTCGATAATACCGTTGCCATGGAAACCGAACTCTTTTTCGGGGGGTTTTTAGGGCTAAAAATTAAAAAAAATCACTTTTTGAAATTTTCCTGTGGTTTACAGCCTAAAAGCTATATGTGTACCAAATTTCAAGTTTCTAGCTCATCTGGAAGTGGGCAAACATTAATGTCAGTGAGTGAATGAGTAAGTGAGTGAGTGAGTGAGTGAGTGAGTGAGTGAGTGAGTGAGTGAGTCAGTCAGTCAGTCAGCCATGTGGCTTTACATTATAGGGATAGAGAGATTCGTTTCAAGATGGTGGCCATTTAATTGTTTCGTTTCATGTAATGTTCATATTGTTTTAATGATTCTAGTCAAGTTGTTCATGCCATAAAAATTTGAAGGCTACTTTCCCTGTCAAGTGTAAAATTTTCTACAACTTTGCTCCAGTACAATTTTGACTTAACTGTAACATTTTACTTGCGTTTCATCTGTTTTTCTGTAAATTTGTTTGTTACTTAGTCACGACGAAACGCGTTTTTCGATTTTCTTCCAATTTTGGAAGAATGTTCTTTCAAGTAATTAAAAACTGATGAAGATCAGGTCATAGATCTTTCTGGATGCGAGCTTTATTGTTCACAGAACTACTATACTACAGGCAGAAAGAATAGGCGGCCTTCTGGCAGTGTAGACGGGTTTCCCATTCCACTGTTTTCCTAACTGTTTATGTTCCGTGTACCTGAACCTCGCCCTCGATCTACCTCGGTATGTACAAATGTCAGTTATTGCCAAGTCAAGCTGTGTTGTTATTGGACAGTGTTACAATCAACGATTCGAGGGACTCCAGGAAGAGACCTCCACAAAGGAGAGAGCAGGGACGATCTTATTGAAAGAATTTTAGGTGTAGTAACAGTTCTGACGTGGATAGTGACAATGACAAGGAATTATGAAATAGTGTTTGTTGTGATGTACACAAATCGGTTTTACAATCTGACATAATGAGCCAATAATTCTTTGTTTTACAATTTACAGTACAGTAATTTTATAGTGAATAATATCTTTAGGCCTACTATACAACTGAAAATTTATTATCAAGTGTAAGTTATATAGAGAGTATTATTAATACAAACTATAAATTTTTTATCTTTCAATTCAAATATAAGATGTGAAAATTAATTGATGAATTTTGATATTTATTGAATGTTGCGGCTGTCCGACAAGTAGCGTAGGTTTATGAATATAACGCAAGTAAAGAAGTTAATAATACTCTTAAATTAATTATAAAAGTGTTATTTTGTTAATTAAATTAGTATTTTGAAATATTCTGTCCATTTGTTTTATAACATTAACATGTTACATTACAGTGGTAATACTACATATTTTAGTGTAGGCCTACTCCGTTCTTTGTACAATTTGATCTTAAATTGTATAATGTTAATAATTTATATAACTTAATTACTAATTATTACCTACTTAACTATAGTAATTTTACAAAGAGAGAGTTATCGGAGGCATATTCTATTAGGTTGTTTACTATTTCATCTATTTTCTTCCCTATTTTCCCTGGTCAAGTAATATAGCTATTTGTTTATTTTTATGTCTATTGCTAAATGGTAAAGGTATTGAAATCTTTAAGGTATTTTATAACTAAATCACTATATCTAGGTGGCCAATGTCCTCTATTTCGAACTATGCTGGTTTTTAGTCGATCTCTTTCTCTGTTGCACCTTGAGCATTCCAGTAAAAGGGGATCATTCCAGTAAAAGGGGATCAGTCGTCTCTTCTCCTTTATTCTGTTCATTTGAAAATAATGTTACTGAAGTAATAACATTAATACTATATAGCGCTACTATAAGCTACTGTGTGGGAATGAATGATCATTGAGACTTAGCCATAAGTACTCGTAATGGGAATGGAAGGAGGGGTTGTCGGTGGAAGGAGTTGTTCCTAGAAGCCCGCCTATTCTTTCTGCCTCGACTTTAGTATTAGTGCGTCTACTACACAAGTACTGCATGGTGTTTTATTAACTGTTATCGCAAACATCTACAACGCGTTCTATAATAAGGAACTCCATTTCCGCGTAGTTAAGTTTAACTGGTGCATTTGGTATCAACAAGTAAATTGCACTTTCAATGTAATGACCGTGTTTGAGAGCGGGAGTTATTTGCTGGAACGACATAAGCAAGATCCATGTCATAGGATCTGAATCGCAGATAGAGGTTCTTAGAATTTACTCCTGAAGTTGTTTCCAATTAAGTGACATCAAGTGCTGGTTTATCAAGACAAGGGTTTCTCTATAGGCACTACAGCTAATATAATCTTAAGAATATTGCTTGGAGAATCAAAGCACATACAGCTATAACCTATAATAAGAACCCTAAAAAATAAGACACTTATGGATAAACAACTGAAATTTTATAAAGTAATGGCTGTACCTGCTCTATTGTATGGTGCAGAGACATGGGTTTTTAACAAAGAAGGATCGCTTATGCATTCAGGCAGCTGAAACGAAGATTTTACGTGCAGTTTCCGGCTACAAACTAACAGATCAAAGCAGAAATGGAGATATTAGAAATGAACTTAATGTGTTTAATCTAAATGACGAAATAAAAGAATACAGAGAAAAATGGATGGACCACTTAAACAGACAGCCTGAGGATAATATAGGAAAACAGTGCACTATAAAGATGAAGGAAGATGTTACATAGGAAGACCGAATGCCTGATGATGCAAGGTGCCGAAACAGGCAGTATTGCCTAATCCTTGATCGAAGATGATGTTGATGAAGACAAGACGACTTTATTAAATAATAATATTGGTAAGCTTAAGCTTCTTGGAAGATGAATAGTAACAAAACATTTATTCTTCATAACGACTTTACGTAAGATTGTATCTTCAAAAGAATGCAGAAAACTGAACTATTGATTGCTGTAATTAATTTTGGCATTACATTTATATCAGCATATTAGCATATCATGGTCATGCGAATAAAATAGTTATTGTATACTTATAAGTGGCTACGCTCTTTGATCTGGTCGAGTATTGATATTCCGGTTGTTCAAAGAACACCATACAACATCGATTCACTGTAACTTACTATACAAAATTACACACTGATTTATCTGTCGAATATTTCGATCACAATGAAGGAAAATTTATAGTTTTGAACCATAACAAAATAGCATGTGTAATTATTGGGATGTAATACTTGTATAGTAAAATGTAATTGCAAATTAAACGTAGGCCTATATTTCAACCCTAACACATACAATAGTTCAATTATTCTATGTTATTCATTCTTTCCAAAACCTAAATGATCATATTTTATTTTTATACCTTAATTCTGATTTAATAGGGTTAATTTTCTCCATAGGCCTACCATCCTTGGATTTAATTACTTCATTCAGCGACTGTTTCACATATTATATACACTTATTAGAGTATAAAAACCTGATAGTTTCTGTGAGTCTCTCTGTTACTATTCAACTGGTAAAGCTGAAATTTTGCACAAACATAGTTCTTATACCTATACAAAACTTTACGATTAATGCCATTGCTTCATGGTGGCTGTTTTAACGACTTGCGCTAACAATAAGATAAGATTCTTAACAATTTTCAATTTAACTATGGCCAAAATATTGGCTAAATCTAATTCGGAAACCACCTGCATGTATTTAAAATTACACTATCTACAAAAAAGATATATTGGTAATTTTCGATACCTCTTACGGTTCTTACCGATATTTCTATCAGAGGTATCTGCTGATTATTCGAATTGCCCGGGGGCTCGCGGACCCCACTTTGCTTGCTGTTCCTTCCCAATCTCCTTTAAAAAAAATGGAGTGTATTACTCTTAAGCTACCGTGTGATTTCATAACCAATCATTGTTCAGTCTTACAAATTAAAAGAATTATTTGTAATTACAGCATATCAGTCGTTATTCATAAAAACGACTCGTAATAGACCAATGCGTCTTTAAAAACAAATTAAAACTCAATCTCAATACTGTAAACAGTTTCAATCATCAAGTGTATCTTACAGCTAAAAATATAAATATTGTAAGTCTCAATATTCATTAAAATTCAGCGCTGAATTCAGGAAAATATACTTAGGCCAACAACTCTGAAGTACTATTAATATGCTATTATGAACGTCTTTCGGTTGTCAGTCAGGTATCAAGGTCAATTACTCCCAACGTTTCAAAGGCCTACGCTGCCTTGATCTTAAGGGGTACTAAAGGGTCTCCTGAGGTTTGCACTAGAGACAGTTTACTAATTTTTTTATTTATTGGCCGGTTCTTTATTTCAAAAGTATCTAAAGATCCCGCACGAAATCTGTGCCGATTGCCTAAATCATTGATTATGTTTTCATGGGGACTGTAGCGTCGACTGGCCTGCTACCTATCTCTCTCGCACAACAGTACCATCCTTTTTATTTGTAAAGGCCAAGCTACCTCTCTCTCTCGCACAATAGCATGTCTCTCTCTAGAGAGTAACTGTCTCATCGGCACAGATATCGTGCGAGATCTTTAACAAGTTATGAATGGACACATAAAAAAGAACACTTGCAACTGTTTTGCATGGGATGACTTTTGTGGTCTGACCGTAGCCGTGGGAAACGCTTTCATCTCTATATCCGACCATGAACTTGTCCTCTTTACAAACCTTTCACGAGATAAGGAAATAATAATAGACGAAACATTACAATAGCTCCTGGCAACTTTAGACATCTCTTAGTGAATTCATTGTTATAGAGCGGATTCCCTCTTCTGTATTCAATACTTCTTTTAGCCTGTTTTAAAGCAACCATCGCACATTTTACATCAAAGTGAAAACAAATTTGACTAAAATGCTAAATGGCGGATACTTCCAGCATTGGGCATGCACTTTAACAAAAGTGAAATATGGAACGTTTAAGATAATTCTGCATACCGTATTTCCTTCATATTTTTAATAATCTCCCTTGACATACAGCAGCATCTTTCATCTTGGCATGTCTCCATCCAAAGAAGTTCGTTCGGGATAACTGAAGAGCTAGACAAGTTGATGCTAGGTTCAGAAAATAGTAGGGATGGGTCCTCGATACTTTCGATACCTCGATACTCTCGATACTTGCATGGTATCGGCATCGAGCGATACTTAAAAAAATCTCACTAGGTACGTTTCGATACTTTGGTAATTATGCAATTTAAGGAAATGCGGTATCTATTTCTACTTTTAGTAGTCTACTAAATATAGTGATTTTTTAACAAAAATTTGTAAGTGGACTGTTTCAAAAACTAATATTAGTTTTAATGTAGAGTTTAAAAATAATTACAGGCTACTGATGATATTAAATTTTGTCTCAATAAATATGCACACTTAATTAATTTAGTTGGTGTTACACAGTTCTCTCAACTTTTAATTTGTAATGTACCTAATATACCTACTGTCGATATACGAGAAAAAAGTCATGTATCGATATCAAGTATCGAGAAAATCTGATATCGACCCATCCCTAGAAAATAGTTAATAATTGCAGAGGATCCCGGCAAGCTAACCATGTACTCCAATCCTGCCGTCTACCATGGAACCCCAAAGAAGTGTAATAAAAGGTAAGACTTAGATCCTATCCCCTATAGGAATGCAGCGCTAAGGATTTAATATATAGGGTCAATGCCTTGAATCTGTGTAACTCACCTCCTAGTCATGAAGTGAGTAAATGTGTATTTATTATACTAATTACTGTTTAAATAACAAATTGCAATAATTCAAACGGGACCGTAAGGACTGTTCGTGCTTATTAAAAGACAAGAAAAGAAAGAGGGAAGAAAAATATAATGAATTACAAATTAAACACAGACACATAGGACATCACCCAGCAATCATCGGGGTATAAATTAGTTTTAACTTACTTTGAAATCAGTGGAAGGTTTTGCTAAATTTATCTTAGAATATTTTTATCTCTTTTGTAGTTTTACCTCTCCCACTTTTATGCGTCCCACGCCGCTCGGGCCTTACCAGGCCGCGACCTGTTGGGAGAGGAATGAACTATGTATGGATCACAACACAGACAGACATACTTTTTTGACCAGACAAGGACATGGAGGACCTCTCCGGATGAGTGATCAGCCCAATGCCGGGGCCACCTCCGAGACAACACGAACACATAGGACGAGACACACCATTCACACACACACTCACTCGCTCCGAACAAGGCGAGGATGGGATGAAGATGATGATGGCCAGATGATATCCGGGGACCACAAGGGCGTAAAGTTACCTGACATTTGTCTCACAGGTGACGGAAAACCCCGGAAAAACCTCACCTAGGTAACTTGTCCCGACCAGAAATCGAACCCGGGTTGGCTGCGTGAAAGGAGCGAACGCATCCCCTGAGCCACAGCGGTGGACTATCTTAGAAATTAAATAATTTTATTAAGAAAGTCTCATATTAACAGCTTCTGTGTAGCACAAAAATTAAAACATGACTTCCGTAAAAGTTTCCCGAAAATAAAAGAATACTCTGCTATAATTTTGGGACTACATAGCTGGATATAGGCCTAATCCTTTTGTTTCAGTGCGCAAATCAGAGCATAATATAAGCTTAAAATTGCCGCAATCTTCTTATTATTATAGCCGAAGAACTTTACACTTTAAGAAGGAATTTTGGATTAGTAACACGTTTTGGCTTCTGGAACATACATAATAATCGTTTAACGAGCCTCAACTGGCGCGCGTGCCTTGCATTTAGAACCGGAATAAAGGCCGTGCGATTGGTGTCGAATTCAGTATCCTTGTCACAACGTTCAACTCGTTCAATTTCCTGCCATCACAATTGGATTCTGTTGTTTCCAGGAAATGTCGTCCGAGTTCCCACTTTGTTTCCTGCAGAGCTATTTATCGTACCAGTAACAATATACGTTGCAGGAAACGCCACACGACAGCAACTGCAGGTTAACAAATGGAATTAGCATCCTTGTTCAAAGCTTGACTGTTCGCAGTTAATTATTGACACTAATAACATACCGGTAGTGTATATAGTACTTCCAATGTTTATCAGCACTTCATTAACGAGGCATTCTAATTGGATATGAGTCTACAGTTTATCACGTATACTTGTAATAGTTATTATTCATGTGAACATAGAAATGGGCTACAAACTATCTCTCCACGATTAACTTTGATTCAATGGTAACTTACTCCTAGACTCTAATTGAGAACAGTTAACAAAAATTATTAAGAAGTGAAATTAATGTTATATAAAATGGTCTACAGTTTGTTTACTTTGTTATGCATGGTAGTCTAAACATTGCAGACAGGCGAAAAGAAATTTTATAAATTAACTAGCTTAAAAGGCCCGGCGTCGCTCGGGTTTTGTATTTTGTTAAAGCGAAAATAACTTATGAAGGTCTTTCGATTTTAAAACTCTAGGTCTTTAAGGTCTTTATATAGGTATTAAGAATTTGAAATGAGGAAGAACGACTTATCACACACAAACTATTCCCTCAGAAAACGCTAGATAGGCTATAGCTTATTATAGCTTATAGCAGATCCCCACGGCTTCTCCCAAGATAATTAATTGAAAGATTAACAATTAAGAGCAAAATAATTAAAGTATTATATTTATTAGCACTTTGCACGCGAAACATTCATAGGTGTAAACTAAACATTTGATAGGCCTAATTAATGAAACAGCTATAAATCCGGCTTTGAAGTGAATTTCACGATTAGAACATAAATGGAAAAATGCAGTATTCGAAATATTATGAGAATTGAAATCGATTAAACTCACGATAAAAAAACAGTGCGTAAATGTATTTGACAGACAGACATAGTACATTAGTTTTTATTTATATAGGTGAAGAATGGAATAAGCCTACTGAGGCCGTGATTTCAATATTCATTTGTCCAGACTTATAATTCCGTTACATTTCAGGCAGATTTAACGACCCTACATAAGATATTTTAATTACGATTACATATAAAAACGTTGTAGCCAGGACCCCCAACTCAGCAACTTCCCCGGAATTTTCTGTAAACTATATTCTATGTCAAATAAAATATGTTTAACATTACCTTATCGACATCTATAGCTTTTTATAATAACCTGAGATATCCATTGCCTTCCATAGCGATCGCGACGATATTATTTCCAAGGTATGACAATAATAGACAAAGCCTTCTGCAATTGATTTGACAACTGAAATGAATAACTCAAAATTGATGCTTCGAAAGCGTAAAAAATGCACGTTTTCTTGCCGTTTTTCACTCATAACTCGCGAACGAAGGCTAAAATTAAAAATGTAGTATGACAGAAGCCTTCCCGGGAATGTACCCAACAACTTCCCAAAGTTTCATGGCGATCGGATGAATGGTGTAGTAATGCATAAAGGACACACACACACACATACATTCATTTTTATATATATAGAAGATTATAAAAGCTGGACTGTTTAGACTACCTGCAAGACCTTGTTATACATTGTAAATTGAGCAATGATTGTTGACATAAAGCCATTGTTGACAGACTTCTTTTAATTTAGCCTTAACAATGGACATCAAAATATTCAACTAACGTTAGCTTTAATTGCGCAATTCACACACAAAATATCTAGTGTACGAAATGAAACTTGAGAGTTTAGTAACTCATTAGTTTCTCAACGTTCCAAGTTATTTACATTTCTGTGAAAGGTGAAAAATCTGTATTTCAAAATATTATTAATTTTACTTTCTCGCATATTTGTAGTATATAAATTACATATCCATACTCAATCGAAATCGAGACAACACCGGGAAAACATGTTGCACGATGACTAGAAACCGAAAAAAGTGGTTTTGTAATGATGTATATCTGCCTGTGTGTCTGTCCGTGAACACCTAGCAGCTAAACGGTTCTTTGTATTTGCTTCATTTTTTTTAAATTCAGGATTCTTTTGGAATTTTGTCGAACCGCTCAGAATTTGATTTCTATATATGAAACATTAAGGGGACTTTTCATGAAAATGTTTTCAAAATTTCGATTTTTGAACAAAATTGGTCTAACGATTTTAATAAACATGTAAATTTTGAAACACCTATCTACGACTAATAAAGTGGCTATATTAGTTTTTTTCTAAAAATTATTAGGGGGTGCTTTATTAATGTCTATTTTATAGGCTATCTCAATAATTACAGCAGGTGATACATGAAAACACAGCACAGTAAAGTGTAGAAGACATTAAAATTAACACTTTTTGTTATACCTCGGATTTACAAGCCAAATCCCATAGAAGAAAAACTAAATTCGTTTATCACTTTCTAAAACAATACAAGCATGCATACACAATGAGGTAGGTCATTTCCATTTGCCTTTTGGGATGAGAAAAACCCTAAAAAATCTAATTCAGATTGGCCATCCAAAAGAGTTCTGGGTGTTGACTCGACTGCCTCACCGGCAGTTTTTAATTTAACAGGGATCATTTCTAATAACTATGCAATTGACTCTTCTATAATGTTGCTCGAAATTTTCTCATCTCCCTGTTAAGGAAATCAGAAAATATACTCTCTATAGGCCTAGCTTTTTCATAGTTAATGCGTATAAGAAAATTTTAACTCAACTCTCTCTCTCTATACATTATCCTTACTAACTGAGAGTGATGTCTATATGTTTCCTAAAATACCACTCCACCGTGGTGATGCGCTAACGTGGAAAGGTCTAAGTTGCAACTGGAATTATATGTTTTTATGTTTCAAGTTTACAGGTTAGTGTAAAAGCTGAGATAGAAGCTTGATATCAGAAATGAGTTGTGTAGGCACATAGGAATCATGTTATAATCCTCTTACAAGGCTCTGTGGGAAACCTGAAACAGCTTAAAGCTGGAATAAGCTGTTACTAAACTTCTAACGATCTTACTTGCCATCCATTTGCTTCACCCACTTAGTAAGCAGATATTCTGTACTGTCACATTTAGTGATTATTGACATGAAAACTAAGAAGTATTGTAAATATAGGTTATAAATGAATAATATAACTATATGATCATTTTCTGAGTAATTTAATATGTCGCTTTCCTATAATACGGGAGGTGTAGAAAACTGTAAAAAAAACTTACCGTAAAACTATTAATATGTCGGGTATTAACTTCTGTGTACATGTCGAGGTACTTATGCCCTCAGATTCACTTATATTTGCCAACTTTATGGTGTATTACGTACTGAGAAAATTATAGCAAAAATATGTTATTTTCACGATTGAAATATGCATATGCATTAATGAACCATAGATTATTGTCTCTGATGGACATTACATGATAATAATATTATAGAGAAAAATTCTTCTGACGCTAGGACTTGAACCCAGTACCTTTCGTTCACTGTGCCAATGCTCTACCAACAGACCTAAGCCAGAGCTCAATTCACAGCACCAGATGGAACCTCTCTCCTATGACTGATTACTCTTATTGGTCTACCTCGCTGACAGACAAGTTATGTCATATGCAGTACTGTAAGGAACACTAATTAGTGATTTTTGTGACCGAGTTTCCACTGTTATTGTACAGTAACATTCAAGATAGATATATGCATATGCATTCAAGAACCTTAGATTATTGTCTCTGTTGGACATTATAATATTATCATGTTATTTTCAACTGAATTTGATACTTAAACTTTTCATTGAACGTAAAGAATAAATATTCCAATTGATGAAAACGGAAGGAGTTTTATAAAGAGAAGATTTAAGTACCAGTTGGATTTATAAAGACCCTTTCCCACATAAAATTCATATTATAAAAAAATATTATATAACGTATTCTGTCGGCCGCGTTGGTGCAGAACGTTTAAACTGTGTTACGAGTAATACTAAGTTCTTTTCTTTAAAACTGTCGCTATTGGTCAAAACAATACAAGATAAAGTCCTTAAATCAATTTACACACCAGTAAAGACATTTTGAACTCCATAGAGCTGTCCTTCAGAAAACTAAGCTAAGCTTTCTTTTTTTAAAAATGTAATGTGTACTTTACAGTGGAAATACATTATATAAACAAATATGATTCCAGTGAAGATACTACTTATATTTAAATCTGAATGAAATGAGCAGTCATTCCGTCAACTTTTTGTAAGAAATAATGAAGTTAGCTATAATAAATACTATATTTTTCCTCGGAATATCCAATTAAGTTATAATTCTTTTTAATGATGATTCTATTATTTATTAACAAGGCTCAGATGTGGTATACATCAGAAGAGACCTTCATTAAAAATAATAAAGCTCTCCTTTTATGTTACATAATTAATTCAGTAATTACAAATAAAAAGTGGTGGTAATACTGAGTTGCCAGCCGGAAGGAAAAAGCATTCATTCTGATTTTATATCAAATGACAAGAAAAGTTGGTGAAGTAGAACTCCGGGCATTCAGCCTTGCGACTTGAGCTATAAAAGAAACAAAACGAAGAATGGGAATTACGATAAAAACAACTCAATGCTTTCCTTCTCTCTTTTGGTTTTGTTATCGAAATGTTTAATCCGGTAGAGTTTTTCCTTTCCATTTTAAAATAGTACAGTTGTATGAACAGAATCCTACGTACACTGGAGTTTATTCACGATCGATGGATGTATACTCACTTAAAATTTTCAAAGGATTTTAATCTCTCAAGAATAGAGCCGTGTGGTAATGCTGCATTAATATGTAGAGTGTTATTGCTTTTTTAAACAAAATGTCACTTTTTTAACACTTTGCAATTAAGTTATATTGTGTAATAGAATGCAGTAATTTAGAACATTTTTCTTGTATGCGAAAGAAAATCTCATGGCAAAGATAAAGTTTAGCTTTTCCCTTTTTCATAATCATAATGATTTCTTATAAGTAGGGCCAAGAACTTAATGAAAAATCATATATTTAATAATGCACCCTATTACATGTTGATGTTTAATTTTGCATATTGTTGTCTATTTTGTTAGTTCTGCGGTAGGCTAATGCATCATATTTGCTTGCTATTAAAATACTTGTGCATATTTTATTAAATTTTCAAATTTTTTACGACAAATTTCTCACAGATTTTAAATATTGTGCATAACTCTGTTTATGCTGAATTGCTTGTACCTTTTAAATTAAAAGAAAATTATATTCAAGTTCAGAAGCATTACAATTAAGAAAATGTAAGATTTATTATGCCCGACGTCACTCACGAAATTTAAACTTGCCTTTTTAAAAGAGTTTTATTTTCGCGAGCTGTTGTTTATGTTTAACATTGACTACTTTATTGGTCATGGTATTAAACAGAACAAAGTATTTCGACTGTACCTTTGAATTCATTTTATGTGAGATCTTCAATTCCGAATAGATGAGCCATTAGATATAATCTCTTTCGGAATGAGAAGAAAGTGAAGCATCACTAGCAGTGTTCCCTAGAGTTATAACACCTTCTTGCTCCACATATTCCTTTTCCATTTTCTTAACATGGATAGTGGACACACACACACAGGGCCCTACTCTCTTTACTCCAAAGCACCAATCTTGTTCACACAGTAATTAAATGTCTTCAATTTTAAAGGTAACATTATTTGTAGGAACCCATTGTCTTATTTACGACCAAATCATCTCGACTGGGTTCAGATCAGAAAGGAAGGCAAAGAACAGTTCGTCCGTGTGATGTGAGAATGTGATCAACAATGCACTTTTGTGAATGAAGCTTGTGAATTTGAATGAATCTGTACAACTGCAGTTTATATTATATAGACCTATATATATATATATATGTATATAAAATATGAGAAGGTTGCCACTCTGAGGAAGCACAATTGCAAGAAGGAGGGAACAAAACATTACAGAGGTTAACCAAACTTATTTCAGTAGCGGGAGGAAAAGGGGGCAACACAAACAACCCGTTCAGTGAGTGAATCTCTGAGTTGGGTTTTCTGCATTGATTTAACAACCAGAAGTTTGCTGGAACCAAGAAGGGGGAGTCATTTGTATGGGTCGTTAAAGGAAATGCTGCATTTTCTGAACTGTGCAAAAGTATTATTACGTTCTAAGACTTGTTTATCACTGGATGCACTCTGACTGATTTAACGTAAAATCGCGGGACTTCGATTGATCTAGTACACTTTTTATTTTGAAGCCCCTTTTACGTCGGCTACGTATTAATATTCAGCAAAGAAGGATGTAATATACCCATGACCGTATTTTTGTAAGAAGTGGACTTTGACTCGTTTTCCTCTGTAGTCTTAAGCCGGTTGGCGACCAAGAGCTAAGCTAAGTTAGCTTAGCTTAGCTGACATAGTATGGGGGATTTCACATGTAGTTGTGTTGGTATAACTACATATTAAATCCCGCACAGTATGTGAGCTAAGCTAAGCTGACTTAGCTTAGCTCAGAGCTTAGCTTAGCTCTTGGTCGACAACCGGTTTTTATGGTTATGATTGTCTCTATTTATGATTAAGTGCTTCGCTTGACTACAAATTGTAGTGACGGGACGGAACTACTTTCATACATGACCAATCAGCAGTGAGTTGCGTGATAAATTTACACCGTTCATCTCTGGTGTGCTAGAGCGAGACAGATTGCCGATACATCGATCTCATTGCCTTCCCTAGTAAAAAAAAAAAAAAAAAAAGTTGTCAGTCTTAATTACAGTAATTTGTATCGAGGAGGTGCTGTAGTCACTCTTTTATTTCTCTTGTTCTGGTCTCTGATTCAATAACAATAAACTTTTATAACCTTTCTCCATTCTATATCACCTAACCCATGTCCTGCTAATAATATGGTATGGTATAAAATAGTATATTGCGATACAAGTGCCGTAAGCGGTGCATACGGATCGAGGAAAGAGTTTTTTCAATTTCAGAGATCCGTTATGCGCTTACGGCACGAGTATTGCATGCTATTTTTTGCACGATGATTATTTATATCAATTTATTTATATTAATTGAGATATTAGCTGAAAATATTATGTATATACACTATTGAAGATGGATGTTATATTTCAGAAAGTGATTCTCATGTGTTTGTTGTTATGGGAACCGAATATTTGTTCTGGGGGGCCTTGTCCATAAAGGCTTGTATTATGATGAGTGCCGTAAGTAAATTCTTACCGCACTGAAATTTGTTTTGTTTCCATAGCAACAAAGTTACGTGCGGGAATGTCAACTTACGATCCACGGCAACAATATTCGTAAGTAGCCTACCACTAATTAGTTAAGTCGTTCAAAAAAGTAATCTAAATAAAGCTCTGATAATATAATTAATAGTTATCAAAAGATTGTCTCTTGCGAACTTAGTGCTCGTATGAAAACCAAGCTGATCGCCATGCTAAGCTACATTAGCTTAAGACAGGATTTCAATGGCTTTCTTCACCTGCGCCAGTTCCTTTTCCCTTTTAGTGAAGCATAAGTTACAGAACGCCCGCTGTGGTTAAGATTTCAAGACAAGACTTAGATCCGCTGCTGTAATAACCTTTTCAATAGTGTTGTATGATTTTATCCATCCGTAAGTAACTTATAGTTGTGAAAAAGGTATTATATAAAAGAACCTTCGTATATTACTCTTAGAGAGTAAATCAATATCTAGTAATGTTATTAGAGTTCCCTTCATTTCTTGAACTCTTAATTCACTGAGAATCCACTAAAGGGTCACAATAAACATAACCGGATTCTCTCTAGATTAACTCCTGACCTCTCGTTTTATAACATATAATAAAAATCTTCCAATATGCAGTGTCTATCAGTCTCATAATAAATGCTCCACAAGAAAAATAGTTTCTCAAATATTTAATATTCAAACTATATACTTTTGTTAGATTCTTATACATAAAATTAACACCTTCACATCTTGGCATAAGTAACTGCCTATCAGGCCCTGGACTTCCTGAGTTGAAAGTAGGCTTAGGATATGTATGATAGTTTCTCGGGCTTCAAACCGGCTTACTGGAGGATTGATTCCGAGTTTTCGGCAACTTGTTCCGCTGCTATCTTCTGGGAGAAGTGAGCTGATCATAAGACCAGACCAAATTAGCTAACACTATACCTGCACACGAAATAAAAACGGGTTCCTATCTTACAATAAAGTGTGCTTTCGAGTTGATCGTGGGAAAATGTGTTATATAAGAGAGACAAGAAATCAATCAACTCTCTTACTCACCCGGTTGGAAACCAGAGAAGCCATCATACATTCTCAGCGCATAGCCTTAGTATACTAACGAAGGTACAAGGTGGATTCTTCACATTTTTAAGTTTTTACCTTATAGAAGTTCTACACTTTTTTTTATCTATGAAGAAATGAACGTTGCATTCGTATAACAATGAAGATGGAGTACATATTAATAATAATACGAAGGTCGGTTTACATTGTCTCAATATCCCTTACTTCCAGACTTATATTTATCTTCATGGTATTGAACTGGGATGCAATATATTCCCTGCTTCTCTAGTTCTACTTTCTCATCTCAGCTTGAGATACGTGTTCCTTCTTCGTTTCATATTGCCATTGTACTTGTTGAATCTATGTATCTATTAATACAGTTCCACTTTTGTTTTTTACCTTCCTTTTCTACTTCCCTTTCCTGGGAATGGGCCCCAAACCACTATGGCAAAGTTACCCCGATATGTTGATTATTCCATGCAAAACAGTTTGGGGTCACGGGGAAGCTATCCAAGTTTGAAACATTGCCAAGTTTCTTGCTAGCTTAGAAACTGAACATATTCAAAGAAAATACAATCACCCTGCATCTTCTTCTCATGTTACACAGTTAGCGAAAGAGGCAGTCAGAAAGAGTAAAGAGTATTCAGTATTTTGTATTCTCTTCATATCTCCTGAGCTCGGAATAAAATATACAGCGTAGCGGCCATATGGAAACCAACGACCTGGTGCCTGCCATTGTGCAATACGTTCGTCAAATAATATAAAATATACGGAATTCGAATTTTCGGCAATAGGAACAAAGTAATTGAATATTAACACAGACCAGCGGCCATTTTGGTTGCCTTAGAATTTATACTTATTCTAGGGTATCGTTAGGTCGCTGATGGCAAATGTGCCTTTAATTTTTCCCTATCAGCTTTAGTTTTGTGAGATATAATATTACCATTATGCACATTATCCCATTTTAAGTTTGATATAAATAAAAATAGTGCCTATTTTTAGCTTCTGAATCATGTGAAGAAAAGAGCAACACACTAACTTTACATTAACATCACAATAACAATATAACATGGGGTCTTTCAAAAAATTGATACTATCGCATATTGTACGGTCGTTTTCGAGTTCTAAGCTTTCAATTTGAGGGCCAAAAAATAAGCCAGCTTTTAGTTTTTCTGTACTTCGTACAGTTTTCGTCCTACGTGTCCAAAGTATGGTCATGAACCTTCACTAGCTATATTATCAAGCAAGGTTTTGTTTCTCTAGACTAAGAGTTCACGAAAAAAATCTATATAAAAATAGAGCTGGTAGAGAAAAACTGTTCACATATTTGGAATAAGCACACTAAGTATAGCCAAAATCCGGTAAAACATCTGAGACACCAAACAAAAAGTTATTTTTTGTTGGGCTGTGTAATCTTTTTACCAATACTTTATATATGCGTATTATGTGTCCAATAAAACGTTCTGCGTCAAGTCGTTAGTAAACTAAGTACATTGAATAGGCCTATCGACAGTGTTTAGGGCGAATGTCGTAAATTTTCAAAAGTAAAATATTATACAGGAGAGAGGAAAAACAGTCTGTATTAAAATGAGTGAAAGTAGAGAAATTATGAAAGATTGAAACTTTGATGGTTACACCAATTGACTTTCTCGTCCAAAGATATTATGGGTTACTTCTTAGTTCCTTCGACTTGTATGATAAGCTCTTACTTGATGATTGTTACGTCCAGTTTAATTTGAGACCTCTCAGGAACAGCTTCTAACGATGTTCAAATGTTTTACTCATCAGTGAAATTTTGTAGGTTATCTCTTTTGGCCAGCACGTGGACTTCAATACCATCTGTACCATAACCTCGTTTAAAAAAGGAGGGTTTTGTCATTTGACCTGGACTGGATAATATGTAGGAATAGTGAGTTTATATTTTTCCGCTAAAAGGTACTCATACATTCGGCAATTCTAATTTTTATGTTTTATTTATTTACTCCACCCCATCTTTATTTCCGGTCTCCAGAAATTTCTAAATAATATACTTATAACATCTACTGTCATTTTAATTCAATAATTTAATCTTGACTTGGAACTGATGGGCTTTCATTGAATTATACTTAGGATCTTGCACCCACAGAAATTCAATTTAAACCTGTTTAATTCAGCCTACGTGCATTTCTTTACAATTAAAATTTCATATTTATACAATTTAATCTTCATACATTAATTTGTTTTAATTGTTGGATATTTCATAAAGGTGGTTCTCACAGTGATTAAAATGCTGCTCAATTCCTCTCTCTGAGAGTTTATCTTTTAATCTACCCCCTAATTTACAGCTAGTTTTACGAAAAGTTTGGGGTTTCTTCGTCTGAGGAGCAGGAGAGGATAAGTTGTATGTAAGCTAAAAAAATCGTAAAACTAGTCGTTCTGTGAACAGTGGATCTTGCGTCCAAAAATATAAATTCTAGCTTTGCTCTTCAACAGTTTAAACGGACGACCAATATTTTAAAAATGAATAAAAAATAAGATCCTTACACATACGTCGTTTTTAATTACTTCAAGGAACTTCCATGGCAATTTGAAAGAAAGCCGAACAACGTGTTGTCATAACTGCGCAACAAAGAAATATACAGAGAAACAGATGAAATGCAAGCAAACCGTAAGAAAAAATGTACTGGAACAAGGCTGTAGAATAGTATATTGCGATACTAGTTCCGTAAGCGGTGCATACGGATCGAGGAAAGAGTTTGAAAAAACCAGGCGCTTGCACCGAGTTTTTTCAATTTCCGAGATCCGTTATGCGCTTACGGAACGTGTATTGCATGCTATTTTTTGCTCGATGATTATTTATATCGATTTAATTATATTAATTGAGATATTATCTGAAAATATTATGTATATACATTCTTGAAGATAGATTTTACATTTTAGAAAGTGATTCGCATGTGTTGGTTGTTATGGGGACAGAATATTTGTCCTGTTAAAGTCGCCACAAACTGGGGGGGGGCCTTGGTTCCGGCCTTCGATAAAGGCTTGTATTGTGATGGTTTTACTTACGGCACTAGTGCTTTTTGCAAATTTTTCAGCATTGAGATTTATTTTGTTTTCATAGCAACCAGATTGCGTGTGGGAATGTCAAGTTACGATCCACGGCAACAATATTCGTAAGTACCACTAATCAGTTACATCGCGCAAAAGAGACTTAAAGCATGAAGTTGTACCCATACAATCGATGGCTGGGTTATTACTACCTTTCAGATAATTTTTACGAACAAAAAAAATGTCATATAGAAATAGCCCTTAGTATAAGCACCTCGTGTAGAAAGTTTAAATAAAATTGTGAGAGCCGTATTTGATAAAATCTCGGAAAATGAAATTTTCTTCAATAAAGTGGCATGAAAGGCAAAGAAAGTCATTGCCGATCTAAAATTTCGTTTCTATGAGCTACTATTTTGTTTTCGAGCTATTCTGTTCCGACAAACGGAAATGTACAGACTTGTTTCTGAAAATTGAATTGTTGAATTCAGGGGACCTCAAAATATGGGTTAACATTGAAAACTCGACTTCGATTTTTCAGAGGCGAGTACAGTACTTCTTCTGCCTACACTATCTATGCTATGGGTAGATTAAGTAAAAGAAAAACGCTTAAATAAACTTTTTGTGTCAACTTAGCGCGAAATTAGGAAATCCCAATAAAAGGAAGGAAGCACTTCTGTTTTCCTGGAAGCATAAAATTTAGCTCTGGTGTCGTAAACAGCAACCGTTTCGCCATGACTTGCACGCAGAATTGGTTTCCAATATAATACAATCGGGAACAGTACCCACGTGGATGTTTTAAATCAGCAGAGCGTTCTGTAAATTGTATAGTCGGTACAACAAATAATACTAGCTTTCATTGTAGGCTATTGTTCTAATAAAATATGAACAAGATTATGATTACATTATTTTAATTTAATTTAATTTAATTTAATTTAATATATATATATATATATATATATATATATATATATATAATATAGTACAACCCCAAAGAGCAAAGCTCATTGGAGGGGTGACATAAATACATTGGTTCTATAACATACTACAATTATCTTACAATTATAAAACATACTACAATTATCTTATGGCTAAAACAAATTCACTAGTGTCAATACTACAAAATACAAAAAAATATTTGAAATATACTAACCAATTTTGAAATATGCTAATTTTTGTATGATTTCCGGAAATATATTATAACTATCCTACTGACTAAAGTACAGATCTAAAAAAATATGATAATGCTTTTGGTTTAAAATTTCTAATGGAACTGGACACACTTTCAGGGAACATGTTATACAATTTTATAGCATGAGGTAATATTCCATTTAGGCCATACGTAGTGGATTCACTATGAGTTACAAAAAGATGACTGACTTGTCTTGTGTTATGGAGATGAACATCTTCGGGTGTAATCAAGGTAATATAATGGCAATAATGTAATTTTATTGATGTTATTATTACCTATATTTACAGTCTTTATGTTTTTCAAGTACAAGATTGTAATTAATTTAATCACAAACGTAATCGTCAAGCGAAGCCACTAGTGGGTTCTATGCCTGAAATCAATTAGGAAAATTTCAGAGGAATATCTGGTTTCCGTAAGTGACAATCCTAACTTGTGGATAAAATATCCTGTCACTTATAAAGCAATATTCTATTGATCTTGTATCTCCCTTTATACAGTTTTTTAGGTGACAATTCTATACGTTAGTAGCAGGTTAAGAACTTCAAATCGATCAAAGCATAAGTTAATAATGATTAATTGCTGAACTTGTTATTTTATTTTTATTTAAGAAATGTATTTAAAAGTGCTAGGTCACAAGTTTGACCCTATTCTTGTACTTATTATTGGGATTTATTTACCTCGCTGATGCCAAATGTGCCATTAGTTTTGCCCTATCATCTTTAGTTTTTTTTTAAATATAGTATCACCATTATGTATATTATCCCATTTGGAATCAGCGCACTAAGTATAGCCAAAATCCGGTAAAACATCTGAGACACCAAACAGAAAGTTATTTTTTGTTGGGCTGTGTTATCTATTTATTCATGTAATTTTTAAATAAAATTAAATAAAAATAAATTAAATTTAAAAAGTAAAGCAATAAAGTGAAATGGCTTACCTTGAATATTCCGAAGAGTAAGATGATGCTAAGCACAACCATGAATAACTGAGTTCCAATTATGGCGAAGTAAGCAATCTGAACACCTGCAATAAATAAAAAAAAAAGTATATAAGTTTTTAAATAGTCAGTTTTTTGTAATATATGGTACATAGTTTGATAACACAGTATAAATAAAACTAAGTAAATTTATATGATTACATGCTTCAGGGTGAAAAATGTAAAATTAAATGGGTTTATCTACATTCTGAAACATCCAATGGATATTTAAATATTTCGTACCCGCCAAATAAAATGGCACTGAATTCCTGCATGTTCGAACGTGAAAAACGTAAATTAGATCAAATGAAACGATCTATCACTCGGTTATATCGGCAAATTGCCAATCGTTTCTGTGAACCGAGTACGAAATATTCGGCTCTCTTTAGTTTTCTCTCTGACCTTTATAACCAGCGACCGAATTTTAAAGAGTTTTTTTTATTAATTGTTTTAACTTGAGCATAATATAATTACCTAAAGCGTTAACAACTATTAATTAAGTAGTTTAAATTTCCCATTGTTATCTTTTCAGCCCATGCTCCCTTTTTAAAAACATTCTCATTCTTCTACCTATAACAACATAAAAAGATATACAATGACAAAAGGGATACAGTCTTCAGAATTACTGGGTATTGCTTTGAAGTATTTACAAATACCAGTTTGCTACAGTTTTGATTTCCGTTTGACATAATCCTTGCATAGTCGATGCGCAAGTGAAATGCAAAGAATTAATCAGGCTTCTATTTTTGTTTTTTAAATGCAATTGGTATAAAAATTGCAAATATGATGAGATATTTTCAAGGAATTTCCAACAAAATAACAATTTAAACCACAGAACAGCAGTTTAAAGCCTCAACATTGAAGGTTTAACTAGATCCCAAGTTTAAACGCGATGGAAGGTTTAAACTAGTGTGGGGAAAATCATTTTTACTTTAAACTCAGGATTAAACTAGTTTGAAGTAAATCCAGGTTTAAACTGATTTGGAGAAAATGGCCCTAAATTGATGAAATTTTCGGTAAACTTTCTGAGAATTGTACTTATTTGTTTGTTTAGTAGTCTTGAGGAGACAAAGAACTAAAACCAATGCTGTTTATTTGTTCATTCAGTAAGCACTTAGAATGTTACAAGGCATTACTTACCAGTAAAAGTACAATTTTATTCAACCGAAAATCAGTAATAACTTTTCAAGGAAAAGCAATCACATATAAGAGTGTACAGATTCTTATTCAACTGACCCATTGAAATATCAACTACCTTTAGGCCTAAGCTGTACCTACCGTAATAGACATCCTCGAGGTCCGCGTACTTCTTAATATTGACACCTATCCTCCAGCTGTACAGTAAGACCACCAGAATAGAGATGTTCTGAAACATAAAAAATATTACAATTTTAAACGTTCAATTTACCTTTCTCACTTTAGTGGTATAGAAACAACTCACATACTTATGTATGCATTGAAGCATGCACAATTTTTATCGCCAAGAAGGTATTTTATTGCTCCATGTTTGGATACTTCTATTGCATAAACACTCCCAGTAATATAATTAGAGATAGAGGCTTTTACACCGAATATCCGAAAGAAACTAAACCTGTTCCAATAGAAATTCTGTGAGCAATATCGGATTGGAAAGGTCTTAGTCAGTTCACTTCTCGGTGCACTTAAAGAAAGCAGAAACCAATAAAATGCTTTCATTTATTTATTTATTTATTTATTCTTTGTCACAAGGCATTGACAATGTCATAAAAGTAAGAAATCTATAATTATATCAGAAAAATTCAAATTTAAAAACTCTTCAAGCGCATAAAAAGGATTGCTGAGCAGCAATTCGTATAAAATATTAACAAATCTCCTCCTGTCCATACACTTAATTCTCTCTGGTAATAAATTGCAACATTTGGGACCTAAATGTAAATATGACTTAGTCGTCTTTTAGTCTGAATTGCGGTAAATTTAGATTAGAGTTGCTTCTAGTATAGCGATCATGTGACATCATGTATCAGACCATAGTCACATTGGGTCAAAAGTTCCGATAAATAAAGGTAATATACATTTCGATCAGTGTTTTATATTTTCTTACGATATCACTTTCAAAGCGCTAGATCATACCTCGCCAGTGTCAACTCATCCTATACCTCGGTGACCAGCAGCCTAACTACAGGAGCAGTTGAAGCCGTATGCTCCAGGTGTGTATCTGGCTGGAGAGAGAAAGATTATTAAAACGTTAAATAGATGAATAAATAAATAAAACCATAAATAACTGACTATCGTCTGAAATTAAGTTACCTTTGATAAGGAATGTAATATCAAATACCTTACTCTGTCACCAGGGTCGTATTTTGGCATTCTCGCTCCCGGCCAGTTTATATTTTGCCGCCCTTTTCTTGAACTAAATAATTGTAATGCTGAATTGGATACTTACTAACCATGATTCACCCCCGCTATTTCATCTTATATTATAAAGGAACCATCAAAATTGAGTATGAGTTAAAATACTAGAAGCTATAACACAGAACAACAGTAACAAATTCTTAATTCTCTTCTCTAAAATGACTCCCAAGATTTTATTTGAGTTTCAGGCAATGGTAAAATAAGTTATCCTCAACTTATTTCTAAGTCTTATTTTAGTTTAAGAATCCAAAGTCGAGTTATACAAAAGATATGTAGCACAATAGCCCTATAGGATGTCCATCTCTTAAATTTATTAAGTGCCAGAATGGTACTTTATGAGATTATGTGAGGGAACCAAAAAATGTCTGTCCCTGTGTCTGTACGCGCGATAACTCAAATATGCTTTATCGGACTTTCATGAAACTTTGTAAGCCTATACCTATTTATAACGTCCATGGCTAGAAATCTATTTATTTTGGACTCAATCTGTTGACCAATACCGGAGTAACGACTAATTAAATGTCACATGCATTTTAAATGGAAAAACATGACCACACTACAAAGCAGTGTTGCTAATGACTGAGGGCTTTGACTTCAATGTAAATGTATTATTTTACAGTGTTCATATACATATACAGTATTCATTTGTATGTTGCAATACAGTTAGCTTTAAAAAATAACACTAACCAGTTAGCTTTAAAAAATAACACTACCCACATATTCCTTCACATATGCTTATCAAACTTTAAATCTTTGAAATTCCGTAAGCCCTGCTTAATGAATCAATTCGGAAATTGATTACAAAAAAACTTATTTTCTGCATGTCATAATTGCAATTATCACTGATTAAACAAAAGCATTCTGGCACTTTGTTATATCAGTTTACCTGATTTTTTTTTGTCGAGATTTTCCCAGTGACCAAAAAGTACTTCGCATGGACTGCCCTTTATAAAACCAGCAATTAAATCTAATAATACAAAAGCCTAAATATACTAATAAAAGAAACAAAATACACTACTAATTAATTATTAGCCTACACATTTTTCAATTAAATATGCCTGTATTTTCTGTTAAAATACACGCATTTTTAACACAGGGGATTTATGGATAAAAAAAACTGCCACAAGCAATAAATTAATTTTTTAAATACTAATTCTAATACAGAAAACAAAATAGGTCTCTAAGGATATTTCTCACTGACAAATAAATTATAAAACCCACCTATTGTGGAGTCTTTGTTTCAGTTTAGAATATAACTTTATTGGAACTGCTCCAGAAGTTTGGTGTGTCCAGAAAAAAAAGGACGTAAACATATTTGTATAAATATTAAGTATCTTTAGCCTGGTACGAGATGTACGAAATGGGATCTTTTTATCACTATGATAGCTTGGACTCAAGTTATACATGACATGCATTTTACGACGATGTAAAAATGTACATTAACTTTTACAAAGAGCAACGATTCTATTCCACGGTTTATAACACCTTATAAAGTGCTAGATGCCTTGATAACTTCTCGGAGAGCCTTGTTAAAAGATGGAAATGGCTTTTTGCTATTTAAATTTTACAGTATAGCTATGTACATACACCACAAAAGTATCCCTGCACTTGCTAGTTCCTCAGATTATGGGCGCCAGTATACTAATAAACCTGGTCTAGGTGAGTTCTGGGAAAAGATACACAACAGTTTATTGACAGCGGAATTCATGTTTCTTTTTTGTAAAATAACGTCTTGCAAAGGTAATAAGTAGGGCAAGGCATTTGATGATTTTGCATCTTTTTTATGTGAAGGTTAAAATATAGCTCGAATATATATAAATGTGTATAATGAAATAATTGATTAAATAAGGGCAATATGTTTTAGAATTTTTTGCTTCATTTTGCATTTTTTCGTAATTGTCAAGAGGTAAGTCATTTTTTGGCAATTTTTAGGTCATTTTATGCTTTTTAGGTCATTTTCGGCATTTTAGGTCCTTTTCGACATTTTAGGTCATGTTTCAGTGGAGGTAGAGAGGAGCTTTTCCATATACAAATCGTTACTTTCAGACAACATACAATCGTTTTTATTTGCGAATCTCCGCCAAGTGTTCTTAGCTAATTATAGTTCAGGTTTATTGTAAACATCACAGCAGTTAGTCTTATAGCAGTAAAGAAGCAGTAAATCAGTAAAGCTATAAATAACCTGCCAATGATAATGTTTTCCTATCTCATGTTTCTTCAGAAGTTTTCATACTGATGATTAGTTTATGTTTATATTTTGCATAGGGTTAGTGTTCGAAATGTGATTTGTAGATTATTTCTGATACAATTGCAGTATAATTGATATTAATTCTTTAATAACTTAATACGTATTGTACTCGAATTCGGGAGGTCCCAGGTTCAAATCTCACGGCCGGCGTATTTGACTTGAGGTTTTTCATGGTTCCCTCAGTCATGAAGGCAAATGCCTGCATCATATTCATTTAAATTAATATAAATTGATATTTACTGACACCATAAAACACACCAACAACAGAAAATAGTTGAGCATAATTAATTGCATGGCCTACTGGTATACAGAACCTCAACTCTAGATATGGCTTCAATGCTCTAAAGAGTTTAAATAAAGCTGAATGAAAAAATACTCTTATAATGCGAAATTTTATTTTTTTCTATCTCTGTCAGCTACATAATGATAATTGAATTTAAAAAAGTAAAACTTAAGTATAGATTTAAAGTATCATAATATATAAAATGACCCATAAAACCCTCTGAACCAGCTACAAATCAAAATTTGATCTCTTCAATATCCATGGTATTTTAGTCGTTATTAACACACACTAATCCACAGGATAAAATTTATAGCTGTGTATATCTAATTTTAGACCCCCAAAAAGCCCTCACCACCAAAAGCCCCACCCCGAATAAGCCCCCGAACCAAAAAAGCCCCATTTTTGTCTTCCGATCTGTTATATTTGGACTCGTAGAAACTCATTAAGCAAAAAAGTATAAATACAACTGTCCTAATTTGATCTCGAGGCTGAAGGAGCTAATAAGCTGTTAGTTTAGCAGTGAAATACTTTCGTACCTTTTATATTTTAATGAAAAGAATAACCCAAGCTCAAAGTTTAACGAGAAAATCTCATAGCTTTGTCTCTTGTACAGCTAAGATAAATGCACATGGACATCGGCCAGGGTGTGTTTTCTGAACGGGCCATTATGCTAGTATTAGTCCCCCTTAAATAAACTGCACCACTCTTTTTTTTTTAATAAATTTATGTGCAGGATATCCCTTAAGATGCATGCCATCGCACCGTTTCCGTTTTTTCTGTCTTTTTGTTTCAGGAAGCATAGGAATTGTAAGATATGCAACTTGGGAACGCATGCAGGGGGTTTTTCTCCACCCAGCTCGTTCTGAAAGTGCAATAAATTACTTTAATGGGTCTTCTTATCTGACAATGAATATAGGGTCCTCCTGTGAGCTCCGTACTGAGATACTGATCATTGTCCCATACAGGACCTTCGTCGCATTTGGTTTTCAGCAAGTGCGAATTAAAATAGTTAAAATTAATGAGATAGATCCAACTTCCATATTAAATTAGTTAATAGATTTGTGTAATCTGTATTTCGCCCACTTAATGTTTTCATTCAGCAAAACTAACTTACTAATTCCATCGGCATTCTATTGAATCGTCGTGAAAGTTAGAGGATGTTCCTGGTCTTAGAAAGTAACTTAGTACAAAAATACAACAAAGGATAGAGTTACCCTAAGATATTCAAACCAACTGTTACGACGTTCAAAACGATTAGGAATAAGCTATGTCCTACTAAAGTCCTCCCTAATGACCTTTTAAGAAACATGCTTGCCCATGTAAACTACTGCCATGCTTTCAGATATTTAATTTTTTGCCAAATTTTACAAACCTTTATAAGTCGTAAGTTTATATTTTCTCAATATGACATTACTCATATTTGTACGCGACTATTCTTGTAAGATCTGTACAAAATCTTATAGTCTATATTGGATTATAGTTTGAACATCGGGTATCCTTCGACATCAAGTCAGGAAGGCAACCTAGCAGAATCCTTTAAATCATTCGTTCATAATATTTTACCGTTGATGAATTATTTGTGTAATGAACCGAACATCTCAATGCTATTATAATCAGTCTCTAAATTACATTGGCCTGTCCCTTCAATGAGATAGATGACTGGAAATATGTCAATAATATATAAGTTAAATTAACATTTAGAATGTTTTACTTTGTTGACGAAAAGCGGCCATTGGAATTTTATTTAGACCACCTAAATTTCAGAAGTCTATTATACGCCACCAATTTCAAGCTACTGCAGATGAGCATATTACTTCAGATGTTCTGAATGAAGCTTTATGATATTATTTAAGATGTAAGATCGGAAGGAAATAGGTGAAGAGACATAGGTTAGATTAGGATAGGTTAGCTTAGCTCAGCTTTGTTTGGCTTATTTTAAATTGTGTTAGCAGTGGCATATATATATATATAATTTTTTACTAAGGAAAAAGTGCTTATTCATAGAACCGGTAACTTTGTTTTAAAGGATTTTTGGAGAGTTCTTAAAATACCAAATTAATTCTATTAATAACATTAAGATAATTATTTATGCCTTTTAAAATATATAATTGATAGATTGAAAATAGCATTCAATGACTCTCTCTTACACACCTAGGTATGGTCATGAGACAACGAAATCTAGAACTGATCAAAATAAACCACCCGTAGATAAAAATATTTTTAATAGTATATTGGTTGTAAAATGTAATTCGTTTTTCAATATATTTTGGCACATTGCTCCAACATATTACATATAATAATGTAATTCATCTATAAGAGCATTGCTACATATTATGATACATTTATGCCATGTGTCAACCTAATATTCAACGTAAACTACCAAAAGCAATGTTCTCTGGATTGTTATGAACTTTGTATATACAATAGCGTATCTGCTTTTTTAGGTCTCTGCTGGATATTTTAATTTTCATGGAGCTCCCTCCCCATCCCCGACGAGCCAACACGAGCCAGTCTTAATAATCCATTACATGAAATAAAAAACTTAGAAACTGACAAAGTTTTCACTTCTGAAAGTACAAAAGCAATAGATTCTTAATCAGTGTGTTACTAAATCTAAACAGGAAAATTTCGTTATACCTTAGCCCATCATAATTTTAAAAGTATTAGGCTTTTATTTCCAGTAAGTACAACGAAAAGCGCATTTCTTTAGGTACATAAAATTCAATTTTGGTCCCAAATTCCGAGGCTTACTGTGTGTGTTTTATTTTCACCATCAACAGAGAGAAGATTGGCAACATACATCTTCTGAAGATTTCATTCCCTATACAAGTTCAAAGACATGGTGTTAGAAGAGATGTCAGTGCGAAGAGCTGAATCGACTTGTGTCCCATGAGAGGAATAGTAAGGAGATTTCCCTTTCAGGATGACGGTGTTCGGGAATTTCGATGCCCATTTATAATACTCAGTATTAACACAGAGACAGCGTCAGCATGAATGTCCATGCCAAGAGTCACCCAATAGTCACTTCTCATCACAAGTTGTTACTGCAGCCGATAATATAAGCTTTTATACTCATGAACATAATAATTATTCTCCTACGCATTTCTTACAAAACAAAATTCATGATTGCTTCTCTATTGCTCTACTGCTACTGACGAATAAATGCATCACATCAAAACATTGTTTGAAACCGAGATGTAAGATAAATAAGTACGAGTTCCATTAGAAATTTTAAACCAAAAGCGTTATCATATTTTTTAGATGTGTACTTTAGTCAGTAGGATAGTTATAATATATTTCTGTGAAGTCGTACAAAAAAATGCATATTTTAAAATTGATTAGTATATTTCAAGTTTTTTTTTTTTAGTATGTTTTTTTCACTAGTGAATTTGTTATAGCCTTAAGATAATTGCAGTATGCATTATAATTTTTTCCTTTGAACCAATGTATGTATGTCACCCCTCGCATGAGCTTTGCTCTTTGGGGTTGTATATGTAATACCTGTATATATTAAATAAATAAATAACTCTGGAAATGCCCCGAGCACCAGCCCTGCTCTTTCGAGGATTTCAGGACCAACACGTGTATTATTACTTACCTTCTTATTACTTAGTAATACAGATTACAGCTTGCATTTTTTATTAATATCTTTATGATGTGTTTTATTCGTGATCTTTTCTTAAATATATAATAATAATATTAATAATAATAATAATAATAATTTAATAAGCTTTATTCTCAAAGATATAAAAATGTATAGACAGTGTCAAAGTTCTCTCTAATAATAATGTATACTAATATAAACTACTAATATAAATAAATTTAAATTAATTGTAGGCCTTTTGCTTATGAGTTATGTGATTTAAAAGGCCTAGGCGTGCATCCTCCAAACTGTAGGGGCATATTTGTATTAAGATAGTTTTAACATGTTTCCTAAATAGTAATAAATTTAGTGTTTTGATATTAACAGTTAAACTATTATATAACTGTAAAACAAAAACCATACACAGATTATTTTTATAACTTGTATCATAATTAAGAATAGTGAATAGTATATATTGTATTTAAAAGTAGTATAAATTAATCTGATGCGTAAATTGGTTCATGTAAATGTAAATAAATGTAAATTTATGATATAGTGACAAACTAAATTTAAAAAAAATATAGGCCTAATATAAGGAAAATTATCCACACATTACAAATATCATTCCTTGAAACCAGCTAATTTACTGAAATTTTCATCACTGATTTCAAATTTAGCGCTCATTGATGGTTTCACTTGAAGATTGCTTATATAAACATACTAATGGACCTCTGAAAACGTTAAGTTTATAGCGTTTTGTCTAATTCACAAAGGCTATCTTATTTCAAACACGATATTCATATGCAAACTGAGACGTGGTGTTATACTTTTGTATACACTGTACTCATAAATTTATAATTTTTCGTTTTTAGTATACTGTGCATTGATATATAATAAGATTTATATTTAATCTACTATACCCCCTAAACACGAGCTTTGCTCATCTAGGAGCATACGTAACATTTTAAATGCTAAATTAGAAATAACATTTTCTGTTGGTTTTATTTTGTTTTTACTTGTACTACATGTGAAAAAAATATAAGTAATGTAATGTAATAAATAATACTAATAAATAATAAAAAATAAAATAATAAAATAAAATAAAAACATTAGCAAACTACACGTCACTTAGGCTACTATTTATATGTATGTAATTTGCACACAACCGTTGGTATAATCCACCGTTGTGGCGTAGGGGATGCGGGTTCGATTCCTGGTAGGGGAAACTTTCCTCGATGAGTGATGTTCAGGGGTTTCCCTCACCTCTGAGACGAATGTCGGGAAACTTTAGGCTCTTGTGAACCTTATCATTATCTAACCGTAATGGCTGATCACCAATCCGGGGAGGCCCTCCATGTTCTTCGTTAAAATGTATGTTTGTGATCCAAAGGTAATCCCTCTCCGATAGATCGCGGTCCTGTAAGGCCCGGGCGACGTGGGCCGCATAAACTTCCCTACAAGGAAGAAGTTAAACCACAGTATAGTATAACAGTAGCGAAGCTCTAATGAAAGGATAATGCATCCTTTTGACAGATCGTGCGACACTAGCACCCCAAGCGGCCAGCAGGATGGAACTAGCAAACAGCCATTTCCATCATTGGAAAGATACGAATATATGGCTGTATTTCTTCTTATTTTTAAAATTACCAGAACGAGATTATTACCGGAAAGGCATACTGGTGAACTCACCAAATCATAGACTTTATGGTAATATAAAGAAGTTGTAGTTTCAAGATCGATGACATTGTATATCTTATAAAGTATCAGACCGGTTTCCGTCCACCATATAAGCTACATCCCTACATCTTCAAGAATTTAATTGGCCTACTACTAACATATACTGTACTTACACTGAAAATTCTGACAAATAAGAAAACTTAACAATTTCAATAAGCATGTAGTAGTACTAGTTCAGAAATTAGGGGGGAAAGTAAAGTTCTATAGGCATATAGCACGATAGGCCTATGGTCAGTATCAGATGCAATAGCAAAACACTTTTGTCTTTTTCTTCATTTTGTTAAACACGATAAATTATTAAAAAGTAAAGGATTAAACACGTTATCTTTATTCTCGACAGTTTAATTTTGTTAAATTCAATTATATAGGCCTAACATAACCTCGTGTTAAAACATTTTTAAAATTAGTAGGGTCAGGTGGGGTATTTGTAAAGAGGCCTATATATTTAGAAACCTTTGCATCGTTAGGATTTTCATTTATGATATACACATAAAAATAATTAATTGTATATAGCATTTACAAGCCATTTTCTGCTCCTAAAATTAAAAGAAATAGGAGTAAATACACTAGTATGGATGCAAGCATGATAATCACAAATTTGCAATTTAATTTCACAAATAACTGTTTTTGCTTACCTCTCAGGATCTTTAGGGAACCTGAAGAAAGATAAATCGGGAGAATTCCTTTGGCTGTTGGTGCAATTTATAGCACCACAAGCATTTCCATAAAATATTGTTGACATTTTACATAAGCAACAATGTAACATATTGTGTGGTTCTTGCTCACCGCTACGAGCGCTGCAGTCGCGCCGGTTGAAAAAAACTGTATGGAGCTTCGCTACTGTTATACTATACTGTGGTTAAACTAAGAAAAAGGGAAAATATAATAGAAATGTTGGTACATATTTTGCCCACACAAAATTAATATCCAGAGTAATAAAATATATATGTAAATTACACCTATGTAAATCTATGCAAATATATCTTTAAAAAATTCGTAAATATGGAACTGGAACAACGAAGAGAAAAAATGGGAAATTTTTAGGTATTAACACGCTTAGCATGTTTATGCGTATGTATGGCAATAAAAAAATGCTAATCCTCTCGAAATGTAATCATCAAAGGTTAAGCTATATATCCATAAAAACCACCACACTTACAAAAAAGGCCGGTAGATGGGGTTGTAAATTTGTTTACAAAATTTTAAGTAAATTTATGAAATGTCACTTCGTCACAAAGCAAAAGTGTTTCACAATAATAATAATTTGCATAACTACTGCGACACAGAGAGCTGTAATGAAGGGAGTATGGGATGATTGCGTTCCACCGTAGGCGCTAGTATCGCGCCGGTTGTCAAAAGGATGCATTTTTGCTAGAAAAGTACAGCGCTTCGCAACTGAATTATCTAAGGACTATAATACAGCGATAGTACAGATATACTCACATACCCCTTTCATACTCATTTCATGATATAGCCTACATAATATAATTTTTTTTTAAACTATAACTGTAATCACACATTTGTTTCGGCAACATGTTATAATAAATAATTTAAATACTAGTAGCAAATTCTGTATGTCTTCTGATTATGTACAGTACAATCCAGTCCTAGTGAATACCTAGGTATACTATCAGCAGACGTTTGCAAGGACCGCCTGCGTGATCTCGTGGTTAGCGTCGGTGGCTACGGATTCGTGGGCCCGGGTTAGATTCCCGGTACCTCCTCGGATTTTTCTGAGGTAGGGAGGTCTGGAACGGAGTCCACTCAGCCTAGTGATACAAGTGAGGAGCTACTTGATAGAGTAGTAGCGGCTCCGGTCACGGAAACCACCATTAACGGCCGTGGGTGTTGGCACATGCCCCCCAATCCTGCCATCTGCCTATGGCAGATAACGCAGAAGGCAGGTGGTAGGCCAAGTCCCTTCAGGGATGTAGCGCCACGGAGTTTAGTTTATACGTTTGCAAGAGCTCCGCAACCTAGCTGTTGTGAACAATCAAGGCACGATTAAATCTGGAGCAAAAAATCCACTGTTAATATTTCCATGCCCACCAGAAAACTTACTAATATTCTGCTAGCTGCCACCAGTTTTTTGGATTGGAACCAGCGACTTTCCGAATGCGAGTTTTCGAAGCCACCGTCTCCACCATCTCGCTTGGTCCCCTAACTTTTAATGTTCTTTTATCTATCATAAATTCTCTGAATGGAAATTGAAAGGTGATTGTCAGAAAGATATTCAGCTTGCCAAATACAGAGACAGCTTTAAAATATGCGCAGTAAAATAAATGTCATAAGTACGGTATTAAACTTATTTTGGTCCTGAAAGTCCTTCATAAAATAAGGGGCCAACTTTTTTTTATTCTATTTATGATTGCTGTGAAGATATATTCCAAGAAATATTTTATCAACAATTTTAGATCTGTTACCAGGTATCACGAGACTATTTAATGTAGGCCACATCCTTCTTCTCACAAAAAGTTAGTCGTTATTTGAAACGATGATTATACACGTATTATGATTTGTATGAACTCGTATACAGCATTATTATTATAGATATGTCTTATTTTTATCTTGTAAATCTAAGTTCATGATATTACTTAAAGAATAAAAATATACACCAATAGAATTAAGAAAGGGGTACTCCGTGGTGTGATGGTTGAGGCACTGCGCTACATACCGGAAGGCCGCGGGTTTGATCCCCGATGAGGTCATTGGAGTTTTTCAATTGGCCTGCTCCTTCTGGTGGCACTATGGCCCTGGGGTCGACCCAGACTCCAACAGAAATGAGTACCAGGAGAAATCCTGGGGTAAAGGCGGCCGGTGTGTAAGGCTGACAACCTTACAACTTTAGAATTAAGAAAACAATTTTATAATATATCTTATTCTATTGTTAAATCTATGTACAGTACATCCATTTTATAATATAATATTTGGAGATTTTTGTAACATAGAATAGTCTTAGGCCTACTATGCTGCCGGAACTGCAGGATCCAGCCCCTTTCAAACGAAAGAGGCTCTTGATAATTCCAATTCTAATTAAAATAGTCTTGCTTCGAAATTAAAGCCATGCTTCAACACAGCTTAATTAATTTAATTAATTTCATTTAAGATCAGTAGGTAATTTATTTTGTGTTATGAGGGTGAGAATGTATTTAAATTTTATGGGAAAAATATTACATTTATTTTATATAATTTAATAATATATAATTAATTAAATTCAAAGAAAATACATTTCATTGGATAATACAAAGGCTTTATTAAGCACATTTTATTTTACTTTTCTGCAGTAATAATAAAAGAGTAATAATAGAATTCGAAATATGTCCCCAACCAGTTATTCTATATTGCATTACAAATAGCATTAAAGCTAAGTGCACTTTTTAAACTAAAATTTAAATACCATATTAACAATAAAACTAATTTGAGTAAATTAAATTAAATTTTGTCCTTCTCAGTGCCCTCATTTCATTATAAAAGTCACTTCGTATTGCTAAGAGTAAACAACTTATAAAAAGATACACCCATAAATAATTTGTAACGTCCTAAAATAATAGAAGATGGTTGAAGAAGCTTGACACATAGGACTACTATATATACCACCCGTCAATATTTACTGCAGAATTATAGCGATCGTGTTGTGACTATACCAAAGCAACAACAGACACTATTAACAGAGAGATGATATCTTGATGCCACCTCTCTAGTAAATCAACCTACCCAAGCGTCCGGTCGTTCACAACATGCAAAGTCACTATCTCAACCCATGACGTCATAATATACCCCAGAGGAAACTGTTAATCTATGTATCTTACGTGCTATCTTGCAGTTCACATTGCTGGTCATACAGAGGTTTTGTAAGAGCACAGCCTATTGTAGGTACGTAATACCCTTTCTACCTTATTCTTCAACACAGAAGTAATTATTTTTTGTCAAATTAACTACCACGCTTAGATCATGATTATTGTGAGGTCGAGGACTAACATTCGAGAGGTCCCGGGCTTGGATTCTGAGCCATTTTTTTTTGTTTTTCCTAAAAGTATTTTGTATAAAATTAAACAACTGGATAGGTTATAAGGAGCACGGATTTAAACTATGATTATTAGATCGCATAATATTATCATATCGATCGTATGTCATAATCAGGCCCGGTTTCTGATAACAAGTCATCTTTTTAATGATGCTTCATAGACATTGCCAACTTGTTGATAAATCCTAATCATGTCCTCTAGATTATAGAAATGCATTTTGGTTAGGTCATTTTTTTATCTTTTGTGCCATTTTATATTTTTAGGACATTTATTTCAATTTTACGTCATTATTATGTCATTTTCGTGTCATTTGCTTCCTTATTTAGTAATTTTCATGCATTTATATTGAGTATATTAACTCTTTTTGTCGTCTAGCTACCAAAGTTTTTAGACCTACAACATCCTTCCTGCCTTTACTGTTTTTACAATTATGTACGAACTAGTCTATAACTTTGTATGTACAATAATAATTTTTATAAATAAAATATCAGTTTTAGGTCATTCTTTATAATTATTAAGTCATTTTCTTTAAAATAAAGGGTCATTTTATAGGTCATTTTTCAAACTATTTTAGGTCATCAGAATCCGGGCCCTGGTCATAATCTTTTGTAAAATCAATATTAAGCGAGGCCATTTTTACTTCATGCACCTTATTGCTACTGCTACTTAAGAATACGAATTATCATGGCAACTGCTTCGCCTTGACTAAGACCTTGACTCACATATAGCCTGATAGACAAGAAAAGCTGAAAAGTACAGAAAACAGTTATAATCACCTTAAAATTATTAATACAATTACAATTACAATATTAACTTCAATTTTCGTTTGATCTTGTTACAGAAAACCTTAACCTAAGTTATAATCTAAATTTAAAGTGACACAGTGCTCTTTGCATTAAACAGAAGACTGTCGCTTTCCTAACACGTCCAATGTTCACACGATGAATACTGTATAAGCTAATTACCACGGCTAGCAAACTTCTAGCTGTTTTGTATCTCCGTTATACAGATACAGTATAGTGAAAGTTTGTGTGATGAAGTTTTCGTTTTCTGCAAATCAATACGCTGCATTTATTGCTAATTTTCAAGTACTTCAGTATCAGCGGATATGCTTGCGGTGATCTCATATTTCAGAATAAATTTCAAAGAAATATTGTGATTTAATATTATAATAAATACCTAACACAACGGGAATGTAGAAATTTGAGAATTCAACAACGCAGCAACAAACTTTCTCCATCTCTTCCTGTTAAGCTGCTAGTCGCATCCGCGTTCTGTACAGTCTCAAAATTGCCATCTAACCTAGTCTATGCCTTCCAACAGGGTTTCTAACTAGAATTTTATACGGCAGTCTGCTATATTCAAATCGAGCTACATGGTCTCCCCATGTTAGTCTTTAATACTAACTAAACAACGTCACGGTGAATTTCCTTGTGAAGAAGTTTTTTCTTTCTTTTCTGATTTGTGAGCTCAAACCGTTTACGTACTTAAAATCTTTCTTAATATTTTGTGTTGGAATGCTCTTCTGTTGAAGTGTTGAAAACTACGATTCGACACTGTGCAGAATTACGATAGTACCATTGTTTTATGTTTCTTTTAAGTCTTTATGGGGTAGTTCAGGCGAAAGCAGATTGTTTAAAGTATGTTTATTTATTGTTGCTCACTTCCATTATGTATTATCAATAGGAGCAGTATTCGCTATTATAGCAGGATTTGTAAAATGATATCCTTTATTTACAGGATTATCATTAAATCCCAAATGATTAAAAATTCAATTTTTAATTATATCTGCAGGAGTAAATTAAACTTTTTTTCTTCAACATTTTCTAAAAAAAAAATGGATGAACTTTTCCAAAATTGGATTAAACCCTATTTCACCCGAACGTATATTATGGTTAGAGATATAACACATTTAAAATATTTACAATATAGTCTACGTCTAGAATTCTAATCTGAGCACAAGCTGCAAAGAAAAGTCATAAAGAAACATAAAGAAATAAGCAGTAACAAAAGGGATGCATTATATGTCCAAAGATGAAATATATATTAACAAGAGAGGAAATAACTTAATAAACATTAACAAACAATGTAACTCATAGTTTTCAGTACATCCTATGTAGAAAACACGAGGAATATTTATATCCAGCTTTATTAGAGAGTGTGTTATGGAGGTTTTTCTATCATACTGTGACAAAGCCAGAAGAGCCTAGAGCCTGATAGAAGGAGGAGTAAGCCAGAAAGAACTAGAACGACGGAGTCTAGAAGGATCGCGCTCCCCTAGTGGATGGACGGCAGACGAGCGCCAGTGGGCGTGACGGCAGCACGGCTATTGGAGCCGCGTGCCGACGGGTGCGGCCTACTCCCTGGCACGGCGCGGTGAGTGACGGCGCGCGCTCGTGGGAGGGGCCAGAGGTGGAGCCACGCGGTAAGAGCTTGACGGCGCACCGCGCGGACATTCTAGACCATGCGCGGGCGGAGCTTTCAAGATCTCGACTCTGGAACTTTCGTTAAGGCTATATAAGGAGTGCGAGCAGCCGAGCCGAGTCAGTCAAGGAGAGTTTAGTACAGTGTGAAGAGTCAGTACATCAGAGGAGAGGCAGTCCGTGAAGAGCCGAAGGGTCAACGAGGGAACAGTCAGAGAGGCAGTCCGTGAGTAGCGGCGAGCGTCAGCGTCAGAGGGTGAGCTGGACGGAGAGGACTGATCAGCGCGGCCTCAAGTGAGTGTGTCTTGGGAAGCTGAGGAGCCAGTGACCGGAGGGACCCGAGAGCGGAATAGCTAGTCAACGGGGAACTAGTGACCGGAGGGAAGGGTGAACGGAAGAGCTGGTGAGCTGATCTGGGCTGAGGTAGTGCCGTCCCGGGGAACTCGGCGCGACGGGTGGATCGCACAGCGGCAGCGAGGACTGTGGAGTTGACCGGCGCGACGTGGGATGATCTGGATTGGACTGGAACAGTGCTGTAATTAGGACTGAGCACAGTGAGAGTGAGCACTGAACAGGACAGTGAACTGGCAAGTAGTCTGGAGTTTTCTGGCTGTATCGACAATTGTTGTAGGAAATAAAGAAACCTCCATCCTTCAATTATAAACTCGGTGTTCTCATTTCGAACCCCGACGAGCCCTTGTTACAATACAATGAAACAAAGTATTTAAATATATGGTCACTTTCAGAAGTATCCAACTTTACTTCTATTCCTCAAATATAATCTGAAATATAATAATAATACATTGATAATTTCTGGTCTTTTGGTTCAAAATCCTTTTTGACGTCGTTTGCAATATTATAAAGGTGGTCGGTTATTACACATTTTACCCAAATCGCAAGAAGTTTACGGGATTTGGGTGAAAATTATAACTCTCTACCCTTTGTGCAGAGGATAGTTATTTTCCAAGTAGAGGTTAATGACACGGCTGCTTTGATCAATCGAGTGGGAGTGTTTTTCCTCCTTGGCAGTCTTCCACATGTAGAATACGAAAATGATGGGAGTATGTCTATAGTGAAGTGGTTTAGAATAAAGACTCAAATGCTTCAGTCTTACAATGTGAAGAACATACAAGAATCTAAGCCGGAGAAAAACAAGATATCTCTATAGAATAAGAGAGGAGAAAGAAAGAATGTACCGTTCTTCTGGTCATTCAGAACTGTTTTATAAAAACACAGTCACATATCTAAGTGCACACGTACTATAGGGCTTACACATGTAAGTAAGTGGAGGAATGTGAGAAAAATACAAGTTCAGTATTTGGAAAATATTGTACCTAGGCTAATTGTATTATCGTCAAAATCTGCTGTTCTGTTCAGTCATGTGTATTTAGTTGTCACCAGTGATGGGAAGTAATTGAGTAAAAGTAATCGGATTACAGTAACAATTCCTTTTTTGGTCCCATTTACTTGTAATCAGTACTTTAAAAAAATGTAATTTCTACTAGTAATTTACTTCTGGAAATAAAATTGTAATAGTTACAATTTAGTAGTCGTTAGTATTAGTATCGTTCTTGCTTGCTGGTCGTCATCACTACTGTTTTTGCAACTAATATACAAATAAGAGTTAATATTAAAAAACGTTAATTAATTTCGGAAAAGATTCTCATTGATGTGTTTTTTGTTTGTTTGTTCATTAATAATCTGGGCTTGTGCCCAAAACAAACCAAAAACAAGGAATTTTTAGGTACTGTCATTTTGTAAAGTAATTGTAAATGTAATTGTAATTTTACTGATTACTTTTTGAAAAAGTAATTTGTAATTGTAATTAAATAAAATGTCTCTCAGGTAATTGTAATTCAGCGCAATTACTTTCTTTTTATATTTTTCCCAACACTGGTTGTCACTTTTATTCCTTATTGTAAATATGGACGGCTCAGTGCCAGAGGTGACTAAGTGCCAACAAGGTCAATTTTACTATTTTGTATTTAATGGCTAGTGAAGATCGTATTCTATCTATCCCAAACATGACTAACAGCCTAACTGTGTCTGGAAAGTGTTGCCACTTGCAAGAAAGTTTGGCTCTACAAGAACCAACTGCAAATTTTGTGCCAGACATGACTAAGTAGCCTTACTAGCAAGATGGTAGATGTGCTGAGTGGGTATTTCATCAGTGTCCGACTTTTCTGCTGTTAGCGATGATGATGGGACATATTTATCAGAGGGAGAAATTTCCGCTAAATGAATCAGGTATGCATACTTCATTTAGTTATGAAAACATGGATTGTGGACTCTAAAAACTGGCAGAAAATGTTATTAAATACTAGGGGCACTTATTCAGGTGTGGCCTTCTTACATTCTCGTATCATGACTGACTTATTGGGATTGTTAAAGTATATCCCTCCTGCCCATCATCAGTTCCACAGAAACCTTGCAACAGCGGAGTCATCGGAACAGGATGAAGAAATCACAGCACAGTTGTCTCCAGGGTGTGCTGACTTGTAGTTTAAGAATTTCTACACATTTTGAAATTCATACTATTCTATTCAATTATTTTTTTAATATGCTTGTAAAAATATTAATGATTTATTGTTCTGAAAATTATTATACGATAATCTAGTTGTGCAATGCTTTTTTTTTTTTTCCAAAAGAAGTGTGACATTTTAATTTGATCTTGAAGCAGACTGCTTTAAAATGGTTTCAATGTGAACACCTGATTTTATTTTCATTCGCTATTTTTATAATATTGCTACCATGTTTTGTTTTTCTTTGATGTTCTGAGAGCCAAACATGACTAACTATTGCGTATGTGCCAATTTATTAAAGGCGATGTTGCGCCAAACATGACTATGTACAATCATGATTCTTGCAAGTGTGTGTACACATACTAGCATAAAAGTAAGAAGTGAATGCTTTGCCATTTTGAAAGAGAGAACTTTCCTCTTGGTACAGATATTTAAAAAAACTGCTATAATTTTAAAATTACTGTTTACTTTTGTCAAATTGTCAAAAATTTGTCAAATGGTGCTTAGTCACCTCTGGCACTGAGCCGTCCATATGTTCTTGCCTAATATAACGGTGTGGAAGACCGTTTCCACTAACATAATATTATAATGAGTCGAGATTGATAAAAAATTGAATGGTATTATGTAAAAGAGATATTCAAGCCACAGAAGTATGAAAATGGGCCTGAAACTTTTGAGTTATTACTTATTTTGGCACGATTATAAAGCAAACTTCAGAGTGAGACTGTATTTGAGTTTAGTTTTAACTTCATACTTCAGGTAAATTTAAGTGATTTGTAGTCACTTTCTGCAGGTTGAGAATGTAAGCCTGGGGTTTAGCTTTTTTGTCTATAGAGTTCAGAACTCCATAGATACAGGCGGATGCTTTCTTATTATCATAGAAATGGCTCAAAGCTATCCAGACAACACCATAACGCAATTTCTAGATTGAGGGTTGGTCGCTTTCTGTATAACAACATTGAATTTACGCATATTGTAAGATTTTCTACATATTTTTACTTATTTTTAACAAGTGTCAAATCGTAGCTTGAAGTTCTTTCCGAAGGATCTGTGTTGGTCAAATTATTTTCTGAAATTTACCCTTATGTATATGAACGTCCACAGTAGGCTCTTAGATGCATAGAGGAAGTTCTGGACGAGCAATGGACACCCACTCATGATCTGTTTTTTTTTCTTCTCAATATCATTGACATTTATGCGTCCGAAACTATTCAAATGACCATGCATTATGGTAATACATTATCGTTATTTTAAAGTTAATTTTCTATTAAACGTAATAACTTTTTCATTCCTCAGAAAAATCTATATGATGAAGTTCTTATAGAGTCTGCACGAAATTTTCAGAATTACTTCTGAAGAGTTAGATGAACGGATCTAAACATTGCGTTTGAACTAAAATTATTTCTGGAGTAGGCCTATAATGTTTAAATATCTGGGAATTTAAAGAAAATGCATACTTTATAAACTCTTTCAGGGAGATTGGTAAGAGTACAATGTAATTAATACCAAAGTTATATGTTAATGCGTGTTTGAAAAATGAACTGTATGAAAAATTCAAAGTCCTAAAACTTTAGTTTATAACATGTAAAAAATTGTCAAGTTCATTTTTTTAGTTGTGCAGTCCGACTTCGTTCCAAAACAAGCAAAAAAAATATAAAAAATATAGAACAGTTTAGTATTAAATCAAAATACGAAATCATGGGACATTTCAACATACGAGGGATGGTGCATAAGTCTTGGCAACTATTTTTGAAGTGAAACTTCTTTAGACGCGGTAGGGGTAAATCCAGAGCTTGTGTCACGCTCAAAAATCGTGACGAAATTAGTATCACACTAAAAATCGTGACGAAATTAGTGTCACACTAAAAATCGTGACGAAATTAGTGTCACACTAAAAATCGTCACGTAATTAGTGGGGTGTGACGGAACGGACTGCACAGAAAACAATCAACTCAATGATTAGGAGTAATCAACTGCTATCTATTTAAAGGACAAGATAAAATACTCAAAGGGGAAACTAACGATAGAAGGTGATGGAAAGGAATTTTTTCAGACCAAGTACGAGGATCTCAAATGGGAATAGTAATAATAATAATAATAATAATAATAATAATAATAATAATAATAATAACAATAACAATAATAATAATAATAATAATAATAATAACAATAATAATATTTATTTTATTTCTTCCTGCAACACCTGCAGGTTGCCATTGACAAAGAGTACCAACAACAAATATATGTGTAAACAGTAAAAGAAAACAGATTAAATTAATATAGAAACTTTAACAATTAGTATATAGATCATAACTTAAAATTAGAAGTCATGGTCCACAGGTAGGATTGCGAAATATGGCAATAGGCCCTTTCAATGCCACCAGTGATATTTCTACAAGGATGGCTTTGTGCAGGCCGAACTTTTTGGAGAAGTCAAATAATAGTTTTGGGATGGTACCACGTGCTCCAATAATAACTAATCCTGTCACTGTTATGGATATCTCAACAAGTCAGCCGAACAGCTCCCTAAATCTTGCTCACTTAAGGAGTAAATAAAGATCAATTCCCAGTGAAAACACGAAGCCTTGGCCCTTAGGGGATGAATTGTAGGCTAAATATATTTACAATATTATTAGTTGGTACGTGAATTCCTCCTAGCTTGTGCAGCGGCAGACCACTTCTCCGTCAGGCCGGTACTGCGTGTAGTCTAGTCGCGCGCTTGCAGGCGCAATGGAAATATCTCAATACGATCTTAATGAGACAACAGAAAACTTGTTTTAAACTGGACATAGAATACTTACTTGCTCAATGGCAATAGACAATTCCTAAGCAAGCTAAAGGAATATTATCTATTTTATGGAACCCGGAGGTTCATTAACGCGCTTAAAAAATCCAAACAATAAAAAATCAAAGATCCAAAATTTTAAAATTCCAAAATTAAAAAAATCAAAGATCCAAAATTAAAAATTCCTAAATCTAACATTTAAAAAATAAAGAATCCAAACTTCAAAAATCCAAACATCCAAAATTTAAAATATAAAAAATTCAAAATTAAAATATTTAAAAAATCATAATTAAAAAATCCAAAATACAAAATTTAAAAATAAAAAAAATAAAAATCCATGAGCCAAAATTGAAAAATCTAAAAATACAAAATTAAAAAAAAAGAAAAATACAATTTAAAAAATCCAAAAAGTAAAAAAATTCAAAGAATCAAAATTTATAAAATCCAAAATTCTAAAATTAAAAAATTCAAAGATCCAAAATTAAAAAATCGAAAAATCCAAAATTTAAAAAATTAAAAATTAAAAAATCGAAAATTTAAAACTAAAAAATCAAAATTAATAAATCGATAATCCAAAATTAAAAATCCAAAAAATAAAAATAAAACATCCAAAACTAAAAAATAAAAAATTAAAAAATCCAAAATTTAAAAACCTAAAAAATCCAAATTTAAAAAATAAAAAATCCATAATTAAATATCCAAATTTCCAAAATTTAAAAAATTAAAAAATCCATAAATTAAAAAATATTAAAATCCAATATTTAAAAATCCAAAATTTAAGAAGTCCAAAAAATAATAAATTCAAAGAACGAAAATTTTAAAAATCCAAAACTGAAAAATTCAAAGATCCAAAATTAAGAAATCCAAAATTTAAAAAAGTCCAAAAACCCAATGTTAAAAAGTCCAATAATGCAAAAATGATAAATCCAAGAATAAAAAATTAAAAAATGAAAATTAAAACCAGTTTCACTTCTGTCGCGTGGCGTTCCACTTACACTTTTTTTATTTAAAAAAATGTGGGATCATTTTAAAATTTTGAAATACACAAATGACAGGGCAGGGTATGAAATTTGCGTATAATGCATATTGTAGGGTAGTGAAGAAAACAGACACCCATAAACATTCTTATGCGACTGCATCCTGTCACTCTAATGTATTGCGATAGATGAAAGCACACATACCCACTCCATGATCCCTTACCGATGGACATTATTCCCCAAAGCTTCAATCAGCTCCTTGTGGCATTCTCTGGAATTTATCCCGTGGATAGTGACTATTGTGAGGTAAGAAGGCAGTTCATATTTTGTCATATCTAATATGCACGGCGGCTAACTCATGACTAAATTACCATCGTTTTTATTCGTATACCGTGGATCACAATGCTTCCAAATGCTGTATCCATATACTAGAGTTACCACATGTTCCCGTGACATAACACGTCTCATGGTACCATCGCCTTTGAAAATAAAAAATAGTTGCCTTGACTTATGCTTCATCTCACGTATTTTCATAAGAGCTATATCCAAGTATGGTGAAAATTTCTGAAAAAACTTGGATAACCTCACGAATATAAATTTATTTTCACGTTCTACACATATTTATACACACGTATTTAAACACGTATTTTTATAAGAGCTATATCCACGTATGGTGAAAATTTCTGAAATTTTTTCTTTTTTAAAAAAATACAGCTATTGCCTAGATTGGATTTTCCTCACGAATATACATTTATTTTCACGTTATAGCCTACACGTATTTATACAATTATTTTCATAAGAGCTGTATCCACGTATGGTGAAAATTTCTGAAAATTTTTATTTAAAAAAAACAGCTGGTACCTAGAATGGATTTTCCTAACAATATACACTTATTTTCACATTATACACGTATTTATACACGTATTTGCATAAGAGCTGTATCCACGTATGGTGAAAATATCTGAAAATTTTGATTTTTTAAAAATACAGTTAGTGCCTAGATTGGACTTTCTTCACGAACATACATTTATTTTCACGTTATACACGTATTTATATACACGTATTTTCATAAGAGCTATATCCACGTATGGTGAAAATTTCTGAAATTTTTTCTTTTTTAAAAAAAATACAGCTAGTGCCTAGATTGGATTTTCCTCACGAATATACATTCATTTGCACGTTATAGCCTACACGTATTTATATACACGTATTTATACAATTATTTTCATAAGAGCTGTATCCACGTATGGTGAAAATTTCTGAAAATTTTTATTTAAAAAAACAGCTGGTACATAGAATGGATTTTACTAACAATATACACTTATTTTCACGTTATATACGTATTTATACACGTATTTGCATAAGAGCTGTATCCACGTATGGTGAAAATATCTGAAAATTTTGATTTTTTAAAAATACAGTTAGTGCCTAGATTGGACTTTCTTCACGAACATACATTTATTTTCACGTTATACACGTATTTATATACACGTATTTTCATAAGAGCTATATCCACGTATGGTGAAAATTTCTGAAATTTTTTGATTTTTTAAAAATACAGCTAGTGCCTAGATTTGTTTTTCCTCACGAGTATACATTCCTTTTCACGTTATAGCCTGCACGTATTTATATATACACGTATTTATACAAATATTTTCATAAGAGCTGTCTCCACGTATGGTGAAAATTTCTGAAACTTTTTATTAAAAAAACAGCTAGCGCCTAGAATGGATTTTCCTTACGAATATACATTTTGATAAGCAGTAAACAGGGATGCAGCAGGTGAGATGTGGGATGCGCAGCACACTATAGTCTACCTCATTAGTTTGTCCCTGCACGTCATGTTACTATTCTCAACACGTTTCCTTTTCACCATGATTTCCTGCTTTCTCTGAGGTCTTCCTCCAGCAGGACTGGGAATTTGTGGGTCGAGGGTAGAATATTTACAAAGGAGAGGGTCAGAACAAATCTAGCTCATTACTTCTCAAGTATGTGCTCTTCAGAAGCTACTTAATCAAATGTACCGCACTTAAATTATATCAAACCTTTTTTGTATATAGTAAAACTAATCAGTATTCTACAACTTATTTTTCTGTTTATTATTATTATTATTATTATTATTATTATTATTATTATTACTAATACTACTACTACTACTCACCTATACAAAGAAGCCCTATTTCAACAAGTGTAGGAATGCTATAAGCTACAACTTACTTTTCTGTTTATTAATATTATTATTATTATTATTATTATTATTATTATTACTCTCCTATACAAAGAAGCCTTATTTCCCCAAGTGTAGGTATGCTAGGGCTATATGTTGTTCATTAGTTTAATAAATATAGACTATATATAAAAATATATAGGCTATGTATATAGCCTATACTTATGAAACTAATGAACAACATATAGGCTAGCCCTAGCATACCTACACCTGGTGAAATAGGGCTTCTTTGTATAGGAGAGTACTAATAATAATAATACCAATAATAATAATAATAATAATAATAATAATAATAATATATACACACACATGGATAAATAAAATGTTAGGTTTGTGTTGCACAATACTGATAAGTACACATATATTACAGTCTCAGTCAAAGAGTTTTGAAACTGTGTAAGATGAAACTGATCAATTATAAGATGCGCAACATTTCCGTCTAAATATTCCATTTAGTGATCTGTTGTATTGTAGCCTACAGAAATCTGGGGATGTGACACGAAGATTGGCGACGACTTTCTCTTTTAATGCTATATTACATGACAAAATTTCAATTTTCACTATTTCTTTGAAAACAGCTCTAACGATTTTGTTAAAATTTTTGTACATGAGGTGTTTACAGCTAAAACTTTTATTAGAAAAATTTATCTGCGAGAATTCTATAAAGGGTAGTTATAACTCACCTGCTGTTTGTAGAAACTCAGTTTTGCCTGGTGAACAATAAAGCTTTGGATCAGGTTGAAACAATTCAATACGCGCTCTTTGCAATACGTTATCTTATTCTATACCAGAATGTGAAGTGAAAAAGGTGTATTGCCCATGCTTAGGATAAATAGAGCTTTGTGGGTGCATTCATCAGATTTCATTTAGGTTGTGTATTCTTCGGGGATGTTATGCGATGTGGTAACAATATTATTTTCATTTACAAAAAGTTTACATGAATATAATATAATATTAAACTAAGAGGCAAATTTTTATTTGGGCAGTGGAATATAGGTCCTACGTGTTCAAATACATAGGGTTTTTAAAGAATATATTTTTAATTCAGTTATTAGCTGAAGGCTATGGTGAGCTGTAAAGTTTCAACTCAAGTTTTAAGGGCGGGGTCATCCAACAATTTAATTTTTAAATTATGTGGTTTGAATATTTAAAGTTATTATTAGCTAAATGTGCGTAAGTCCTGTGTACAAGAAGTATACGACTGTGTACTTGGCTGAGGCACAGAAATACTAATCGGAAATTATTTAAGGCTAATAACTGGAAGGTCGAGGATTTTACACTCCATAAGGATGTTGGGACTAAATGACCTAATCCTTCTGGTGGGACCATTGGGTCAACTACTATAAATAGCATCTACTGGTTTCAGAAGCAATCCTGGAACAAAGGTTGCTAATACTAACAGCTTTACAGCTGAACACCATCTTCATAAGTCAGTTGTCTAAAGATTCAGAAGTCTCAGACCCAGCAAACCGTAAGGGTCTTAACGACTCGAACGGAGTACTTTACATTTTTATATTATTGTAGATAAAAAAGATTATCGCAAGGAATAGGCCTAAAAATATTTTCAATGAACAGAAGATAACTTTCTGAATTTCAACTTTTTATTGTATTTCGTGGGAATAAGATAGAGGAGTTTTCTTCTTTGCAAAAACGAGTTCAGATAGCGAAACCTTCTTTATGAAATTCCTCCCAGTATGGGGTGGGAGCAAATGTAGAAGCTCATGTAGTAAAGATTTATGTCCATTATAGCACTGGAATCAAATTCGCATCCTCTGGGGTCCTATTCAATTCAATTACACAACATATATAACTCATGGTCGCTGTGGTAGTTGTGTTTTGGTCGTACTAGTTTGTCCCCTATCATTTTACGAGTACATTTACATAATGAATAGCATCAGAATGCACGCACTTTAGTCTGAGTGAACAGAAAATGTGCAGCGAAATTCCGCATTCAGTGTTAGATGCAGTTGAATGTAGTAAGCTTATAAAGGTCTATTGTGTTTTAAAACAAGTGAAACCTAAGACGTAAAATTGTGACTTTTTTAACGCTTTACATTGCTTCACAAGTGTTTAATTCATGAGTATTACTAAATTCAAATATTTACATAGCCTTCATATTTTGAATACATATAACCATATAACATACAGGATGTTAATGAATAATACCGAAATATTTTACCTACTTATAGAGGGGACATAGACAAGTAACTTTTATTAGGAGATGTTTGTGCTATCTCGTAAAATATATAGGCTACAGGGCATTAAAGTCATTACATGGTGCTCATAAGTGAATAATGAAGCGAAATAGGGTTAAAATTTTCATTAAATTGACTTCATGCCTTCTCAGTCATCGATTCTTAATCATTCGTCAACAGCTACATCATAATTTGGAGTTTCCATAATCTGCAAAATTTACATACTAATCACATGACTGGCGGCCATTGCATTAGTTTTTACTTCCTCTGCCCGTACCATACGTACTATAGGTAGAGGAAGTATTGTTTTCGACACTAAAATTCGAAGTTGAGTTTTTAGCATATATACACGTTTCAAGGCCCCCTGAATCCAAAAATACTATTTTTGGAAACATGTCTGTGTGTGTGTGCCTGTCTGTCTGTGTGGAAGTTTGTGAACAGGCTAGCTCCGAAACGGAGAATCGTATGAAAACAAAATTTCGTATTTGGGTCAGGTACCTTCTGAAGATGTGATTCGAAGATTGGCGACAAATTTCTCTTATTTTTAAGGGGACTTTACATGAAGAAATTTTCGTTTTTCGCGATTTTCTCGAAAACGGCTCTAACGATTTTCTTTAAAATTTGCACATGTGTTCCTTTTACTGAGAGCTAAAACTTTTATTTGAAACTTTTTTTCGAAAAAATTCTCTGAGGGTAGTTACAGGCCACCCACTGTTCACCCACTGTTTGTAGAAATTTTGTCTTGCGTGATGAACAACTGAATGCGCGCTCTTCCACGGCCTCTTATTCTATATAAGAATGTGAAGTGAGAAAGATGTATTGTTGGCCCGGTATAGAGTAAAGAAGTATCTGAGGGAAATATTCGATAATTTCGGAAATTATTCTTTACGGCGGAAAGTTCAATAAACGTCTGCAATCACTTGTTCTTTTTTTAAGTTTGTTATATAGGCTAGCCTGCGCTTTTAGTCGCATCATTGAAAGAAGAGGTATTTATAGGATAAAAATAGCGTAAAATTGTGTCTTGCGATTCTGTAAAAGGATATGTGAATACTGCTAACTTTTTTGGGGGGCAGAGGAAGTTATGTGACTTTCACGTCAGATTTTTTTATTTATAACTCCAGTATTAATAACGAAGTTCCTTTGTTTTGCATTTTTTTAATGTTAGAAGTCAAAGGCGGCTATGCACTGGAAGATTTTATGCTGTAACAGGAAAAATTGCATCCATAGAGAAAAAATCTATATTAATAAAAATGAATTACCAAATGTATGTTGCCGCATCACTTGAGAACGGCTCGACCAATTTGGCTGATTTTTGTTTTGTTGTGTTCGTAATTGTCAGGACAAGGTTTGTATGAAAGAAATTTTTTTGGAAAAACCACGGGAAAAGTCGGAAATGTGAAATGAGGCACAGTTAGAGAGTTCTGCTGTCAATTGGTTACATATCAAGAAAAAATATTTAAAAAAAAATTAAGTGTGACAAAAGAAGTTTGACATATTCACAGTTTCAGAGTTCCGCTGTCACATGTTTTCATAACAAAAAAATGTCTGAGTCTTGCAATAAAGCCGTAATTTCTGAAAATATTATAGGCTACTGAAAAATGAAATGCAATTCAGTTATCATGACAACAGTGTATTGTTTACAGTGTTCACATAAGGCTTTGGGAACTACATAATACTGGGCTTTAACAAATTCTGATGCTATCAATGTAATTAATACATTTGTGAAGAATGAAATCCAAGAAAATAAAGCACAATGTGAAGCAGTCACATAACTTTCACTACCCTCAACATGGAAAATATCATTTCCTCACTTCACATTTTGATGCAGAATAAGCGGTCGTATTGCAGGGACAGCTTAAGTGTGTGCCAGCGAGTATGCTATATCAGAAGTCTGTAAAAAATCCTGTCCACTGATATGTCACTCATAACTGTAGGATGTTTATCATAGGCCCTAAACATCTACAAGAAGACAAAATGAGATGTAACATTTTCAGTCGTATTCCCGCAGTATATTATGTCCCAGGTTTTGGGGGAGGAAAGTATGAAAGTGATATTGATTTTCTTTCAATTTCAGCTTTGAAACGGTTGTATGGTAACATGAGAATGAGAAATAAAAATGTCCATAAAGTCAATACAATCTTATGTAATCGGAATTTATGTTTCTTCTTATTTCAATCACTTCCATGGTGTGTAATGCAACATTCGACATCCTGTGTGAGCCATAAAAAGCTATATCTAGTGTTATCTGAGGGAATAGTTTGAGTACGATAAGTCGTTCTTCCCCATTTAAAGTTCTCGTATGTAGGCCTACATATTATACAAGGCCCTAGAATTTGAAAATCGAAAGTCCTTCATAAGTTAATTTCAAATTACAAAATAAAAACCCGGGTGAAACGGGCCTTTTAAGCTAGTTTGATATAAAAAAATGTGCTCCTAATAGATTTATAATCTCTCTATTCTGAAGTAATTTTATTGCTTGCAACTCCGTTCTATGAAAAAAAAACCACAGATAAATATCATGTAAGCTTTGTGAGACTGGAATGATATTTTTAGAAAGGTATATAATTAGGGCGATTTTGATGACCTAAAATGCCTGAAAAACAGCCGCTATTGCTGGAGTTAAATAACATTGTAATTTAGTTCCTTGCCTGTGCGACAACTTCTCTGACATCCGTGTAGTGCGTGTAGTCTAAACACCTTTACCAGGCGTTAAAATCTGAAATTCTCTTCCTATTAAGCAGAAATCGACTCCAGTTGGACTAAGCAGGTTAATCCAAACTGCTCCAGTTTTTTGTACTCTTAAGCAGGGTTCAGATGGACCTCAGTTTTCCTATTTCATTTCCTCGCTTGTGTACGTCACATAGTGGAAATATAGAGATATTTAAATTCTTTAAATTGTGATGAATTGATTTTCAGATAATTCTTCCTAACATTTCAAAGAAACGCTTTAGTTTTTAGTGGTCTATAAGTACCTCGTGTACATAACTAAACCCTGTGGCGCTACATCCCTAGGGACTAGGCCTACCATCCGACCACTGCGTCATCTCCCATAGGCTGATGGCAGGATTGGGGCATGTGGTCAGCATGCCGATAACCACGGCAGTTAATGGTGATTTCCGTGACCGGAGCCGCTAGTTCTCTATAAAGTACCTCCTCACGAGGCTGAGTGCACCCCGTTCCAGACCTCCTTGCCTTAGAAAAATCCGAGGAGGTACCGAGACCACGCAGGTGGTGACCTCGTGTACATAACGTAAATTATATCTTAGAGCGTATACTCGAGAAAATTGTAAAACCTTAATTTCTCATTATTAGGGCTCGGAATTTGATGACCTAAAAATGCCTGAAAAAGACCCATAAAGTGGCCTTAAATTTATGAAACTATGACATGAAAAGTTGAAAATATGACTTAATATTTCTGAATATGTAATTTAAAATGGTATTTAAGTAGTTTAGTTGTATAATAATAAATAATTTGATGACCTAAAGTGCCTGAAAAATGACTTATAAAGTGACCTTAAATTTATGAAACTGCGACATGAAAAGTTAAAAAAGTCTTAATATTTCTACATATGTATTTTAAAAAGTTAATTATGTGGTTTAGTAGTATAGCCTATTAATAAATAATTTGATGACCTGAAAGTGCTTGAAAAATTACTTCAAAGTGACCTTAAATTTATGAAACTACGGGATGAAAAGTTGAAAATATGACTTAATATTTCTAAATATGTATTTAAAAAAGTTAATTATGTACTTTATAATATTTATTAATGAGTTGTATTTTTTTGTCTGACGATAAGGATTCCAAATCAATACGCATTTCACGATATACACTTTTAATCCTTTATGTCCCCTTTAGGGGCTGAATTAAAAAAAAATCACTTCTTTGTCAGTCTATACATCACAAAATAAAACCGACCCAATCTTATATATTTAATAGATCCAGCGGTTTCGGCTCGGCGATGGTGAACTAGTCATTCCATCAGTCAGTCAGGAGAAGTAATTTTATATTAACAGATTACAAAACATTTTTGGGCCATCAAAGACCACGACCTATTGATTTAGCAAGTTATTTAATGTTAAAACAATTCAAATATATAAAATCGAATGTGTGTTTGTGGGTATGTGGGTATTTATGTTCCCTATACAAATCTACATTTATTGACCAATTTGTAAGAAATTTTGCACACATACTTAGTTAAGCCCGGGAAGTAACGCGGTCAACATTAAAATTCAAACAAACTACTCCTTCCCTTAAAATTATATAATTTCTGAGAATATTATACTGAAAAAATGAAATCCCATTCAGTTGTCATGACAACAGTGTATTGTTTACAGTGATCACATAGGGCTTTGGTAACTACATAATATTGGACTTTAACAAATTATGATTCTATCGATGTTATATATTGGCGAAAATAATTACTGAAAAATGAAATCCACGAAAATAAAGCACAGTGTGATGCAGTCACATATCTTTCTCTACGAAATCTCTGTTCTGAGCTGGATATAGCTTCGCTTTTATTCCCGTTCGACTAGTGGAAATTTTAGGTGCAAAGTCATGTACATAACCATGAAAGTCTTCTGCAGAAGTTCGGCTGGGAAATGCTTAAATATTCACCCTAAACCCCGGACCTCGCTCCCAGTAGTTCCATCTTTTTCTACATCTCCCGAAATGACAAAGAATGACAGAATGACAGAGAGGCGAAGATGGTTGTCATACGGTGGTTCAAATCCCAGGCGGCACACTTCTACGACACAGGTATTCAAAAGTTGGTGCCATGGTAAGAGAAATGTTTCAATTCCGGTGGCGAATATGTTGAAAAATAGCTGAACACTAGCTGTATCTGTTGCAATAAATAGTTCCTCGAAATTGAGTTTCGTTTCTGTAAACGGTCCCAGGGAAGCTTACTTTGTGGACGGCCCTCGTATAAAGTCAAGGTAATAATGTTTAATTCTGTACATTATTATTATATATTAAATGAGAAATTTCCTCAAAACAGAGGTTTGTCTCCAACCAAACAAATACAACAGTCAAGCACTATCACATAACTCATCCTGACACACAAAATATGATACCACCATTCAGAACTCTACACTGCTCACTACATTTCGCCACTTAACCCTGTCTTGTACATCTTCCTCCACTAAACCAAATCTTTCCACTGGCATGTGTACATTCTGTATCCAGGTAGTAGCAGGTCGTCCTCTTCCTCTTCTTCTCTTACTTTCCCATTCCTGTACGATTCTAGGTATTCTTTCTTCTCCCATTCTACGTACATGTCCATACCATCGAAGTCGTTTCCTTTCAATTGTGACTGCACTCTCTTCTTCTACTTCCATAATACGTCGTATTTCCGTATTCCTAATCCTATCTTTCCTAGATATCCTGTACATTATTGATTTCAAATTATTCTAATTTCCTTAACTTTTAAGTTCATTCTCCCACTTCCCAGTCTCAAACGACTTGAATGTTAATTTAAGTTGGTCTACAATTCGTGTGACGAAAGTAAACGAGGAGTTGCTACTTGTCAAGAAGGCATATCAACAAGTAATTCAGTTAGAACCTTGTTGCACTCCATGTCTGTGACAAATGCTACGAGATTTGGAACAAAAAAGCCATCTCACCCCGTTCGCGCGTGCTTAAGGGATCATCGAACCACTTCCCAAGGAACATATTGACGTCAGGGCATAACAGGGGGGGGGGGACTGGCCCCTCTACCCTCATCTCCACACTGTTATGACATTATTTCTTTTCCTTCTCCCCAATTTCAAGAAGTGTTGGTGGCCAAAGTGCTCCCTAATTTAGTTGAGAGAGGCCAATTCCCAGCTCCACTCTAATGTAGGGTCTTGCAACTTTCATAATCTTATGATTTCTTCTCTTGACCTAGAACAAGCGAGGAATATAAATTGCTGCAAATTGGCGTCCAATTTCTGTTACAGTACGGTAAAGTCTCCGAGTTCAAGCCTCAATACTTGTGCAGGTAAACTCTGCACGCGTTGGACTTCCTTAGTAGCATAGAAAATAGTAATAAAATCTCGCGATTAAATCACTCATGTTATTTATGTGTAGAACTTTTATTTTTTTCTGAGGATTGCTATAACGCTATGAGATGAAAGTCTATAACCTTTTTCGGCAAAGTTTGAAGTATTAAGAGTTATAACTTTAATTTTTGTACACTTCGTTAGCGCCATAATGAAGAAATTTCAAGATGACAGATAACGTAGCCCCATTATAAAAATATTTAAGGTATTTTTGTAGAAAATTCCAAGTTATAAGTGTTAAAAGTAGGAACTTTTATATAATTAAATCAATTGTAAATTAAAATGTACCTACTAAGGACTAGGGACTAAATTCATGTCTTCAGTAAGCAACAATGCAAGCTTATAGTGTATGAACAACTAATTAAACAGAAATCATCCCTAATACCATTGTTCTTGATTAGGCTACACGAGGTAGGCCCGGTCCGCAATTGCTCAGATGATCCAGCATTTACTGTAATTAAACGCAATGATTATTCAATACGGAAGGATGGGGATAACAAACATTGTAATCAATATCCAGTAACTGATGAATAGAGGAAAGGCGCGGATAGCAAGATATTGACTACAGGAAGTGCTGCACCCTAATGTATTTTTTGCACGACGTAACTAATTAGTGGTACTTACGAATATTGTTGCCGTGGATCGTAAGTTGACATTCCCGCACGCAATCTGGTTGCTATAAAAACAAAAGAAATCTCCGTGCGGTAAAAATTACAAAAAGCACAAGTGCCTCAGTAAAACCATCATAATACATGCCTTTATGGAAGACCGGAACCAAGGCCCCTCCAGTTTGTGGCGACTTTAACAGGACAAATATTCGGTCCCCATAACAACCAACATATGCAAATCACTTTTTGAAATATAACATCCATCTTCAATAGTGTATAAACATAATATTTTCAGCTAATATCTAAATTAATATAAATAAATTCATATAAATAATCATCGTGCAAAAAATAGCGTGCAATACTCGTGCCGTAAGCGTATAACGGATCTCGGAAATTGAAAAAACTTATTCATCGATCCGTATGCACCGCTTACGGCACTTGTATCGCAATATACTATATGTGGAATCATTACCCTATTAGGACAACACTCTGGTGTGTGGAGCTGGAACCGGTCATTTTAAAATCTTCTGCGTGAGAAGTTTATTATCGATTTCTGGCGTTGTGAGATTTTTGCAAAGGCGAATTTACCAGCCTCTACTGCAAATAAGATATTTGCGATAATTAATTCGCTTATTTCATTAAAGTTATATTATATTGTAGTTTGCTTGTGGTGTATTTAATTATGCTTGTGTGAACAGTGGGAGAGATAAATTAATGTATCTAATGCCGCTGCTAATGCCTATATCGGATACTGGCAATAACCTAATACCGGGTATCCGATATTAGGTATCTTGTGTTTTTGAAAGTGAATTCAGCCAATTAACACCGGTAATTTCATTATTTGTAGATGGCTCCAGTACAAAACAAACCATCAAGAAAAAATTGGACCATAATTCAATGAAAAAAAATGTGGAAACAGTGAGAAAAAATAAACGGGCTATTTTTAAGTATTTAAACATTCAAAGAGTAGAGGTCAACTTTGAAGAACTACGATATTCATACAGGTACAGATTCTGTGACCAGTGCCCCGAAAATTGGGACAAACGTATGTTATACTGTACTTGAAAGTCTAGAAAACGAATTAGTGAAACATTATTTAACAATGAAGATACGACGAACCTATTATGGCTTGCGTGGCAACTAGCCGTATGAAATAATTTGAAGCACCCTTTCTCTGAGAATCCAGGTAAAGCATGTTAAAACAATTTGTAAGAATTTTTTTCGCGACATTTAAATCTATCTTTTTGGAAGCTGCAAGCTGTTTTTAGCAGCGTTTTATACGAGTAAATTCCGAGGAAACTTCAGACAGAGATTGCGATGATGAAGAAGAGAACAACACTGAATGCTTTTCCTGTGGTGGACTGTTTACTAAGGTCGAAAGTAGTGTGCCAATGGTCCAAAGTCAGTGACTTGATAAACTTTACATGCGCTGGGTGCCTCAGTAGTTAATCTTAGGATATACAACACATGCATTAATGGTGTTCGATATTGGAATATACTAGTATGCGATAGCCTATTAGGAAACCATTTTTCATTTTAGTGATTTGATTATTTTAAAATTAATGTTAATTTAAAGGTTTCTTGTTATCCTTTTAAATTTATAAATTAATGTTTATTGTTAAATAACAATATTAGTAACAATACAATAAAGGTTTTATGTCAAAAATATTTATAATAATTATTATAAAAAGCATCCGATATTCGGCTACTTTCCTCTAGTAGCAAAGCTACAAAATGAGATTTCCAGTTTAAAGCATCTCTCAGGTTCCTTTTGGAAATCCAGTTCACCCTTAATTAGACGACAACAAGTCTGTTTTCAAGAAGACTGGAAGCGTTCGTCTCAAGCCAACTCCAAGATCAGTGTTCGCTAACTGCCGATATAATTATCGCGGGCGATCGCTTGATTTTGTAAGTCCATCCTGGACGATTCATTTGTTTAGAATATCAAGGCCCGAAGACATATGAAATTTTCAACCTACACGGAAGAGGGATAATCAATATAGGCCTAAATATGGTCAAACATTGTTCGATTTGGACGAAACTCACTGTACAGGGGTTTTCTGGGCCAAGGAACTCGAATCTGAGGTCGCTTTTACCAGGCGACGCTATCTAATCGTGGTATGTAGTCCACGTGATTTAGGTGTTAATAAATATAATGATTTAACTATTATGCTCTTAATTTTTAATTTTTTAAATAATTATCGCGGGCGAAGCCGCGGGCACATGCTAGTTATTAATATTATTACTTGTTCTTACTCGTAATGCTGTTCATATATTTTCTAATCATAATATATTATTCCCGTTTTGGTTATAGCAGTAATATATTATTGGTAATTATATATTGCTGTTCATATATTTTCTAATCATAATATATTATTCCCGTTTTGGTTATAGCAGTAATATATTATTGGTAATTATATTCTTATTACGTTATACTGCTATTTCACCATTTTTTGTGAGAAATAGTGAAATTTATTTCAGCCTGGTAACAATTTTCCCCTAGACGTCTCCAATAGACCAAAGAATATAAATATGTGAATGGAGAACTACAGTATTCGGGGGTATTTCATTATCTTCGTGTTTGCTCTTTCTCAGAGCAAGAGAAAACGTTTTCGGCAAATAAAAACAGCAAGCTGTTACCACCAATGGCATGTATTGTTTTCAGGAATCCACACTTATGGTCATAGTTGCTCCGAACATATTCGAAATCTAGTTTTACCAACCGTCCTTGGATTATGTCTTCAAGCCAAAGTTTTAAAGTAATGATTTTAAAAGCAAGTTGAAATTTTTTCTTAAAATAGACTTGAAATTGCCAATTGGATAATTCGGTACTTTTAGTATATACGCAAAAATTCCCGGTTAAAAATAACTCTTCCAACCCCAACCATGCTTTAGAGTAGGTTGAATTTTCTCCAATAGCGGAAATCCGCAAGACTTGGAGGCAGACTTGCAGCTGTAAGTAATTGCACTGTGGCTTATTTACGAAGCTCGGTCCTGAATTACCTGATTCTGTCCCCCCATAAATCGATTAAGGATAATTACGCGTAATTTTCAAGCAATTAGTCTTCGGGTTAATTTCACAGTCGATTCATTAATACAACCAAATCCTTAGCATCGTATAAGGGCCTTTTCACACTGGGTCACTTGTGACGGTCACCGGTTTTTGCAGTGAACATACCTGGGTCACTTGTGCTAATATAGCCAATAGTAGCTACATGATAAAACAATTATAGTAACATTAGGAAATTTGTACAATGTGCTTGTTTGTTTATTCCTGACAAAAGTTCGTCTGTTCTTGCATTTCATCACATGGTATCTCTTCTTCCCATATATCTTACACTGACACTGATAAAACAATTTGTAATCGCTTTTGACATCCCAAATGGCAGGTCGACATTCCACTTCACTTATAAAATCTTCAGTATTAATCAAATCTAAACTCATGGCTGGCTAACTAGTTTCGCTGAGGGATTATGTATATATACAACTTGCATTGTTGGCAATCATATTAAAAATGACCGTGCAGTGACCGTCACAAGTGACCCAGTGTGAATGCTCCCATTTAAACCATTGCTTCTTCGGCGGTGACCAAATGTGAAAAGGCTCTAGCCAAAGGCAACTTTCCTAGTATGTGTTCATCAGTAATCATTCCTGAGTGTACAGTTTTTAGCATTGGCAATAAATCCTGCTCGACATCATTCCTTATAATATTATATACAAATCTTATTGAGATACTCATTTTATGTTCTCTATCCTAACAACCTTGCATTTTGCTAGCTATATTCCGGAAAAAAACAAAAGGCCCACCAGCAGGTGTGTTCATTCCTTCCCCAACGAAGGCAGAGTTGGTCGTGAATCTGAGCTTAGTGTTTTTAAGCGTTATTGGAGCTTATAGTTATACTTGAGACGATATAATAATAATAAAAAATTCAAGTAATAGTAACTATTGAATAAAATTTAATCACAATCGCTAATAAAGTTCTAGAGAATTTTTTCAAGTAATATGCAACAAGACTAAAGATAAAGTCGTTGTCAGGTTTCGTGTCTCCCCTTCGTGAGATGCACGAAATAGGATATACGATTTCGCTTAGGAATTTTTCTTCATTTCCGACCTTTATGTCAGGAAAATACCGTACGCTTGAATATTTTCAATTATTATTTTGTCGATGCATTACCACGTAAACGTAAAACTTTTACTTAATATAATAGAATACCATTCAATTATCTACAACATTACTCTTTCATGTAATACATGACAATAATTATTCTGAGAATATTATAGGAGAAAAATTCCTCCGACACTAGGACTTGAACCCAGGACCTTTGGCTATTCGCGCCAATGCTCTACCAACTGAGCTATGCCGGAGTTCAATTCAAAGCGCCGGATGGAACCTCTCTCCTATGACTGAATGCCCTAATGGTCCGGCTTAGCTCAGTTGGTAGAGCATTGGCGCGATTAGCCAAAGGTCCTGGGTTCAAGTCCCAGTGTCGGAGGAATTTTTCTCCTATAATATTCTCATGTAATGTCCAACAGAGACATTAATCTGTGGTGTATGAAAGCTTATATAATAATTATTCTACCTGACAAATATATTTTAATCGTAACGTGAAGCTGTTATTTTTATCGATGGAAATAAAGTTAGGTTTTTTTGTTGAGTAGCAGGGGTGAAATCAGGGTATTGGAAGTCAAAATTATATTAGGTGTCTTCTTTGTGTTATTGTACCATATAAGTTGTTAAACATTCCCCATCTAAATAAAATACGGGTATGGTACCACACGATTTATTCCTAATTATTTGCCGTTTCATTATTATGTAATATATTCATCTAGTATATTACAGAAGTGATACTTTAGTAACAAGCCTACTAAATAGTGATATATAGTCGAACTTCCAACCAGTGCAGGTAACTAAAAAATTAGAGGAGAGAGAGCTGAATATTTTTTTTTGTCAGTATCAATACAGATATTCAAACTATAAATGTCCGAATCTCTTTAAGCAAGGAAAAAACCTGATAATGTTAGAAGACATAGGTGCTGAATTGATGATCTCTCTAAGGTGATTTCTTATTGTCACTTCGCATAATATACAAGTTTGTCAATGGTCAGAACTTCTAAACAGAAAACCTAAAAGCTTGCCCTATTATCTTATTACCACAAAAACCAACAAAATTTAATTTTTTCGAAAATTGTCAAAATACAAGAAGAAACAGCATGTTTCTTTCCAAGGGAAAAATGCAGGACTACAGCGGTAAAAATTAAGGTATCAAAATTTATAATATTTTTACTGCAGAAAATTCTGATTTTTGAAATAAAATCAATTTAAGATAAAAAATCTTTTAATATTAAAATTAGAATCTTATAAGTTTGCCTTTCCTTTATTTTTCATCTTAATTTCTTTTTACTTCAGAACTAACGTAAATATAAGCCTATTTTGTAAATAAAGCTAAGTTCTTTTGTAATTTTGTTCTATTTAAAAAAAATTGTTTACCTGTTTCAGTTTATACATTAATTTTTGTGTATACTTACAAATTTCTTTGTTCTCTTTTGTTAACATATATGTTAATTGCAGCCCCCTAACATGATCCTTGCTCATCTAGGGACCTTCGAACAAAGTATATTTCTAAGATGAATACGTAGGCTTCCGCGGCCGGAGTCACAATTTAAAACACTATGGCTGTCCGGGTTTAGCCGCGTCACTTTGTTGAGGAAGGACATCACAGAAATATCCGAAACGTCAGTTCTCAACAAAGTGACGCGGCTAAACCCGGACAGCCATAGTGTTTTAAATTATATTTCTAAGACTTTGCAATGTTTGAAATATATGTTTGAAAAAATGTTTAAATTTGACTAAGGTGTACGAAAAAACGGATAGCTATACTCTGTACAGGACATTTGTCCTGGTACAATACAATACAGATACAGCACATATTAGGGTATAAAACTGAAAATTCTCAGACATCAAAATTTGTTTATTATTGTTCAATGTGATGTGATTTTCTTTTAGTGATATTAATGCTTCTCAACGTTATGAAAGCATGGGAATGATAGGGCTGTAATTTGAGCAGTTTGCAATCCTCTCACGGAATGGTCATAAATTCAGCTTTCAGATCTTATCAACGATCTCTATTTCTCAGAGAGATTTTTTCTCTTCTTACTCGTTCTTTTTTATATACTTTTATGGAGCTCTTCAAAAACTCGATGATGCGTTTCGGCAAACTTTAAAACAAAAGTGTTTGAAGAAAGATAATCATCAACGACATGCTTTACTACCAGGAAGATAAGCGTGTTTATGTAGAATTGAAAATTTACGCCACAACTTTGACTGAACGTAATATTAATACTCGTACTATACAAGGTTCTTCGTCTCTTTAACGTCAAGCAATAAATATAACGTGTCAGCCACTACCTTTAATAAAGCTGGGTGGAGAGATATAGTAAGAATATTGTTATTGATCATGTTAAATTAAATGTAGTGAGCATACATTCCGTTAGTAGCGCGTGGTTTCATTTCGCAGAAACTCTAATTTTCGCACTTAATATTCTTTGAAATTACTCGCTCGTCAGCTTAATAATACAACCGCACATACCCTAGTCTGGAGTTTGGTAATTTAAGGGGCAATTTTATTCTATGGCTCAAAATGAAAGCGTGCTGTACTGTCATTAACCATAAAAGAGTATGATCCTATATACAGGTCTGGACGATTCTTAGGCTCCCAGAACTTTTTTCGATTGGCACTTGAAGGTGGAAAAGTGTAATATAATGTATCTGCAACCTTTACACCAAAGATTGCTCCTTGGACTCATCTATACAGGTGGCACTACCAAAAGAATTAGCCTATGGTGTTGAAGAACCCGAATATTCTCGTCGTAAATCAAATCCATCATCTTCTCTCTGTCTAGTGTAGTGCCTCAACCAAATAAACTATGGTTTATCCAAGGTAAACGATATTATGTTCCAATTATATTTTATAATAAATTATGTGCTTTGTCAGAATCCATAAGCCAGAAATTGAGGAATTTTTATTTCTCAATAAATCCTACCTTAAACAAAATGAGTAGACTTCATCATAATGACAATTAATTGGTACTAAAATCTTTGGTTATTCAACTACATCTTAAAATAATTATATAATGCTAAAGAGAATATGATACAATATAAGCCACGTACAGTGCATTGCACGGAAACATTCCAATGCTTCTGGTTTATACTAGTGTTTTTCTTCATTTAAAGTTGGTACTGAACCTCCGTTTCATCTTGTTCCACACTAGTCCTGAGTGAGCCAATCTCTTATTGGATTGAATTCAAGTCTGAATACACATATTAGGCTATGAACAACGCTCAAGCCAAAGTGAGCGGTGAGATGAGGTGGAATACGGTGTGTGGCTAGAAGCATGTTTCCCAATACATGCCCATATCATCCTTTGAATAAATCTGACTCGTTTTGGTTTGATGTCAAATGTCGGCACTCAAACATTAACCCATGAACACAGGTCAGTTACGGGTTAAGGAGAGAATAAGTGAGGGGAATAAGGATAATATTAAGTGGAGGGTTAGTCTCTGCTGCATATCCGCCAATGTGAATAAAATGGTTACACGCAGGGGTGGGGAGTGAACCTGGCGGAGCCGGTTATGTATTTCCTTACCAATATAATTCTCTGCGCATCATATCGGAAAGAATCCGTGCACTCGACTATACAGTCTTAGTGGGATGTCAGAACTTCACAATAATGTCTGTAATGCCTAAACGTTTGCTTTGATTTTATTTAATATTTGATTCGAGTTGCTCCAAATTGATATAAATAAATTGCAGCTCAAAACACAGACGTGATACACAACAACAACTAATTATTCATTGAGAATTGACAAAATAAGTTAATAATAGTATTATTTTATTTCAGTATTTTAAATTTATATCTTCATTTTAAAACCATAAAACTGGATTTGGTAATTTATAGATATTCATGATATTTTGACAAAGATTATCATGAAGTATATTATCAAACTTCGTAAAAAAAAAATATGTTTATAGTTTGCTCTTCTTGTGGTTCTTCTCGCTTGAGACTGGATAGTTTTCAAAATCAATATAAATAAGCACTTAAATTATTTTTATATATAAAAAAGCAATGCTGTGTTGGTTAAGATATAAAATAATTTTAGTGATATAGATGCGAAGTAAGTTACAGAGAAATTGGAACTATTACATCTACGATTCTAAAAGATAATTATGAACGTCTTTCTCGCTGAAGTAACATTGCCTCTGAGGAAGACAAAGAGAACACAGCGAATATGACGGGCAGAACAAAAGCCTCAGATTACAATAATGGTCTAAGTAGCAAAGCCAAATGTCACCAAGTTTGTGTAAAATCTGTGGCAATTAACCTCGCTAAACTTGAATGAAGTGAACAACTAACCCAGTTCACAAACAGCTGACTTCTCTGACTTCCTCTGTTCTTGTACTGTGTTGATTCTAGTTAACCACTGTGTTTAATTTTAATTAGTATGTTTGAAGTTACATCATTTGAAATAATCTCTCAGTCTTAAAAAATTAAACAAGTAAACTTATTTCCTCATCTCTTTAAATAAAATCCCATGCAGCGTGTCAGTTCCTTAACACCTTCTGAACAATCATTATATACGGCATTTTTCGATCATAAGATGCACATTTTACCTTGAAACAGAGTATTAAAAGTTGGTTGCGTCTAATGGACCGAAGTAAATAAAACAAATTAAAATTACGGTAAATATTACCTGTAATATCCTAATCATATAAGATGGTGTTGTAAAGATAAGTTAGTTGCAATTTTTTGCAAAGACTGTACATCAGGGCACTTACCACGATCGATAAAATGAGGGTAGCGAGAAGCCAGGTATACAAAGTGAAAAGAAATGAATGTTGGGTTCTTTCATACAAAAGGAGTTGTCTCTATGGGGTGGTATAAATGAAGGCAATAACCTCTAAACAGCCTAACATTGAGCACTGAATGCATTCTAGAAATTCATGATTTGTGTTTGCAATGAGTAAATAATATACTTTTAATATCTACAAAAACTTTCGTTTAGAATCACATTAATTTTTTCCCTTAAATTTCCATCCTAAAACCAAAGTTCGTCTTATGGTTCGGAGAGTCTTATAGTCCGAAAAATACGGTAATTTTGTTTCGGACGAATTACCAGTATTTGAGAGGCTTATAGCTTTTGCGTCTTTTATTTATTTTTTTATTTTATTTTTTTTTTTTGCATGTTCCTTACATCAGCAATCACATCTTATCGGCTGTATGAAAATAAACGGGATTTCCTGCTACGAAACTTTTCACTCCTGAGAAGGTATTAAGTTAAAATTAATCTAAATAGCTGTAAATACTGGGACTTCATAGGAGCTACAGGAAGTGTTAGCAAAAACTTGTGGCTTTATGGTGATTTTACTTAAATGACTCGACAATTAGTCAACATAACCTCAACAGCATGAACATTCCAACGTGCGTAATATCTTTAAAGAAACAGCACTTACAAGTATGCATCGCTAGGAACTATAACTATAACATAATAAATTATATTTTACGCAAGATATCTCCAATATTTCAGCAAACATTATTTGAATAAATGGAAGTTTATTAAGTATTATCGGTCGACCCGTGTTTTATTAAGAGAAAACAGGCACATTACTTATACGTATGTCATGAATGCCTTTTAATAGTACTGTAATATCCTAATCTAACAAGCTACTCAAATAATTCAGTTCAATACGTTTCATTAATTATTTATTACATATTATTCTATAAATAGCGTAGTTATTATAATTGCAACTCTTGACGGAAGGACAGACATGCAATCTTCTCGCTCACCAAATAATCTTAGAAAGTACCATTCTTAAAAACTTAATAACCTATGACTGAAAAAAATGTAGCGCAGGAAATGTACGAGGGTTGTTCAGTAAATAAGTTTCCCTATTGTTAAAAAGATTAAACACAATTTATTTGTTGAAAGACGTATTTTACATATTACAATTCTTCGGCTTACTTTTCCACATAATCACCATGTTTTCGCAAATACTGTGGTAGCATGATGCCAGTGTTTTGAAACCACTGTTGGACCATGACGTGTCCTGATGCCGTAGCCAACTGTTCACTTCTCATTTCATTTCATCGTCAGGGTGAAAGCGTGTACCTCCAAGATGCACTTGAGTTGGGGAAACATGTGAAAATCACTGGGAGCAAGACATGTGGAATATGGAAGATGTGAGAAAATTTCCCACTTGAATCTCCTCAGCTCCTCTTAGGTCCGTCAATGAATGCAGAGAGTTACTGTAGTGTATTGAGGAAACTCCGAGCTGCCATCAAAAGAAAATGTTCTCGAGTTTAGTCTCGCAAAGTCCTCCTGCTGCATGACGCAACAGGACACGGCATAGTACAACAGTAAAGTAAAGCGTTCCCTATAAAGGCCGTGGAGGCCCAGAGGGTTCCAGGAGGATGAGGCTCCCAGACTTTGAGACATTCGGCACATGAAGGTGATAAGGTTGTCAGCCTCATGCACCGGCCTCCTTTACCCCCAGGATTACTCCTATACTCATTTCTGTTAGAGGCTTAGTCGACCCCAGGGCCATAGTGCCACCAGAAGGATTAGGCTAATTGAAAAACTCCAACGACCTCATCGGGGATCGAACCCGCGACCTTTCGGTTTGTAGCGCAACGCCTACGCTACGGCGCACCCCTATAGTACAACAGTGGTTCGAAAAAATTGGTGTCAAGTTATCAAAAATGTTTGGAAAGAAAAGTAATAATATGGAAAAGTAAGAAGAAGAGTAAATAAAATCTTTTAACAAATAAATTATGTTTAATATTTTTTAATACCAGGGAAACTTATTTATTGGACAAACCTCGTGTAAATAGACCCACGGAATTGTTCTTTTGTGCTTAGTAAAGGAATTATTTACAGTATATTGCACATCTTTCCTTTCAATATTCAGTACTATTGGTGTGGTAAGAGCTATAGGCTTTCTGTATTAAGACGCTGACTGTAGAAATTGTCAGGACCTCAGGCTTTCAATTATACTGCCCTTCCCTGAAACCACTAATCCCGTTCAGAGCACATGACTCTTCTTCCACTTCGGCGAACAGCATAACCACTCAACTGTTACGTGACTAGTGGTCTCCTCTATATAGCTAGTCCCTGAAAAAACAATGTGAGAAGGTTAAGGGCGTCCTTTAAGTTATGGCAGCTGTTCAAACCTGTGATCGCAGACCCAAGGAATTATGAAAAGATTCCGCAATAAATGGAGATTTAGCCAACCATATACTCATTTTCTCAAAACTTCTCATAATTTTTCACATGATACTTCTCATAAATGTACGAATAACTATCATTACCTTGTTGCAGTAGCAGAGAAAGAAGCTCTAAATCTCCTTCCTAGGGCAGACATGCATTCATAATTCATTTCAATTTTCGCCAATTTCTTTTTTCTTAGATGCAATTTTTCGTGTTTAGCCGTTGTTTCGTGAGGAAGTATTGTGTTCGACCCAAATTCGAAGTCGAGTTTTTAACATAAATACAGACCCTTTTTAACATTAATTTTAAAAATGAATATGTTATGAGGTACCCTGAATCCAAAAATAGTATTTTCAAAAACATTTCTTTGTGTATGTGTCTGTGAATATCCTAGGTTCAGAACGGAAAATTGGATGAAAACAAAATTTTGTATTTGGGTCAGGTACCTTCTGGAGATGTTACACGTAGATTGGCGACGATTTCCTCTTATTTTTAAGGGGAGTTTACATGAAGATTTTTTCCGCGATTTTCTCGAAAACGGCACTAACGATTTTGTTTAAATTTTGCACATGGGGTGCTTATACCAAGAGCTAGTTTTACCTGGTGAGCAATAAAGCTTTGCAGCAGGTTCAAACAACTGACGAGTTCAATTGCATTTTATGTATATGCTGAAAGAACAATAATCTTAAATTTAAACTGAATACGCGCTCTTTGCTATATGGCCTATTCTTCTATACCAGAATGTGAAGTGATAAAGATGCATTGTCCATGCTTAGAGTAAAGAAATTAATTTGAGTGCATTAAACAAGATTTTATTTGGGTTATGTATACTTCGGAGATGCGATATGCTGTGGCAACAACATTCTCTTCATTTTTCAACCAATTTACATGAAGAGAATGTCGTACATAATATATTATACGCAGAGGCAAACTTTCATTTGTGCAAAGGAAGTTATGTGAGTTTGACGTCAGATTATTTTATTAATATATAAGAATGAAATTTCTGATAATTTATTTATTTGCTGGACGGTTGTGTCTAAATTCTAATCAAGTAAGCTATTTTTTTTACTTAGTTTAAAATAAATGAAACCCAGTATTTTGCGAAATTTTACTTTACGTTTGTTGCGTAAAAACAACATTTTAGGGCTTCTGTTCCCATAAATAGCATCTTTTAACCATTGAATTTGTATTATTTGTCTTTGTTAATGGATACACATTTAAACAACCATAATATTAAATAACAGTAAGAAAGAAACTTGAAATGTAAATTCATAAAACTATGACGTTACTTCCTTTACACAAAATTTGTAACACTGAATTTCTAACAAAACTTTCCCATACATATGAATTTAGTTCGTCTCTTTGATTGCAGTACAAAGTGCAGCAATTATGACTACTTCAACTTCTTCTTTATGATTCAACCCTCCGGGGGATCCCCTCTCCGATGGCAAAGTGTAAACAAACACTACCACAAGAAACGAAAGCAATTTATTGTTCCCATCAAAGTATTTCACATCAAATTTCTGCAATGATGAGAACACGATATCTGCGAATCTTTCAAGGGAAACGAGAGTTCTGCAAAGACTGAAGGAAGAGAAACAAAACGAACGAGGTACATTGCTTTGATGAGTAAAATGTGAAAGCATAGGTTACAAAATTCGCTATAAGCATAAGAACAGAAGTGTGGAAGAGTAGATAGCATGAACAAAGAAAGGGGATGAGTGAGAGAGAGAGAGATGAAAAGAAAAGTTTGGGTAATGAATTGTGAGAGTTGTGAAGAGGGAAATGCATCTCATTCTGTGTTGATGAAAGCCATCTCTTCTTCATGTTGAAATCAAGAACAAATCTCAATAGTAATATATGAAAACAAAGTCACGAAAAAAATGAACTGTACAGTTACAGTTCGCTGTTTTCTTTTTCAGTTTCTGGAAAGAGCAGGTTACCTACATATACAGAATATATCAAAAAGGTACTTCAAAACGTTAGGGAAATGTTTATCATTTTCAGAGAATGAAAATAAATGAATCCCACCGTGATGTTAGATTATATCATATGCGTCTCTGTCAGGATAAACATGTAAATACACACACAGAATGTATCAAAAGATGTATCAAACGTTATAGTAGTATTTATCAGATGTTCAGGATATAAATATATTACATGAAAATGGATTCGATAATGATATATCATTTAAGTACTGTCATGATATTTCCAAATAATACACATATGTATCCGATATTAATTTATCCATGCTATTGGAAGACACTTTGAAAATTTCTTAATAAAATAGATTCTTATGTGGTATCTTATATTACACTTCATAATGGTATCGTACAGTGTTTTCTACAGTGAGTCCCACGCAAGAGTTGGCCAATGACGCAGGTTTCTGCGTCGCGGCGGACACAGCTCCAACTCCCGAGCGATCGGGTGAAATATCTACGCCAATAAAGCCGCGATCGGTGTAATGATTCAGGTTCTCACATTTACCGTTAAAATAACAATGAAAATAACCACGTACCTCATCACAAGAGATGTTTCAAAAGTTCTCCTCTTGAATACGCAAAACACTGGCACCTTTTTAGGGAATTTTCTTGCACGCGCGTAAGTTCAGCTTCCGAGATAGAGTTGATTTCTCTTGTGATACTGTCTTCAAGTTCTTCTAACAATAGCCTATGTGACTATTATTTATGGGGAACTTGAAAAATAAATTTCATAGGTCAATTCCCCACACATTAGAACATTAGAAGAGAAATTAACTCTATCTCGGAAGCTGAACTTAAGCGCGTGAAAGAAAATTTTCTAAAAAAAAGTGCCAGTGTTGTGCGTATGCAAGAGGAGAACTTTTGCAACATATGTTGTGATGAGGTACGTGATTATTTTCATTGTTATTTTAACGGTAAATGTGAGAACCTGAATCATTACACCGATCGTGGCTTTATTAGCGAAGATATTTCACCCGATCGCTCGGGAGTTGGATCTGTGCCCGCCGCGACACAGAAACCCGCGTCATTGGCCAACTCTTACGTGGGACTCACTGTATATGTTAGCCACATTTGGATGTTCAGAGTTGTGGGGTGGGATGTAGTGTACTACGATAGCTGTTGTGACATTTAATACAGAAACAAAGTACCGTAGCTTGCGCATCATACGCAGAGTTGTAGAAAATGAGTTCTAACAAGGAAATAAAGCGTTTTCGGACCCATATTCATATAGGCCTAACAAATTCCTACCTCTACAAGTGAGAAATATTTCCCTGAAGCATGAAATACATTTTTGTTACGCCATGCATAGGCCCAAACGACACAGGAACAGAAAAAGTGAATGGGTTTTTTTACAACATAATGCAACAAAAATTCAAGATGTGGTTCACGACGTGTAAAATTATTTTCAACCCTAGTTCTAATTTATTTACGAACTACTTTATAACCTTTTCCTCCAATCTTTAAAGTGCTGGGAGCGAAGCTTCATTCCGCTAGTAAAGTTAAATTCGCTCCAATAGCATTCTAAATTAGAAACTTTACGCAAAATTTGTCGCATTTCTTGCTCCAATAACACTGTACCTATGTTCGTCACCAAATAGCTTATGTGGCGACATGTTTCACAGCACGAAGTAATGTAAACTAATTTACATGACTGAATAGGGTTGCAAGATCGTTATACCGAGGGAGGTGGCAGAGATGGCAACGTTTTGGACTTGCATTCGGGAAGTCCCAGGTTTAAGTCCCGTGGCTTGCCATTTTGGCATGGTTTTTTTATAGTTTTCTCAGTCGTAAAAGAAAATGCTGTATTGGGTATTTACATACCATGAATCGTCCTCACCATTTCGTCTTGTACCATATCCATTTAAATTAATATCAGTTGAAATTTACGCCAATAATAGAAACAACTGACAATAGTTCCATGGCCAACCCTGCTGTATAGAATAGACACACATATTGAACTCCTGATATGGCCTCGCAGCTAAAACGAGTATAAACTCAGCTTAATTAAAAAGATCGTTATACATGTATTATGCTTCAGCGTTACAAAGCCAAAAAGAAAGGAAGTAAAACATACGGAATATAAAAAGTGATAGTACAGACCGAAACGATGAAAACTACACGATAATAAAATAAAAATGAGCAGCACACTAGAGTTCGTAAACGCATGGTTGAGACTTGTGTATATACGTAGTAGCTTAAATTAAACTAAATATCTTTTGCATAATCTATTGTTTTTATTATATTGTATAAACGACTTGTATTTTTTTCATGAACATTGTAATTTGGTTATCTACCTGTAATATTCATTATTATTATATAATAAATAAATAAAAAAATTAACATGGCAATAACCTGCTCATGTCACTACAAAATACTGTTGGTCTATTAACAAAGAATAATGAGATGTACAATGGGCTATATTCCAGTTCCAACATCATACCAATATATCTTAAAGAATTTGCTCAGAATGTATCTGTGCATGTGTATATGTATGCTCAGTATAGAGTTTCAGGTTTTTAAAATTAGGAGTCGGCAACACTTTGATCGCCAGGCTATATCAGTTAAATTGCGGAGAAATTTAAAAATTAAGTAAGATTTTGGCCTTTTGTGTACAGTGACAAATACCAGGGTATTGAACAAATTGTATTTCTGAATTTGGAGGTTTTATATTGATATACTTATTCTGTAAAACAACAGTTTTAATCATGAAATGTTACAAAAAGTACATGTAGAAACAGGCTTACAGATGAACATCTGAACACCTGTATCCGATTTGGTGTCAACTTTGAGAAGAACGTCAAAAACTTGAGTGATGAAATGATTTGCACAACATCGCCTGAAGACGACGATCTGCCAAGTGATCTATCTTGTGGTCTAAAAGTGCACTGCCAATAGTATTTATAAAAATATTATTGGACCTTATTGTAAGTTCTTACTGCGAAAATGTTTTAATTAGGCCTTAAGTAAATGTTTTAACAAGAATTTGGATAAGATTAATGATCCATGTTATTCAACTAGCACTGTAATACTTTTTAGATTCATATAAAAACTAAATTAAACTCAACTCGAGATACGCCTTGGAAAATGAAATTTCGTTCTAAAAAGAAAAAAATCGCATTAAAAACGAAAATTCTCGAAAACACAAAATTTCATGATTTTTACCTATCGAGTGTAAAACGAAATAGTTCGGCCTTAGAAGTGTTTGAAACTAAAATATATTTTCTCTTTAATAATGGTAATAGCCACAATTCGTGAATGCCTCACTCATGAAAACTATATGTGGAGTGTCCGTGGAAAACTATATAAGTGCCAAAAAAAAAATTATTGATTGTTTTTTCGTGGTAATTGGTGTATGTGGCATTGTTAACAACCCAGTAAAGGATATAAAAAGCGTTCATTAGGTGCCATCTAATGAACGATTTTTATATCCTTTACTGGGTTGTTGACAATGGCAAATACACCAATTTCTATGAAAAAACAACCAACAATTTTTCTGGCACTTATATAGTTTTCCACGGACACTCCACATATAGTTCTAGTAAACACTTCTGATCCACCCTGTATATTGCAGGAGTTAGAGAAGAAATTCACTTCCCTTTTGGCACGATAGCGAGACTGTGCGAGGAAAAATTGTTTTTCGTCGTTCGCTGAAGCGGTCGTGTTTCTTGTGAGAGGGGAGAGAAGTACAAAACTGTGGTTCAGATAGAAATGAAAACATCTGCACGGTTGGGCTGCCATCTCGGGTGACATAAGTGTTAAAACTCGAAACACGGGCCTGGCAAATTCATTGGAATCTTATATCACGCATCAGTTGTTCGCATTACGTTCTTCATACTCTTGCCTAACTTCGCGGAAAAAGATGCGGTTCCGCAGAATTATAGATTCTTCGAACCGTAAGCGAGGGAACATATTATTTCTAGTGAATTAGGCAAAGAAATTAAGACTTAAATGTTGTACTAGAAGATTTCGATTCTTGCAGTGTCAAGAACACATTTATAGCCTAAACTCAGACTCAAATCAGAAAATGATTGTTTTTATGCAGTTCAGAAACTGTTATCTTCTCGTCTTCTGTCTAGAAATCTAAAAATAAAGATTTATAAGACAATTATCGTGCCGGTTGTATTAAATGGAAGTGAGACATGGCCGCTTACCGGTCGGGAAGAACATAATCTGAGAGTGTTCGAAAACAGGGTGCTTAGGAAAATATTTCGGCCTAAGAGAGATGAAAATGGGGAGTGGAGAAAACTGCATAACGACGAGCTTCATGACCTGTATTCTTCACTAGATACAGTAAGGGTAATTCAATCACGGAGGATGAAATGGGCTGGACATTTTGCGCGCATGGGGGGGAAAGACATATCTAAAAAATATTGATTGGGAGACCCGAAGGGAAAAGACCACCTGGAAGACCTGGTGGGAGGACAATGTTAGGATACATTTAAGGGAAGTAGGATTTTCTAGGGATGATTGGATGGAGTTAGCACAGAATAGATAATATTCCTGTAGCTTGCTGAGGAATTGCTTATTGCCATTGAGTAAGTAAGTACACTTTTCCCTACATCTTTGGTGCCGGGAGAATTGAAAATGCTAAAAGTGATAACCAGGGCTCGGAAGTCAATGCTCTATCAGAGGAGGAAATATGCATGAAAATATGCCCTAAAATTTATTGGATATATACTACAAAACTGTTGGAATATACTCTATCATTGAAAATAATATTTTTAAATACTTTGCGTTCTCTAGTTAGGTCGATTACAATATACTCGTACATTGCAGAAAAATGGCACTCTCTACAAGATTAGCTCAATATATAAGTTTTAGTAACTTGACAATTAATTTGGAGCAGCTAAAAACAAAGGAAATAAAGTATCCTATATAGCAAAGAATATTTTAAGGGGATCTAATTAGTTAATTAGTTAAACTTAATTGCTACATGTTAAAAATGCCATCTTTAGTTGTTGAGAGTGAAACTCTTTCTGTCTAGATATATGCATATGCATTCAAGAACCAAAGATTATTGTCTCTGTTGGACATTATATGATAATATTACAGGATAAAAATTCCTCTGATATTGGGATTTGAACCCAGGACCTTTGGCTATCCGTGCCAATGCTCTACCAACTGAGCTAAGCCAGAGTTCGCTTCACAACGCCAGATGGAACCTCTCTCCTATGACTGATTGCCCTTAATGGTCAGACCATTCTTTTTCTCCTATAATATTATTTTCCTGTCTGTTAGCCGAATCGTATGTCAAGAAAATAAAACAGCCCCACGTCACATGATTATAATTGTAACTTACAATAAGTTCTGAAAACATTTCACATGTCCAAATGTGCTGTTAAATATTTTAAATAACACAGATTTGCATAATATTTAAAATCTCTCATAAATATGCCGTTAAAATGGTGTCATATTAAGAAAATACGAACAAATATTCTCAAATCAAGCAAATATGATGCATTATCGCGAAACTAACAAAATATGCTACAATATGCAAAATAAAACCATACATTTTCTGCTACTTCTTTCATGTCTTGTAATAATTTTAACACTATCATGTTATAGAGTTCAATATTAAAAATATGATTTTTCATAAAATCCCGGGCCCTAGTGGTAACTTTACCGAGGATTTAACGCAACGATTGGTTTGATTTTATGGTCATCTAATGACGTTGGTGTACTGCTACTTAGGCCTGTGAAAGTCACCTGTTTGCCAGAATTTTGTGTCGCAGGAGTTCTTTTACTTGCCTGTAAGTCCATAGACATGTGCCTGTCACATTTATGCACACATAAATGCCGTCAACCTGAGCCGGGATCGAACCCACGACCATGAGCACAGATAGCGCCAAACGGACTGCGCCACTGAGGTCGATGAATTGAACTTGACTTAAACTAAAGTAAACTTGTATTTTTTTTAAAATGATTATAATGATTTTCTTAGAATTCTTTACAATAATTACTTGTTTGAACTTTAATTCGGACAATTTTCATAAAAAAATACCTGAATTTATAAACTTTTCTCAGTCAAGGTAATAATACGAGAGTGCAATTTCATTTCCTTTTCCTCTCCCTTTGTTTTAAATGTTTGTGCTGTCTTTAAGGCATAAAGCTCACTACATTGTACAATCTCCTCATTGTGTCCTGTCTAAGTATGTTGTTAAAATAAAGTTGAAAATAGCGTACATGCTTATTGGGGACATATTATTATTATTATTATTATTATTATTATTATTATTATTATTATTATTATTATTATTTCATACTATTTATAACTTGTAAAAAAAGTCTGTAGCATCCCTAAATAAATAAATAAATAAATGAAAAAATTAAATTATATTAGTGTGGCACTCACAGGCGGAACTACGGGCTTTGCCAGGTGTGCCCCGACACACCCTTATGATTTTCCTTTTTGGAAAAAATAATTATTAAAACTAGAATTATTGAAACCAAAGTAAGGGTCATCCAGGGACAATATACAATGGAAGCATTGTTGATAATTTAAGTGGAGCAATAAATTACATTGATTGATTCCAGCAAAGCCATTGATGAATTTGAAAATAAGGCCACCTTTGACAGACACCTACTATTGTAATAAAGGCTTCCAGCAAAGTCATTTAAAAATACGGTCACCTTTGAGAGACGCCTACTGTGTAATAAAGGCTAAAGAAGAAGTATATTTCTTTTCACCCCAACTCTGCTCATTAAGTTTCATACTGGCAAACTCTAATAAAAAGTTCTAGTTACAAATTCTAACATTTAAAATACAGTGAAAGTGAAGTTGAATAAATAGTTGGTAAACTTCATTTACATCTAAAGGGGTGAATATTGCCTAATGTTTGTGCTGTTGTTGGTAGTAAATTTTGCTTACATATAAATCTTGTAACTGTTTCCATAAAGTCTGGCGGTCATGTTGCATTAGGTTAGTTTTCTTTCCTTACCTTATAAAAGGATTTAAGGAGTGACCTTTCAAATAAATTCTGAATAAATTCTAGAGCGATAGGGAAAAAAGCGAATAAGTCAAAATACCAGGTTTTAGGACAGACAAAAAAAATATTTCCACAGCATTGTTACAATATTTAGTTCAGTCCAACACATATTTTTACACAGTATCTTATACAATGTAAAAATATCTGGGTGGGCTAATCTAAATAGCGTAGCAGTACTATGGAAATAAATTGTTTTTTTGTCCTTCCTGAAACTTTGGTATTTTGACTTATTCGCTTTTTCCTTATCACTCTAGAATTGTATTCTTATTTGAGCACGGTATGAAGAACCATTTCACAGGTCACTATTAAGAATTGGACACTCCTTGAAAAATGGTGCCTGCGGAATGTGTGATAAAGCAGAAAACAAACAGCGAACGGAGGAGAAGTTATCTGTGAGACGGTCCACAAAACACTGGAGCAGCTCCGAAAATCACCGCCTATTCATCATTCCATGAGAGCAACAATGGCTTCCGTGTAGCTCTATTCCCCTTTATATCTGCATAATCAGGGCTTACACGAAATACAGTCATTGAAAGGAGAAGAGAATAGAGAGAGAGAGAGAGAGAGAGAGAATAGAGAAGGAAGCAATAAACACATATGAGCTTGCAGATGTACCAGATGACTACGGCAAGGCATTTATTCGCCACAGAATAGTGAAAAAATGCAAAATAAAAATGCATTTATGACTACAAAATACTGAAAAATGCAAAATAAAAATGCAATTATGACCTAAAAATGTGAAAAAATTACACAACATTTAAAAAATGACCAATAAATTTGCCATTACTGCTTACAATTAGTTTCTTTGAGTAATGAACTGCTAAACGCAATTTAATGGAAGACAGTGCGTTATATATGAGTTTACAATATAAAACACACTCAGATTAGATTAATGAGGGGTAGTGTAAGCCCTTAGGCTTCTCAAAACTGCGACCTAATAGATATATTGAGAATACCCTGTATCATATTCTAGCAGTCACCCTTTTTTAATTTAAGGCTTTTTAATATAGTCTGTAGTCTGGGTGATGTCCAGGCCTGAATCCAGTGATTTTTCGTTACTGAAAACCCCACTACCCGACCTATACACCCATGGCGGTGGACATAAAACACACTTATTTTGTTACTAAAGAAGTAAGTAAATTTATAGTACTTGGGCACCCTTAGCGAAAAAGAAATTCTTTCTGAGCTCGCATGCCCATCAAATTGCCCCTAGCAAATATGTGCCTTTTAAAAAGAAAGATTTTTTTTATTGCTACAAGACAAACTGGTATGGTGTTCACAATAAACCTGAACTAAAATAAACTATGAACTCTTGGCGGAGATTCTGAAATAAAGTTGTCTAAAAGTACATGGAAAAGCTCTGAAACATTACCTACAAATGCCGAAAATGAATTTAAAATTTCCAAAAAAATGACCCATCTCTTGAAAATGACTAAAAATGCAAAATAAAGGGAAAAAATGCAAAACAAATTGCCCTTCTTTAATCAATTATTTAATGATACCACATTTATATATATTCGAGATATCTTTTAACCTTAAAATAAAAATATGCAAAATCGTCAAATGCCTTGCCCTAATAATGACTATACGTATTTCTTTAGATTTGGACCAAATATAAAAGAATGTATCTGAAATCAGCCAACCACAGACCTGATTACATTAATTTATGAAATTTCCTTTGTGTCCTCCTACAAAAGTGATAAAGATACGTCCTATTTTCTTCATACTCTAATCTTGTAGGAGACTCTGCAGACAGTGACTAATACACACATCACCATTGTATCGGACGTCTGTAAATACAGTGAATATTACGCTTACAAGTGTTCAAGGAATCAGCTCTATAACTTTGTACGGGAAATGTATTCCATAGTTCAGCAACTTTGGCATTTAATAATTGTAATCACCTGCAGTAAACATTATAAACACATAACCTCAACAGCATGAATGCTGCGGGTGAAGAGAACGTCTTTGAGAGGTGGGAGATGAATAAGTAATTCATTCACCCCTTCTATATGGCCTTGTACAGTCGCACGCTTTGCACCGCACATATTTTGCAACAATAAAGTCACTTGTTGGTGCGTACTAAAAAAATGATGATATTTTTATGAAGATACAAAATTACAAAATTAATTCAAGGTGGACCCTTCATACAGATACTGTAAACTCGTGCGATTTAATATCTCAGGCAGTCGTACTGGAAGATGGAAGGTTGTATGTCTTGCTCATCGACAGAAGATAGGATAATGAGAATATTATAAGAGAAAAATTCCTTCGGCTATCCGTACCGCTGCTCTACCAACTGAGTTAAGCCAGAGTTCGCTTCACAGTGCCAGATGGAATTTCTCTCCTCTGACTGATTACCCTTAATGGACTACCTCACTGACAGATAAGGTATACATCATAATATGGAGTACTGTGAGGCACACTAGTGATTTTTTTTTTACCGTGCTTCCACGGTACAGTAGCATTCAAGATGGTTATATGCATTCATGAATCTCAGATTATTATTATAGTAGGATAAGTTTTTGTACTTTCACTGTTATAACATCAATGTGGCTTTATATTATTTTTAAAAAGTAATATATAGACCGTGGAGGCCCAGAGGGTTCTAGGGGGTAGAGGCTCCCAGGTTTTAGACATTCGGCACATGAAGGTGGTAAGGTTGTCAGTCTTAGGCACCGGCCGCCTTTACCCCCAGGATTGCTCCTGGTACCCATTTCTGTCAGAGACTGAGTCGACCCCAGGTCCATAGTGCCACCAGAGGGATTAGGAAAATGGAAAAACTCCAACGACCTCATCGGGGATCGAATCCACGACCTTTCGGTTTGTAGCGCAGCGTCTCAACCACTACGCTACGGGGTACCCCCCCGCTTTATATTATTTACTTTGTAATTTTCCAAACAGGCATATAATAGAAGAATTTTTCGAATTCCACAGTTCATATGGGCTTCTATTTTATCTCTACTGCACTGTGGAAAAGTAGATTGTAAGGTCTAGTTACTATTAATAATAGTAATAGAAGATTAGTAATAGTAATAGTAATAGAAGAATTTATCGAATTCCACAGTTCATATGGGCTTCTATTTTATCTCTACTGCACTGTGGAAATGTAGATTGTAAGGTCTAGTTACTATTTTCCAATACATGAGCAAACCTATTGTACTTCCATTCATTTATTATACCTCATATTCTAAATGCATTGAGTAATAATTTATGAAGTCAACTCTGTGAAATATTAGCAAACTGCTAAAACCATTTCGTTCATGCAATGTCATTTCAAATTGCAGTCCCAATGGAAGCTTCTTCAAATTAAATCCTAGCTTCTGTTCATCCTCGGTATTATCTAGGCCTGTATAAGATGAAATAGGGATTCTAAGTACTTCTGATAAAAGTAAGCCTAAAATAGAATCACTAATGCTTAGCAATTCATTCATCTGGATTACTGTAACAATTTGATTAGCCTTAATAGGCAAAATTAGCCGAATTATTAGGTTAATATTGCTTAAACAATTTCTCACTGAAGCATGATAATAGATATTTATGAAACAAAATTGTAAAAAAACTGGATTTTTATTGTGTTCGTAGGTTATGTTTGCGAAACGAGCCCGTAAGGTCCAATACAGCAATCCTATGAGCAAAATAAAATCATTGTACCATGTGTATCATACACTAATTTGGGAAAGTCGTTAAATTTTTTTGAAATAATAATAAATGTTAAATTTATTGTATTGTTCGTTTTGAAGCGGTACGAATTTATACTACATCCTGCATTGTTTGTGATCTCTCTAAAAAGGATGACATTTCATCAACTTCCGAGCCCTAATTATCACACGCAATTAACTGAATGTTCACACGCTAGAATAACATAGCTATACAACGATACTAAAACAAAGTAAGCAGGTTTGTTTGTTGTTGTGTATGTCACAGTCACACCTTAAACTAAAAGGCTTTAAAAGTTTAATCATAGAATAAAAATAGGTTTTCTTGCTTTCCCAGTATTGGAAAATGTATAAAGCACTATTTCAAGCTCTGCAGCTATAATCTACCCGAGGCGCAGTACTGCCAGCTAGATTAGCTGTTAGTAGCTTAGCGAGCTAACTATGCGTTCATGCTAGCTTGGGCCGCTTAGGTAAAAAAATCAATGTTAGGCTGAATTTTGTACATACTGGCAAGGTATTGTTGGCATTTCTAATTCACGATTCGCCTTTCACATTTGACGAGTCAAGATGTGCAATTAAACTGTGTACTATCTGACAAAAGTGCCCTTATGCGCAACCTAGCTGCAGCTCCCTCAGCCCCCCTCTGAATAAGCCCCTGGGCATGAAAGCCAAGAAAACCTTAACGCTTACTCGGGCGGAGTTTTGCTTAACGTTCAACGGTATGAGTCTAGAAGAACGAAGAATAACTAAGTGCTTTTATTTTTTGAAAGAAATCTTAAGTTTTCTGTTTTATATTTCGTATGAAGAGTAATGTCGTTATTTACTGCTCCAGTTTACTACAGTTATTCAGTGCGGTTACATCGTCTTGGCAGTTCATGGTGTTATGCCTGTCATGCTTCATGATTTACTTCCGCTAAACTACTTACGAAACATAGCAAACTGACAATAATTGAACCTTCTCCTTCCCATCAGTCCTAACACATAAACTCCTTATGTGATTTGTGAACTCCGTACTTGATGTTATGACTAAAATACACTTTGGTTCATTCTTTTTTTTTTCTCTAAAGGCGTAATCTAAATAATACTGAGTCCGATCGATGTCAAATAGTAATGAAGCTTGTGAAATATTAAAGGGAAGAAGATATAAATAAAATATTATGGATATTAAAAAAATGAGTAATGCATGACTGGAACTCTTATTTGATCGTTAATTAGTGAAATTTGTTTAAAAATATGAATTATGAATGGTATGATGGTGAGATGAAATCGAGGTTTCACTTCAAGAATTCACTTCAAGAATTATGAAAGGAGAACTTGGAAGACCCTAAACTGAATCATTTATTCCCGGCAGGACTCGAACCTCTGCTCATAGAATTATAAGTAAAGCAAGCCGTACCATGCTATAGGTAGATTTTATTTCCTTAATATTTAATTAAAATTCTTTATACTTGTAACCCAAATCACCTGGCTACTGTACTCTATATTTGGACTTGCAGTTTCACTGGATCAACTTGTCGCCTGGTTGTGACACGCATTTAGCAGATATTGCTGCAAGTGACGTGGTCACAAAGCATCTCTCCATTGGCTACAAGCACAAAGAACGCTAGTTATTTACTCTTCATTCGCCCTGTGTAAGACATTCCGCTTCGTAGAAACCGAAACCGAAATAAAATAACATTTTCTTTGCCAGCAGTTTTAATAGAAAATGGTTAATTCTTATGGAAACCATTTAAAGTGCCCCATTCACTGAAATACAGTATTTAATAATAGTAGGAACGCGCACGAAAGTGCATAGATTTTGTTTCAAAGAATGTTATTCCTATTTGCTGTATTCACTTAAGAAATACACTGGTCACCAATGAAATACAGTATTTGAATCGTCCCAAAGAGAAAGGGCACAAGTCCACAAAAAATTTAAAACTGTGATTGTGCTCAGGAAATGATTTTTAGGTATTAAGCCATCATTCGGCATTGGAAGGGCGCATGTCATTCCAATTAACATGGTTAGAAAAAAAAAAAATTAAGATAAGCGTAAACAATTAGTTTAGAACTGATATCACCGATTTGAAGTAATTAAAACTGATCAAAACATGGAAAATGTCTTATATAGCTGTGTTCCGTCCAGCATTCGTGTCTGGCCGGATTTGAGGCATTAGCTGGTTTCGCGAGGTCATTCGCCGTGTTGCTATGGCAACAGGCTTGTGACTTCGCTTGTTTTATTTTCTTGTTGTGTCTTCAATATAATTTTAAATATGTTTACTTATCTGTTTGTTCTTTCTCCCATCAATTCGCATCAGAAATGACATTTGACTGTCGCATCTTTCATTTTTTGGATAGTCATGTTATAATCTCCAACCCAAAGTTTCAGTCTGATTATTTTTTAGTATATTTTATTCATAATTTTGTGTTTTTAAAGAAACAATTCAGTTTTAAAGTAATGCTATTAATTCTCTTATTTATGTTTTAGTATTTTAATGTAACTTAATTGATTTATTTCCAAGATTAATTATTTATTGTTTTTCTTGGCCAATGGGATTCTTGCTTTACGTCACATGTCGTGACGTCTGTCATTCTTGCTATTCATTCTTATTCTCTCGTTCGAAGCTTTCGCCAGGCTAGTTTTCAGTTCAGAATTCTGAATCTAGTTATTATTGTCGAGCTGGGAATTTGAAGTTTCCCAGCCCTAGTTATTGCAGAGACGCAATTTAATACGTTCTTCAAAGTAATTTATTTGTGATTCAATTACAAATGTGTGAAGCCAAGTTTCTTACTTTCCTGATCAAACCGTATGGACTTGAATGCGTAACTCATTAAGTAAAGGATTTACTGTAAGTACTGCTGTGAAGTGAATATTTCAGAGTGCTTAATTTTAGTTGCAGTGTCGAAGCAACATTTAAAGGTTCTTATTCTCGGTCGAAGCAGCAAGTCGACCTTAAAATAATTTGCTGAAAGTGTGCATTCACTTCAAGAATAGTGAAATTCTTTCTCAGTCGTCCGAGCAAGCGCGACTATAAAAATTGCTCTGCTCTGGTCCTCCGAGCTATTCATCAGTCTTATAAGGCAAGCATGCCTTATTTTCCAGAAGGAGCTTACTAAGTCGTCTCCCCTTGACTTCATCAACATTTCATCTTCTTCGGCACCGCTAGGAAGAGGAATTTATTTGTAAAGCAAGATACAAAATTCCATCTTGTATTTTAAAGGGTCTATTTATCATTTTGTCCATTGTGCTCTTTGTATCTTTCAAGGGGCTCAATAAATGTATTTAAATTTGACTTAGTGTAGCATCCTTCAAACCGGAGAGGTTTCCCCGTGTCCCTATTTCGCCTGCGAGCTACCGTGGGAGCGGGAACATCTCTTTGTGGTTCCTCCGGGCCTAGATATGACCCAGAGGCCTATGGTTGAAGATGCATTGATAGTTAGTGACCTATAATTAACGTAAAGTAACTATTCAATTAACAGTTTGAATTTGTCTTGGTCACTTATTACAGAGACCTCAGTGATTAGCCACAATTCTAGTCATTCTTATATATCAATCTTGTTCTCCCGGTATAGTTTGCCGCCGGTGTGAGACGCTACCATCAGTAGCCATCAGTAATAAGTAGTTTAAAGTCAGTTGCTATAAGTATCTGTGGTTCTCCTCCGCATTGCGTTTGAGGGAGGTCTCTGAAAGATTTCAATTAAGTTTTCTGTACTTTCTTGTAAAGTGTAAACATTTACATCTGTGTACTTACACCTGTACAGCTACACACTATTTCTTTGTCTACTCGTATGCTCCTATGCGGGCAACTCACTCCATTCTTATAAACAAACCTTAATTTGTCATTGTTGCACCGGCTCTAGGCGGGCAACCTATTTAATTCAGACATTGTATAAGCAAGTCACTATGTCGAGTCCAGACGGTTTGACGGCTCTTAAAGCCAAGCGAGTTCCCATTAAGGCCCAGATTACGCGGCAGGTTAATGTCATTAGTAATTTAGCTATTGAGGATGTCACATATCCTGAACTCAAAAAGTATGAGTCTAAGTTAGACGAACTTGCAGCTAAGTTCGACCTTGTGCAGACTGAAATCGACGGTGTGGATTATTCTGATGCTGAAGAAGCCTATAGGGCAGAAGTCGACGCCGTCATTTCCAGAGGCAACTCTCAGTTGTGTAAATTCCTTCAGCTCGCCCTGGCCCGTGAGGAAGCTGAGGCTAAGAGAGCCGAAGCCCACGCCCAGGCCGAAGCTGCCCGAAAGGCTAAAATAAGACGCTTCGAGTACTTGCAATCGCAATTTCTGCGTCAAATGCAGATTATGCGAGAGTACGAAATCGAAGATCTCACTACGCTTCATGAGGCGCGCATTCGCCGCTCTGAATTCGTAGAGATCTTCAAGGCCTATAAGTCAGATTATGCTCAGGTGGCCATTGTCGAGGCCTACCAGGATCATGAATTCGACTTTCACGCAGTGGAAGCTGATTATTACAAAGTTATCAGTTTCTTTGACTCCATGATAGCTGAAAAGAAACAGCTATATGAACCCGAGCAAGCGCAGACTGCCAGTCAGCGCTCCTCGCTCGACCCTGTCACGCCGTTGTTACCGAAACTCCCCGAAATCCGTCTTCCTCAGTTCAATGGGAACCCCTCTGAGTGGATCGAGTTTCGTGACACTTGCAGGCACATTTCGACACAGGCACATTTCGGACATGGACAAGTATCAGTACTTGAAGTCCTGCCTGTCATCAGAGGTTAGTACGGTCATTCAGAATATTCCTGTCTCTGCTGCGACCTTCCAGGTGGCGTGGCAGACTTTGATTGATAGGTTTGATAACGACCGGCTAATCGCCAACACCCATCTGGACAATCTCTTCTCTCCCCCTCAGATTGAGAGGTATTCTGCAGAATCCCTGCAGAAATACCTGGATCATTTTATAAGCACGGTACATGCACTGAATTCCCTTAATACAGAAGTGGAGTTGTCAGATCTGATTATTACCAGAATTATCATCGACAAGCTTCCGATGAACCTCATCAGAGAATGGGAGTCATCTGTCAAAATAGGGAAGCTCCCTACTCTCAAGGAGTTATTTGTCTTCTTGGAAAGCCGAGTTCGCATACTGCAGATGACTGATGCTGCCACGAAAAGTCAGGCTGCTAAGTCAGTTCCGAGCTCTCCGGCTCCTTCCAAGTCAAAGTCTTCTTCTCCGAGGCCTAAATGTCTCTGTTGTCGTACTGCTGTGCATGACCTGTTTTCATGCAGCGACTTCAGGAGCATGACGTTCGCTCAAAGAGACCAGTTTGTTAGAGACAGCAAACTGTGTCGCGTATGCCTGTTTAGTCAAGGGCATGCCAACAATTGTAGGACTTTTCAGTGCAGGAGATGTGCTGGGAGACATAGCACATTCCTCCACGACCCTACTAGCGATAGTCACCAGGCAGCCAACACTGCAGGTGTTATGGCTTCTAGTCAGACCCAGCAGCGCTGCTTGCTTCCTACTGCTACTGTCCGCATCCTGGACTCAGACGGCTCGCCTGTTGAGGCCACAGCCCTCCTGGATAGCGGTTCAGACTGCAATCTTATTAGCAACAGGCTGCTTAGGCGTCTTGGACTAGCTCCTCATGCGCAGCGGACTACGCTAGCGGGAATTTTGTCCACTAATGTTAGCACACATAAGCTAACCAGCATCACGATTCAGTCGCGAGTGACTTCATGGCGCTACAATGCACAGGCCATTGTCGTTCCGGAGATTTCGGAGAAAAGGTTCCCGAACTCTTTTATTGAGACCAAAGATTGGAACATTCCTCCGAATCTTCCCTTGGCTGACCCATTCTTTAGTCGTCCTAAGTGTGTCGATCTACTTCTTGGAGTGGAGATTTGCGCCCAAGTGGTGTGTCCAGGGCAAATTTCCACCTGTGAGTTACCTACGATTCAGAACTCGCACCTTGGTTGGTACTTCGCCGGGAAACTGCCCTCTGCGCCTTTCCCTTCACAGCGTTGCCATACTTCCAATGGTCATCGACGCCGATCCACGGATAAGCGTTATCTTGACGCAAGCCCCAATGAGCCTGAATGCTCGGAGGCTATGTCTTCTAATTACTCAGCCTTCCTAACTGCTGACCAGTTAGTGAGTAACCAGCTTTCCCGGTTCTGGGAGTTAGAACGAGTGTCTAACTCAGCCCCCTTCCCTGACGAGTCAGTTTGTGAACAGCATTTTGCTGCCAATACTCAGCGTGACTCCGATGGGCGATACATTGTAAAGTTGCCCTTTGTATCAGCTCCAGAATCCCTGGGGAGCACAGTGTTACAAGCTCAGAAGAGATTCTTCTCATTAGAAAAAAGACTGTCTTCAAATGAAACCCTTCGAGAGGAATATAACAGGTTCATGGATGACTATCTGAAATTGGGTCACATGAAGCCTGCCTCTCGGAGTTCACTCGGGAAATATGAGTATATTATCCCGCACCATCCCGTCTTGAAGCCTTCCAGCACCACGACAAAACTCAGGATAGTCTTTGATGCTTCGGCGAAGTCTTCTAACGGGAAGTCACTCAATGACATCCTTGCGGTAGGTCCGGTGGTGCAACCTGACCTCTTCTCGATCCTCCTACGCTTTAGGTTCAATCCAGTGGCGTTCACAGCGGACATCGAGAAGATGTATAGACAGGTCTTAGTCCATCCCGACCACCAACCTCTCCAGCAGATTTACTGGAGAACTTCTGTGTCAGACCCTATTCAGCTGTTTGACCTAACCACGGTCACTTATGGCACTGCTTCTGCCTCCTTCCTGGCAACCAGAGCTCTTAAACAGCTAGCCATCGACGAGGGAAGCAAGTTTCCTGTAGCAGCCTCCATCATAAACAATTCCATCTATGTCGATGACATAGTGGCCACAGCTGCTACGCTGTCTGAGGCCAAGGTTATTGTCTCTCAGCTGAGAGAGCTTCTCCCCCTAGGTGGATTCAATCCTCGTAAGTGGAGTTCCAATTCTGTGGAACTGCTCCAAGACGTTCCTCCTGAGCTGCGGGAGTCTCTCGACCACAGAACCTTTGGTGATTCTGACACCTCCTCCATAAAGGCGCTAGGCCTCATATGGCAACCTTCTGACGATATGCTCAGGATCGAAACTTCAGTCGATCCCTCCAAGCCATTCACCACCTGTTCCAGAAGGACATTGCTATCTTGTATAGCCTCTATTTTTGACCCCCTTGGTCTAATATGCCCTATAGTGTCCTACTGCAAGATTCTGTTCCAATCTTTGTGGAAGGAGACTACTTCATGGGACCAGCCCATTCCTTCTGCGGTCGCCGACAAGTGGCGCAAGATTCACAACCAACTTCAGTTCATCTCCAGCATCGCTATCCCTCGGCTAGCATTACAGCAGAACTTCGTATCTGTGCAGTTGCACGGTTTCTGTGATGCTAGCGAGGTGGCATATGGCGCCTGTCTGTACATACGATCTACTAATCACTTCGATAAGGCCAAGAGCTGTCTGCTTTGTGCCAAGTCTAGGGTTGCCCCTTTGAAGGCAATGACTATCCCTCGCCTTGAATTGTTGGCAGCTCACTTGTTGGCAACGTTAGTTCACCGGGTGTTACCTGCGCTGCAACTTTCTATAAGTTCAGTACACCTGTGGAGTGACTCCAAGGTTGTACTTGGTTGGTTAAACCATTCACCTTCTAAACTTAAGACCTTCGTGGCTAACAGAGTCGCGGACGTCCAAGAATTCACTGCCATTGAATCTTGGTCGCATGTGTCATCTAAGGACAATCCCGCTGATCTCATCTCTAGGGGAGCCACCCCTTCTGACCTACTTAACAACTCTCTGTGGTGGTCAGGCCCTTCTTGGCTTACTGCCGACTCCACTCAGTGGCCCAGTTTGCCCACTGAGCTCGAGTCTTCGTCTCTCCCAGAGGTGAAGATAGCAGCGCTAGTCACTATCGAAACCTCAAGCTTAAGCCCATGGCTGACTAAGTTTTCACATTTGAAAACAATCAGGGTCATGGCTTATGTGCGACGTTTCATCAATAATTACTTGAAACTCAAGTCACCTATCAATGGCCCTTTGTTGCCGTCAGAGCTTACTGAAGCTTTGCATTCTTGCATTAGAATCATTCAAAGGAATGCTTTCAAAAAGGAAATTCAAGCATTGTCTTCCTCGCAAGATTTGCCTTCTTCTAGTAAGATCCGGCAACTATGCCCCTTTATTCAGGATAACATCCTGCGTGTAGGTGGACGTCTAGGTCGGTCCAACCTACCCTTTGACAACAAGCATCAGATATTACTTCCTGCAGAGCATGCTTTCACCAGGCAGTTAGTTCTCCATGTGCACTTGCATCTAGGTCATGCAGGACCTCAGCTAGTCATCTCACACTTGCGAGAGTCGTATTGGATCCCTTGCATTCGCAAGCTGGTTCGCAGTGTACGGAGGCGCTGTAGTGTTTGCTTCCGCTTTGAGGCTCAGGCTTTTCAGCAAAAGATGGCTGATCTGCCTCCTGAGAGAGTAAATCCTCTCCCTCCTTTCACAAACTCTAGTGTGGACTACGCCGGTCCATTCTCTCTCAAGTTTGGTGGCCCGCGGTCCAAGGTGACTACTAAAGCCTACGTTGCTATTTTTGTCTGCATGTCCACGAAGGCCGTACACGTTGAGCTAGTGACTTCGCTCACCTCACGTGCCTTCCTGGCGGCATTGTCAAGGTTCACAAGTCGTCGTGGAATTCCAAGTTCAATCACTTGTGATAATGGTAGAAACTTTGTCGGAGCTCACGCCGACCTGCAGAACCTCTCTAGGCTTTTGATGTCATCAGAACATCACTCCGCAGTGCAAGACGCCACTGCGCATTTGAACATTCATTGGCGTTTCTTGCCTCCTCACTCTCCACACATGGGAGGGCTTCATGAGGCGGCAGTACGCTCTTTGAATTTCCACTTGAAGAGGATGTCCTCGTCCTGTAAGTACACTTACGAGGAGATGTCTACTGTTCTCACACAAATTGAGTCATTCTTGAATTCACGTCCTTTGATGTCGTTATCTGAGGACGTGGATGACTTTGGATATTTGTCTCCCGGCCACTTTCTTATTGGCAAGCCCATTGTATCGGTGCCCAGTCCTGACCTCTCTGGTGGGTACAGCCTGCGTTCCCGTTGGAACCATCTTCAGCAGATGGTCACTTGCATTTGGAAGAAGTGGTCCGTGGATTATCTCCACACGCTACAGCGTCGTGCAAGGTGGCACAAGGTACTGCCAGACGTTCCTTTGGGTACCCCTGTATTGGTTCTCGAAGACAATGTACCTCCTCATAGGTGGGTGCTTGGTCTGGTGCACCAAGTACACCCAGGCCCAGACGGCCTTGTCAGAGTTGTCACTGTGCGCACTGTCTCAGGCACTTATAAGAGGCCCCTCATCAAGTTGGCTCCTCTGCCTGTCAGTGAAGAGGGACAGTGACACCTGCTTTCATTCAGAGTGCTGATGCCGGACGCATCCCACTCCACCGATTTTGACTTTATTGCGACTTGATAGTTGTTTTGGCCTCGAATCCTTGCATTCACGAATTTGCTTGACGTCACATTCTGTTAGATAATTTCACGAGCGAAATTATCGCGGGCAATATGTTCCGTCCAGCATTCGTGTGTGGCCGGATTTGAGGCATTAGCTGGTTTCGCGAGGTCATTCGCCGTGTTGCTATGGCAACAGGCTTGTGACTTCGCTTGTTTTATTTTCTTGTTGTGTCTCAATATAATTTTAAATATGTTTACTTATCTGTTTGTTCTTTCTCCCATCAATTCGCATCAGAAATGACATTTGACTGTCGCATCTTTCATTTTTTGGATAGTCATGTTATAATCTCCAACCCAAAGTTTCAGTCTGATTATTTTTTAGTATATTTTATTCATAATTTTGTGTTTTTAAAGAAACAATTCAGTTTTAAAGTAATGCTATTAATTCTCTTATTTATGTTTTAGTATTTTAATGTAACTTAATTGATTTATTTCCAAGATTAATTATTTATTGTTTTTCTTGGCCAATGGGATTCTTGCTTTACGTCACATGTCGTGACGTCTGTCATTCTTGCTATTCATTCTTATTCTCTCGTTCGAAGCTTTCGCCAGGCTAGTTTTCAGTTCAGAATTCTGAATCTAGTTATTATTGTCGAGCTGGGAATTTGAAGTTTCCCAGCCCTAGTTATTGCAGAGACGCAATTTAATACGTTCTTCAAAGTAATTTATTTGTGATTCAATTACAAATGTGTGAAGCCAAGTTTCTTACTTCCCTGATCAAACCGTATGGACTTGAATGCGTAACTCATTAAGTAAAGGATTTACTGTAAGTACTGCTGTGAAGTGAATATTTCAGAGTGCTTAATTTTAGTTGCAGTGTCGAAGCAACATTTAAAGGTTCTTATTCTCGGTCGAAGCAGCAAGTCGACCTTAAAATAATTTGCTGAAAGTGTGCATTCACTTCAAGAATAGTGAAATTCTTTCTCAGTCGTCCGAGCAAGCGCGACTATAAAAATTGCTCTGCTCTGGTCCTCCGAGCTATTCATCAGTCTTATAAGGCAAGCATGCCTTATTTTCCAGAAGGAGCTTACTAAGTCGTCTCCCCTTGACTTCATCAACATTTCATCTTCTTCGGCACCGCTAGGAAGAGGAATTTATTTGTAAAGCAAGATACAAAATTCCATCTTGTATTTTAAAGGGTCTATTTATCATTTTGTCCATTGTGCTCTTTGTATCTTTCAAGGGGCTCAATAAATGTATTTAAATTTGACTTAGTGTAGCATCCTTCAAACCGGAGAGGTTTCCCCGTGTCCCTATTTCGCCTGCGAGCTACCGTGGGAGCGGGAACAAGCTGGATCATAGCTATATTACTATCGCATAAGATGGGTATCATTGGGCCAATGTATTTTAGTATTCCATTACTTGAAAAAAAAAATTAACCAACGACTTTATGCTGCTATGCTAGGCATGGGCTTTGTTCATAGGCTAATACAGGTGAAGACAGAATGTTGCTCTGTGACGTCATTGCCATCGACTCTTGCTTCACCCGGTAAAACTTCTGCGATGAGTTTGTGAAATGTTCGTACCATTGAACAAGGGAAAGAGAGGGGCATTAGTATTGAGGTATGGGAGCACTCTTGCCTGACGTCACACACAGTGACCTGACGTACCTTTCCTTCACGGCACGATGCAGTCTTCCACTGGGTTAATGTACATGTGATCGTACTTAAAATCAAACTAATAAAATATTGGCTCAGCCAGGGCTGGCGTAAAACACAAATTATAAGGACAATCAATGCCAACTTTAAATAAGATCAGGTAAACTAATGTAATGTAATGTAATGTAATGCTTTTGTTTAATCAGTGATAATTGCAATTATGATATATATATATATATAATAATTTATTTTTAAATCTATTTCCGAGTTAAGCTCCAGATTTATTCAATAAGCAGGGCTTACGGAAGAACAAAGGTCTACTCTGAAAAGTATATGTGAAGGAATATGTGGGTAGTGATATTTGTCAACTTCCAAAGCCGCATATGAACATTGTAAAACAATATGATGCCATGAGAACTGATTTGCATTAATTGATAAAGTCTTTCTAATATATTGCCATAAAATAGGCACTAAGTTGGGCATTACTCCGGTACCAATCAACCGATTTGGTCCAATATCAATAAGCTTCTTCCTATGGACGTTATAAATGCGTATATCAAGTTTCATGAAAATCCGATAAAGCGTATTTGAGCTATCGCGCGTACAGACACATGGACAGATAGATAGACGGACAGACAATCTCATAAAGTACTCTTCTGGAAAGTAATAAAGAAAAAGACTAGAAGAAACTATAAGCATCGGAAAGCTTCCGTGCACTGGACTGTACATGATGTATGAGAAAAAGAGTCTCGCCGAATAAAGGACAAACCATTATCAGGATGCTTAGCGTGTAAAAAAGGAAAAGGTATTTTTGTTCCTTTTATTATTATTATTATTATTATTATTATTATTATTATTATTATTATAGAATCATTAAAACAACAAATCTCAATATTTTGTCTTGTTTTCAGTTATTTAAATTTAAGAACCCTGTACAGTAAAATACACTTGATAAAATTTGATCTTATTTTAGTGGTTACACAGAACATAACACAAAGTATAAATTGCTTGCTTGTTATCTTTTCATCATTTAGTAATTAGAAGCTATTCAGAGAACATCCCATAATATAAATTGGTTGGAGGCTTAGTTCTTCGAGGCATTTAATGGAAAGGTCACGAAGAAGGCATCCAGAAGACATGAATAGTCAGTTTTATTCACATAAAAGCATTGAACTTTCTCTTACTTTTTAAGAACACGGACAGGAAGTCACTATATTTATTCTCTTTACAGGCAACGCACAGAGAGTATCTCCGGAGCTACAGTTTGGTATAATTATATTTTGTACCACACAAAGTGCACAAGAATACAGAGAGCTTTTTAGTAATTATATCAACACGCCAATGGTTTGAAAACACGATTTGCTTTCTTTTCTTTGCCTGGCAAACGCTAAAGAAGACCAATTCAATTTAAAATGGGTTTAGACGGTTCACAGCCAGCTTAATAAGATAAGGTTTATTAAGCATACTTAACGGAGAATGGCGCCCTATAAAAGTCACTTTACAATACCTCGGAAATTGGTTTTTCCAGCTCAGTAAATCGCGATAAAAAGCTTTTACTTCACGTAAAATGGAACCGAAACGTCTTAAATGTACTTTGAGCTTTAGTAAACTTCGAATTCCATTAAAAATCATATATACGTATATTGAGCTAGTAATTGTATAATGATTTCTGAACTTTTGTCATTTTTTTAAAAATAAAGTCAAAGGCCACAAAATAATATACAGAAGTCAGAAAACGTGTAATAATATAAGGCGTTTCGCTACGTAATGACGGGATATTAGTCACCCGGCACTCGGTGAGTTCCATAAAAATAGGCGATGGCAAATCTTGAATTTGTTTAGGCAATTTATTAAAAAGTTTCATTCCAACATGGCAGGGTGACTTTTCAAAGTTTTTCAATCTATGGCGACCAGTCAACTATAAATAGACGAAGCGTGTGTAATGGGTGTGTACCTACTGATGAATACATAAATCCGTTTTAATTTCTTTCAACTATAAGAGACATTTAAAATATATACACATGGAAGTGGTGAGTATGCAATTTTCCTTAAAAATCTTTATACAGGAGTATTTTTTCTTAAGTCCAAAGATTAGACGTATAACTATTTTTTTTAGCAACAAATAGCCTTCCACAGTTAACAGAATTACTCCAAAGGAAAACTTCATTACCAAAGAATAGCCAATCGAAATGAAAATGTTCTTATTATGGATATACCTTAATTGAAAAATTTCATAGCAAGCAGCATTCAACTTCCTGGCCAAAAACTGTATTTCTGGGTTCCAGTTATGTAGGCTATCGAAATAGGCAATTAAGAATTGGACGGTGGGCTCTGAATGAATAACGGTGGGCCTACTGTTAAAATAAAAATAAATCCCATTATTGTCGATTAATCTATTACTTAACTTGACACATAACGTACAGTTTTGTCAACATATAAAACAAGTTTGTTTATATCGCACCATGTTTTGAATTGTGCAGACACTAATTCCAGTTTATTAACAAGGTCTTCCATATTTTTAGCTGACGCCACAATAGCAGTATCATCTGCACATAATAAAACTTCACCGCTATTGATAAAGTTTGGCAAGTCATTAATGTATAAGAGAAAAATAAGTGGCCCCAAGATAGAACCCTGAGGCACTCCCATATTGATCTCATAATTATTAGAAGAACTATTAAAAAATTTGACACACATACTACGTCTGATTAAATTTGAAGTAAACAATTTTAAATACATATCTCAAAATCTAATGCTTTAATTTTTCAGCAGATAAATTCAATATCTAACGTGTTGAACGCTTTGGTAAGGTCAAAGAACAATTCAGCAAAATGATTTCATTTGTCAGGTAATTTTTAAATACAGTTAATAAAATAACATAATGCTGTCTCAGTGGATCAATCTTTGGTGAAGTCATGTTGAGATCCATTTAAAATATTAAATTTGAACAAATAATTTATCACTCTCTTATACATCAACCTTTCAAAAACTTTTCATACAGTTTTTAAAATGGAAATAGGCCTGTAATTCTCAGGGCTAGTCTTGTTATTATTATTATTATTATTATTATTATTTAATAAATATTATTATTATTATTGTGGATTAGAATAATTAGTGCCGTTTTAAGAGAGCAGGGGAAAATGCCAGAATGCACTCACTGATTTATTTTGAAACTTAATAGTAGGCTATATATCCTAACGTGTCATAAAATTAATAAAAATGTTTCGTAGTCCCCTCCGCAGGGTCTTTAAACATACCTGGTACAACATTCATAGTACTCAGTAAAGAGTTTTATGGCACAACACTCGTAATTCAATTCACTTGTAAATTTGGTACAGCCGATTTCATTAAACTGTAATATTATTCAGGTTGATTTAAAAATATGAGGCAATCACCACATTTGTGAATATTTCTACAATAATATGAGCTCAGAACATAGTTTTCTAAATGCATTAAGGTTATAGAATCAACAGTACAATCGTTTTTACAAATCACATCTGGACTGAAGTTGGTTTAAAAAGTTCTAGATCGAGATTTTATTTGTCAATTACTTAACAGTCGTCCTAGTCAATGAGATATTTTGTGAAGAAGTTCCATTGAGTAGACAGGTTTCAGTAATCACCTAATTTACATAACAATGCTTTCCGGCGCTCATTTATTTAAAAATTAACTTGTCACTAGAACACCAGTAGACCAAACATTCGCATCTAGATATTTGTCCAAATTCTCTAAATTTATTGTTATTTTAACGGCAGCATATGACTTCGGATTTTTAGAGCTAAGTTTTTCACATGCTGCTTCAGGAACTACATTATACCTCACACCTTATACTGGCCTGGATATTTGTGCTATACCTTTTTCCCTGGATGTGTTCTTTGCACTGTTTTAATTAACCTCTTAGACCTCTCAATCACTGAACAGCAACTGACGCGGAAGATCACATTATTTATAAACTACATTCTTTTAGAAGAATATATGGGAAAACTATGAACATTATCCTAAATATCTGAAAATACGAATGTCTTATTTTGAAACATGCATTTATTTTCTTCAATAACCGAAGTTTATTGTCTTAGTTTTTCCCTTGTCTTCTGTTCCACCTTCATTGTCATAATAACATTGTATTATTTTATAAATTACTTATTTTATTCCCTGCTGTGTATATTATTTCCATTTGTAAGTTTACTTTCCATTTGTTACTTCATTCTTCAGAGAGCAATATCTGATGCATTACACAGACAGTTGAATTCTATCCGTTTCAGAAGTGCTTGTATCTTGAGTTAGACAAAGCATAAATGACATATTCATGTGCTCACCACCGCTTAAGACTGCAGAGGTTTCTATCATCCTTCTGTACTTACATAGCAGAGTATTTGCATAACGTGAGATGCCAGGTTGGATACCTCCTCATCTCGAATTCCATCTTAGCTGTTGAGAGCTCAATGTGTGAAGGTTAATGCATCCGATTTGTTGAATCATACAGAAGGTGGGATTGTTCTATTTCAGAGTTCTCTGGAAGCGAAATTACACGTGAAAGCTTGTGACAAGCTACATCCATTCACTGCATTAACTTTGAGTGCTTTCCTTAGGGAATGTGCTTTTCCACTAGAACCTTCATCATGCCAAATACTTGCATAATGTATGTATTTGTGAGCAGGACGGTTTCAGATTGAAACTATATCCCGCAGGTACACACCGAGACCTGTTTGAACGAACGCCGTTTGTATAACAAACACAGAGCTTAAAAAATCTCATGTAGATAGAGGAAACGACTGTCTTGGTTGCATAAATTATCAATGATAATACGAATATCGTAACATTGACCTAAACGGACTATGTCTGCAGTGCCGTATTTAAGCCTAGGCAGCAGGGTTGCCAGATCAGAAACGAAGAACAGTCGTACCAATATCCGAAAATAATCGTATGCTAGTTAAAACCGTCGCATACTTTGCGATTTTTCAGTGTAATGAACATATTGCGTTAATAATAATAATAATAATAATAATTATTATTATTATTATTATTATTATTAATCGGTATTACGCACCTTACATAAAATGTCATGTAATTGTTAATAAATCATCTTATTTATAAATGATGAGGCGTGTTTTATTATCTTCCGATGTGTTAAATTTGATTAAATACAATAAAATTAAATAAATAGTAGTTGCCACAGTGTTGTAGTTATTGTAATTATTTCCAGTCATATTCATTTTAGCAACATGCATATAACAATTTATAATTCGTCAGTAGATTGATTAAAAATATATAAAACGCTATGTTAAAAATAGTCGTACAAATAGGCGTACGACTCGTGATTGCGTCGTACGTCGTACAAATCTATGAAATTGTCGTATGTGTACGACTATAGTCGTACGTATGACAACCCTGCTAGGCAGACTAGGCAGCTGCCTAGGGCGGCAGATTTGAAGGGGCGGCTTATGAGCTGTTAGTGTCTTTTTTAACATTCTATTCATAACTCTTCAAATTAGTAAAACTAATGTAACGCACAATTAAATAGAAATGAGTAACTTTGACAACAAATGCTCAAATTTAATCAACGATCTAGTTCCATTGTTGTTGTCAATGAAATTGGAACTCTCTTTCCATTTAACTGCCTTTGATTAAACTCTGACATTCTGATATTATTACTATTATTATTATTATTATTATTATCCTATTTTTTCAGTTACAATAATGCTTATTGTAGGTCACTTTATGGTATAGTGCAGTTATTCATCACATGGCCAAGCGGCTTCAAAGGTGTCGGTGTTTCTTTATGTTAATTGATCTGACTAAATCGGTCTTGGCTTCCACTTTCCAAAACAAAAGCAACGTTGCAATATTATCTCATTGTTATCACTGACCTCAGTTCTTCCTTCGCTTAAATCAATTCAGACGTGTTATTGTTTATTGTAACTTGATCTTGCAACCGCGCATTTCACTCCACGCGGTGTTGACGAGTAACTGTCAAAATCGTCACAGGACATTCTTAGATTTTGATTGTCGGGGGTAACTAGCTGATTGGGGCGGTAAAAATAAATAATATGGGTTGCGCTGTCGGCAAACTTTTTCTCCTAATGAAAGGAAGCCGCCTGGCCATGCAATGAATAACTGGACTATACATTCATGTGGAAATAAGGGGCGAAAATATTTCTCTCTGCCTAGGGGCGCTTCAGTAGCTAAATACGCCCCTGTATGTCTGAGCACTTGGATATGTAATTACTGAAAATACGAGGGATGGAGTCAACAATATTTTCTCAGGCGGTGGTACTATGAGATGTTGAATGTCCTGTGAGGGTGTGGCATCTCTAGTATGTGGACACATTTGATACCATTGTGATTGGATGTTATACGAATACGGTAATTGTGAGTAATAGTTGTGAGTAACTGCCGTGCAGAATGGATATGACAAGTATGAACAGCATTCTTTCGTCAAAATAATCACTATCCGAGGGAGAAGAGCCAGAGAACACCACTGAGAGCTGATGGAAGCTTTGGGGAATAATGCCCATCCGTACCCAAATTTAAGGGATCATGGAGTGGGTATGCGTGCTTTCATGCTTCTAACCACTACAATACATTAGAGTGGCATAATGTAGTTGCGTGATGATATTTATGGGGTCTGTTTCCTTCACTATCCAACATCTAGGACCCATCTGCATTATATTTTTCACATTTTCAAAAGGAAAAAATAGTTGTCATTACTTAGGCATATCCCACGTCCCTCGTATTTTAAATCTAATCTTACTTATTCCTTTTATAACTAAAATTGGACTAATACGAACCCTAAATTGGTACGATTGTCAGAATGATCTTAATTAGAAAAATGGAAAATATAAACGTGGGCCGGCAGAAAAATCCTTAAATTCATATACCTCCGTATTGACCACCTACCAGTGGATTAGAAAACGGAAATAGATAACTAGTTGTCCAACGATCAGCTAAGTACGCACTATGAAATGTTACTGCAACCTGAAATGAAACAGTAGAACATATCGGTAAATTGCAAACGTTTGAATATAGGAAACAAAATATAGGAACATTAACTATTCTTTCTCTATTAACTTTATTACAAAATCGCATATTCAAATTCTGCTTAATGAAGCGCCTGGACTACCCAACTGAACTAATACAATTTCGGTTTTAATGTATTTAACATCGATCAAATTTATAGATATTTTTATTAAAATACTACCACAAAAAATATAACATTTCTAGCAGTTCCACATGTAAACTTGTACTTTAGTAGAATCGAATAGTTACACTTCTGCTAGTTTGTGACATAGTTCCGCTCCTCGTCTGTATAATTCTAAAATCAAATTGCATCCAGGTTTAGCCACATGGCGTCTTTAAATCTAAAATTTAAAATAGTATAACTTAAACTATTAGTTTTCATTTATTTTAAATTAGTTTTTGTTGCCACTTGGTCGGCTCCATCTTTCTGTTACTATTATCATGATAATTATTGCTTATTTTTCATGTTTTTATTTATTGTATCTCCAAATCTTTAATAACCCTATTTTGCCAGAAAAGGCATGTTACTGTTATAGATTACACAGCAATATATACAGTAAAATATAGAATATTAATTACACATGGTTGTGAATATATGTTAGATACTGCATAAAATCATTATAATAACATTGCTTCGTGAAAATTTTTTGGCACATGGAAATTTCGTCACAATCTTCAAAAAGCAAATTTAGCTGGAGTCTTTTTGTTTCGAACATAAGACAATCGAACAAAACATGTTTTACAGTTAGTACGGATTCCTAACACAATTATAACCACTATCTGAAATAGTTATGTTTATTCTTATTATAATTAATATCCTACTTGAGTAATACTTGCCATTCTCCCCTGGTACTTTTTCATGATATCATACTATTTAGCCTTAAGCTAAATTCTTAAGTTAACATCACATGTAGGCTAGTTCACTTGCAAAATATGCAAACATAGTCTAATAAAGTTCCCGCACGAAATCTGTGCCGATTGCCTATGTCTTTGCATTATGTTTTCGTGGGGACTGTAGCGTCGATTGGCCTGCTACCTATCTCTCTCGCACAATAGCATGTCTCTCTCTAGCGAGTAACTATCTCATCGGCACAGATATCGTGCGAGATCTTTACTGGAATACTGGAGCACGAGCTTCTGCTTTTTTTGCGGGTTTCAGGAACAACTTAGTCGATACTCTGATTCTTCTAGTTCCAGAGGCAGTCAGTTTGGAAAATACTCTTTTTAGTGTGGTTTTTACAGTGGATATGTAATAAACTCACACTGGAACAGCGGTAGAATGTTGGAACTTTATGATCTTAAGAAGTTTGAGATCTGATCTAAAATTCAGATTAGTGATGCTAGCGCAGACTCTCACCTGAGGCCAGCAGGTTGCAGTGCACGGGTGAAGTATTAAAGAAGCTGACATCGATTTTAGCTAAGAGCGTTAAATTGTTCCTGTGTAGCCAGTCAAAGAGATTATTAGCTGCATGGGACGGAAATTTGTTCGATATACACGATCTTTCAGGGGTGCACATAATATTAATGTTTTCCATTCACTTTATTAAGGAGTGCAATACCTAGGTACCTGCAAAATAAGTTATTATTTCGGGTACGGTGTAAGGAACGGATTTCAGCCATGGCTATGGGTCGCAGTAGTCGATGCATTTCAAGGAGCAGTATCAAAGTTAAAACTATACAATCTATGTTGATAAATTTCATATTTATTTTTCCTGCGACGGTTATAATTGTGTTTTATTGTGTGTAATTTCCACTAGTCCCTCGAATTTGGTTTTATAAATGTTCTTGTTACAATATCAGCTTAAAAGCTTTGTTATTTCTAAAATTTTCAATATTATAAAACATTAGTATATAATTTTTAATATATAATAAACACCTCCTAGCAAGTCTCCTGCAAAAGTTCGACTGGGAGGTGTTTAAACATTCACCCTAAAGCCCGGATCTCGCTCCCATTGATTTCCATCTTTTCCTACACCTCACGAATCGACAAATAATGACAGATAGGCGAAGATGGTTCCCACACGGTGGTTCAAATCCCTGGCGGCAGACTTCTACGACACAGGTATTCAAAAGTTGCTCCCACGGTAATGTCTCAATTTCGGTGGCGAATATGTTGAAAAAAACTGGCTGTCCGTTGCAATAACTATTTAGGCCTACTTGAAATTGCATTTTGTTTCTGGAAACTTACCGGTACTTCGTGGATGTCCTCGTATTATGTAGTTCGTGATTTTATTCCACATCAGGCTCAAATTCAATATTGTTCCATAACATAACCCTAAGCCATCCTGAGAAACATTCTGCTTCTGTTCTTACTGTGTGGATTTTAACATAAAACAAATATTTATACTTAAAGAAAATTAACTGTACATTATACGCAAACTTTGAAGGGTGATTATGAAGTTTGTGTTCCCCTGTTTGAAGAAGAAAGGGAGAATTCCTTCGGGCATGCACACAAATCTCATTGTAGAGCGCGTTGAAATCGCCACGTCAGCTCGGGTTTCTTACAGCCCCGCTGAGTGCTGTAAACTGTCACAGTCGTTTTTCATTATGAGCCCATGTTATAATGATTGCCCTGCATAAAATAAACGTTTACTATACTCAGTGGAGGCTCCGTATTGGGTTCATTCCTCAATCAGAGGTGCCGCAAGTTCTTTTCTAATAAATAAATGTAGGCTATATACGAAGTCATGGCAAAGAATAAATCCTAAAACTCTACGTTCCAACAACGTCAAAAATGCTACGCCACATTATGTGGGCTTGTAGGCTGTGGTTCAGTTCACATTGCTGTGCCAAACGTTTCGTCCACAACTACGGCGGACATCCTCAGTGGCTGTGGAGTCACGGACGAAGCGTTCTGGTCGGCGGCTGGCTGTTAACTGTGAAAAAAGCCAGTTTGTTAACTGTGAAAACAGTTTACAGTCAGTTAAAAACTAGCCGCCAACCAGAACGCTTCGCCCGAGACTCCAATGCCACTGAAGATGCCCGCCGTGGTTGTGGACGAAACATTTGGCACACCAATGTCAACTGGACCACGGCTTACAAGCCCGGATGTTTTTAATACTGTCTCAGGCCGTGAAAGCCTACAATGTTTTATAGCTCATTTTCTGTTTAATACTAAATAGTATTAAAGGTTGCACACATTACATCCTGTAGAAGCGGAGGAGGAGGAGTGTTACAAGTTGGGAATCAAGTGGTGAAACGAAGCTGAGAAGGCAGAGGCTGTGTAATGAGTGGTTAATTGCGTGAGGCTTGAGGTAACCATCATTGGTGGCTGCATAATTGAACAGGCCCGCGCTAAAGTAAACTCAATTTATCTCATGTCTACGCCGAAACGTGGCTAACATATCCCTCCTACCCACAGTGCAATGATAACTAGCATATTCATTCTCATCCCCCCAAAAGTAGCTAATTTCATTTCAAAATTGTTATTTACTGGCCGAAACCATATCACCGAAATATGAACATGTTAATGAAAATGAAGCTGAAAATTGTGCACAAAATGTTATTTCCAGACTATAAATTATTTTATTCCATTCTATTTTATATTCTATTATTTTATTTCAATATACGCCTATTTAAAACAACTGAAATACTAACTAATGGCAAAATTGATTTTTAATCATAAGATTTAGCCGATTGGTTCAGCAAGTTGGGATTTCTTAAACTTCAGTGTTAAAGCGACTTAAAAGTGCACTTATAGATTCAGAGAACCTCAAAACTCTTATTTATGCTAAAAACTCCACGTTAAATGTCAGGGTGGAATACAATATTCTCCCTACCTTTGGTACGGGCAGATCAAGTAGAAGGTAAATTATTCTGACAAACGCCTACATCGGACTGACTAGGCAGCACGCAATACTCCTGTGCTGGAGAATTTGCCGGAGCACGACAGGGGTTCTATGCGAAAAGCGATATACAGTACTTGTCTCTTACTATACTTTGAAATGCATAATGTGTCTTGTAAGATACGCTTGTAATTAAAGAAACGGAAAATAACACAAAATAAAATAAAAAATCTGATGTGAAAGTCACATAACTTCCTCTGCCCAAATAAAAGTTAACAGTATTCACATATCCTTGTACAGAACGCAAGACACAATTTTACGCTAATTATACGATAAATACCTGATTATCTCTTCTTTGAAAATGATGCGACTAATAAAAATGCAGACTATATAACAAACTAAACAAAAACAAGTGACTGCAGACATTTATTGAAACTTCCGTCGTTAAGAATAATTTCCGAACTTTATCGAATATTTCCCTCCAATACATCTTTCTCACTTCATTCTTATATCGAATAAGAGGCCGTGAAAGAGCGCGTATTCAATTGTTCGCCACGCAACACAAACTTTCTACAAACAGTGGGTGAACAGTGGGTGGCTTGTAACTACCCTTCAGAGAATTTTTTCGAAAAATGTGCAAAATTTAAAGAAAATCGTTAGAGCCGTTTTCGATAAAATCGCGAAAAACGAAAATTTCTTCATGTAAAGTCCCCTTGAAAATAAAAGAAACTTGTCGCCAATCTTGGACACACATCTTCAGAAGGTACTTGATCCAAATACGAAATTTTGTTTTCATACGATTTTCCGTTTTGGAGCTAGCCTGTTCATAGACAGGCAGACACACAGACATGTTTCCAAAAATAGTATTACTATTTTTGGATTCTTCGAATTTTGGGGTCGAAAACAGTACCTACGGTACGGGCAGAGGAAGTAAAATACATGTAAAATTTACAGAATAGGTACAAATAACAAATTATGATAATAACAAAATCGGATAAACTGATAAGACGAAGTGCCCAGATGGAGTTTTTAGGCCATATTTAAGAAACTATTGAGTTTTAGATCACGGTTTCTTGAGAAAGTTTGATAAGGATATGTGAAGGAATTAGCGGGATAACTAGAATATTAACACTTCAGCAAACGGCAACGAGCCCGCCGTGAACTTTACATCTGATAGTTGTCGTAGTTCTTCTACGAGAGATGGCAGCTCATGTCGGTCAAATCGAAGCTTCCTTTTGATAATTTTCTTGAAACCAACGGATTTTGCCAACACGAAATGGATTCATGTAGTATGATGTTAAAATTAACGCGAAACAGAATTTATTTTATTTTAAACTAGTTTCTCGATAGCTCTCATATAAGGCGAGATTTGAATGTTTTAAAAACAATAACACTTAAAAATATATACTTAAAAATATACATCAGCCTGAAGGCCTGTCGAAAGGAATGTGTGAGGACCAATTAAAGATAAAATTACCAATGTAATAGAGTTTGAAATATTAAAAATAATAGTTACACACCTTTAGAACAATAATGCTTGGCAAAATAAAAAATAAATAATAAAATATAATATTAACTTAAAACATAAAAAACAATTAAGCAATAATTATGAATATCTTCTCATCATATGACTGTCAGATTGCTTCTCAATCTACGTATTTTCTTTTAAGAATATCATTGCTGAGTCGTTCATGTTTTCTTCACCAATGGGAATGCGTTTTTAATCATTGTTGAATAGCGCTAAATAAGTAACTATTAACGTTTCGTTTAGCTCAAAATAGCTGACTGTTTAATGCTACTATCAAGGATAGTAAAGAAGAAGAGTGCTGCGTAGCGACAATAAATTAAACCAAAAGCACTTCGAAATCTACCTCAGGGATTTTTTGTTTGTTTTGTTATGAAAACATGTGACAGCGGAACTCTCAAACTGGGAATATGTCACACTTCTTTTGTCACACTTCAATTTTTTAAATCTTTTTTATGTAAAAAATTGACAGAAGAACTCTCTAACTGTGCCTCATTTTACAATTCCGACTTTTCCCGTGGATTTTCCAAAAAAATTCTTTCATACAAACCTTATCCTGACAATTACGAAAAAAGAAATATCAACCAAATCGGTCGAGCCGTTCTCAAGTGATGTGGCAACATACATTTTGGTATTTCACTTTTATTAATATAGATAATAAAATTACGTAATTCATGCAATTTAAGTAAAAACTCTGTAAGTGTTAACAAATACAAGCCGCGGACACCTGCAATCAGCAATATAGGCCTTCACTTGAAGAGTATATTTATAATCTTTATATATATATAAGAGGCTTTGTCCTGACTGACTGACAGAGAATCAACGTAGAGCCTAAACTATAATAGGTAGAGACTTGGAATTTCGACAGTACCTTCGTTTCATATTGTAGGTGCTCACTAAGAAATGATTTTGGAAAAAATGTGATTTTAAATACAAAAAATCAAATATTTTTGAGAATACTTAATCCCTTTTTACACATAATTATCAAATCCAAATCACAGTTCAAATGACAACAGTGTATTGTTGGCAGTCTTTACATAAGGCTTTGGAAATAAATGAAACAAGACTTTGAAAATTAGAGAAGGTATTAAGATTTATATTTGAGTAAATTATGTATCTCAAAATGTTGTAGATTATGTAAAATAGTCAGTAAATTCAACCTTTTAATCGAAATGTTCGAATTAATCAATATGTTCTTTACAGGTTACAAGTTTCGTGGGCAAAGCCTTAATGGGAAAACATGGAATGATTTGGACAAAAACACTATGCGGGGGGTTATTGGGCTAGGGAACTCTAATCTGATGTCTTTTTTCCCCCGGGTGGCGCACTTTGATCGTGAAATGCACCTCGAAACCAGGTTTTTAGTTTTTTTTTCTAATTATCAATCGTTATAATAAAATTGTTTATGCATTATTTGAGTAAGGTTCATGAATCTATGGTTAATTTTAATCGTTTCATTTGGAATTTGTATGCCCATGTGGAAGCATAAGATTCGTTTTGTTCGTTTCTTTATTTATATTTTTAACGTTAAATAATATAATTAAGAGTAAAATTACGTAATTCTTCAAATTTCTGTAAAAACGATGTCAGTGTTAATAGATATAATGTTTTAATTATTTTTCTGTTAAATAAATGATTTAAGCACAATATCTAGCTGTTGAGTAAGTATTCGCGGGCGAAGCCGCGGGCACCTGGTAGTATAATATAACATAGTATTATATAATAAAAATACAATTCGAGGGTGGACGGTAACTATAGTATTCTCAGGACGAGCACATTTCTTGGCCACCCCTATTGGATAGCTTTGCTAGACAAAACCCTCGACTATCGATACTTCTCACCAAGTCCAACTAATGCTTATAAATGGTAGCCAATGTGAAGCACATTTATGAGCAAGTTTCTTGAGAGGGAGGCAACTTTATGCAATTATTTTGAAGCATGGCATGTTCCTGTAGATTTATAGCAGCTCATATCGAGTTGTGAAGTGGAGTTATGTTTCTACATTCCCTTTAATGTGGTCTGCCAGCATCCTACGTCATTATGACGCAAACTCTAGTGACCTATGCCAGTATATTCAATGTATAACTTTCATATCAAGAGTTAGCGATCAAGAATTAATTATACCAAAGAGTTCTAGTCCAATAATTGAAATAATAATTTTCTCCCTTAGTTCAATATAGAAAACCTTAAAATCTGGATTTAAAACTTCGTTTTACTTTTGAAAATCCTTGGTAACGTTAGAGGTTTCGAATCCATAAAAGTAGCAAGTAAAACTATTTGAAATTTTACTTTATTTAATTGAATTTAAAATATTTTTAATACTGCAGACTGCAGACTGCAGTAACTCCAAAGAAACCGCCTGCGTGGTCTTGTAGTTAGCGTCGCTGGCTACGGATCAGCGGATCGATCCCCGGTACCTCCTCGGATTTTTCTGAGGTAGGGCGGCCTGGATCGGGGTGCACTCAGCCTCATGACACAAAATGAAAGGCTAATTTGCCTATAGGTAGTTAACGGTGCGGTCGGATGGAAGGCTTGTCCCTCCAGGGATGTAGCGCCACGGAATTTAGTTTTAGTTCCATAGAAATTCTAAACAGTTTTAAAAATGACTGGTTAAGGTCCGTTTCACGTGACGTCACTACAGAGTGTCAACAGAAATTTCAAATTAATTTCCCTGACATTCTATGATCAGAAACTTACAAAACCCTGACCACAAGATTCAGTGTTTCCAAGATTCTTTGTAAACAATACAAAACAAACAAAAAATCCAGCCACTTCAATTCTCATAATAAAAGTAAAAAATGTTTGCTCAAGTAGGCCTACCGAAAATAAAATTGCTTACATTGCTGGAGCAAAAAACACATGCCCCTCACAATTAGCTCACTAGGGCTAGTCATTTTCCTTACTTCATATTATTATTGTTATTTATTTTCACAAATTTCCTTGACTTTTTCGTTTACTTTATACAACCTCTGACTTTCCCTTACCGATTTCAATTTTCCTAACTTTCCAGAATGTCCATAAAGTTCAGTCCAGTCCGTCGGAACAAGATATCAGTCATTTGCGGAATTTCATCGAAGATTGTTGTTATAATGAATATAATAATAATTCGAAGATTTAAGATAACGACATTTTCGGCGTGCATATGAGTGTTAAACGACCCCGCTGGGAATATTTTTACACATAATGCTAAATTGGACCACATTCTGCAGTAAGGAACCAACCCACATGATTTTTAAGCTAAAAAAACTGGCATTTAAAGTTAAATAAAAAGCCACCTGAATCTTTTCATTGTGTTTTTGTTTGCTTCATAGATGGCATATAAATGGATGAAGAGGGTTGGTTAGTTTGCACAACGTAAATATATATAGTTCAGTAGCAAAAATTTAGCATCAACTCCTGTTTTTCAAATTTGGGGGTTGGTTCCTTTCTGCAGAATGTTGTCCATTTGTAATAATGAGATTACTATTCGTTCATATTCAATTCGAATGCTCATCTGATAGATCTCACCTCACAGGGAATATATTATTATTATTATTTATTATTTATACTGGCGCAGTTAAGGCCATAAGGCCTTTTCTTCCACTGCACCAGTAAAACTATACATATCGTAAATAATACATACTACAAACAATACAAGAATTGATAAATTATAAATTAAAACTAAACATGCTACAGGCAATAAAATTACAAGGATTTAATTACAAGTTTGATAAACTAAACTAAAATAAAATTAATGACTAATAAAATGAATATTCAACTTATTTCTAAATTGTGGTACATTTCGACAGTCTCTGATATGACAAGGCAACGAATTCCAAAAGCGAGGAATTGATACACTAAAAGATGAAGAATAGAATGATGTTGTATGTCGGGGAATAAGCAGTAGATTTTGGTTTTGCGTTCGTGAGGTCGAAAGGAGATTAAAACGAGAGTTTAAGTAAGAAGGAGAGGATGATAATAATATGTTATGAAGAAAGATAATAGAATGGATCATTCTTCGTTGTTTGAGGCGCATCCATGAGAAGGTGTGATATGGGTACTATAGCAACCCTGAGACATAAGACTCTATCAAAGGCCTAACTGTTTAGAATCCCCTCTGAGGATCCGTGCTGAATGACCATCTCCAATCCATCTTCAATACATTCTGTGAACTGGTGATCATTTTCAAATGGATTGTGCAACATACTGAGCCATGAAAGAAAATGTCGTCATAATTGCCTTATGGGAATATATCGAACACTAAAGAAGTTTGGTATACATTAGAACTTAAATTTATTTCATATAATTTCTTGGATGCATGTTACATAGTTTTCATGGCCGAAATAAGAATATAAAAGTGTCGTGTAAATATCTTCCAAGACAATTCGGCGGTTCATAAATAAAGATTGCGCAACGTGTCATAAAAGATGCAATTTGCAATAACAGAACAAACAGTACATTTCACGACTCCATTCCAACTTCAGTTTAAGTAATAAAACCGATTTACATTATCATAGTTCTATATATTCGGTCTGTCTTTCTTCTTCGTGTCGAATGGAATTTGGGATTTATTCTAGTTTTCAGTATTTAATACTCGAAATGATTATATAAAATATGTAACTTATAGATTAAAATTAACGCTGCTATATTAGTAACCGTATGCAGTATAACTAGTGTTTCGTGAAATTTGCGAGACGCGATAACACAAGTTTCCAACTTTTCTTTTACCGACTTCCATAACCCCTAAAAACGTAGCTACTTCTGAATCGCGAATTCACTTAATAACGTGAAAAATAAACATAGTCCCAGTGTTAAAAAGAATTCCAGCAAAAATTGTTTTATTTTGACTATTCCACTCGTATTGATATTGACCAATAACGTTTAGCAATTCCTCGGATATAGACCAATCACGATCGATTATCTTATAATATCCTTCCTCGGATGGATGGGTGCAATTATATCTGATAAAACGTCAGCTCCTTACTGGACACTTAAGGCATCAACGTGCGGTGATTCGTCACATGCTGCCATTCAGCAGAATGAAAACACATTATTTTATGTAATATAACTTGTTTGGAAATTGAAATAATATAAATGTGCATTGATTAAAAACACAATTTCGATTTGGTGCAAGCTTTTACTCTGTTCTGCTGTTAGCTTACTCGAATTACGTTAACTATGTGTTACATGCACCATTGGCAGTATTGGTTACAGCATGGTAACTGGAATCGATTCATTAATGGTTGATTCATAGTATCCGTGATCTCGCAGCTATTAGTTCTGATTTTATATAACAAAGCAAAAAAGTAATTGTTAGTATACATATAACCCGTTATATTTTTATTCATGGATAGTCCTAATAAATCGAACTCGAGTTTACGAGTTTCATAAGATAAATTCGCTCCTGCTACGCAGTTGCAAACCTATCGATACACTCATAAACTCTCGTGGGATTACCTAAGACAAAATCTTAATATTGTTCATTTTTAAGGAATGTTTTCGTAATTTCCTGTACTTATCACTCAGTCCCCGGCCGCGGTCGATGGGTTTATCAGGACGTAAAAATCCTGGGCACGGAGTCCTCCGGGAGAGACTTTAAGCTGGGGAGCCCGTGTCGTAGATTTACGGCACGTAAAAGAACTCCAAACCTAAATTAGAGCCTCTGGACAAAATTTCTCGGCCCTTTCACGTTCAAGTAATACCTTAGTTTCTGGAGGGGGTTGATAGGCGATGGACTTACCACCTGTCCCTCTGTTACATAGGTAACAGAAATCTCCACTTGGAGGCCCTTCGCCTCAACATAGGGGATATATGAAAATAGATAAAGAGATTACTCAGTCACTTTGTTAGCAAACAAATGTTGCCATTGAGAGGTAATTTTCGCTCTAAAACGGACTGCTTACTGCACATCATATGGCCAAGTACGAGAAAGAACCATATGATCAACTGCTAACCGACGCAAATTGCGGCTAATTCAGAATGCATTGACAGCTCCATAAATTCTAACTTGTATGACTTCCCCCACTTTTTTATTCTATATTGGAATACAAACTCAATTCACTTTTAAGAAATGTATATTTCCTAAATTCTTGCAGATATGAACGCCAAGTTACGTGCATTCACTGTGAACTTATAAGAAGTTCGAAATGAATGAATAAATATTTCCCACGACAGACGAAAATATTTGAGGTAGGAAGTTTGATTTAAGCTGACAACAAAAATACCGGTACCTGGTTTTCAGTAGACTAGTTCATAATAATAGCAAGTGGATCATAAAAATTGGAATTGTGATATTTTAACAATAATAGCCAGGTTAGTAATAACACCGTTATAGTGAAATTTTACGGACCATAAGACGCTTCAGGTCCATAAGACGCACCTTGATTTTAGGATGGAAATTTAAAGGAAAAGAAATTTAATGTGATCCTAAACCAAAAATATTAAAAGGAATAATACACTTCATTGCATAACAAATTATAACCTTGTACAATGGAATCATTGTAAATCACTTCTAACATAAAACCTGCGTTGTACAAAAATCTCTTCTGTACAGGTGGCATCGCGTAAATTTTAACAACTGAACTGATTTGTCATGAAAGACTGAAAATATTTTTGCATCCTCTAATCCTCAATTCAGCATACGGTAAGTGTAATGGGACAATACAGTTTAGAAGTCATTGCCTTTATTTAAACCACCCGGCAGACACAATTCCTTTAGTATAAAGAACTCAACATTCCTTTCTTTTCGCATTGTATACCCTCATTTTACGATTGTCACAAGTGCACTGAAGTAGGCCTACAGTTTGCCAGAATTTCTAACAATCTTCTCGTTTAAAACATCTTGTCTGTAATTATGGTATTCCGACAATATTTACCATAATTTTAATTTTTTTAATGTACTTCAGACCATTAGACGCACCCAACTTTCAAGGCTCTGTTTTCAAAGTAAAAAAGTGAGCCTTACGGTCCGTAAAATACGGTAGATAGATAAAACAATTTTCACTGAACTCCAAGTATTATTGTGCAGATTAAAGGGGACAGTGGTTAACATTAAAATAATAATTGTATTGTAATATTACAACTGTAATATTTGTAACTGTAAATCCAAATTTTTAACACAAAATTACCAATATTTCACACATATTTACTCTTAAAGTGGAATATTCAGAATCTGATCACTCATTCGAACATAACTGATAAACAGGATGGGTTTGCAGACCACCGGCTGGGAACTTCTCACTTTAGAAACCAGGCCAGCCAACATAATACTGGACACAAGACAAGGGGGTGGAATAATGGGGGAGTCGTGTTGCTGTAATCTTAAAGCTGAGAGATAAGATGGACGAAGTGCTTTCCAAGGCCTCACTGGCTGTGAAAACTCCACTCTCTTCTGTTTTCGCAACTGCCTGCTTTTCGTTTGTTTGCTTCTTATTAAATTACAGTGGATTTCAGTGCAACACGGGCACAAAAAGAGTTTGCTGTACGGTGAAAGTAAAGAAGTGCTTAGGATTCCTATTACAATGCGCTAACTCATTATTTAAAGGTGTTTTCTTACGGAAAATAATGAACTTTTATATTCGTTCTAAATGACTACGCCTATCTCCGTCAACATCACTCGAATTTCTTTTGTGCGGCTTCAGCGATCCGCAACCACGAGATAAGGAAAACCATGATTTTTTTATCTTCTACACCTCAATGAAACTCTCTAGCAACTCTCTGAGGACACTTGGGGTAAATTTCTTTGCACATCACATCATTAACTCGTAAAAATATAAATTATAAAATCAAAACAAAAAAATCTTGATTCTGTTACTCTCAAAACAGATATAAGTAAATATCACTAGGAATAATTGTCTCATAAACCAATAAACCTCAAGTCTAAGATTGACAAAATCAAAATATTGGGTACATACCATAGTCAATACAACGTTTAACGGATTACCATCTTACTTAATCTTATCTTTAAAAATAAATTTAAGTCGCACCTTGGATGAATGTTCCCACCCACCACTCCCTCGCGATGCACTTTCTTTTATACCACTTCTTCTGTCCTCATATTACGTAGAAACTCGTGATTGGACGTTGGTAGTGTGACGTCATACCGGTAAACAAAAGTTGACAGGCTTACTAACGTCTGGAAGATATAATATGCCACATTTTCGAAACCTACAAACAGTGTATCGTACATTATTCGAAAATGCAAGGGCGCTTCGCTTCGGCTGCCGCCTCCGCTCGCGCACTTAACTAAGTGGATAGTGTTATGCATTATTTAGACTATGTGAAGAGGTGATTGTGGTCTGGTCGGGATTGCCGAGTAAGCTAGAGGGTTGTCATTTTGGTGTAAGGGTTGGTAGCTTGTATTTGGTACGATCGGGAGTTTGGAGAGAAGGAACGATCGGGAGAGCCGAGATAACAAGAGAATAGCAACGCATTGTTCGGAGGGTAAGGGGCGACTTAATCTTATCTTTCGCCAAGTATTTTTCTTTATTCTCCGAATGCCTCCTAGCATTTTCTTGCCGTTTACTTCGATTGTAAAAGGTCTACTTACATAGGCCTGCTTCCGCTGTTCTTATTGCGTCCTACCGTTGTCGCTAATTCCTCAAGTTCTTGTTCCTTCTTTATCTTTTTAGTCCTCTTTCAGTTTTTCTACCCGACTGAACCCCGAAATGTGGGATTTCACAGAGATTTATTTCTTAAGCACTTGTTATGTTGCATACCTACAATAATCTGCCTCCAGATAGAAAATAAAAAATAAATCATGTGGAAACAAAACACAATTATAATTTACACAGCACACTTGTGTCAGTCAAGTGTTCTTTTGCCATGGTCTGCTAGATTCACTCTCTCGCAGTTTACCGGGAGCCAATCGGATCAACAATTTGATAGGTTATGTTTAGGATGGAGTGGGCCATGCAATATTATTGTACCACCAAATGTTTAATAAGCATTAATTAATTTTTATATGCTGTCAATAAAGATTACGTAACGTACCAGCTGGATAGAACTTCTGGAAATGAAAATATGCTCGTTAGTAAGTAATTTCGCATATTATTTATATTATTTCTGAGCTTGCCTTATTTACCTTAGTTAAGAATACTAATATTTGTGGCAGCTCGGCAGCTCATTGGCTGTTCTCGAGAGCCAATCAAAATGCTTCGGATCTTCGGACAACACACCTTATATAATACTATACTAGACCTTTGTTCTTCCGTAAGCCTTGCTTAATGAATCAATCTGGAGCTTAACTGGGAAATAAATTACAGTTATAACTGATTAACAATAGCATTCTAGCACTTTGCTACATCAGTTTACTTGATTTTTTCTTTCTCCCGCTTGTATCCGACCTTTTCACTGTTACTGACCTACAAAATGCGTCGCCTCAAAAGATTATGTAAACGCAGTGATTAAAACTAATAGCAAAATTATTTTTATAAAATGTGAGGATTTTTATTCTTGTGTTCGGAATGTCATTTATGGGATACAGCTGTTGCACTGAAATTTTTCCCAACGATTTCAAACGTAGTGCCCCCAAACGATTTCACTTGATGAATAATTTATTAAAAGTGTAAAAGTTTATACTTGTATTGCACTGTTTTCATTTGTGTTTGAAATTTGAATTTTTAGGTGTATTAAATTATATACAGACGCTAGCAGGTGCCCGTGATTACTTACTCAACTGCTAGATATTGTGCTTCAATCATTTATTTAACAGAAAAATAATTAAAACATTATATTTATTAACACTGACATCGTTTTTACATAAATTGGAGGAAATACGTAATTTTACTCTTAATTATATTGGTTAACGTTAAAAATCTAAATAAACGAACAAAACGAATCTTATGCTACCATATGGGCGCACAAATTTCTAATGAAACCATTGAAATGAACCATAGATTCATGAACCTTACCCAAATCATGCATAAACAATTATTTTATTATAACGATTGATAATTTTAAAAAAACTAAAAACCTGATTTCGAGGTGCATTTCACGATCAAAGTGCGCCACCCGGGAAAAAAAGACCTCAGATTAGAGTTCCCTATCCCAAAAAAACCCCGCATAGTGTTTTTCGTCCAAATCATTCCATGTTTTCCCATTAAGGCTTTGCCCGCGAAACTTGTAAACTGTAAAGAACATATTGATTAATTCGAACATTTCGATTAAAAGGTTGAATTAACTGATTATTTTACATAATCTACAAAATTTAGAGATACACAATTTACTCAAGTATAAATTTTAATACTTTCTCTAATTTTCAAAGTCTTGTTTCATTTATTTCCAAAGCCTTATGTAAAGATTGCCAACAATACACTGTTGTCATGTGAACTGTGATTTGGATTTGATAATTCTGTGTAAAAAGGGATTAAGTATTCTCAAAAACATTTGATTTTTGGCATTTAAAATAACAAATTTTCAAAATCCTTTCTTAGTGAGCACCTACATTATGAAACGAAGGTACTGTCAAAATTCCAAGTCTCTACCTATTATAGTTTAGGCTCTACGTTGATTCTCTGTCAGTCAGGAAAAAACCACTTATATATATAGACAAGAGTATAGGGTGTATACAGCAACTTTTATTAGGAGATCCTGATCAGTACTTCTCAAATCGGTAAGAAATCCATCGCGGGTTTTATTCAACCCACGCTCCAGCAAACCAACGCCGTCTCCACAGTCGCACGGCCACTTCTCTGACACTCATGTATTGCGTGTAGCATACCTCTACGTAGCAGGCGCTAATTTTAATTCTCATTGTTAGTGAGTATAATTTCTATACAAATCTTGCTCCGTAGCACTTTAATTGTGCATTGAGTATTAAAGAAAAGTGATAGTCGTGTCTAGGGTCCGTTTTCCTGAGTAAAACCTTTAATATCCCTATAATACAGGCCAAAGGGCGTTAATTAATTTAGGGATAATCTTTGGTGCTGATTGGAAAGCCCATTGTAAACCTCTTTTCATCTCATCTGGTATTCTCAGTCTACCATGTATATATATTTTACAGCGATTGTTATATGTGAAGCGTAATTCTGCTAACTTAAAAAATTATTCTGATGTACATACCATTGGCACCAGAAATTGCAATAACATTTTACAGGATCAATGCTGGTTTGCAACAACCAAACATAATTTTAGGTACATGTCAGTGAAAATGTTTAATTCTCTTCCAGTTGCTACTAGAAATTTAACTTTTAAACACTTTAAAGGCTTAGTACTGATGAAATTAAAACAAATCTGCTTCTACAGTATTGATGAATTTTTGAGGCAGCCAAAAACTTTAAATAATCTTTCAGTACCTACAATTTGGCCTACTTGACACATTGCACTTTTTAATTTATTGTTTTTGTAGTGTTGTAATGTTTTTTGATCCAGAATTTCTTTGTATTATTTCTGTTGTATATATTTCTGATATTATTCTTGTACCGTTGTACCTTAATAGTTTAAGTTATAATGTATACTATATCGCATAACTGTGGTCAATATGGATAAATAAATATGAAATATCAATAGATTCTCTAATTTGTCAAACTCTCATTTCATTTATTTCCAAACCTACCTGATACCAATGCCAACAATACACTGTTGTCATGTGAACTGTGATTTGGATTTGATAATTCTGTGTAAAATGAGATTAAGTATTCTCAAAAACATTTTATTTTTGACATTTAAATTCAAATTATTCAAAATTCTTTCTTAGTGAGCACTTACGTTATGAAACGAAAGTACTATCAAAATTCCAAGTCTCTACCTATTATAGTTTAGGCTCTACGTTGATTCTCTGTCATTTAGTCAGTTAGTCAGTCAGGACAAAGCCTTTTATATATAGAGAGACTAGCAGGTGCCCGCGATTACTTACTCAACTGCTTGATATTGTGTTTAAATCATTTATCTAACATAAAAATAATTAAAACATTACATTTATTAACACTGACATCGTTTTCATAAATTTCAGGAATTAAATAATTTTGCTCTTAATTATATTGTTTAACGTTAAATATTTAAATAAACAAACAAACAAAACGAATCATATGCTGCCATATGGGCACACAAATTCGAAATGAAACGATTAAAATGAACCATAGATTCATGAACCTTACCAAAATCATGCATATAACAATTTTATTATAACGATTGTCAAGTCTCGATTCATATATTTCCAAAGCCTTATGCCTTTGGCATTTAAAATAAAAAAAAAATTCAAAATCCTTTCTTAGTGAGCACCTACATTATGAAACGAAGGTACTGTCAAAATTCCAAGTCTCTACCTGTTATAGTTTAGGCTCTACGTTGATTCCTGTCAGTCAGTCAGTCAGTGAGGACAAAGCCTTATACATAACTTATATATTAATTATATATTAATTAATGCTGCAAAGTGGACAAACAAAGTTTATGTAACGTACCAGCTGGATAGAGCTTCTGGAAATGGAAGCATGCTCTTTAGTAAATTATTTCGTCTATTATTTCTACTGACAGACACTGATATGTCTGAGCTTGCCTTGTTTAACTTAGGCCGCTCAATGGCTGTTCTCGAGAGCCAATCAAAATAGTTCGGGTCTTCGGACAACGCCCCTTAAATAATATATAGTTTCTTAAACATGTTTTGCTTGTTTCTTCTCCAGTGTCGTACACTGATGTAAGTGGAAGCTAATGAGATTGAACTATTTTCTTACATTCTTCAAGTTTCTACACAAATCAAGATTTTCCGACTTGAGGTTATAAACTGGTCATGAGTGTCTTGGGAAAACATTGATATATTTCTACTTTTATGTTTATTTTGTTTATTATAAATTGTTATTTTATCAGTGCTGTAAATCAACGTCATAATATGTCTGTTATACTATGCCTTCTTTTATGTAGTTAGAAAAAACAGTAACCAGGGCGAAAGAACAAAACAAATCAGGAATTGATACCGTAGAAAGTGAGACTGGAACTCAACGAGTGCTCTGATGCTTCCTACTTTGAGATTAAATGGCAATCATAATTCATGAACGTGTAATAACAAAACACAAGGGTTGACGGCTGCAAAGTCGATAAGAGCTGAAAGCGATAAATAACTAAAAATAAAAGTCATACTGCACACGGGTTCGAAGTTTAGTACTGTAGATTTATTAATGTCGTGAAAATTGAATGGTCCTTCACATCGATAAAGAGTAATCTCATGTCATAAAAAGTGATGTTCACTAACTGCTATATGGTCTGCAAAATTAAAGTAGGTAAACTTCGTTTCATTTATGATATAATCGCAATATTTTAATATAAGAACAACGTCATGATAATGTAGAAATGGCAACTAATAACAAACCTAATATGCTTATGACATGAACGGGAAATATCCAGATTTATATAAGAGTGATTAATAAATATAAATAAATAAATATATATATATATTTATATTGCAGGAATTTATTAATCACTCTTATATAAATCTGGATATTTTCCGTTCGTGTCAAATACAGGGTGTTAATGAATAACACCGAAATATTTTACCTGTGTACGTAAAATGTGTATGCTACAGGGCATTAAAGTCCTTAAAATTTGGTGCTCATAACTCAATAATTGAGCGAAATAGGGTTAAAATTTTCATTAAATTGACTTCATGCCTTCTTAGCGATCGATAAAAACCTGATTCTTAACAATTCATCAACAGCTATACCATAATTTAGAATTTTCATAATCTCCAAAATTTACTGATTAATCACATGATTGCCCGCCACTGCATTATGTTTTTATTCCTAATTCCAAACCTAACAAAAATGTTTCGTTTGTCTTTTTTTTCCCTCAGAGTTGTAAGATATCGATCGTCATTTTTTACAATTTTCCCGACCACTACACAATATTCATTGTTCCTTTGTTTCCCATCATTTCAAATATTAGAAGACAGTGGCGTGCATATCCTTGGGACATTTTATGTTATAACAGGAAGAATTGAATCCATAGAGCAAAAATCTCCTAATAAAAGTTGCTTGTCTATGTCCCCACTATACACAGATAAAATATTTCGGTGTTATTCATTAACACCCTGCATAGCCTATATAAATATGTATTGCTGGAATTTATTAATCATATATATATATATACATGGATTCTTATATATAACTTATGAAATACGAGGTCCTATATCTAGCGCCATTACAGTGGAAGAAAGACGTCTTTAACAAAGAAAAATCACACTAGAATTATACACTGAACAGGGAAGATGACTTAAGCTAGCTTATTATTGTTTTCAAATAGGCCTACAAACTTATATCCTCGTACTTAAAAGCTGTCTTAATTAATAAAACTCACATTATATTTTACATTATATAATACTTATTATATTATATTTTACATAGGTTTCGTACATAATAGTAAAAAATTGTGAATAATATACAATGTCAAGAGCTTGGAAACTAAAATTAGTAACATAAAAAAGCTACTATAATTCATTAAAGTATAAAAATCGTTACACTCTCTCAGCAATGTTAAGTGCAATTATAAATAAACTGCTCCCTAAGAGATGATGGCGTAATGTATACCGAAATGCGTACCCTATATACGAGGGACTACAAAGATTCTGGAACGAGGTGCACTCAGTTTCGTGACACAAACTGAGGAGCTACTTGATAGAGAAGTAGCGGTTCCGGTTCAGTAGGCCATCAATAACGGCCATTGGAGTCGAAATGCTGACCACACGCCCTCAATCCTCCCATCTTCCTATGGTAGGTTCAGTAGGCCATCAATAACGGCCATTGGAGTCGAAATGCTGACCACACGCCCTCAATCCTCCCATCTTCCTATGGTAGATGTCACAGAGGTCGGATGGCAGACCTCTTCTCTCAGTTTGATTTTTATCTCTACATAAGAAACAATTTAGTAGTACATTATACAACGAGCCTATAATGACATTTATTAATACACGAGTAATTTTATAAAACGAGCGTATCGAGTTTCATAATTTTCATATGGATGTCTTAATTACCATTATAGGCAGTTTCATACGACTGTTTTTGTTCGATCATAATTAAAGGTCTAAGTTTTCAGTTTTTAGAAAACCTTGTAATTCATCAACAAAAGATTCACCTGATATACGCAATCAGCTGTTAGTAAGTTCTCGTCTTTTGCAATAGCTGGCAGGTGACGGCGTGCAGGGCTTCTCTTAGCAATTTAACTTCAAAACAACGCGCAATGAAACACAGAATTGAACTCAACTTAGTATAATAATTGCATCAGTAAAAACAGAATTTATTTTATTTTAAATACAACTCGTGTATTGTGCAGTTTGAATTATTGTTTTTAGGGCTTGGATATTGTTCCGAAAAGCCTACGATATGAACCAATATCACAGCAGTGTCATAATTAAATTCTGTTTCATAACGGATATCATATTAACACTATTAAATATCACATGTAATAGGCGTATTATACCCAGTAATATGGTCGAACAAATATTTTATTAATGCATCACAACGAGGACTTGATACTACACGTCCATTGTCTTTATTCTTCAAAGATTTATTAAACAATTTTAAAAATGAAATTGAATTTTTATGTGCTGATAATGCATAAATTTAATTTCAGGTGGGAACAAGCTAGGGAGGAGGCAATAAAAAAAGTTTCCTCCTACAGTACTAGCGAAGAAATATTCCGCATTGCTGATTTGGTTGCATCAGTTAAGAAACCCAGCGGAGTCCGATAATGCAAGACTGAAATATGGTATTTTACCTCGGTTCTAGAAGAATGCTCTACCTTGCATCCCAGGAGAAAATATCTGCAAACTTCAGACATTCAGGTTTTTATGTTAAATTAGTGGTTCCGCGCTCAAACCAAAAGTTCAAAGGTTTTCTATGCCTTAGAGCACAGAAGCTAAGAAATGTTTGTGTTTGGCATGGAGTAGAATGCAAAATATATGTGTGCATGTTTCTGTGCGTGTATGTGTGTGAGAGAGAGAGCGAGAGAGAGAGAGAGAGAGAGAGAGAGAGAGTGCAAGAAAAGAGCTAGGGAGGGACAAAAAGAAAGGAAGATAAAGAGAGATGTGAGAACCCATGCAATAGTCTTGAACAAAAACCGCGTTAATAACGTCAAAGTTCATTAAACCAGCTGCCCATAACCCTTGATTACTCTTTTGTTGTGAAATATGAACAAGTTGTTATTTTCCTATAATAATGAAAATAGAACATTTACCATGATTTACTATTTACTACTGTTAGTCACAGATGTAAGAAATAACATAGAAATAATTTGATAAAAACAACGAAGAATTTTCATTTTAAGGGGATTTTAATCTAATTGTGTGTACCTAGTGATTAAAGAAAAATGTGATATTTTTCTAAAGTAATAGTTAATCATGATTCATGATTCGCAAGAAAGTAAGCACAGGCCTACCTACATATTGTATTAATTTACTGTACATTTCCAAATTATTCGAGAGCCTAGATATTTCCATTCTTTGTTTTTTACAAATCTCATTTTGATCCTTTTTTTACAATTAGCTTTAATTCGTTGAGCTTATTTTCTGTCTAAACATACTTGGTGGACATGGAAACATAAACTCATATATACACAGGCTTAAGATTGTACGCAGCCCCGACTGTTCTTGCAACAATGGATCTCAAACAGTGGAACACCTATTATTCGAGAGTAGTGAAGTGAAAAGTGAAAGAGAAATCCTGATAAATAGTGATCTTAAAGAAGGCAACTGGCCAATGCATAAGTCTGTACTAATAAAAAAACACTTGAAACCATTTATAAAATTTGTGAACTCATTAGAATTTCAAGCGTTGAAAAGGAATCAAGATCACTAGCCATCAGAAACATGATGTATCTGTAAACAGGAATTATGTTATTCACTCAAAAATTTAAGAATATTTAAGAGCATGTAGTAGGCCTACTACTATGTAGTGGAGCATGCATAGGGGATAATAATAATAATAATAATAATAATAAAAGTATGCAGTGTGCAACAAGCAATAGTTACACTATAAATCTAACCCTTTCAGTGCAACGTGGCCGTTCCAATAACCTCACTGGTCTTGTGGAAATTCCATTGGTCCCTTTAGTTCACAGTTCAATATATTGCGTTTCGAAACCCAAAACGAATTAAGGAGCAATCTTTATAAAGTTTTTTGCCGACGTTCCAACTATCGTGTCTCTTGGTATTTTTCGATGCTACTATCTTGCAGCTGACTTTTGCTGGAGAGGCAAAACGGCACTTTCCCTGTTTAAGATACCGTGTAATAGTGGAAAGTTCTTCAGCGTTATGAGTACAAATTGAAGCGTTTAGTTTTATAAGGGTCTAATGGCCAAAATCATGATTTTTCAGCTGATAATTTTAAATGGATCTACATACCCAGCCAATGCATTTCAGAAGGATCCAAGGTCCAGGGAAAGCCACGTTAATAGCAATAAATTCCAAGATATAGCGCTGGATCTACCTCTGTGGGTCTATGTCTTGTTTGGCACTTAGACCCTTATAAAACTAACCGCTTCAATTATAGATTTATTTAACGGAAATAAATGAATTTCTAAAGATATTTAGTGTAATTGGTAAGAGCTCAATACTTCTGATTTGAATTGATTTACACGGGAGACTATAATGGCGTAACTTTTTTTATTGAAATCAAATTAAATTATATATCAAATGACAAATAATAAAAAATATAGTAATTAACATACCCTTATATGTGTTTGAAATCCTCCAGATGAGCAAATAAAAACATTTAAATTATACTCTTTATTAATTATACTAGCTGCTTCTGTTTGTAGATTTCTTTTAACAGAAAGAGCTTGCTTCTTCAGAATGCTCTTTGTTTTTCATTTCAGTATCTATCACAATTGCTCAAAACGTTCTTGGGTATAAGTTGCAATGCAAAGTTCCTCGCATTATAAGTTGCAGAAGTAAATTGTCCTGGCTAGACGGAATATTTAAGTTGAAGAAGTAAATTGTCCTGGCTAGACGGAATATCTAAGTAGAGGTTGATTTTGATTATGTGATAGCCTAGCATAGAAATAAGGTATTAACTTCACACCCCAACTGCGTCTCGTAGCTTCATATGACGCGCTGAGTTATGGCAGCCGTATTTATACTCACAAAATGATTTCTGTGTCGCAGACTGTGTTTAAATATTCAAATACTTCCTCTCTAGGCCACTGCTGGTTTATATGACTGCACCGGCAGAATATGTCTCTAATAGTAAATCATAATATGGTAGACATGGAGTTGAAATAAAATACATCTGCTAATAAGGAAGAGATAAGTAAAATAGGGTTCGTTGTGGACAATTATAAATGTAGTCATTGGACAAAGGTAAAAATAAAATCGCTTTATTTGACCTATGCGTTTGGGGTAGAGAAAGGTACGAGAAAGAGAGAGCCCAGCAATTTAATATACAGTATAACATAATTTCCGGTTACAAACACTGTAAGGCTTAATTTTAGTTTAGTTTAATTTTTTACATAAAACTAAAGCTGTATTCTTCCTTCATTAAACTTGGTCGAAATTTAACACACCTTCTTTCTTTTAAAAAAATCCAGACAAAGGTTCCTTAACAAAATCAACCTTTAATATTTCATGTAGTTAGATGAAAAGTAGGCCTAAAACAGAAACAACTCGCTAATATTTTTTTAAACTGATGAAATAGGATTTTTGGCCATCACATTGTTATCCCAAAGATTATATAGTTTATGTTTATGTAAAAACTATCAAGTGCCCGTAGCTTCCCCCGCGATAATTTATTGAACTGATAGATGTTTTATTTAAATTACTTACTTAATATAAAATATAATCTGGTAACTGATGTAACCAAGTGCCAGAGTACCTTCGTTTAACCAGGGTAATTACTATTATGATATGCAGAAAATATTTTTTTAAATCGATTTTCGAGTTAAGCTCCAGATCGATACATTAAGCAGGGCTTAAGAAAGAACAAAGGTCTAGTTTGAGAAGCATAACTTATGTGAAGGAATATGTGGGTAGTGTTATTTATCAAAGCTACCTGTATTTCAATTTCCAAAACCATATATGAACACTTTAAAACAATATGTTCCCATGAGAACTGATTTGCATTTGATAAATTCTTTCTAATATATTACTGTAAAATAGGCACTCAATTGGGCAGGATTCCTGTACCGGATAATCGATATCAAGTTTCATGAAAATCCGATAAAGCGTATTTGAGTTATCACGTAAAAGTACACGGGTTCGCCGCCATGGGTGTGTAGGTAGCATACTTGCCTTCCACCCTGGCGGTTCGGGTTCGATTCCCTAATTATAGGCTACATTAAAAAGCCTTAAATTAAAGTGGTGACTACTAGAATAGGGTATAGGGTATTCACAATAGATCTATTAAGGTCACAGTGTTGAGAAGTCGAAGGGCTTACACAACACCTCATTAATCTAATCTAATCTAAAGACACACGGACAGACGGATATAATTTCCCGTCCCCCACACAATCTCGTTCCATTCTGGCACTTGATAATTAAAACATTATATTTATTAACACTGACATCGCTTTACAAAAATTGCACGAATTACATAATTATATTGTTTTACGTACCGTAGTAAAAATGAATAATAAAACGAATAAAAAATCTTTTTCTGCCATATGGGCAAACAGATTCGAAATGAAACAACTAAAACAAGCCTCGCCCATCTCATGCATAAACAATTAAAAGAGATAATTTAAAAGCTAAAAATCCAGCTGAGGTGCATTTTACGATTAAAGTGTACAGCCCGGTATAAAAACATCTCATTCGAGTTCCCTAGCCTTTCCCCCAAAAAACCGCATAATGAATTCCGTCTAAATCATTCAATGTTTTCCCATTTAGGCGTGCATTCATGCCCACCTGTCCACCTATGTTAAACAAATCATATCTGTGTGTCGTAAAGTTATAATGAAATGAATTAAGTAAAGGAGGTTAACAAAATCGAAGAGAATGACAAATTGGTGTGTTATATTGCAAAAAATCGACTTCAGGGACTTCTTTTCCCGGTTGATATGTCATGGCAACCAAGGGAAGCCATCTTCAATTAATTTCACAATTGAATACGGTCTTGTTAATAGGTAGAATTGGTCTACACGTTAACACAAGCTGAAATATCAACTGTATGCAGTATTAGGCTTACTATTCTGTTTTTCGAGAAAAAATAGAGAAATGAGTTATATTTGTTACACTGTTCAACATCAAATAATACCTGATCAAATTAACATTAAGTTTAGATTTTCACCTTTATGATGGATTTTTTTACACTTCCTGGGCAACAAAGCGGCAGAGAAATGAAAATTTAGTTACAGATAACAAACAGACCATGAACACAACCGTAATCATGGTGATACTAGATATATTGGCTAGCTTGGTGACATGTGACATCCGCTCACGTGGGATATTTGCACGCGTGAGGTTGGTAATCTGATGACCTGGCAGTTTGATACACTAATTACTATCTCAACTGGATTAATACTTCAATTTATAATCAAACTTGTATTGGCCGGTATCCAACTGCAAAGTATAGGAAGGACAAAAAATGATTTTATTATATCATACTTTCAAAATAAAATTAAATAATTTCACAATTCATTTATTAACGTATATACGACACTCACTATTATTCTGAGATTACCGAAACAGTAGTCGGTTTCGAATAAATGTGAACTACTGTAAATAATAAAATCATCTCAGAATATAGCTCAAACAGACAACATTAATGAAATTAACACTTAAAAAACCGGTATAAATACAGAATACTGTGCCGAACTAACACAATTAGGGCCTAAATGGGTTATTTCTTGTAACTTACCCTGTAATTTATTTTACGTTAAATTAATTTTTTTCTTCTTCAATTTCTTACTCATCATGATTAAAAATCCAAGATAAACTACTTAATTCCATAGGATATAGGCCTACTATGAATTTAAGGATTCAAGTATAACTTATTATATCCTTCATTGGGAAGAAAATATGGCATAGGATCCCAGAAAAAGAACATTTGTATAATGAACAATAACTCTACCTGCGTTATACATGATCCATATTTTGTTACATGGATGCGATCAGAAGAATAAGAATAATGTCATATAATGTTCTCGAAAGTCCTCATAAGATAAATTATAGCAACAATATAAATCGTGGTGATATCGATGTCAAAGGAAATGACAAGTTGTAGGATAGATGTCTAAGTTCAAGACAAGTGGATATTTGAAACTCTTAGAAGCAAATTGGCACCATTTAGAAATATAGCGGTAAAGTGGTTAATACTATATACTAGACCTAAGAAAGACCAGTAGGATTTTTGGAAGTTGAGGCTACTAGATTTTTAGAAGATCGGTCTTATGGCTTTAACTCCACCGGGTTAAATAAATAAATAGATAAGTAAATGAATTCTAAATAAACGCATGATCACATGTCGACAGTACTGTATCTTATAAAACACAGAAATCCCATCCGCATTATTACGTATCAGGCGGCATCGTTGAAATTGAAAGTTTGAAAAAAAATGTAATTTAATTCTTGTTTGTTTGTTTGTTTAGAAAGTTCTGTTTTCCTAGGTTGTACAAAGTTACTGACTCAAGTTTGATAGTGACCATACACGTCATAGTTCCGGATATTTTCTTCTGATAAACTTCTGTACTTCTAATGTTTGAAGACAGAAAATGGGAATAAAAGAAAGTGAGGAAGAAGAAAAAAAGAAACAATAAATAGACTTAACGGAAAAGGGAAAATATGAAATATAGGTTAAAGCAAGCTAACAAAAATAAAGAAAAGAAAATTTGGTAAACTTATAAATGGATCTATAGGCCTATGCTGGATGTAAACTTTTAGTTTAAAATTCAAACTTATGGATAATCTAGAGGGTCTCGAGGTAAGTAAAACCAAACAGATCTTACAAGAACCACGTACATGAAGTAAAATAAAAACATATTTATTTGCGTAATTTAATCAACAACTTATATTTGTTAGAGGCCCTTTGCAGTTTCAACCTATGTTATTTCATCTGCGCACACTTTCATTGATCTCTGTTCACAAAAATATTATAAATAACGATCTATGGAATAGTAAAACCTTTCATATTAAATGTGAAATTTTATCAAACTCGTTTAAAAATTCCTTGGATATTGATCAATACATAATTATGCTACCAGGAAGAGGTTTAATACGATGAAAAGTATATTCGTCACCGAGTACGTCAAGAATCAATATGAAGATTTTAATATGTGACTTATTTGGATTGTAGTCGGTGAAGGGAATAAGACACTTATTTTTACAATTATATAATTTGTTTGTAAATTGAAACTGTTTAAATGTGAATTGATTAAAAACACGATTTTCACTTATGTGAATTTTTAAATTTTCAAGTAAGTCACATTTTACAGTTTTCAGCTACTAAAATTAACTTCCAAATACAATTTTTAAATTAACTAAATCAAGAAAAGTTTATATCTACTGGACTGTTCAAAGTACGCAACCAGTAATCATATTCGTGAAAACACTTGTGTGTAAGTGAGGAAAAGGGTCAAAAGTTACGATTGCACAACCTAATGACCTATTTGGACATATATGAAAACGATAATTAATTGTATAATATATAAATAATTATATTCATCGTAAAGTATATAAATATCTTCAGGTACTTTTTCATATGCATACATTTTCATATTTAAATACGCTATTTTTTCATATGCTACTTAAATACATTTTCATATTTAAATACGCTCTACATTATATAGGTAGACCTATTTGCCTATTTTAATCTTTCCTTTGAGTGTGTTTTTAATTTTATGTGTTATGTTCGAGTTCGAGGTTCTTATTCGTTCATCTCTTTTGTTTACTGTATTAAAGGTTCAACAGATTATTGATTCGGAACAAAAAATCATAAGGATTTTCAAGTGATGAGCAGTAACTCTTACAGCAATAGGTGTAGACTATGTGTAATATATATATATTATTGGCTATTGGCATACATAAATCACAAGTATGTAGTGAAATATTTTCGTTTATTTTGCTACCTCCATGATTATAATCGTATTTTGTTGCATCTTAGTTCTGTAGTCTCCTAAAAAGGCCTTGTGGAGATTTACTGATCTTTTAGTGATATTTTACAGTAAATAGGAATAATATTAGTAGCAAAATTAACAATAGTGGGAATAGTAGTAATAATTATAATAAAATTTGGGATAAATACAAAAACCGATTGCGCTAGTAGAAGAAGGTTTGTTTTGTACTTACTCAGAACAGCCGGGAACAACATTAACTTATGAATCATGAACGTCCACTTACCTGTAAAGAGAATGAAAAATACATAGCCTATATGAGTACCTGTTTTCCATAAAGTTTTGGTTTCATTAATTGTAAGAAGTATTTCATGCTAAAACATTACCTCACAAGGGCACCACTCGATTGATAAAACATCTGAAATCTGGCATGACAGATTTGGCAGGGAGTGCAAAGAATGTTCGTATAGTTTTGTGATTCAGAGCTATGGAAATTGTAAGTAAAAATAAAATTAATTTATATATTTGTTTGAACGTGTTTTTTGTATTTATTAAAGTGAAACTTAAAAAAAAAATTTGCTTGAAAATGGTAAAAAGACTAAAATAAAACTATTTCAATAATTTTAAAAACCAATACGGGGTTTATAAAAAGTATAATGTATTTAAATGGCAGCAGAGAACAAACGTATTTTCTGCCAATAGGCCTATACTGTTACCATTCTTTTCAATTAGTTTGTTCTAGCACGGATGTAAGAAGAAAAAATATCTACTGTATATCTAGAGCAGCAAGCCATTCATGCACTGCCTCTTTCACTTCTTCATCTGAGGTACAACGACGCCTCCTTAATGAAAATAAGGAGCAACCTTATTTAAGTTGACCGAAAAGATGATAGTCCGATGAAGCAAGAATCGGGATTGCATGCAGGATGGCAGTAGGCGGGCATTGTCATGTAGAAACAGAACGTCTGTAGACAATGAGCCTTGACGCTTGGTTCAAATTGCAGGCTTCAGGTTGCTAGAATGATTAGTATGGTAGTATAGACTAATCATTCGGTCATCTTAAAAATTCATTAAAGGGCCGTCGATTTACGGAGAAGTGAAGAAAGCGGAGCATGAATTTAATACTTTTTTTTTGTGAGCGTCGGCAAGATTTTATTTATTTATTTAGTAGTTAAGGCCCTAAGGTCTTCTCTTCCACTAACCAGAGGTGGATACATTCAAACATTACCAAATAATCTAATTAAGAATAAAGAAGAGAGTCATATGATTATATTATATAAATGTAAATTATGTTAGTGAAAACTATAATTAAAACTATAATTTATGAAAATTCAACATTGTATGTAAGAGGAATGAAAGAGAAAAAATAATTGATTGGTAGATAGAGAAAGAAGTAAAATTAAAATTAAATTAAACAAAACAAGAAAGATCAATAATTTTTAACTTGAAAGTAGTAACTTATATAATATAAATGTTAATGGTTGGTGGTTAAGTGGTCAACTAACCTCGTCTTGAATGTTCTGAGTGTTCGACATTCTTTTTTAGGTAGATTTCGAAGAAAAATCTACCTATTGCAATCGATACCATGTCATGACTTTCGAAAAATTCTTTCATGCCTCCCTAAGTACGAAACCACTGCCTGTTGGAAAAAATTGTGATATATATATACATATATATATATATATATATATATATAATATCTTTACACGCTAGCGGCCGTAATTTTGAAGATATTTGAACCAAATTTTATTATGTTATTTCTAGGCCCAATAGATCGGACAATTTCGTTAATGAGCAAAAATGGCCCAAGGGGGTGGTCGGGGGAGGGGGTTAAAATGTTAAAACATTTATATCTCGGCCCCTAGGCTATGAAGTATAGAGGGAAACTTTGTTTGAATAAATTAGAGTACTCCCTATGGAGTTCACAGTGACACCAACGACTCGGGGTTTTGGGGGTACGAGTGGGGGTAGGGCTGGGGGGATGGAAATTCGAAATTTTTGAAACTACGTTTTGTGGGGTATCGTTGAAAAGCTCTTGATGAGTACTCTACAAACCGACAACTAGTTTCTTGATAGTTCTCATATAAGGTGAGATTTAAATGTTTGAAAAAGTGCTCTTTCCTCTTTTTTGCAGTTATTATTGCGGGTTTGTCATGCCAAGGCTAAAGAAGAAGAGTGCTACGCAGCGAAAGTAAATTAAACCAAAAGCACTTCGAAATCTACCTCAGCCTGTACGCTTCCCTAAAGGGATTTTTTATGTCCTCAGGTAAGGAATTCCACAGACGAGCTGTCCGGACAGTGAAGGATGAAGAATAAATTACAGTATTATGAGGGAGAATAGATAAAGATTGTGGAACACTGGAATACAGGAATTGAAAGTCTCAGGGACTATGATAAACAAAACAGTATAACTGTAAAGCCTCTGCTGCTATTTAAATAAATTCCAAAACTGTTTAAGGATACTTATTGACGTGCACTCATAAAATGTGGTCAGTTATTCTTAACCATATTAATTGCCAGTATGACCGGGCGGTTGAGTTAAATAATGATGTTGGACTGGGAACTGTAACATTACGAGGTTTGTGAGAGAAATTAATATTGCTGCTTGCCCTGTTATGTGTACTGTCAGAATTGCTACTGAGCAAACAAATGCAACTGCAATATGAAGCAGCCAGTTGGTCTCATCAGGTGAATGACCATACAAATACTCTCTTCATATTGAATTTTCATGTGTGTTTGATGTGGTCTGACACTCATGGAGAATATTATTGGGAACTTCAGAAACAGATAAATTGTGTAGACACGGGATATCGCCTAATATCAATTGATCGATCATTAGTACTGCAATTTTCCTTTAGTTAGATCGATATAAGTATTGTATTAATAGTACATTATGCAGCCAGCCTATAATGGCAGTTATTAAGATACGAATATATTTATGAAACGAGCGAAGCGAGTATCTTATTACTAGGGCCCGGACTTTTAGATTTTTAGTTTTTTTGAACATATTAAAATCATATTATTTTATTTCTTTTTACTAATTTCAGACAACTTATTAAGTACAATAATAACATTGAAAATATATTAATTCATATTATATTTTCTAATATCTACTGATATTTGTTACAGGAACAGGTTATTTAGTGACTTTGTAAGTTTTAATTAACAGAGAGGTATGCGAATGAATAAGGTAACACGTGCACCGCGAGCCATGTCATAAAATATATATCTTATTTGATGGCACGACTTAACAAGAATTATCACCAAATTACCTATATACGCAAATTACCTTACCTTACCCTATCAATTGATCGATCATTAGTACTGCAATTTTCCTATACTTACATCGATATGAATATTGTATGTATTAATAGTACATTATGCAATCAGCCTATAAAGGCAGTTATTAAGATACTAAGATTAAGATTAATATTTATGAAACGGGAAAAGCGAGTATCTTATTACTAGGTCCGGGACTTTTAGATTTTTAGTTTTTTTATACATATTAAATTAGTTTTTTTTATTTTATTATTATTATTATTATTATTATTATTATTATTATTATTATTATTATTATTACTATTACTATTTTCAGACAATTTATTAAGTGCAATAATCACACTGAAAAATATATCAAGTCATTTTATTTTCACTTAAATTTCCATGGCTCAGAAACACAGAACTTTAGGAATCTTAGTTTTAGAACTACCCCTATCGTTTCCAACTCCACCACAAATCAACAAGAACGTTTTTCAATGAATCAATCAACTTTTAGAATACTTCACTTTCGACGTCTTGCTAGAGCAAACAGTGCGAATAAACTGCAAATGTAAGCTTCCTAAGAATGTCTTTAATTGTTTTACAAAGAAATCGAGGATTTTGGTTCACTTAAGATTTCCTTTACCGGGACAATGGGGCACAAAATGACAACTTGCCGAATGCAATGCTATATTATAACTTGAAAAATAATATACTGGCAACAATGAGCAAATTGCAAAATGTAGACCGGTATTTAAATATCTAACTTTTAGCAGAACAACAATAATTGGATTAATTATTATAATTATTATTTTATCGTATTTTACTTGAAAAGCAATTTCAGCCATTTTTAGATTACGTCTTATTTAGTCATTTTTAGGTTTTATAACATTAGACTATGTGACTGCCTTGAAACGCATAAGTATGTTAAAATATCAGTCAGCTAACAAGGAATAAAATAGTTTAAAACCTAAGAATCCTGGCCCTACTTATTACCATTATAGGCAAGTTAAATATGACTGTTCTTGTTCGACCATATTTAACTGTTCAGGTTTTGAGATTTTAGCAAATTCTCATAGTTTTTGTCTTCTGTGACAGATGAGAGATGATGACCTACGGTCAAGTCGAAGCTTGTTCTTGACAGTCTTCTTGAAACTAACTGATTTTTTACAAGTCGAAATGAACCCGATTTAGTTTAATATTGAAATTAACATGAACAGAATTATTTTATTTTAAATACAGGCTGTTTATTACACAGTTTATTTGGTGCCATAGGCGTACCGAGGGGGGGGGGTTTGAGGGTTTGAACCCCCCCCCCCCATTGATAAAAAAAGGAAAATCGTATAATATTTTTAAGTCTGCCCATAAATTACTTAATACAAGTATAAAGCGTGGGAAGCTTAAAACTCGTTATTTTACGTCTTAATTTTTAAAATTTTCCGGGGCAGACCCCCGGAAGCGAAAAACTCGTTATTTTGCGTCTTAATTTTTAAAATTTTCCTGGGGCAAAACCCCCGGAAGCGAAAAACTCGTTATTTTGCATCTAAATTTTTAAAATTTTCCGGGGGAGTGCCCCCGGACCCCCATCTCCCTGATGTTATAACCCCCCCCCCATATGGTCGGCCTGGTTACGCCTATGTTTGGTGCTCTCAAGGTTTCAAGATCGTTCCGTGTTCGATAAAATAGGTACTACGCTTGTATTATGCTGAAAATATGTTTCGAAATGGACATGATTGTGATACCGTTACGTCATACGTAAAAAGCCTATTATAATCTCTATCTCGAATCCTATGCCCCCATGTTGGGGCGCAGGGCCTCTAAGTGGAGGTTTCTGTTTACCTATGTGAATTTTGTTACGCTTATTTTCCTAGAAAGGGCAGAGGGACAGGTGATAACCCCATCGCCCCTTAACCCCCCTCCGGAAACTAAGGTAGGCCTATTACTTGGACGTGAAGGGGCCGAGAAATGAGTTGTCCAGCGGCTCTAATTTAGGCTTGGAGTTCTTTTACGTGCCGTAAATATACGACACGGGCCCCCCCAGCTTAAAGTCCCTCCCGGAGGACTCCGTACCCAGGATTTTTACGTCCTGAAAACCCCATCGACTGAGGTTGGGTTTGATCCCGCGACTTTCGGATCTGGAGGCGGGCACGCTACTTCTAGACCACCGCAGCCGACCTATTTTAGTACCGGTATATATATCTGGTCTATATCTGGTACCCTATGATCCCCAGGTGGGGTTATAGGTCATCATCTCTCATCTGTCACAGAAGACAAGAACTATGAGAATTTGCTAAAATCTCAAAAACCTGAACAGTTAAATATGGAGGTTTCATTACCTATACTAATTTGGATATGCTTATTTTCCGAGAGAGGGTAGAGGGACAGGTGGTAAGCCCATCGCCTCGCAACCCCCCTCCGGAAACTAAGTATTTCTTGGACGTGAAAGGGCCGAGAAATTTTGTCCAGAGGCTCTAATTTAGGCTTGGAGTTCTTTTACGTGCCGTAAATCTACGACACGGGACCCCCAGCTTCAAGTCCCTCCCGGAGGACTCCGTGCCCAGGATTTTTACGTCCTGAAAAATCCATCGCCCTGCGGATCTAGAGGCGGGCACGCTACCTCTAGACCACCGCGGCCGACTATTTTAGTATGGTCGAACAAAAAAAGAAACCATTTAATGGGCCCATCATTATCATTCCTGGATGGTTATAATTCTTGTGCTTAAACTGTAGGCCTATAGGTCACAATTAAATGAACCAGTTCCATGTATTGAAAAAATAATAAGGAAAAACTTTAGTATTTGTTTTAATATTGGCAAATGTTATTAAAAATTAATCAAAAAGTAACATTAAAAGGAACGCAAAGTCCACTTCACAGCTATCTTCATGACTGCCTTAGCGCTTTGTCACATTTTAAGGTAAAACATTAACCTAATAATCTCTCACGTTATGCATTTTTCAACGTCGCATATGTACGTCACTAGCAGCGATAAAGATAATGTGTGTTTGTGGGTGGTTCTGCCACTGTAAAAACTCAGAGGCATCTTCATGAGTAGTGATTTCGTATATATTTAGCATTATATTTTCAGGACTTCTTTAGCGGATTGAACTAATTGATACGAATTATTACTTAATAAGCCTAATAAGCCTACGCCACATTTATTTAATTCAATTCGCCCCAACGACCTCTTAAGCTATCAGAGATAAAAACCCGCGTCCTTCCAGTTTCTAACGCAGGTACTTGACTTCTACGTCATTGCATAAATACACATAGAAAAATACTATCATACCCTTAGAATCATATGTTATCAGTAGGGGGCGGATTCCTATGACATGTCATATTTTTCCCCTTTGCATTACTTCAGGTTTCCGACTAATTTAAACCAGATTCCAAGCATCCTGGAGAAAATGGAACGGCTTTTATTGTGCATATAACTGCATATTAAGTAAATTTTCAATTATTGTAGCATATTTAGTATGAATATGCATATTTAGGACATATTTTTGGCATGTTTGTGTGCATATTAAAGAAATTTTGAAGTTTCATATCATATTTTGTAAATTTTGCATTATAATGATATTTTTTGAGAATTTACAGATATTTTAAATAATTAACATTATATTTTAATAAAATGAATTGTAATGAAACTTTTTTAAAAATATAAAAAATGTGTAAGTGTTAAAGTCATATTTTAAATTTTATTGGTCATATTTTAATGTTTTTTAGGTCATAAATCCATGCATATATAGTATTTTTAGGTCACAGAAATTCGCCCCCTAGTTAGCAGTAAAGTGTGAACATTCAAATTATAGAGTTCAGTTTCACATTTGCTGTACATGACAGTATCTGGTGGTGTGTGAAAGAGACATCTACCACAGTATCAGAATCCACATGTGGAGCTTGTCTCTCCGATGACACCTACAGATCCCATTATAACACTCCTAGGAACGTAGGATGATAAAACTCTTTACAGACCACAAAAAGAGAATGGATTAAATAAAAAGAAGAGAGGTAGAGTTTGCGAACAGTGAGATAAAAATAGAGAGACTACGCAGACCAGTATGAAGTCGAGCTGAAAATCAAAGTGTGTACGAGAGTCTGAATTAACATGTATTCAAGCTCATAAAGATTTTCACCGATGGTCAAGGGTTCTATATTCGGAAACTTAAAAAGCTTAAGCATCTAACAATCTGTTCCAAGATATTATCACGAAAGTTAAGATTTTAAATTTAAAAAATCTAACGCGTTGCAATAATTTATTTATCTTAAATATGGATTTAATAATAATAATAATAATCATAAACTGTGATAATATAAATTTTTTGACAGACCTTGTGTTATATTGTTATTGTAATGTTAATGTAATGTTAGTGTGTTGCTTTATTCTTCACGTGATTTAGAAGCTAAAAAAAGGCATTTTTTTTATTTATATCAAACGTAAAACGGGATAATATGCATAATGGTAATACTATATCTCACAAACTAAAGCTGATAGGGCAAAACTAATGGCACATTTGACATCAGCGCCCTAAATATACCCAAGAATAGGTATAAATTCTAAGGCACCAACATGGCTGTTGGTTTGTGTAATACGAAGATCGTATTATTGACCAACTTTCCCACTACTTATTCTAATGTATAGTAAGGAGCTATATAGCAGAGGGTGTATATCCATTTGTCTCAGACTCACGCAAGTCTTAAAGCCTGAGTTTGTGGACACGATGAATGACTTATAACCAGGCTTTAAAACTTAGTGCCCGATCGAATATGTTAACAGCAACCGTACTGTACAGACTTTGCTCGGCGTATGCCCTAGCTACCATATGCTAGTTCACGCGATAGTAAACAAACCGCAATACAGATATAGGAAGAAAACAAAATAACTTCTCATTATCTAAACTCACATTACAAGCATGCAAAACGATACTTTCTCCTGTTTGTGTATAATAGTCCCTCCCAAATGTTTCAATATATGTTTGCGTTTTAGAACACTTTACTTTCGGCATGCCGAACACGTATTATAAATTTAAACACGCACAATGACAAGGTACACTGTTGACCAATTTGAGAGGCACCGTATTAAGAGCGCATTCACTTCTCGGTACTTCTATCAATGACTGTCTTATCAGCCTACGCAATCACCCTCCACCCCCTATACTCAGGTTGTTGGTAACCGGAATCAACTCTCTCTGTGGGTTCGGGCACTAAGTTTTAAAGCCTGCGTTATAACCACCCTTCAGGGAATTATTTTCAAATAAGCACACCGTGAACAAAGTTTAAAGAAATCATTAGAGCCATTTAAGAAAAAAACGCAAAATCGAAATATACTTTATGTAAAGTAATAGAAGTAAAAGAAAGTCGCCGCAAATATTTGCATCACATTGTCAAACGATATCTATCTATGAAAGATTTTAATTTTTCTCGGCGAATAGGCTACTACAGACGAGTTCTTCATGGGCTATCAACAGAGTCCAAGTTTTAAAAATGTTCGAGGTTTCGGTCTCCAGATCTGAGTCTTTCTTCTGGGATCTGATTCTCTGGAATTAACAATAATGTAAATGCATAACAGACTGGCATACTAGTATTAATATACAAATACCAGTACAGTGTAGACTTATTCGTAAAATACCTAAAGCCCACTTTAGCAATGACAGTAACTTCAGTACGACTGTTAATCCGAAAAGGTCATTTATTTTCTTACTACTGTATATTGATGTATGTTGTGTTCGAATCCATATTGCATTGTTTTATTTCAAATATCATTTACAATAATATCAAGATAGGTTACATGGCAACTCTGCTTGTGTTTAGATTATACTGATTTAAAACCAAACTTCTCTTTTTCGTAAATGCATCTATGGTTTAAACTCCTAACACTGGTTGGAAGAATGTGGAGGCAACTTTCAGTAGGCCTATATTTTCAGTGTTTAATACTAGTTACTGCCTTAGTATTGATAAATTTCCTTTTTCCTTTTGTGGTAAATGTTTTTTTTTTTAATGTAAATAAAATTGTCCACCTAAACCACAAGCAATTCAGTCCAAAAGTTCAATGGATGTAACGTTTACTTCACACTTTGTTATTAATCTACAGTTGTACAATATTGACTTCAAGCATATAGGCTATATCGCTCCTGTGTAAGCTTCTCATATCTCGTATTGTATATTCATTCAATGATTTTCCATATCTTATGGCATTGTTGTGAATTCAAATATAGTCATAAAATATAAAGTAATAATGTTATGCTAAATACACTGCACACTGCATAGGTACACTTACACATTAAAATAGCGACTGCTGAAAAATCGTAAAAGTATACATAAATTTGTAATCTTGCGCTCTTATATGCCTACGTATGTTTTACGGTCTGTATACTTAGCTTTAATACAATCTGTAATACAGTACGGAATAATTGGTTGGGGAGGCACTTCTAAATCTATTGTTACCCCTTTATTATTACTGCAAAAACGTATAATAAAGATTTGCTTAAAGAAACCTTTGGATTACCCTACGCAACTTATCTTCCCTGAATTTAATGTATTAGATATTTTGAATTTATATAAAAGAAATTTACTTATTTTTATCCATAAACATAAATCTAATTTTAAAACACATTTTCACCCTCATAACACAAGAAGAATTGCCTCCTCACCCTTAATTGAAATTAAGTGTAATACATCAGCTGCGCTGAAACATTGGTTTAATTTTGGAGTAAGACTATACAATAATGTATTAAGAAAGCATCCAGATATAAATAACACGAATGTGAATAGTTTTAAGAATAGAATAAGATATATTATATAATAGTTTTTCTAAAATAGTTCTTATTATTTTCTTGATGTATTTTATAAGTAAATGTTAACAGTAATGAAATTTTACGTTTGATGTTCTCTTGTGATTTATGTTAGTTTTGTTTTGTGATGCTTGCATGTGTATGTATGTGTGTGTATGATAATGCTGTACGTTTTAAGACTGAACTGCACCCGAGCCCGAGTATTCGGCTCTTTCGGGTGTTTAACACTTGTATAATATTGTATTTGTATTTTTGTATTTGTATAATATTTGTATAAATAAAGAAAGAAGCAATGGAGAAAAAAATATATATATAAATAATTAAAATGTACTGAATTTATACGTCGTGTATAATAATTATTAGTTGGTTGATCTATAGCTATGTATCATCAGTGTAAAGTAAACGTTACATACATTGAACTTTTGGACTGAATTGTTTGTGGTTTAGGTGGACAATTTTATTTACATTAAATAGTTACTGCCTGTTCTACTATCAAAATAGTCTTAGCAAACACAACTTGTATTTTCAGCTTGACATAGATTTACAGTAGAACTCTAACTATTCGGATTAATTGGGACCTGACCCGATCTGGAAAATCAAACATCCGTATAGTTGGATAATTCATGAAAAAAATTAATCTAACTTAAATTGAATACGAGTAGTACTATACAGTGGTACCTCAAGATACGAGTGCCCTAACATACGAGTTATTTGAGATACGAGCTTTCGAGCGAGAAAAGTTTTTTTGAAATACGAGCGACATTTGAGATACGAGGAACGGCCAGCTGCGACGCTGCACACGGCCCACCAGTTTACTGTGCTTGTTTACTTCGCTGTCGAAGCATCTTTGCTAAGTTTTTCTAGGGTTTTGCGCTTTTTGTGCATTTACATACTTTATCATATTTCTTTTTATAACCATGGGTCCGAAGAAAGTGTAAGAAATATGTATGTACACTTTATAAAACCAGTTTTTTTGCTTTACATTCTCTTTTATTATGTTTTTATACAATATTTGTCATTTATAAATACATTTTTCTTATTAAAAAACACGTAACAAAAACAATTGGGGGTAGCATTTTTGTGGTTGGAACTGATTAATTGCATTTCAATCAATTTCAATGGGGAAAATTGCTTTGAGATACGAGCAAATTGACATACGAGCAAGGTTACGGGACGAATTAAACTCGTATCTCGAGGTATCACACTTACATAAACTCTCGCATCTTGAACATATCGGTCAGAGTCAGTTGTACTGCTGACAAACTGTCAATTTTCTCGGCTAACCCTTCAAGAGGGTTTCGCAATGTCGCCATTGAATACGCCCTCAAAATAATCCGGATAATTGGCGCTCCGGATAGCTGGAGTTCGGATAGTTGGAATTCTACTGTATTTCGTATTTCGCCATGTTCCTGCTCGAGAAAATTTGACACGATGAAACTAACTCGTGGCATTATATGAGAATATCTGAAATACTTAAGAAAGGAGTTGGGGTATTTATAACACAGTTAAAGCTGCATAAGTGTTACTTGCTTTGTGAAAACTTTGAGCATAGTCTAGTGATCCCGAGTCCGATACGCGGCGAGGTGTGAAAACACGAGTTTCCAGAAGTTTCTCATTGTAAAGCAATTGCCATCTGCTCTTCTCTGCAACTTGGATAATGGTCCCTGGTACAGAGAGAACTTCTGCCAGCTTTAGTGAAGCGAAACCCGACTTTAATTCCCTTATACATTAGTGACAAAAAAAAGACCAAAGTGAACATCCTATCTAGGTTAATGTGTTAAAAACTTTACCATAGGCCTACTCATAAATACACTTTTTCTGTTTGAGCCCAAGATATTAAAGTGAGACGAAGTAGGCTTACTATACTAGACTCTGAAGTTTTATGTGAAGATTTATTCAGGAATTTATCTGTATTACGTCCTCAAATTTCCACATTTTAAAAATAGATTATGTGTGTCTAACTGCATGTCTGCATGCGAATAACATATACTGAAAAGGAAAATTCGTATGGAAACAAATATTCGAGACACACATATAATTAATTGGGCATTATTCTAGTTATCCGGATTGTTCTTCCAATTAACCATAGAAGGCAACTACAATTTTTCTCCTTTCCCTGAGTTTAACCTCCCCATTGTAGGTACAGACGAGAGCGCGGAAACTTTCCGATACTTCTGGTTTCTTCCAGTGTTTTTCTTTATTTAAAGATGGCACTGAATCTCATCATTTTTGTCTCATACCAGCCTTGGTGTCCCAAGCTTATTGGTTTGAGTTCAAATCCGACCACGTGAATTAAAAAATATGAACAACGCTCAGGCTAGGTGAGTGGTGAAAGGGGCGTGCTCACAACGATAGATCAACTCCCGGTTGAGCCCGACTCTTTATTGGTTTGATGTCATAAGTCTGGCACTCAAACATTAACCTATGAACACAGATACAGGAGCGAAAGATGGGGGTGAATAAGACACACTTTAAGTGGAGGGTTGGATGAAACTACCTTGTAAATAGCGTCTTCTATAGGCCTATCATACATATAGTCATTTGAAGTGAACAATGGACATAGCCAATAAATAGAAAGTTATTTCCCCTTATCAAACAAGGTTAAGATTAATTCTGAAGTGATTATGTTCTCTCCAAGAATCTAGAGACTTTTTGCCATATCCACCATCGCGAAAAAAAATGGAAACGCAGGGATGGGGAGTGGGCATGCCAGAGCCGGTTTAGAATTTATTTACCAGCATACAGCACTGCGCATCGTATCGTTAGGATTTCGTGCACGTGAGTGTACATTTATGCTACCTACGCCGCCCAGGCCTTATAGGGCCGCGACCAGTCGGGAAAAGGAGATCCTATGTATCACATAACTTACATACTTTTTTTAACCAGTGAAAGACATGGAGATCGCCCAGGATGAGTGATGAACAAAATTCCAGGGTCACAACACGAACACATAGGTCTAGAACAGGGGAAGACAGAAGCTTGCTCTGTGACGTCACTGCCTACTGCTCTACTGCTCGCGTTATATCTCTGCGAGGAGCATGTGAAATGTAGGCATCAGTGAACAGGGGGGTAGAGAGGGGCTTTAGTATTGCGGGCAGCGGGAATTTAGGGGGTTAGAACTTACGTAATACGTGTTTCCGAGTTAATGAAACATCAACCGATTTTTTTGATAGTTTATCGGTTAATTACAGCGCAGCAGTTTAACATATTATAAATAATTCTATTTTTATATTCTGTGAGAACAATTGCCTTTCCACAAAATCTATGCTGTTTGACAAAAATAGACAATAGGCTACTATCATTTGAATTAACATAATTCACTACAGTAAAAATGATAAAAAAAATGAACTGAATTAATTACCATACAAGCTCGTCTGCACCTTAGATGATACAAGATTACAGTAACAATATTCTGACTTTCCTGTCTATTTTTCTTTAACAAGTGTATCAATGTTGGGACGTATTGTTTGAGCAATATTTAATCGAAGACTACATTTAGGTTGTGATTTAACAATGTACTTCTTGATTTGAGCTTTGCACATTTCATTAGTGAAAAAAATTGTTCGGCCACATATGTCGATCCAAAATTACATAATATTCGTGCGGCAAGTCTCGGGAATCTGGTTTCAGAGAAATTTCTGTAAAAGTTACCCAAGACCACTTTACGTTCGTATTTGTCCTTTAACAGATCGTCGCATTGTAAGTTTAGCAGTTCCAATTGATACCGACAAGGAACGTCTTTGACATTAACTGAATATGGGGTAGCAAAAAGTTTAAACATTGGAGAAAGGTTTTCCACATCCTGAAACCTCGATTCGAACTGAAGAAGAATGTTTTGCAGAACTAACACATGTTCTGCAGAGGGAACACTATCAGGATCGCGTACTTGCAATAACTTTGAAAAATGCTCCGTATTTCCAACCAGAAGTTGTTCTACCCACAGAGCTAAAGTGAATAGGTCCTCTAGTACCTAGCTCTAGCGTACTCTAAACACCCCTACTACCGTGCGCTCTTGCTGACGTCACACACAAGGGATCCGCATGCTCTTGCTCCACAAACGTCATCACAAGACGTAGTTGACTTCCCCTGGTCTAGAAACAACAGGCTTTCATACACGCTCATTCCGAACAAGGCGAGGATGGATGATGGCCAGATGATGGCCAGACGCCAGCAGGGCGTAAATTTTCCCGACATTGTTCTCACACATAAAGAAAAACCCCATCTAGGAAACTTGTCCCGACCAAAAATGAACCCGGGACCACTGCGTAAGGAGAGCGAACGCATTCTCTATGCCACAGCGGTATAGACAGACAATTCACCGTAGTTAATTTTCACTCCCTTTGTCTATGCACCGTACACTTCTCTGTGTTTTTCTTGCCATCCATATGGACAATACTGTATCACAGTGATTCCCAAAATGGGTTCAAGAAGAAATAGGATATCCCGTAATTTTCTCAAATTACGTTCTTCTAAAGCAGCTTCACTGTTCACATTAAGGAGTAAATTCTGTTTGTTATCATTGATAGTGTTATTTTTTCTATTGAATTAAATACATTTGAATCTTTTTTTTTTTTTTTTTTTTTGTTTTTTTTTGTTTGTTTGTTTTGTTTAACCCAGAGGGGGTCCGCGAAATTTTAATTTTTTTTCAAGGGGTCCGCGGACTGAAAAGTTTGGGAACCACTGCTGTATCACATACACAGGAGCCAGATTTAACTAAATGACGACATGTTTTAAGAAACCTTCAGCCTAAACTCTTTTAGCAGCTAAATGAATAAGTAAGAAGAATCGGATTCTTTGTTAAAATTATGTCATCCTGTTATCAGTCAACTGTTATCCTGGTAATTGGATGAAATATTGAGGTTATTCGAGCACTTGTATGCTGAGTTAACCAGTTAACTTTTATCTAGGTATTCCCAGCTCTAATTATAGCAGAACGACCTAACCATGAACCGCTAAATGGTTATGTCGGCTGCTGTGCGCGAATAGCTTAATTATAGCCCAGGATGCACGAAATGCCTGTTTATGTATAGGCCTAGGCCTATGCATTAAAGGCTGGAAGTAGCGTGTCCGAATTATGAAAAATAAAGCATTCTGGTGCTATTTGTGCCTGATCTATTACATGTTCTTCCTTTTTATTATCTGAGCCATCTTTTAACAGTATTCAAATATTTCTTCTGAAATCGAAACTAGGAATTTATATTAAGATTCTTTTATGTATGATACCAACCACGTTATTTTCTACACCCAAAAAATTGGAGATCTTATTGAATTTTCCATTTTTTATATATATATTTTTAAATGCCCGAGGGACCCATTTCAAAATAAACAATATTTCATATTAATCAGCCGAGCAATTTACAAGTATTTAAAATTTTTATAACAATGCAATGTTGTGATTTCTTATAGAAAAATTATAATTTTGAAATATTTAAGTGTATATTAAGAAAATAAATGTTTCATCTGATTCCCCATTTCCATTAAATTGACTTCATGGTAGTATTTTTATTTCATTATTTTAATTGCAGACTTCTAAATTAAACAGAAACCTAAAAATGTACAAAAACGTCATACTATTTCTAAAGGACATTAACGTTTATAGTAAAATTTAAAAATTGTACCATCATTTGTAAATCACCGTTATTAATATTGTTTAAATATTTCTGTATTCATAACTGATTATTTTATGTATATGTGCAGTCGCAATTAGACTCTCACAAGTCAAAGCGACTAAAAATAAATCATATTAAAAAACTCTGTGGAAGAAGATGGTTAATTTAGCTGTTGTTTTGAATGCTGATTAATAAATAGTTACAATTGAATTTTTCGAGTGCAGATGTATTATAAGAGCTATTATTCACATACGACTTATTTGCGAAATACAATTCCTATTTTTTATGCTTTCTTTAGGCGCATACGATATTATTTGTAGTGTCTTAACTTCCGGTGGAATAGCGCGGTCATGCTTACGATCTATAGATACTATTTTCTAGTGTCCGTGATTGATGAAGAGAGAGTGAATAATAGTTGTGCCCAGGAAACTTGTGTAATGATGAGATGCATCATACTAAGCTGTTTCATTAATCACACCGCCACTGCACTTAACTGTGATTATCTCAAGTACTTGAGGATTTACTGTGTCCAGTAGAATTGGCGCCAAACCTCCCTTGCTGTAACAAGGGATCCAACAGATTTGAGAAACGCGAACGCTTCCTGATGTAATCTGCTAATACTCGTTCCTAAAGGGAACCGGGGATCTGGTGCTGATAACACAATTTATGTAGCATACAAGATGTAATGTCCTATACAAGTACAGAAATTAAATCAACAAGCTGCAACAAAGACGTTCTTCATGACAAGAAATATAAACCTCGCGCATCCCCTCTTGGTTCCCCCTCTAGCTGAATAGAGATTCTGTTTTGGCCTGTAAGTATCGCATGGTAAAATCATAATTTTCGTTTGAACACCGTAGCCAAGGGTGGCTGTGAATTCCTACAAAAACGTAGGAGGTAATGTTTTTGGGAAATGAGGATGTGTGAATTACTACAATTTAAAAAATCACTATGTATTAATTCCTATAATTTCTCCTCACAGTACCAATACCCGTGAAGCTTTCCAAGCAGACCTTAATGCTAATTTTTATAATCACCACCCGCATATATTCAAATTTTAAAGGCGAGGAAGAAAATGCAAACAAACAAAAGAAAAAAACGAAAAACAAAAACGCAAACGCAAAAGTACGCAGTGCTGTAAAAACATCTCATAAAAAAAATAAAAAAAATAATAATAAATAAATAAATAAATAAATAAAGGCTGTGGAGAAAGAAACAAGAAAAGCGATGAATGAATATGTGGGTGCATCACAAGATTTGATTACGTGAAGAAAGTGTCTTAGATAAATAAATTTGAAGAATTTGATATACCGTACTGTATTTGCCTTTTCTTTTATTTTATGTGATATCTCGACAATCGATTTAATGCCAAGCTTTCACAACGTTATATTATTTCTAACTCTAGACAATGTCATAATTTGAAGAATGAACGAAAGTAAAATATTTAACCGCACCAGCCTCTACAGTCAAATCTCCTTATAACGTTATTTGCGGGCCCTAGCAAATCATACTGTTATATAAGGGTTACTGTTATATCGAGAGACATCTTAAGAAAACTACATGCAAAACAAAAACCGAACTGTATACTTACACAGACTAACGGAAGAATTTATTTCTCTTTCGAGTGCAAGTGCACGAGGGTAAGTTTTAACGCATTTGGAATTGGGCCATAGACCTTACTGAGGCGAGAGAACAGTGAAAATAAAACATAAATTCAAGGGTTTGATCCCGGCCCAGGTCAATGACATTTATGTCTGCGTAACATATTTGACACTTTCCTTCTCAGTCAGAAAATATCTACGGAGCATTTTATATTTAAAGAGATATAGTATTACAGTATCTACTTTCAAATGTTAACGATTTTGGGTTGTCCCTTCTTTAGCGGTGTGTAGGTATAGCGTTTTGTAAGGTAAGGCTCATATAGAAATCGGAAAGTTCAGAATTTAGCGTAATTACACTAATAAGAGTAGCTTATATCTGTATCTGGTTTCCTATATCCACTATGTTGGGGCAAAGGGCCTCCAAGTGGAGGTTTCTATTACTAATGTGAATTTTGTTACGCTTATTTTCCGGGAGAGGGCAAAGGGACAGGTGGTAAGCCCACCGCCTCTCAAACCCCCTCCGGAAACTAAGGTATTACTTGGACGTGAAAGGTCCGAGAAATTTCGTCCAGATGCTCTAATTTAAGCTTGGAGTTCTTTTACGTGCCATAAATCTACGACATTGGCCCCCCAGAAGGGTAGCTTATAGAAGATATTAATTCGATTTTGTGAACATATTGTGTTATTTCGTTTTAGATTTGTGATTTCAGAGCTGATAATGATTGCTCAGGAGGAAATGCATAGTCATTTAGCTATTACAAATACAGGCCTATCGAATTTTGAGTTCACTTTTATGCTCTGCTTGAACAATACAGCGCAGGTCCGATTTTCAGTTTAATACCTGCGTATCCTTAAAAACGGCCACCTTACACAGGAATCTTGTATTAAAATTCACTCGTTAAAATCATGCTAAGTTTAAGTAATAGGCCTATAACATCAATTAAACATCATGACATATGGAAAAAAGTAAACGGCACTGATTGTATAAAATAATACCCAGCAACGCTGGTAATGTTTCTAGGCATCAAGTGTGCATCACTATGACGTTACTTATATTTAAAATTTTAAGTATCAGTTATCTGCTAGCCTATATGCAAAAATTTATATTAACAGCGGTACCTTATTCAAATCTAAATTACTAAATTATTTACATATTCCTTAAATGTTTAGCTTAATTATTTACTTATTTTATTCTTATATATAGGCTATATATGTAAAATACTGATGTCAATTTAGGGCCTATATATCCTCAAATCCTTGTAATTACATTATAAGAATTCTAGAGTGATAGGGAAAAAGCGAATAAGTCAAAATACCAAGGTTTTAGTAGAGACAAAATACAATTTATTTCCATAGCACTGTTACAATATTTAGTTCAGTCCACTAGATATTTTTACACAGTATCTTATGCTATGTAAAAATATTTGGGTGGGCTGATCTAAATATTGTAACAATGCTGTGGAAATCAATTGTTTTTTGTCTTTCCTGAAACGATGGTATTTTGACTTATTCGCTTTTTTCCCTATCACTCTAGAATTATTACTGCAAATAATTATTAATGTATCTTAAAACTTATCTTATATATTTTGAGTAATGCTACTTATAAGATCACTTATTGTATAATCAATTATTTTGTAAGTTGTTTGTATTTCTTTTATTTTTCCTTCTCCTGGTTGATTGGAAGATAATGCTTTATGGCCTTAACTCTGTCAGGTAAAATAAAACATTATTATTATTATTACTATTATTACTATTATTATTATTATTATTATTATTATTATTATTATTATTATTAGTATTAGTATTAGTATTAGTATTAGTATTGTACATATAACCCTAAGAACGTTATAACTCTGTTATGAAGTTATATTTCAATAAAAATTGTCTATTGGATTTGCTAGTTAATCTCGTTTTCAATCATGAAATCTTATTTAAAAAATTCCACTAGTTTCCTCTGCAGCAACAAACCTTGCCCATTGGACTGCTCTTAACCTCGTTTTGCAATCAGTGAAATCCTATGGAAAAATTCAACAACTTCCCTTTGAACAGCGTAACTAGTTCTCTTTCCTTACCTGATCAGTAAAACGATTTCGTCTTTATTATCCCATGTTTTGAAATTATGCCAATTTTTCCTTCATTTCTTTGTCAACGTTTTCTATTTCTTGCTTTATTAGTAATTCCTTTCTTGAACACTCGAGTCAATATGTTTCATTAGAAAGTAGATTGCATCCTTCTAAAATAAATTATTGTTAAAATCAATTTACATGGAAATATTAAGACTTTTTAAATTAATTTTTCATTTGGTGAAAATGTTAATTACTTGTTATTCCAATGGTTCATTTTATGTAATTTATTTCTCTTCTTTGATGCATTCTTCATCCTAACAACATAATATGCATTACTTTCTCTACCTTGAGCATAAATCATGTGATAGGTTTTGAATCTTTCTTCACTGAAGGGATTTGTACTGAATTCCTTAGAGGAAAATTTGTCTGGGCGAGAATCGAACCCGGGTTTTCAGCTTCGAACATCGACGCCAAAACCACCTGCCTATCAAGTTGTACCTTTCTGAAAACGGCTTTAACGGTTTAAATTTTACCCAGGTAGTGTTTATATTTAGGGTTAAAACTTTTATTTCAAACATTCCTTGTTTGTTAAGATTTCCCGATGGTTACATAGGCCTTTACGTCAGCCAACAATTGTACGAATTCAAGCTTAAAGCTCTGCTTGGCAAACATTACATCATTGCATGGGATTGAAACTTCTAAATACATACACTTTTTGCTATCCAGAATTTTATTTTATATCACAATTATAAGTGAGAAATTTGTATTGCCCCTGACTTGAGTAGAGAAGATTATGTAAGTGCGTCACACCAGAATTGTTTTTTTTAATAGAAATTAAGTTACTTAACAATGTCAACAATGTTAATTATTGTCTTTAGCCAACTCTTAATATTACTGCGGTAGGATAATTATATGCACCCCGAATACGAGTGTTTCATTCAGAGAGCTAACGTATCTAACTCCATTTAATTCTTATTTAATTTAATAAAAATCTTATTTATGCCAATACATTAAAAGTGTTACGTGTATTGTGAGTAGTGTTTGTACAGAATTGTTGTTTAAGAATAACTTAAGGTCTTCTTTGTGTATTAAGTAATGCTACCTTCTTATGTAATGGTTCTTGTTTATGAAATGTTAATCGTTCATGTAATGTTACACGTTAATGTGTATGTTACTCGTTCATGTGTAAATATTACAGTCTTAGTTGTAGTATTGTAGTATTAGGAAACGCTGCCACCGGGTAGTAATCCAATTGCAATGAATAAATACATACATACATACATATTGCAAGTTGCTTGTAAAAACATGTTTTGCTACACCAGTATATAAGTAGATTACTTTCATAGGGTGCAAGTTATACTTAAAAACATAGAGGATGGAAGCAATATAAATGTGCAGATAACTGTGTAGATAACATTAAAATGAATGTGAAATCCATTTTTGAGTTTTGTGATTAAGACCACAGTAAATGAGATTATCGAGTTGGTAAACTTCATCAGGGCATAGCTTTCGGTGGCGAAGAACTGTCACTAGTATGGATCGCGATCGCTCGCGCTATTAGATCGGAACTAACAATTGTGTATATATTTTAATAACTCACCTATATCTTGAAATAGAAAATTATTTTCCTAGAATTGCCTTCCACAACATCTGTGCTTCAATATTTGTGCAAATCAACTGTAATATATCATACCCGTGTCAGCAGTTGTATTATTAACAAATTCATCCTATGTATAAAAAGATATAAGTTTACGCTTTTCACTTTTAAATGTTAATAACACTATAATAATAATAGTATTAATGTATTAATGATATACATGACCAACAGTAAAAACACAGTAATAAAAATAATGGTATTCTAACGGAAATTAAATATTTACAATAATAATATTATATAATAATAATTATTTTAATTATTTTTTTAAAGAAAACATAACGATTTTTGTTTTTACAAATGTTCAAATTGTTACATTAGAATCTTACTGTAAGTTTACTCCAAAGGGTTTGAGTTGTATTTAATATCTATAAAAGAAGAAAAAGAAAAACACCCATCTTAGATCAAATCTAACAAGCGAGTGATGGCATGGGAGCCATATACACTAGTTATGTCTGCTTAAAATCCACAGTTATATTATTTCCTTCCTGCATTAGTTTATCAAAAAAGAGATAAAAGAAAAGATTGGTCAGTTAATGGATATTAACCTGCAATCTCTCCCGAAAATGAATCTTTGTTGACATTGGGTGCAGTAAGTACCCGCAAAAAGAAAGCTTGAGCCTCACTGATAACTTGTAGGCCTACTGGTATTATATTATAACAGAAATGCAAACGTATAAAGTTTCGCCTTACGTTGCTGTACCTGTTCAGATGTACCATCACTTCGTAGCATATGGAAACCTTTCGCTGCTACTCGTAAAATCTTTTTACGTTCTTTTGTGGTAATATAAGTCACCATCTGTCACCGCCGTAAATAAAAGAAACCCTATAAATTTTTAGGATTTGGATGGCTGTGAAAAGCGAACATGCAAAACTCAATTTACCACCAAACTTGTAAAAGTAGCATATAGTCTACCAGGTGGTCCAGTTAACCCATGCAATGTTAGAAGAAGCATGATACAAGATATAAGATACAAGAAGACCTGGTGACTGGACTATAGGAAGCTATAAGGGAATTTATTATGTACGCATATGTAACGCCGTACAAGTTCACGGGCAGCAACTACTTCACCAGAAGAGTAATGCGGGTTGCATTAGGAATCTACAAGGGGAATTATCATCTATGTAACGCCGTACAAGTTCAGGGGCTCTGACGACGGGAATGCACTGAAACTTAGGCCTGAGAACATCGCCATTTTGCCGGAATTTTACCCCGCAGGAGTTCTTTACATGCTTGTAAATCCACAGACATGAGCACACCGAAGCATAAAAATATCATCGACCTGGGTCGAGATCGAACCGCGGCTTTGGGAACAGAAAGCTAGCGCCATACAGACTGCGCTATCCAGGCCAACTACATGGAAGAAGATTCTAAATATTAGAGCATGTTCAATTAAGTACAGGTTAAGAGATAATTAAAATATTGCGGATTAAACAAGGTAGCATTTAATGGATAACCTGCAGAAAATAAACGGTGCAAATACGTTACACAAACTTCCTCATACATACAAACTTTTTTAAGATTTGAATTACTGAGGTCTTTAGCTTTACGAAAGAAACCGGTATATACCATTCAAAAAATAAAAAACCTTTATAACGTGTTCACCTGTCCCTCTATCCTCTCTCGGAAAATAAGCATATCCAAATTAGTATAGGTAATGAAACCTCCATTGGAGGCCCCTTCGCCCCACTTGGGGATCATAGGGTACCAGATACCAGATACAGATAATGTGTTTAGATTTACCATGAGATCTTGTAATAATTCTAGAGTGATAGGGGAAAAGCGAATAAGACAAAATACCAAAGTTTTAGGGAAGACAAAAAACAATTTATTTCCACAGCATTATTACACTATTTAGAACAGCCCACCCAGATATATTTACATTGTATAAGATACTTTGTAAAAATATCGGGTGGACTGAACTAAATATTATAACAATGCTGCCAAAATAAATTATTTGTCTCCCCTAAAACTTTGGTATTTTGATTTATTTGCTTTTTCCCTATCACTCTAGAATTCTTTCGTGTTCATCTGATTCTATTGTTCGGTGAGATCTTCTTGACTGATATTCAGTTTAAATGTCAGAGCGGCGATAAGTTATTGAAAGTAAACAAATCCTAAAAATCTGACGTTTGCCTTTACGAATGAACAAACCATGAAAAGCCAAGTCAATTTGACTGATCAAAAGGATTGAAAATTGAACCTAGGAATACTTACATCGGACACCTCGGTCGGATTGGTTTTATTGTCTTCATTACGATTCAGACATACTGTATTTCACAACAATAATTACCGGTATTTATAGTTTTCTTTTTTTTAATATGAATTATTTTATGTCGCTTTGACTCATGGGAGTCTAATCGCGACTGTACATTACATATAGCCCAATAACTAGTTATGTTACTGTGTGAAACAAAAGAATATCATTCATATTTTGATTAATGTATGTTCTGACATTCTGCATTTGAGTTTCTTACTTATTTAGTTTTTATATTGCTCATATTCATTTTATAAAGAAATGTGTATGATAAAAAATGTTCATTTCAACCTCTTCTACAACTTGACTGTGCTAAGCTTTCATGTATCGCCTACTGAAATGGAAATAGTCTAGAAAAATAAATAAGTGGACAAGAGTAAAGTGACCCCTGTGTAATTTTTTTCAGAAAAATAGATATAACCATTATATTAGCTATATAGAGATGTTTCGAAATTTACATTTTTATGAAAATCGTTAGAGCCATTTTTCTAAAAAATGAACATTTTGGAAAAAACTTTTCATGAGAAGTCTTCTTAATATTTCAGTAATAGTAACGAATTTGTTTCCGATTCGACAAAATTAAAAAAGAAAAACCCTAATTAAAAATCAATAGTAAATTCAATGAAGCGTTTAACCGCTACAGGTGTGCACGGACAGACAGACAAACGGATGTCATTCCAGAAGTATATTTTTCGATTTCTAGGCATCCTGAAACATGTTTTCGACTTTTTTGTCACGACCACAATTTTTTCTGTATACGACGTATGTGCAAGAAAGTGAAATAACGAAATCAAATAACAAACCCAAAATATCACCTATACACAGTTGCTAACCTTTCAGGTGGGTTATCTGTAATCCTATAGTGTATCCCCACCCAACCGGCTTTTAAAAAAATTCAGATTCTAGATATATTAGTAATAAAAACGTTTTATGCATCTTGTATAGTCATCTCAACCATTATGAGCTACAGAAGAATCACACGAGCACAAACTGCAAAATATGTGGGGTTTCATTAACACGTGAAGAAACTAAACATGGCCACTCTTTCGAGTAACAGTCCGATATTTTTATAACATTGCTGTGGTTTGGCTAATTGTAGCAATTTGAGAACTAACACGATTCATATTATAAAACGCCAAAGCAATCAACTGAAATTACAATGATTGAAATCACTGTCACTGTGAAGTTGGTACACCAAAAATATAATGACAATTAGTGGAAATGGAAATTCGACAGACATAAAGAAAGCAAATACCATATACAGAAAGGAGTAAGCCATAGAGAAGGAAGAAGGAAACCAACGATAACCCAAAAACTACCAGCTGACTAAGAAGTTGTAAGTTTTGCCATCAGAGTCGCTGCTGTTACCGTAATTTCACTCTCGAAAACAAGACGGAAGTGATTAGGCTACTTTCTTCGTTTAGATGATGAACAAAGAAAATCGTTGACATTTTGGTTTCACGATTTTCTTTTTTTTTCACAATATTTTTAGTTTTCCGTAGTAATTTTCCCTTTGACTGCAATTCCGTATGAATGAGTGGAAACCCATAATTGAGGATCGTTTTGACAAAACTCAACATCTCCATTTTTTACCAAATTTGTTTTTTAATGGTTTTAGGTGCTTTGAAATGTGATATTTAAGATGGTGAAAAAGAACAAAATCAACATAACCAATTCATTTTGAAGCCTCAATATGAAAGATTTCTATCTTCTATATGGTAATAAAAATAAAAGAAGCCTTCTCCTGAACAATTTATACTTTGGCACATGTTGAGTTTTGTCAAAACGGTCCTCAATTATGGACAATCCATAATAGTTGAAAGTTTTGCCATCAGAGTCTGAGCTGTTATCGTAATTTCACTCTAGAAAACATGACGGAAGCGATGACTTTGTTCGTATAGATGATGAGCAAAGAGAATCGTTGACATTTTGGTTTCACGATTTTCTTTTTTTTTTTTCACAATATTTTTAGTTTTCCGTAGTCATTTTCCCTTTGACTGCAATTCCGTATGAATGAATGGAAACCCATAATTGATGATCGTTTTGACAAAATTCAACATCTCCATTTTTGCCAAATTCGTTTTTTAATGGTTTTAGGTGCTTTGAAATGAGATCTTTAAGTTGGTGAAATAAGAGCATAAGAAAAGTCAATAAAACTAATTCATTTTGAAGCCTCAATATGCAAGATTTCTATATTCTATATGGTAATAAAAACTAAAGAAACCTTCTCCTGAACAATTTAAACTTTGGCACATGTTGAGTTTTGTCAAAACGGTCCTCAATTATGGACAATCCGTAATAGTTGGAACCTCTGTTAAAGCGATCTGACGTCTTGAATAAACGAAATATTACATGGTAAGTAGCTATACCAAGGGGACGGGCTACTAATGGAATCTAAACCGGCTTTACGTGTAACCAGTAGGACTTCTCGTTGAAATAAAGTCTCCTGGGAGACTGCAGGAATGCGAAAACACGGCATCAGTTTAACACAACTTGACTGCAGCGGGTTCAAGTTGATGTAGTCCCTCGCAAGTTAGGTGGTCCCAGAGGGATCGTGGTGTTTAAACAGCATCCCTTCCCACAGATTTGTAATCAGAACACTCCCATTCGTTTAATTTAGGACGCACGAGTGACCAAGGCAGCTCACGGATTTATTTATCCACAGAAAAGAGGAATTTACACGCAAAAATGTTAGTCAAACTTCAGTGCTCTTAGTTAATTCTGTACGTCCAGCTAAATCAAATATCTCTTGAATATAGAGAGATGATTTACGTTTGTAGTTAAAGATAAACAAGCTAGCGGAAAAACTTTTTATGACTGCAGACATGTCATACCATGCTTTTAATGAGAAGTTTCGAAAAACATTCAGTAAATTTACGGAAATAAAAACCACACGCAAATTTTCTGAAATGTTTCCTATGTGATAAGAGTCCCTGTTAGTTGGCTGAAATGGGTTCAAAGCTGGTTGGGTTTATTCGGACATAAATACCCATATCAGAGATTCTTTTGGAAAGGAAGTAAAGCATTTAGTTCAGCTTCGTAATTTACAACCCGTTTATGAATATCGTAATTTCAAAGAGTGTTTTCCTGGCAAAGTTTCCTTTTTTTACGCACAATCTCTTTTCTCTAGGCGATGGGCTACTCTCATCACTGCAAGTCTTGAAAGAATAGAAGAACTGTAAAAATCGTAATTAATACCACTTAAATGAAGACTGCAAAATCCTCGAAATTCGATTAATTTGTCGCCGAATTGATAGTGTGATTTGTATAAATAAAAACTGGATGTTCCTATTCAATATTAACTGTGTGTTTAATAAAAACACAAAGCACAATCTTTTCATATATCTTTGTTTCAGAAATATCGTCAACTCTGGAATAAACCTATTTGTTTGTTAGCCTTTCATCAGTTAGTAAGGCACTAGCTTGTTGTTCACAAGATGGAAGGTTTGATTCCGGCCCAGGTCTATGGCTTGTATGTGTTCTTAACTGTAACTGTCTAAGGTATGTAAATTTACAGCCATGTAAAAGAAATTCTAGAGCACGAAATTTCATCATGCCGGCAACGGTTGCAGGTTTAAGCAGCAGTACACTTGTTCTCGGTAAATAACCACAATAACTAATAATTATTAAAATTTTACGTTATCTCTAAATTCAGAATTCAGCAGGATATATATAGCTTTGAAGATATTCTTTTACATTAATTGTAGGCCTAATAGATTTCAAATATCACGAAAACAATAATGTAGGTCTGCTAAATGAACTAAAGTTTACTATAGTACTATTCTTCCCTCTGGATATTTTACATATCCTTCACATCAATATAATATCTTCTTCAATATTAACTGTGTGTTTAATAAAAACACAAAGCACAATCTTTTCATACATCTTTGTTTCAGAAATATCGTCAACTCTGGAATAAACCTATTTCTTAGAGAAGGATGCAATGTCGTGGTTTTCATTTCCGTGGACAAAGAATTCTGTAATAATTTTAATTATCCACCCTGACTGAAGGATATTAGATTGTGGAAAATCATCTCTCTCTTCTTCGCATTCCATTCTGACAGCCCAACCGCACTTAAACATCTGTTTCCCACCCAACAATTTTAATTTGACTTAGTGCCTCTTTCTAGAAGCATTTTTATTACAAAGCCTTTGTTACTCACTTCCATGACATTCCATGAATATGTTTTTCTTTTTGCCTCAGTTTTATCCCAGCATGCAAGTTCATATTCTAGTCACATTATTTTGTTCTAGGGAATATACAATATATAGATTTGTAGTATAGGCCTACAATCAGGTTGATTTACCAGTTACTGTATAAAGGTAATGTGAAGAAGTGATTTGGAAAATGATGATAAATGGCCGAACGATATAATTATATTTATAAAAACAGGTTCATAAATAAAATTCAAATTTCTAAAGAAGGTGCCATATAAAATATTATTCCTTGACCGCTGTGCCAGCCGGGCCGCACCGATTCCTACCAAGTGCGCAATGTCGCCAACATCACAAATATGACCACGTGAACTTAGCAGATGGCAGAATAGTCTGCGGATTATAAACGAAATGCCGGTGAGTTATTTCATATTGGATAGTACGATGATAAATACAGGATGACGAGCAAACTCTTATAACTTAAGAGGAGAGTTATATGAAATTTCCTTGTAAATAATGTATTCTATATTATACATACAGTCATTTGAAGTTATCAGAGAACATGGACAGTAAACAAAAAGTTACTTTCCATATCGAACAAGGTTAAGATTAATTCTAAAATCGTTCTCTTCTCTCAAGGAATATAGAGGTTCTTAGTCGTGTCCACTATCGCGAAAATAAGAGAAGGAGCAGAGGTGGGGAGTTAGCCTGGGCATGGCGCAAGCGGTTTAGAATTCTCTTAGCAACATAAACCACTGCGCATCATGTCGGAAATATTTCGTCATTTAATGCTGAAAATTCTGCCCACGTTTCGAAATAACATAGTATTATTATACTTTTCTAATTCGTATATACAATATCATAAATCATAAGAAACATAGTAATACCTCCCTTTACTATTGTGCTGATATAAATGGTAAATTGAAAACAACTTTTCTCCTGATCTCTTCTCACTTGAAATAAATTATTAGATGAGGTATACTTTAGAGTGGTTTGCGATTTTACTCTATTGTTTTATATTCTGTTGTATCTCTAGTATTTTTTTTATCATATATGTTTTTGCTGTCGCCATTGTTCTGAGTTGTCATGTCCCATTTCGAGCATTATGATCGGGATTGTATCCTGGTGTAAATAATTACATTTTTCAAAATTCTGTTCATCATGATAATGGGAGTACAGTAGAAAATTTGCAAGTGTTGCATAAGTCACTCATTTTTGTGTGTTTCAAAGTAGAATCATGGTACCTAGTTCAGAATTATTCGTTTTATAGCACTAATGTGTTTTGGATATTGTTAAGTTTTTATGTTCCGTTTAATCGCTTCATTATGAATGCAGTGGAATGGCATGTTTCACTATAACTATAATTACTTATCTTGCGACCCAAATTTTTTTGTACAGGAAGAATTTCTCAGTACCATTTCAGGAACTCCACCCTTTGTGAGCTTCATTCTCGTTGTATCTTTTTCGTTTCACAGAAAAGATATGCGATATTATATTTTTATTCTTAATTACTCCGCCTTTTGTGAGTTTCATTCTCTTTTTCTTGATTCGCCTCACAGATGCGATTTGCAATAGTATATTTTCATTCTTATATTTTGTTCGAAAGTTTTGCTGAACATGAAACCGCTGTCATTATGTTCTCCCTTCATTCAGTTGTTTTTGTTTGTTTAAAAAATGGAAAACTCTTTGAAAGAAATGAGAACGGAAGTTTTAAGACTCTACTCTTACCAGATGGATCCATTAGACATAATTATACTGCATTTGTGAAATAAAACAGCGTCGCTATGCTTTAGTATTCTGTAAGTAATGACTCCGAGAAGGCCTTGGTAATTATTTCTCTCTGCGTTCCGACTTTTCCCCTCTTTGTGTCATTCAAAATGTCGTGAATATTTTATTTGAAGTCACTGACAATCCTTCCAATCTCTTAAAGGTTGACCCTTTCAGTTTTACTCTTCTCGTATGGACTATTTCATTTAATTGACTTAATAACTTTTTTTTTTACTTTTTCTAGCTGTATCTCCTATACTTTAGATACACAAAGTACCGTAATTAATATAGTTAATTTTCTCCAGTTAAGGGTTATAAGGTTAGATTTTGAAGGGTTTTGAGTTTTATATTTTATGCATAAACGCTCATGTAACTTTTTTAAAATTTCAGTTAATTCTATTATTTTAAAATACAGTTATTAGAATGATTATATATACAAAGTTAACTTAATATTTGAGTGATTAAAATATTTAACAAAGTATCGTATTCCACAATTAAATTCGTAGTCAATTTTTCGTCAGAAATTCACTTTTTCAGGTCCATTTACTTAGAAAAATGTATATTTCAGGTATGATCCCCGAAGAGGGGAAATTTTGTAATATTCTTAATCTTCTGGGGGAAATATGACAACTCTGGATTGACTCACCCTGTAAACAATATGGGTATCAGGAGAAATCGTGAGGGTAAACGTGACCGGTGCCTAAGAATGACAAACTTACCTCCTTTAAATGCCAATTGCCAGAAAATCTGGAATGTCTAGAGATCCACGGTCTGAGAGCATTTTACTTTAAGGGTTTATAACCCTTTTTAAATGGTATAAATAAGCATCGAGTTTCTTATTATTATCTGGAGGAGCCACGAATTTAATGGGATATAAAAAATTGTGGATATCTTAAAATCAAGGAGGAAATATCTGTTTCGATGATCCCATTAAAAGGCAAGAAAATATAAAAAAATAATATTCTAACATAATTCTTCTTTATTTTATCTCGTGGAGTCAACTATGATATCAGTTCATGTGATAATAAAAGTTTACTAGCTTCGATATAAGTATCCTATCTTTCTGTTTTTATTGTTTACTTTATACATGTTCAGATAAATTTATAATAAACTACTTTTGGATTGATGATTCAAAGTTTAATACAACAAGCGCAAAGGACACACAAATAGGAAATAATTCGAGTTTCACTAACCCTTTATCCTTTGATGTATTGTAAACTTTAAAAGCTGATGTGGAACACGTAAGTTCCTCTATCTTTAACATTTTCCAGTGTAGAATATACGATTCTATTGCGGTAGTGCCTCAGTCAAAGTCGCATTATTCAATGGACAAGATCTAATGCCTAAGTTCATGTTTGAAATGAGTAGCTTATAATTACACTTAAAAAATTACAGAAAATCATTAAAAATTAAAGTTATAGCTGTTAGCATAATATCTTATAATATATGATCCATATTATGCAATTCCTGTAGAACATTTAAACAAAATCGTTTAATCCATTTTCGAGAAAATCAAGCAAAATGAAATACCCTGCCTGTGAAATCGTTGTAAGTAACAAAAACTCGTTACCACGCTTCGTGTCGCATCCCTGACGGATACACAAGCCAAATAAGAGGGATGGGACATAATTCATGGCAGCTATCTTTTTCTTTTGAAAATGTGGGACCATTTTTAAATTTTGAAATATATAAATGAAAGGGGACGGTTTGAAATGTATGCATAATGCAGATTGATTACTAGATAAAGGATAGTGAAGGAAACATACACCCATAAACATCCACAAGCGACTGCATCGTGCCACTCTAATGTATTGTGGTAGTTGGAAGCATGAAAGCACATATACCCATTCCATGATCCCTTAAAATTCGGTATGGATGAGAATTATTTCCCAAAGCTTCCAGCAGCTCTTTATGCCATTATTTAACATTTCTCCCTTGAATAGTGACTATTGTGAAGTAAGAATGCTATTCACGTCCTGTCATATCCATTCTGCTCGGTGGCTGATTTACTATTAAATTACCATCGCCTTTCTTCATATAACCGTATATTACAAAGCTAGAAAATGATAAGTCCATATACTATAGATGCCACACGCTGTGACATCCAGTATCTCATAATATCATCGCTTTACTTTGAGAAAAAAATAGTTCCCATGACTTGTCGGTATGTTGACCACATGCCCCCCAATCCTGCCATCTGCTTAGGGTAGATGACGCAGCGGTCGGGTGGCAGGCCTTGTCTCTTCAGGGATGTAGCGCCAATGAGTTTAGGAGTATAGTTTTAGCAAATGAGTTAATTTGCATGCAGGCAGTTGAAATGAAAACATACTTTGCAAAAAGGCCAAGCTTCTGGAACACAACATGTTAAGACTTCATTAATCCACAAGAAAAGTGGTGGTGTTGTTAATAATGAAGTAATTATTTATTAAACAGACTATGAACACCGTATTTACGTTTATGTCTATCAATAATGTCGTTTGTTGTAATGAAAGGCTTTTAAACATAAATCTTACTAAACTTGTTTCCATTTTTGTGAGCACCCCCGATATATTTTATAAGTCAGCGCCTTTGACTGACTTGTAATTACTCTTCAGAGAATTTTGCGCAAAAAATGTTGAGTGTAATACAGAATTGAAAGAAAATCGTTAGAGTAGTTTTCGATCAAATCCCCAAAAATTAAATTTTCTTCCAATAAAGTGGTTTAAAAGTAAGAGAAAAGTCTTCTCCAATCTTCGGGTCATAACCAAAGAAGATACTCAACTCAAATATAACATTTGTTTTATACCATTTTTCATTTTTTAAAATATATTGAATAGGGTATATGATAATGTATAATATTTTTTTCTATAATATTCTCAGTATGCAATTTTTATATGTTATAATTTTAAATGGAAAGATTTTTTTTTTAATTAACAGGTATTTGGATATCTGTTGTGATATTTAATGTGTAAATGTATGTATAGTGTGTCATTTTTTATATATGTATGGCTGGTATTTATTTAATGTGTAATGTATATGTATTTAATGCCATATTTAATGTAGTGTCATTTTTGTATATATGTATGGCTGGTATTTATTGCACCACTGCCACCGGGTTGTTGACCCACTTGCAGTGCAAGAAAAAAAAAATAATAATAATAATATTAATGATTCTCGAGCTAAGCAGTTCACAGGCACATAGACACATATACACACAGAGACATGTTTCTGAAAATAGCATTTTTCGATTCAGTGAACATACCTCAAGACATCAAATTTCGGGGTCGAAAAACAATACTTCCTGTAAGTTGCCTATAGTACCTATGTATCTATGGTAAGGTCAAAGCCCGGTTATACATGTGTATAAGTGCCGGTATTTGCGAGGAATTACTTCAGAATTCCCTTTCAGGGAGAGGAAGGGCGTGCGTTATGCTGATAACAGGTATCCACTTTCAATTCAATAGAGTTAATTTGCCTGCGCAAGCCAGATATGGCCTGGAATGCCATCGCTTAAAGAAGTCGTTGAAGTGAATAACCTATACACTCTCTTTTTTCCTTTACAGAAAAGACCTATATTCACAAAAGAGGGAAGGATAATAATAATGCTACTTTTATGCGGAATACATCTCTCTCAGTAATGGTGAAATAGACAACACTGTTCTCAGTCTTTAAATATAGCCTACCCGGGGGAAAAAGGAAGGTTTGCTAGAAATCAGAAAACCACGATATATAGCAAACATGCCTAATTTCGTAGTATCTTCTTATTTTATTTATTGCAAAATTGGGAACAGTAGTGGAAATATTTCATCTTATTCGTGAAAGAGGGTATATTCTCTTCTATTTTATACATTTTTAAAATGTTTCCATTACTGTTCCTGATTTTGTAGTAAATAAAATAAAAAGATACTGCGAAATTAGGCACGTTTGCCCTAGTATTCATTATTCAATCCACTTTGCGCCATAACTCATAGTTCATTTTAGATGCACCCGATGTTCCAGTCTTGATATTTTTGTTAAATGAAACCATTCTTTTTTTAAATTCCCTATACAGGCCATGGGGCCAAGAGGGTTCCAGGAGCATGAGGTTCCCAGTTTTTAGACATTCGGGACGTGAAGGTGGTGAAGTTGTCAGCCTTTACCCCCAGGATTTTTCCTGGTACTCATTTCTATTAGAGGCTGAGTCGATCCCAGGGCCATAGCGCCACCAGAAGGATTAGGCTAATTGAAAAACTCCAAAGGCCTCATCGCGGATCGAACCCGCGACCTTACGGTATGTAGCGCATGGTTTTCTTTTAAATTCTGCTTAACTATGGGACAGTTGTCAGCCTTTACCCCCAGGATTTTTCCTGGTACTCATTTCTATTAGAGGCTGAGTCGATCCCAGGGCCATAGCGCCACCAGAAGGATTAGGCTAATTGAAAAACTCCAAAGGCCTCATCGCGGATCGAACCCGCGACCTTACGGTATGTAGCGCATGGTTTTCTTTTAAATTCTGCTTAACTATGGACACAACTCTCTCGGTTATCTGCTTTTCTTCCTCCATTTGTCTCTAGGACAAAATTATCCTGTTCTAGAGGACAGAAGTAGATAAAGTAACGGTACAGACTATGGTTTAAACGCAAAATAGACAAACGCTTGACACTTTCCCATTTTCTAATGACTGGCTAGGCTGGCTAATCCTATTACATATAGTAGTCATACAGTTGAACACGCAAAACATTTCATACACCAGCATGACACGCAGTTTAACACACTGTCACGGTAACAGCTAACTTTTTAAATTACTTTCCTACAAAACAACCAGTCAAGCTCGATACGCAGAACTGTGATGATGGTATTAGGCAACGGGAATATTTCCGGGTTTGATTAAAAATAGCGAATTAATATCAGAGATGAAATTGACGTTATCTCGTCCATTTAAAATGTAAATTATGAACAATGGGACTCATCTCTTTCAGAGAAATATCACCAACCTCGTTTCATCAAGATAACAATAGAAAGTTTCATCCATAGAGTATAACAAAGAGATTTGCATAATGGTATGTGTAAAATGCTATAATGATTCATGTGAATTAAAAGTTGGAATATACAGTGGTCAGAAATATAAGCACAACTTTTAAATATTTATAACGGAGTTTCAGTAACTATCTATCTGAGGGGCTTCCTTCAAAGACTCATTGTTCTACTTACAGTGGATTTCACGTTAAGACGACTTCTTCCAATACCATCGTTTTTCTACAAAAGAATATAACAGCTTGTTCCCTAATCCGAAAATTTATAGGCCTACTGTTTATGAACAGGTTTTGGGGCAACCTCTTTGCGGTCTCTAAATTGCGCGGCTATTTCTTTTCGTTGATATTTCTGAATTGTAGTATTCACTGTGGCCGCCAGCGTGGTCTTGTGGTTAGATCCGACGGCCCGGGTTTGATCCCGGAAGGTCTGGAAGGGATGCACTCAGCCTCGTGATTCAAATTGAGGAGCTACTTGATAAAGAAGTTTCGGCTATGGTCATGAAAACCACCATTAACGGCCGTGGGTGTCGGCATGCTGGCCATATGCCTCCGATCCTGCCATCTGCCTGTAGTAGATGACGCAGCGGTCGTGTGGTAGGCCAAATCCCTCCAGGGATCTAGCGCCACGGAGTTTAGTTAGTAATCACTGTGGACAGTACTAATCACTACATGGCTGGAAGCCATTCTGCATTGGTATCAGGTTGATACGACGACCAGATTTTTTGTACGGTAGCTAGAATAGGGAAAGTGTTTCCTGGAACTGAGGGTCTGATTACGATTAATCGGGTCGCTGTTCGCTGATTGACAGGTCTAAGGGGAGTATATAGGTAAAATAGTGTAATCAGCAGTTCTGGGAAAATAGGTCGTAATAACATGAAAAATTCTGTAAAAGAAGTAGGCGTAATAAACTTAAAAGAAAACAGAAACATATTTTAAAAAGTACAAAATTGTGTAAACAAATGGTCTGATTTTCCTCAGTATTTGCTGATTTATAAAAGGCCCATTAATTTATTATTTTCAGTACGTTTTCTTAGCAACGTTAGGTCTGAATAATGGCAGCTTTGTAGATCTATGTTATGTATCCAGTGTAGGTCTATGTTATGTTTGCTGGTGTGCCGGATATTAGTCCCGAAGGAATACTGTTTACATGCCTACAAGAATACATAGAACGGTCTCATTTATACACACGTTAAGTCCCATTGACCTCGTCCAGCATCGAATACATGGAATTGTGAACGGGTTCACCCAGCAGACTAGTAACATTGTAAACATTTATTGGTTGCTTTGTTATTTAACGATGGGGTTGAACTGCAACTTAATCCTGTGACCGTCGTGGTGCGAAGGAATTTTGCCCCGTAAGACTTCTTTTACATGCCTTAAAACTTCAGATATGGGCTCTTCATCGACCTGGACCGGGGTCGAACCCGCGACCTTGAACACAGAAAGCCAGAGCCATAATTACTGCTCTATTAAGCCGACCAAACGTCTATTAGCATGTTTAAAGTTAGATAACATCTTATACCAATCTACTGGCCATTTAAACGTAATTATGCTTCTTTAATCTCTCTACAATACTTGACTAATGCTTCTTTGTATGGCTATTAAAACATATTTTACAGTGAAGTCTAGCAGGTTTTGTTTCCTTTCAACATATCATCTTTTGTAATATAGGCCTAATTAAATTAAAGATAATTATTGTGTACTTTTTTCGATTTCAGATCTTTTCCTTCTAATTTTGCTATGGTGAGGATATATGCATAGAAGAATGTTTGGCACATGGGAATCAAAAGAAGTGTTCTGTTCATTTAAGTACGTACCACAATTAACTTTATTATGGGCCTAATGTACCGTAATAAAAATAGACTATAACGGCTGTACGAGCTTCATAACTAGGGAACGAATTCTTGGGTTTTAAGCTATTTTGTTCTGTGCTAGATAACTGCCATATTTTAACATAATCATCCGTTTCATTATCATGGCAGTCACGGGTTCCCGCAGTCACATGGACCACTCGTATAAAACCTAAAAGTGGCTAAATAGGACGCTTAAAACTAAACTGGCCAAAACTATTTTTTAAATTAAAATACGATGAAATACTTAATGAAATAATAATGTGTAACTACTCTTAATTCTTATTGTTCTACTAAAAATTATTTTTTTAAACGTCTGCCTACATTTTGGATCTTACTCAATGATGCCAGAACATTAGCAAGAGAAAATATAGCATTGAATTTTGTACCCCATTCGGTAAAAGAAATCGTTGGTCAACCGAAATCCCCAGTTTCTTTAGAAGTAAATTGGAGGTATTCTAACTAGCTTACGTGAGCAGTTTATTCACAGTGTTTGCTCCATCAAGACGCCGAAAGTGAAGTATTCCATAAAGTTAGTTTCTTGTTGAGTTTATGTGATTTAATTTGCAATGGCTGGGGAAATTCTAAAATCAATTGAGTCCTATAGACTATAAATTGTTGAAAATTAAGCAAAAAGTGATCCTTTAGTTGTGTAGTTCAGAACAATAGATATTGTAGATAAAAATAAATAAATAAATACATTTTTTCAATGTGTTTATTGTTGGGTCTATGTATTAAAGTGAAGCTTTAAAAAACTTGTATGAAAATGATAACAAATAAATAAAACTATTTTAATACTTAAAAAAAACTATATAGGGTTCATAAAAACCTAAAAACCCGAACCCTGTTCATAACCAGAATTTTTCACCGGATATAATGGGGGTAGTTAAATCACGGAAGATGAAATGGGCTGGACATATTTAGCGCATAGGGAAGAAAAGACATCTCAAAAATATTGATTAAGAGACCCGAAAGGACAATACTAGAGTAGATTTAAGGGAAGCAGGATTTGCGAGGAATGATCGGATGGAGTTATCACAGAATAGGGTTGAATGGCGGACTCATGTAAGTACAGCAATGAACCTCCGGGTTCCATAAAATAGGTAATATTCCTTTAGCTTAGAAATTCTCTATTGCCATTGAGTAAATAAGTAAATTTAATAGGTCTATATATTGAGTAATTTAATAAGTATGTAAAACATTTTTTGTATTTGTATTAGCTTTAAGTCATTAACTTTTATTATTATTTATTGTGTGTATTTGTGTTTAATATTTTTTGTCTCCTTTTTATAAATTTGTTTTTTATTTTTCTAGCTCTGTTTAACATTTTTCACCTTTTTTTTATAAGTGTGTCATTCTTTCTCACTTTGGTTTTTGTTTCTCCTCTTTCTCCACTCTGATGTTCTGAAACTACACCCGAGCACGAGCAGTTTGCTCATTCGGGTGTATTTCTAAATAAATATTTGGTTCTTTTCTTTCTTTTTCTTTTCTTAAAAAGTATTGTACTTTAATTTTGAAATTCGTAAATGTTTTTTGTTTATTTGTGTATTTTTGTATTTGTATTTGTATTTGTATTTGATTTGATTAACAATAAGCAATAAGCAATTGAAACTGTATTGCAAATGTAAGCAACCTGTACTTAAAATAAAATAAATAAAGAAATAAAAATAAAATAAACTATATGGTTTTATTTTGAAAAAAAAAACGGCAACATTTTTTGCTACACCCATTAAACTTGTTAAGTTACTTCACGTGCAGCGTATACGTATTGAATGGCATGTCATTTACAATCGCCATATCTCCGATGGCTACATGCAGTATATGTACAGTTGAGCTAATCCCGTTTCATCTGTGATGAGGAGGAGAATGTGACGACCGCGTACTGGGAATTCACATTCGTACTATCTCTAGTGCAGCTCAGATATTCCTGAAGGGGTAATTACCCTCTAGTTAAGTGCCCGTGTTCCTATTGTCATTAATACGACATAGTTTCCAAGCGGTCCAGCACAGATCGATGTGACTCCAGTACAGGATGGTTACGAAGTTTGTAGCTGAGACACATAAACGTAGAATTATCATATATGTAGGTCAAGTTGTTTGGAGGGCATTTAATCACTGGAAGTTATGCAGAACGGATTGCATTATTTTAATGTGTTTATATATTATAAACGACCAAGATGGTAGCACTAGTGCCAAAGTACAAATCACTGTTTGCCAAGCATCCGTTATAAATGGAAATTGACGATCTGGCGATCATAGCCGGTAATGTGCATCCGAGGCTCTGGCAGAGGATATAACGTAGGCAGATATGAAGAGAGGCGGTATGCCTAATGATAACAGTGATATCTGTTATATATACGAGGGCGAATCAAAAAGTAAGTTACACTTCGAAGTTAAGGTCATTTATGAAACCGCCTACACATAGGCAACACGGCTATGACAACATACAATGTACGTTCACTTTTCCACATAGTCCCCAAGAGACTGTAAACATTTCTAGCAACTGTTAACCAACTTTTCGATTCCGGATGCGTAAAAATCACCTCCAGCGCTATGTAATCGCCTGGAGACAGCTGCTTTCACCTTCTCATCGTTTCGGAATCGTCGTCCACCGAGATCCTTTTTCAGCTTATCGAACACATGAAATTCGCATGACGCCAAGTCTGGACTGTATGGAAGATTCAAGTGGGAGGTATGGCAACTTCGACTGTGCTTTACTCTGTATCAGAAGACATGTTGAGCAACAAACGGCATGTAATCAAGTATAGATTAGATATTCTTCATGCCACCAGAGGGCCCATGTGAATGTGTACTGAACTAAATAATTATGAGATACATTTAAAACTTAACGAGTTTCATTATCATTTCCATGTATAGTAATGATAGTATATAATAGTTCCTTTCCACTCTATTTGTTTAAAATGTTGAAGTCTCATGGTGGACACTCTGTACACTCTGTCTCCGGTTTTACTAATGGGGAAAATTCAAAATATCCTAAATTGACTGATCTCTAATCTCTGATATAGTCAATAATACATACAATGAACCCCATATTTGAATATAAAAAAGACGCTTTCTTGAGAATGTAGGCTATTACATAAAAAAACGAACCCTACAGGAGGAAAGCGCTGAATCTCCTTAGTGGAGTTAGCTCCCTTTTGGTAATTAACGTACTGCCGCTGCTGTTGCTGATGATGATGATGAGTAGGGTTCGGATGTTCATGACATATTTTTATCCTGAACTCCGTTCTCGCCGCAAACATAAATTAAACATGAACGGCACATTTGTTATCCTAATCGGGACCTTTTTATTTCGCATATAAATTCATATTTTGGCCATTTTTGTGGTCTTGGTCATATTTTGACCATATGTGTAATTTAACATCATATTTCAGTTATATATTCGGCAAAAGAGCACAATCGTAGAGTGTATGTACTAAATGTTCGAGTTAAAATGAAATTTAATTTCATTAACTTAATTTTTATGCCAAAGTAATAGTAAATTAGGTTTTAAAATTAATGCAATTGTTCACACGCATGGTCTACAAAATATTACGAGTATTTGGAGTTGATGAAGCGAGCAAACAGGAGAAAATTCTTTAAAAATAGTAGTTCATTACAAGTGAAACTGTAAATCACCAAAATTGTTTAAAAAGTGATTATCTGATTGAATTAATTTGATGTAAGAATTTAGTGCCTTTAAACGTTTAAAATTCGAACATTTATTTTATTTTTTAAATACATTACTTTTATTAGGTCATATTTCGGATTTTTGGGTCATATTTTCCACTTTTTTAAGTCATAAATATCCGAACCCTTATGACGAGTGTTCTGCTCAAAGACCCAAACCCGGAACAAAGCCATGGGATGATGACCACGACTCATCCAAGGTTCTTTAAGCAAGAGCGACCCACGAAGATTTGCCACTGCATGGAGATGAAGGGACATCACAACACCCAGTGTTATCGTTTATATTCATACGGATTAAAGTTCTTTATTTTCCTACTTTTTATTGTAAGTACTTCACTTTCTCTGTATTTAGTGACAGAATGAGACCTTTTCGAGATGCCTCCCGTGTTTTCTTGTAAAGTAATCAATCAGCGGTTGGCTTTAGACACAAGTGAATGTGGATGTGTGAGCGAATCAATGCTACTTCACAATGACTGCTCAGCTCGGATTGGAAAGCGTCAATCTACTTTACAAGTTAAGTATTCCCCGCTCCGTTCTTTTAAATTCTATTCTTAAACCAAGCTAAACTGAACTAAAAATATCCTTTGATGCTACAAAGCAAATGAAAGAACTTCTGATTAAACATGCCCACTGAAAATCACCCATGCCGCTACAAAATCAATGTTTAAAAGGAATAAGGAATAATTAAATTATATTCGTAAAATGAATAAAGCACCTTAATTATTTTCCAGCTAAAATTAAATAATTTGGTTCATTCTTAGTATCACGAGACAATGCAGAGATAGTTGCAATGTACAGGATGACCCAAAGAAGTATGGACCGGCTGCATACGACTATCATAGAGTTGTGCTGATGCAACCATACAACAATTTCCTTGCCAATGTTTATATGCTTTATTTACCAACGTTATGACTGCAAATCCGATAAAGCATATTTGAGTTATCGTGCGTACAGACACACAAACGGACGGACATATTTTCCCGTCCACCACACAATTTTGCAAAGTACCATTCTGGCACTTAATAATGCTAATAATATGAATTATTGTCAAAATCAATATTACACGCGTTAGTACTCACAAACTAGATGTAGCGTAGGCTATTTACAGGGATATTGTTAAGTTATGTTTCTAATAAAGAAACAAAGGAGATTTGTCTTTCGGCAAAAGACGAGAAAGATGCTATAAGCGTATGCTCCATTGGAATCAAGAGATAACTGCTTGGCCCTTTTTTCTGAGATCGGTAACAAGCAGGGAGCTGTCAAAATGCATTGCGCATCCTATAATTTTCCTGGAGATAAACTAGTCTGTTGCTGTTTCAAATAATCCCAGATTAGCCTATTCGTATTATATGTTAAACGCCGTACCATAGCTACTGGAGGAAGTATTGAGTCCTACCCCGAAGTTGGAAGTTGAGTTTTTAACATAAATACATATTTTGAGGTCCCCTGAATCCAAAAATATTATTTTCAAAAATATATATGTGTGTGTGTGTCTGTGTCTGAATGTCTGTGAACAGCCTAGCTCAAGAACGAACAATCGTATGAGAACAGAATTTTGTATTTGGGTTAGGTACCTTCTAGGATGTGACACGAAGATTGGCGACGACTTTTCCTACTTTAATTCCACTTTACATTACGAAAATTTTGCTTTTCCCGATTTTCTCAGAAAGATAACGATTTTGTTTAACCTGGTATACAATAAAGTTTTCATCTGGTTGAAACAACTCGCTCATTGCAATACGGACTCTTATTCTATATCAGAATGTGAAGTGAGAAAGGTGTAATCCCATGCTTATGGTAAAGAAGGTTAATGAGAGCGTTAATCAGATTTTATTTGGGTTGTGTATCCTAAGGGGATGAGATGCGATGTGGTAACGATATTCTCTTCATTTTTACAACCAATTTGCATGAATAGGAAATTATGTCTTTCATATAAGATTTTCTAAAGTAAAAATCTCTAATTGTTATCCTTGTAATAGTATAAAGTTCTGTTATGTTTATACTTAGGCCTACTCTTATACTACTTCCTTACTTGAGTTGTTACCTACCCCTTTGTATGCACATTTATGCGGCCTTCGCCGCGACTGCCGGGGGAGGAATTTCTTTGGATCACATACATACTTTTTTGACCAGACCAGGACATGGAGGGCCTACACGGATGAGTGATCAGCCCAATGCCGGGGCTACCTCCACAGACAACACAAACACTTAAAACGAGAACCGCCAGTCACACACACTCATTCTGTACAAGGTGCGGATTTAATTAAGGTGATAATGACGAGCAGATGCCACAAGGTCCTTACGTTACCCGACATTCGTCTCACAGGTGAGGAAAACCACCCCAAAAAAAACTCCACCTAGGTAATTTATCCCGTTCAGGATTTCAACCCAGGCCCACTACATGAGAGCAGCGAACGCATCCACTGCGCCACCATCACTTACAATCTCAAGGGCCGGTATTATAATCATGGTTTAACCTTCAGTTTCAGTTTAAACTTTAGTTTACAGATTTTTGCGTATTATAAACGACTAGCTGAAAAGGCCCGGCGTCGCCCGGGCTTTGTATTTTTTAATTTGAAATTAACTTATGAAGGACTTTATGTATGTAGAACTTGAAATGAAGAAAAAGATTTATCACACTCAAACTATTCCATCAGAAAACGCTGGATATAAATTTTTATGGCTCATAGAGGATGTGGAATGCTGCATTCCGTTGCTTCTACACATCATGCTTGGGAGGGGTTGAAATAAGAAGAAACACAAATTACATAAGATTGTACTGACTTGACGGAAAATAATATTTCTCATTCTCATGTTACTATACAATCGTTTCGGAGCTGAAATAAAAGAGAAATGCAGTATCACTTTCATACTTTCCTCCCCTAGAACCCGAGACATAATATACTGCGGGTCAAAATGTTCCATCCCATGCTTAGGGCCTATGATAAACATCCCTATTTCTCAACTAATACAAAGCCTACAGGTATGGATAACTTATCAGCGGAAAGGATTATTTACAGACTTTTGATATAGCATACTCACACACTTAAGTTGTCCCTCTTATTCTACATCAAAATGTGAAGTGAGTAAATATTTCTTATGTCGAGGGTAGAGAAAGTTACGTGACTACATCACACTGTGCTTTATTTTCGTGGATTTCATTTTCAGTAATTATTTTCGCCAATATACTCGTATTACATTAAATTCCAGCATTAGGCTATATACTTGCCAAGGCCCTATGTAATCATAGTAAACAATTCATTGTTGCCATGTGAACTAAACAGCATTTCTTTTTTTTTTCAGTATAAAATTCTCAGAAATTATATAATTTTCAAGGGAAGGACTGATTTATTTCAATTTTAATGTTGACCGCGTAACTTCCCGGGCTTAACTGGGTATGTGTGCAAAATTTCGTACAAATTGGTGAAGAAATGTGGATTTGTATAAGGAACAAACATACATACATACCCACAAATACACATTCGACTTTATATATTAGATAACTACAAGTTAATCTTAAGTTTAACCTAACTGGACCTTTTCTACCGTTTAACCTACAGTTTAAGACGTAATAATTATTTTAATGAAAATGGCTATAAAAACAAGATTATAAGACAGTATTATTGATCAATTTTGGATACAACGTGCTATGAGAAGATGAGACAAAACTCAAAGTAATCCTATTTGTTTACTTTCCGAAACGGAAAGAAAATAGAAGGTTGTATTGTGAAACAAATGCTAATACAATATCATTTTTATGAGCAATGAATAGCTATTTATTTTAGCTGTGATTGAAATAAACTTACACTGAGCAAAACTGAATTCAATTTTCATTTAACTGTTTCTTTAATAATAAAATTTCTAGCTTCAACTTCTCTTCATACAAACAAACAAATACAAGCGAATTAGCAGATCTTATTATTTTTCTTTTATTGCCAAGGCCAATTCGTCTTCTTTTTTCAGCCAACAGGTCTACCAACACCATTGCACTACGGTTTAACTTAACCACAACATTATAAAACGGCACCTAGAGTTAAACTTTAGATTAGGTTTAACTTAATCTAAAGATCAACTTTGTTTATAATACCGGGCCTAAATAATAAACTCCAAATAATTATTGAAAGCCTTAGTTTTGCCTCATGTCAAATAGGTTATTCAAATATGAAGTATATTAGAATTAGGCTTACGGCTGTAAAAATAATACTATAGCCCAGTGGTCAAGAGATTCGAAATTCCTTTACATCCAAGATAATTATCAAGTTACACCTGGTTGGGTACAGGTTCTGTATCACAAGATCTCGCAAACACCTTGATTGTTTTGTTTCATGATTGCCTAGCAACTGGTTGTATGAAAACTTCGTTTTGTGAGCGATATCGATGTGTCGGAATTTTGTCTCCAGGAATTCTTTTACATGCCTGCGAATCGTCCCGTAATGGCATTTGTGACGGAAGTGCACGTAAGTATGTGTGTGACGTCAGGTAAAAGCGCTCCCCTCCCGCGATACTTATTCTCCTCACTTCACCCCTGTTCAATGATGCTTATATTTCACTAATTCCTCACAGAAGTTTACCGTATCAAATAACAGTCGGCTATTTATGAAAGAAGAATTCCAAATGTTTAGAGTTGTAATAACTCTAAATAATAGGAAATACCAAATTGGATCATTCTGTTAATAAAATTATATAAGCTAATAACTATACTCCCTTTTAAAAATACTGAATGCTAATCTGTAGTTCTTGCATGGCACCAACTAATTTGTAAGAAATTGTTAAAACAAAATTGACATTTTGGAAGTATTTCAACTGACTGTTATGCTTCACCGGCTGTAAAAAACCGAAGACAAAAACAAACCTCATTCCTTGTTACTAGATTAGCAGCAGCAACGATTGCTTAAAACATAGGGAACCAAAACCGACTACTTTCTTTGGTTTTGGTGAGAAATCCGTATTATTTCGATAATTTCCTCATATTTTCGATCGCTTCCAAGTAAATACGAATATTCAGTCAACTTGTTCACGTAAAAATGACTGTGTGGCAATGTCTATTACCGTATTAAATTTGGTTTTTAGTTACAGAAACTAATATAAATAACCTAAATAGAAAACAAGTTTTTCAAAAGTGAATTTTGCCGCCCACCTCAGGATTCTGGTTACCAATGTCTTTTATTATTTATTTACAGCAGCAAGCTGGTTGCATGGAATCCATAGAATGACAAGTCTTCACATTTTCCTTTCGGCAAAGTATCAAGTATTCGTTTTCGAGAGAAGTAAATCAGATGCACATACAAAAGCTTCGGTGAAAAATCCACTTGGACATCGGCTAAATAAGAAGAGGTTCCATGAGAAATTCTTCTAAAACTGACCCCTTGCGATAGATCCTGCAGAAGCATTAAGGCAAGGCATAGTACATTAATTCAACCATATTTCACTTTGATTCAACATACTCCTGTGATGGCAGGGTAAAAGTGTACTTGCGAAGTTTTGGTCAAATCAAGTTAAGTACAGTATCTATGAATTAAATTATCTATATTATATTTAAATAAAATTACTTATTTCAAAGGAGAGGCCTTTTTTAAGGATAAAAACACCCGGAAAATATGGCTTACGTCAAGTTTCGCATCTTCATATTCGGGTAAATCTATTTAGAGTTTTTTTGTATAAGTAACATGTCTAATGCACTATGTGTTTAAAGGCAATTATGCCAAATAGGCTATCATAGCAACAAACATTAGCACTTATAAAGAATGCCTCAAACCCCTAAGAACCTAAGAACTTCTACCGTGCAATCACAGAATTTTAAAGTGTATTGAATTTTATATTACAGTATATTATTTGGTAACGAAAAAAATTACTCCAATAAAATATTTATGTATTTTTCAACTATTTTCTTTTATGAACATAAAGGCTATTTTCTTGTGATAGATTTTAACATCTGAGTGATTCTCACGAGAAATTCGGATTTTTTATTTCACACCCTTTGTTTTCTATTTTTCTTTCCTCGGCTTTATAATTAGGCCTATTTGAAAAATACTAACTTTACAATTAGGACTTTACAATTGTGGACCAATTTGTCCAAAATATTCACTATGCTAAGTTTTAAACTTAAAACAGGAGTGTTAGGCACGACATAAACAGTTATTGCCCAAAGGGGCATCATCTGCCAAATTTGGTCATCATTCTTACCATTTCTGACCTTCCTTTTCATTTGTCTCGTACTTTCAATAGGACAGGCCTACTGAAGTTAGATATAATTTGCATTTTAACTGTTGCAAGGAAGAAAAGCATATTATACCCAAATACTATGCTTTGACTTCTGACAACTACTGGCAAATGATAAATGTAGAGGCCTCGCCACGAAAAGTAATAGGCCTACAAAAATTGTCCATAACGAAGGTAATGAAGACGTTAAGAGAACTGTACTCGGCGACCTCTGATTCTGGTACTTATTAAAAGGAAATATACATAACAAAAGTTAGGCCTACAAATATTAGATATAATTTGTATTTTAACTTAGTTACATTATCAATATTACATATTTAATGCAAGTAATAACAAATAAAACCAAACATGCCCCTATATGAACAAAGGTCGTGTTTAGGGGATATAGTACATTAATATAAATATAATTACATATCACTGCACAGTATACTATAAACGAAAAAAATCTAAATTTATGAGTACATGTGAATAAAAATAATTTTTTAGCATTAACAAGTGGTTAAAAATCGCATTTACAACAAAAAAATAGAATAAACTGGACTGAAACATTGAAATACCAAACAAAATTAAAGTGTGTTATTAATATTATCTAATAACTTTTTTGATTTTCATCTTAAAATGTTTAAGATTGCAATTTACATATTCAGGGTACTCAGCAATAAAACTGTTATACAATTTCAAACAATAGTTTTAACCATGTAATTGCCCCTTCGTTATCTTACATTTTGATTGAGCGAAACGAAAGATGGCGTTTCTTCCTGCATTTTGACAATGACTGTAGGAAATAAATTTATATCTGTTTTTATGATAATATATTAATAATTTTAATATAATATAATATAATATATTAATAATTTTAACTATTAAGGAAGAAAAGCACTTTATACCCAAATGCTATGCTTTAACTTCTGACAACTACTGACAAATGATCAATGTAGAGGCCCACTCACCAAAAGTAGGCCTAATAGGCCTACAAAAATTGTCCTAACCGAAGATTATGGGATCGTTAAGAAGATTGACGTGAACTAATATAGTTGAAAAATTAATAGGCATAAACAGTTATTGCCCAAAGGGGCATCATCTGCCAAATTTGTTCATCATTCTCACCATTTCTGACCTTCCTTTTCAATTGTCTCGTACTTTCAATAGGACAGGCCTACTGAAGTCCCTTTAACTGTCTTACAATTTCATCGACTGGAGTATTTACAGGTAGAGCTTTCACGACAATTTTATAAAAATGTCAGAGACAAAAGTTTAAAATTCGAACTTTTGGTCCTTAAAGTAGTTTATTATTTTTTAAGTATCTTCGTCGCTATCTGGATAAACTCTTAACCCTCTAGAACAATACTGACAAGTCGGGATTTCCGACGTTGATTGCGAAAATGGCCCACGCAGCCTAAAAGAAGGCATCTTAGCAATTGGAATTATAGGTTTTGGAATATTACACTAAAATACTTGCTCTGACTGCTTCTGACATCTACTTGTAAATGGCTAGTATAGAGGCCCACAGGTGTGCTTCATTTCATATTTCCGACTTTTTCCGTGGATTTTCCAAAACGTTTCTTTCATACAAACCTAGCCCTGACAATTACGAACACAACAACATAAAAAAATCAGCCAAATCGGTTGAGCCTTTCTCAAGTGATGCGGCAACATACATGTAGCAATTGATTTTTATTTATATAGATAGATTAAATGTGTACCATCCAATCGGCGTACTTTGGTGCCGGTTGTTAAGGTAGCGTGTAATAAGGATTCGGAGTTAGAACTGATAGCCGTTTTATTCTTCTGGCTTAATAACATACATACACAACAACACAAACAAACAAAAATGCTACTAGGAATACTGTGACGTCTGATGTTTCTGGAGACTTCATTATGGGTCTTCTTTAGTAGCTATTATAAAATGGCTGATATTCCTAACACCGGTGATTCTTCAACAAATCCTGGACCCGACATTGGAAAACGTGCATTTAATTAATTATGTTGAACTACCCTACCACATCATTCAGAAAATAAAACTCTTTTTACACCCATTTATTTTCAGTTCTAATTATGATTTGTCATCTATGGGTAGTCATCAACTGTATGGTATTTTTCCTTTTTTTTTTCTTTCTTTCTTTCTTTCTTCTTCTTCTTCTTCTTCTTCTTTACTTCAGGGTTTAGGCTTTCGCCTGTTCCGTCCTCACAGTACTTCTCTCCATCTCTTAACCTATCTTCCTACATCTCTCTTTTGGAATGTATAAAAAAAGGCCAACTTAGGAAATCTTACATCATCCATTTTATTTATGTGTTGTAGCCATTTATCGCTGTATTTATCAACCCTAGTTATTATTCCTTCTACATGGAATTCTTGTCGTATGCTTTCGTTCCTAATACGGTCTTCTCCAGGGCAACCATTTGTCCTTCTTAAGAACTTTATTTCTGAACTCTGAATTCTCGTTATAGTTTTTTAATAACATGTAATAACATGTATTTTAATACATCTTGTTAGAGTTGTTTTTGTAGGCACCCATCTCTCACTACCAAACATCAACGTTAGTATTGCCATTGTTTTATAAAACATTATCCTCATTTCAGGTCTAGTTTTGTTCTTTAGGGTATTATGTATTGTATCACAGATCATTTCAAATCTGGCTAATTTCTTGTATATATCTTTATTTTTTACTGTCAAGCTTATTTCATATCCCAAATAATTAAATGATGCCACATGTTCTAAAATACCATCCTCTATAATACATGCTTATGTATAACTAATTATAAATATACAATTCCTGTACAATGATTACTGGATCTTATTAAATTACGTTCTGCCAATTATTTGCAAGAGCTCAAAGTCTATAGGCTATTATTGTATTATAGTATTATTATAGTATAGTATTATTATGTATTATTACGAAATGTAATGGAGCATGCTGTAATAAAATGTTACTTTAAAAAAAACCATCCTCTATAACAATTTTAGAGCTTACAGGATCTTTAACCCAGAAAGTCATCACATTAGTTTTTTCTCTTGCGATTTAAAAGTAATATATTTTACATTTGCCGGAATAAGCCTCAGCGATGGGGAACGTCCAGATGGCCTGACATTAATTCCGTGGTCTCGTGGTAGATCTCTTCTGTGGGATGCCACTTGTGTGGATACCTTGGCTTCATCCCATTTACCTAGCACATAAAAAATTAGCAGGTTCAGCAGCATTGTCTGCAGTGAACATCAAAAGAAATAAGTAGCCTACCGTGACCTGCTACATACGTATGAGTTCATTGCTTTCGCAGTTGAGACCATGGGACCTTGGTGCGCTGAGGCTAAGTCATTGATCTCAGATATAGGAAAGAAACTTGAGGCTCAAAACGGAGATTCTCGATCAACGACTTTCCTGAAACAGATAATCAGTATTGCTATTCAAAGGGGAAATGCCGCTTGCATTATGGATACTTTCCCTAAAAATCTTGCTCTTGAAGAAATCTTTTACTTTGTTTAATGTCTTAAGACGTATATTGATTGCTGTATTTTACGTTTTTTTAAGTAACAAAATAATTTATAGCAATTAAAAAATAAAAATAAATAAAAATTTATATTATTCTTCTTTTTATTATTGTTTTAATTCTGATAAATATTGGCAGGACAAGTCTCTCCAGGCCTCCTCTCTTGTTAAGGCCGTCCTTGTCCTGGGTACGTGATTAGTGGGACTATCTACATTGTTACTGTACGCTGTCGTAGCCAGTCACTTTTTGAAATCCTACAGAAACAAACCGAAGATCCATAACGAACAAAAACGTATACAAAAACTACACCAACCAAACAACAATCTCTTCTTAGCCATAGGCCTATTAGTAATCTAAACTATGACATTTTTTCTACAAAATTAGAGAAAATAGTTCATGGTTTTGGGCTCATTAGGAAATTTTGTAGGCTAATACATATAAGTCGGCAACAGAACAATCTGGCTGTGACTATAAACTGAACAGAATCAATAGACCAAAGGGAGAATATTGGCCAATGAATACTGTACCACGAAAACTATTCAACAATATCTGTCATTTATTGTTTATTTACAGAAGCAAGCTGGTTGCATGGAAACGATCTAATACGAAATCTTCACAGTTTCCTTTCGTCAAACTATGGATTGTTCCTTTTCACGAGAAACATATCAAATGCACCTACGGATGTTTCGGTGACTGCTTGGACATCAACTGAACAAGAGGAGGTTCAGTACGAGATTCTTCTAAGAACAACTCCCAGCGATCTTCTTCTTCAGAAGCATTAAGGCAAGGCGTAGTACATTAATTCACCATATATGTTCAGTTTAATTCAACTTAATTCTGTGGTCGTAGGGTAAAGTTCTTGTCAAATTTCGGTCAAACTGAGTTGAGTACAATACCTTATGATTTAAATTACCTGCATTTTATTTGAGTTAATGACTTAAACTTCTTGATGGTAAAAATTGTCGGAAAACAGAGTTTACGTCAAGTTTCGCTTCTTCATAATCGGATAAAACTATTTAAATAGAGTTTGCTGTAGTACGAAAATTGTCCATTACACTGTGTTTAAAGGCAATTACACTAAATAAAACATCATAGGCGCAAATATTAGCACTAAAAAATATGCCCTTATACTCTCTCTCTCTCTCTCTCTCTCTCTATATATATATATATATATATATTGTCACGATATATATAAATTTAAAATTTCATAACTTTTCTTTACTGTTTTTCTATCCACGATTTTATACTTTGAAAAATAATAAGACTTGCATATACTCTCGAATGTTAACATCTAAACTGTTCGTTGCAATTTTCATCAAAATTGGATCGACAAGGAGTATTCTATGTAACTTTCAATGCAAACCAAATTAAAAGTTGAGAAATCCTGCTTTAGATTCTGATTATAGAATACACATCACATTTCATATTCACACCCCAGCAGCTAACCTTGTCAGTCAAAGAAATATGTTTTGGTTTCTACCGCGCAATATATTTCATTTTTGGCATTTCTCCTAACTAAACACAAGTCTACATTGATATAAGGAGTGAGAGAGGTATTTCACTAACCACATGGAGTTTCGTAAATTGTATATAAAGTAAAATTAAAAATTTAACGACACACTAAAAGAACACAGAAATAGTTCTACCCACGACGTATCAATTTGTATTTCTTTGGTGCAACTGTACTTTCTAAATCATACCTGTGTGTCTGTCTTGTTTGATATACCACGAATTCGTCCCAAAACGAATTAAAAAAATATAATTTGGCCAAGTATCTTCAGGATATGTGATAAGTTAAGCTGTAATGAGATGATTGGAAGACGGCTTCAACCTGAAAAAGATGCCCACACTGAGCGGTCTATAGTCAACACCGTTATAGCGGGTTTAAGAAAGACAGATAAAATTTTAGTTTCTTTGTTTGCAGAAAGAACACGATAATGATAATTAAAATAATTCTAGATTGTTGTAGATTATTATTGTTAATAAGTTTGTAGGATATCGAAGGTATAAGGAAGAAACAATTATCACACAAAAACGGTGCAAAATATATTGCACAAAGATGGAAAGGAGAAGTCAGACTGAAAAATTCAATGCTATAGCCGGCCAGAGTAAAACAATTATCATTCCATATATTGCACAACTTTCTCACATAGACGTGTTAAGAATTGTACTATTAAAGTTACAAGGTAAACGAAAGAAACCAGTATGTATGTTACAATACAAAAAGGAATGTAAAACTTCCAGGTTAAACAATTTTAAGGCTCTTACGTAATTTTCAATAGAGACTAACATTTTCTTTGTAGCATCACACATGTTAACTGAATAAATAACTGCGCCGCCTATTTACTAGATAGGCAAACCTGTGACAAAATCATAGGTATCTGTCTGTCACAGATGTCATTAATAGTAGAAAATATCATTTAAGCTGACCTTTAAATACAACGCTATGCTCCGAACTGCTATTTACTATATAGCAATAACTGTAACAGAGGCCTCCGAGGAAAATTCAGGTAAGCCTACAAAAATGTTGTGTAAACCTCTAAGAAGGTTGGAACTGTAAAAGAAGAATACTTACACTATGGACTGTGATCTAGAAAAGCTTTACTCAACTGTGTTTCAATTCGTTAACTTTTCATTAATTGCAGCTAGAACGCGATATTAATAATTAAAATAATTCCAGAATTATTTGAAGAATACTGTAAACTAATATAGTTAAAATGTTTGAAGGATTTCGAAGATTTAAGGATGAAAGCCTTACTATACAAAAAACGGTGCAAAATATATTGCACAAACTTTATCACATATACGTGTTCAGAATTGTATTGTTGAGGTTTCAAGGTTGACGAAAGAGCCCAGTATGTAGGCCTACCATTCAAAAATGAATGTATAAAGTCCAGGTTTAATAAATTTAAGGATTTTAGTTAATTTTTCATACATACTAATATTTTCCTTGTAGCATGACACATGTCAATACAAATGCTACCTGAATTTAATAGATTTGTTCTCACAGTCGTCATCGAAATTTAAAAAATTATACTTTAAGAAGGTCCAAAATAATGATAGATAATAAAACGACAGAACAGGTACCCAACATTTCAATTTTTTGGGTTGCGATGTAACATTTAATTATGAAGAAGATTTGAAAAACAAAATTTACAAATTTCAAAACATATGTGGGACGATAAAGAGAACGTTAAAAAATAAAACACAAAAAGAAACAATGCTAAAATTCTACAAGACTATGGCAGTACCGGTTTTGATTTATGGCTCAGAGAACTGGGCCATGAACAGGAAAGATAGAAGAATAATAGAAACAGCAGAAATGAAATTTCTGAGATATGTTGCTGGATATTCCCTCACAGACCATATGAGAAATGAAGATATAAGAGAATAGTTGAACATATATAATTTAAATGATAAAATTAAAGAATTACAATCAATGTTGGCACGATCATATACTGAGGATGCAGACCGGCAAAACAGGCAATGATATATAAACCCATAGGAACTAGAGACATACGAAGACCTCGACGACGGTGGGAATATGACTTCTGAGCCGGAACAGGCCAACTTGGCCTATCTTGATGAAGAAGAAGATGATGATAGTTTAATCACAACTCTAAACACAGTATTACGTTCTGAGCTGCCATTAACTGACAATAGCAGTTATAGAGGCCCCTGGGAGAAAACTCAGGTAGGCCTACAAAAATTGTGTTAATGACAATGATGATGACAGTACCCGTAAAAGAAGAATACTTACTCTATGAACTAGGCTACATAGTCAACATATGCGTTGCAATCTGTTAGCGTGTTTGACTACTACAACTAATTTAATTTTCTTGACTTGCAGCTAGAACATGATACTGTTAATTACAAATAATTAAAGGATCATTTCAAGAATAATGTAAACAAATATTGTTCAAAAGTTCGCAAGGATTTCTAGGATTTAAGGAAGAAAGACTTATTGTACAAAAAACTGTGCAAAATTTATTGCACGAACTTTCTCACATATACGTATTAAGACCTGTATTATTGGGGTTTGAAGGTTGACGAAAGAAACCAGTACGTAGGCCTACAATTAAAAAATGAAAGTATAACGGCCAGGATTGACAAATTTAGGATTCTTATAAAGTTTTTCATAGAGACTAATATTTTCCTTTTAGCATTGCACATGTTAACAGAACAAATAACTGCTCTGCATGTTTAATATATTTTTTTACTGATATTTTGTTACTGCAATGACAAATCTGAAACAAATCACAGGTATTTGTCTGTCACAGTCGTCATCGACATCAGACAGCTCATTCTACAATTTAGTATTAAGTTATGATCTTTAAAGAGGCCTCCGGACCAAATTCAGGTAGGCCTACAAAAATTCTCCTTCGCCTCTGCGGAAATCTGTAAAAGAAGAGAGAGATATACTTACACCGTGGTCTGCGATCTCCTGTGAAATATCAGACAGATCATTCTACAATTTAGTATTAAGTTATGATCTTTAAAGAGGCAAATTCAGGTAGGCCTACAAAAATTCTCCTCCGCCTCTGCGGAAACCTGTAAAAGAAGAGAGAGATATACTTACTCCGTGGTCTGCGATCTCCTGTGAAATATCAGACAGATCATTCTACAATTTAGTATAAAGTTATGAGCTTTAAAGAGGCCCTCCCGGTAATTCAGGTAGGCCTACAAAAATTCTCCTTCGCCTCTGCGGAAACCTGTAAAAGAAGAGAGAGATATACTTACACCGTGGCCTGCGATCTCCTGTGAAATATCAGACAGATCATTCTACAATTTAGTATTAAGTTATGATCTTTAAAGAGGCAAATTCAGGTAGGCCTACAAAAATTCTCCTCCGCCTCTGCGGAAACCTGTAAAAGAAGAGAGAGATATACTTACACCGTGGTCTGCGATCTCCTGTGAAATATCAGACAGATCATTCTACAATTTAGTATTAAGTTATGATCTTTAAAGAGGCCTCCCGAGCAAATTCAGGTAGGCCTACAAAAATTCTCCTCCGCCTCTGCGGAAACCTGTAAAAGAAGAGAGAGATATACCTACACCGTGGTCTGCGATCTCCTGTGAAATATCAGACAGATCATTCTAGAATTTAGTATTAAGTTATGATCTTTAAAGAGGCCCCCCGAGCAAATTCAGGTAGGCCTACAAATAATCTCCTCCGCCTCTGCGGAAACCTGTAAAAGAAGAGAGAGATATACTTACACCGTGGTCTGCGATCTCCTGTGCAATATCAGACAGATCATTCTACAATTTAGTATTAAGTTATGATCTTTAAAGAGGACTGCCGTGCAAATTCAGGTAGGCCTACAAAAATTCTCCCCGCGCCATCAGGCGCCCTTTAACCTGTAAAAGAAGAGAGAGATATACTTACACCGTGGTCTGCGATCTCCTGTGAAATATCAGACAGATCATTCTACAATTTAGTATTAAGTTATGATCTTTAAAGAGGCAAATTCAGGTAGGCCTACAAAAATTCTCCTCCGCCTCTGCGGAAACCTGTAAAAGAAGAGAGAGATATACTTACACCGTGGTCTGCGATCTCCTGTGAAATATCAGACAGATCATTCTACAATTTAGTATTAAGTTATGATCTTTAAAGAGGCCTCCCGAGCAAATTCAGGTAGGCCTACAAAAATCCTCCTCCGCCTCTGCGGAAACCTGTAAAAGAAGAGAGAGATATACTTACACCGTGGTCTGCGATCTCCTGTGAAATATCAGACAGATCATTCTACAATTTAGTATTAAGTTATGATATTTAAAGAGGCCTCCCGAGCAAATTCAGGTAGGCCTACAAAAATTCTCCTCCGCCTCTGCGGAAACCTGTAAAAGAAGAGAGAGATATACTTACACCGTGGTCTGCGATCTCCTGTGAAATATCAGACAGATCATTCTAGAATTTAGTATTAAGTTATGATCTTTAAAGAGGCCCCCCGAGCAAATTCAGGTAGGCCTACAAATAATCTCCTCCGCCTCTGCGGAAACCTGTAAAAGAAGAGAGAGATATACTTACACCGTGGTCTGCGATCTCCTGTGAAATATCAGACAGATCATTCTACAATTTAGTATTAAGTTATGATCTTTAAAGAGGCAAATTCAGGTAGGCCTACAAAAATTCTCCTCCGCCTCTGCGGAAACCTGTAAAAGAAGAGAGAGATATACTTACACCGTGGTCTGCGATCTCCTGTGAAATATCAGACAGATCATTCTACAATTTAGTATTAAGTTATGATCTTTAAAGAGGCCTCCCGAGCAAATTCAGGTAGGCCTACAAAAATCCTCCTCCGCCTCTGCGGAAACCTGTAAAAGAAGAGAGAGATATACTTACACCGTGGTCTGCGATCTCCTGTGAAATATCAGACAGATCATTCTACAATTTAGTATTAAGTTATGATATTTAAAGAGGCCTCCCGAGCAAATTCAGGTAGGCCTACAAAAATTCTCCTCCGCCTCTGCGGAAACCTGTAAAAGAAGAGAGAGATATACTTACACCGTGGTCTGCGATCTCCTGTGAAATATCAGACAGATCATTCTAGAATTTAGTATTAAGTTATGATCTTTAAAGAGGCCCCCCGAGCAAATTCAGGTAGGCCTACAAATAATCTCCTCCGCCTCTGCGGAAACCTGTAAAAGAAGAGAGAGATATACTTACACCGTGGTCTGCGATCTCGTAGTGCAGCGTTTCTCAACCTATGGTCCGCGGACCACTGGTGGTCCGCCAAGATGGAGCAGATGGTCCGCAGACATAATTTAAAAATGTTATAAAGCAAGTTGAAAGTAAAGAAGTAAAATTTTTCACATATTTCGTTATAAAGACCTATAATTAATACCCCAAATATTAAGAATATAGGCCATCTTTTAAAAATGGGATGTAAATTAGGGGTCCGTAAATTCTTTTAGACATTTTAGAGGTCCTCGGGTTCAAAAAGGTTGAGAAATGCTGTCGTAGGGTATAGTCAACTTCTGTTAACGTGTTTAACTAGTACAGCTAATTTTATTTTTATTTTTTTACTTGCTGTTAGAACACAATAATAATAATAATAATAATAATAATAATAATAATAATAATAATAATTTTGATACGACTAATATTTTCCTTGTAGCATGACATATGTCAAGAAAAATGCTAACTGAATTCAATAAATTTGTTCTCACATTACATTGATGATGATAGTACCCGTAAAAGAAGAATACTTACACTGTGGACTACATATTCAACATGTGCGTTGCAATCTGTTATCGTGTTAACTAGTACAACTAATTTTATTTTCTTTACTTGCAGCTGGATAATGATATTGATAATTACAAATAATTATCCTAGGAATATTTCAAGAATATTGTAAACTAAAAAGTTCGCAAGGATTTATATGATTTAAGGAAGATAGATTTATTATACAAAAATGGTACACAATATAGGCCTATCGCACGAACTTTCTCACATATACGTATTAAGAATTATTATTATTGGGGTTTGAAGGTTGACGAAAGAAACCAGTATGTAGGCCTACCATTCAAAAATGAATGTACAAGGTATTTGTCTGCCACAGTCGTCATCGACAGCTCATTCTACAATTTAGTATTAAGTTATGAGCTTAAAAGAGGCCTTCCAGGGAAATTCAGGTAGGCCTACAAAAATTCTCCTCCGCTACTAAGCGAATCTTTAACCTGTAAAAGAAAAATACTTACCCAGTGGTCTGCGATCTCTTGGGGTATAGTCAACTTCTGCGTTGCAATCTGTCAACGTGTTTAACTAGTACAGTTAATTTTATTTTTTTAACTTGCAGTCAGAACGCAATAATAGTAATAAAAATGATTCTAGTATTATTTCGATAATATTGTAAACTAATATAGTTAAAATGTTTCTAGGTTTTCGAAGCTATAAAGAAGAAAGATGTATTATAAAAAATGGTTATGCTCTGACATCTATTGGGATATGGTTTAATTTAATGTTTCCTAAAACTGTTGAACAGATGGCAGAGTTTTAAACAACTGAATATTAATTATTCAGATTTATACATATCGTTAGTATGTACAACACACATTTCACTGGAATAAAAATTGTTCACACGCAAAGATAAAAAATTAATAGAGTAATATGTTACGTTCAAATCTAAGGAATTTTATTCTGTGTTAGGATACGTGTTCACTGAAACCACTAGTTTCATTAAAAATGTTCTAATTGATTCCTAACTCACAAACTCACTGTTGATATCACTCTTGAATGATTATTTATAATAGAGAAATGACTTACTTAATTTCCTCAAAAGGGTTAAAATAATAGTTTTCTGGTAAATATAATATGGTTTAATTAGCACAAACATATTATATAAGGAGATAAAATGTGCGCACTGTTCATTCCTTAGTATAATTCACCAAAGATTTTGTCCTTTTGGCACACGCTAGACGTCTTGCAGCAAATATAATTGCTGGACATTTACTTTTAGCACTATTAGGAAATACAGGCCCTAATGCTGCGATCAACAATCTTACAAACACCCATTACGAATACTTAACAATACACAAAAATTTTTAGATGAAGGCTGAACGATACCATCCATATATAATGGAGATTATATAAGATGGAGATTATATTCATGTTTCCGCGTCTATCTGTTGACAATATACGAGAAACGTTACGAGAAAAATTCCTATAACACCGGGAATGGAACCCGAGACCTTTAACTTTCCGGTGCTGATGTGCTACCAACGGATTTCGTGACATAGGGGCAGATGCATTTTTAGTTTACCAATAGCCTACCATTTTGATCGACTTCACAAGAAGATTTTTAAAATCATATGTTCACTTCCTGAATTTCGGGCGATACTGATCTGCAAGGCTGTTTTCACAACGAGTTAAAATCCAGTTTTGAATATAATATAATCGACCTTCCTGAAGGAAGAAAGTTGGGCGGGTGCGTTTTCCTGTTTTCCAGTGGGTTTAACAGTGTCGTATAATACGGAGATACAAATTAATGTAACCTAGGCTACTTTGTCAGAGAAAATGCTTTACAACTATTCTCATGCAATGTCAATCTCTCAGACTCCGACATCTCATACTTAGAGTAAAATGTATTTGCCATATTTTTCAATGGTTATAATAAGATTCTTAGCAATTAGAAAAAAGGAGATACCCTAATACTGAAGGTATATGGTGAGTTGTGTACTACGTCATTTTTTATTTTCACAGGCCTATGTATCCTATTGAAACTGTCAAGTGAGTGATAAAATTCATCACCGCACCCCAGCAGATTTTTCTGAGCACAAGGAGCATTAAAACAACGCAATATAGAGGAAGCATGACGTCCGGACGCACGAAACATTTAAAACAAATAAGCAGAAGAATGGACAATACGAACGCACAGGTTAGTTAATGAATCAAGAGATAATGAATCATTCTTGGGTTCAAACACCTCGTTTTGCGAAGTGACTAATTAAATAACCAGAACATTTGAAAGTATATCAATACAGTAGAGTCCCGCTAATCCAGACCCTATGGCACTATGGCCCTGGGATCGACTCAGTCTTTAACAGAAATGAGTACCAGGAATAATTCTGGGGGTAAAGGCGGCCGGTGCGTAAGGCCGCCACCTTCATGTTCCGATTGTCTAAAATCTGGGAGACTCAATCTCCTGGAACCTTCTGGGTATCCATGGGAACACTATATATAATTTGATAATTTCCATTTACTTTATAGACACTTAGATATTATTCAAGATTTTAAGAATTCATTCAGTACGTAATTCTTCAAACAGCTTTATCTTGAGGGTCTAATGAATTATATTCTATGAAAATAAAGGTTAGAAATTTTTGCCCCAATATCAAATCAGTCTCTTCCTGTAAGGAGGAGGAATATGCGAAAAGACGAAGAACAAGGCCACCAACCTTTAGACATTTTTAATATAAGTTTTCACCATATAAATGAGATTAAGCCTATACTATACCTGCCACACTATAACGAACGAGAAGCTGGTGTATACAGCAGTACTGGAAACCTGATTTAAGTTGTCAGTCACAGATGTAGGATATATATATATATATATATATATATATATATATATATATACATCCATATATATGTGTGTGTGTAGTAGTCTATATTATTGATAGTATATGCAATCATTAACTTGATCAGAACTTACTGTAATATACTTTTATAATAAAGTTTAAAATGTTAAAAAATACTCCAACAATAGAAAATAATTGATAATACACACAGAACCTGAACTCCTGATATTGCCTCGAAGCTCAAAGGAGTATAAATAAAGCTGAGTAAGTAAGAAAAGAAAGAAAGAAAAAAAAAAAGAAAAAACAAAAGAAAAAAAAGCTACTGTTTTCTGAACTTGCTAGTCTTCAGGCTTTAAATATTGATATAGGCTAACCCATTCATAGAAATAAACATATAAAAATTATTCTTTTCTGAAATTTGCAGTTAACGTTGTTTCCCGAAAAATTTCGAAGTCCGAAGACGTGTGTTGTTCAAGTACGGGGAGCTTCGGCTCCCTTTGTTTTGTGAGAAGCCAATGGGGTTGCAGTTGTTTATTTTACGCAAGGCCTGTAGTTGTGGATGTGAGAAATCAGCTCAATGCACGAAGGACCAGAGAGTTAAGGAAGCAACAGGTTGGGTTTGGTAATTTACCTAGGAACACTTCTTACTTTCTCGCATATACGTAATAGGCCTACAGCGAAACTATTATGATGGTGACAAAAAATCGAATTCGAGATAACTTCGAGAAAACCGGTTTCACGAAGCCTAGAAACCGAAGAAAGTGTTTTTGGAATGACGTCTGTCCATCTGTCTGTCTGCTGTCTTTGGACAAGCGTAATGAGTAAACGGTCGATTGTATTGCCTCTATTATTTGAGTTTGTAAAAGTTATCCTTGTGTAAATTCTGTCCATTGGATAATTTACCCATAGGTATTTCGCGAGTTTATAGAAACCGGGCATGAGCGGAGCAAAGCCCTTTTTTGAACTCGATTGTTATGCATTTCGTCTGTTGGTAAATTTGTCAGTTACGCAGTCACGATGAAACTCGTGGTTCGATTTTCCTTCAGTTTGGTATGGGATATTCCTTGAGGTCATTAAAAACGACTCATTTGTAAGAATTTTTATATTTTGATTCCGTTTCAAGATGGTAGCCATTTTAACTCACAAAAAGCAGATAATAGATTTTTTGGACGTGCGATCTATTGTTTACAGAACTAATAGTTATAATCAGTTTTATAAAAGTAAATTTTATTCTACTGTACGTGAATAAATAATTTCGAAATTATGTCCAGGTTCGATTCTTGACCAAAGCACAAAATGAATCATAGCTCATATTGAAGAATGCCTACAGATATCGCGTAACAAGGAGTATCGTCTCTAATCCAGTAATATCCCATTTATCCAAACATTACATTTTTATTAACGCTGACCACGGTAGAATTTCATTTTAATTTGTTATTTTTTCTTTTACTCTTTAACTATTATTTTCTTTAATTGTCAACTTCATTTAAATCGTTATACAGTTACAGATTAGTGTTTTTTTTTTCATTATTACTATATTATTACAGTATTATACTATTTTCATGAAAACAGAAAAAGCGGGAAATGCAATTTATAATTAAAAAAACTAGGGATGGGTCCTCGATACTTTCGATACCTCGATACTTGCATGGTATCGGCATCGAACGATACTTCAGAAAACTAGCTCGATACTTTTTTCGATACTTTTGTAATTCTGCAATTAAGTGAGAATGCTAGTATTTTTTAACATAAACTTGTAAGTGGACTGTTTAAAAAACTAATTTTAGTTTTAATGTAGAGTTTAAAAATAATTATAGGCTACTGATGATATTAAATTTTGTCTCATTAAATATGCAGACTTAATTAATTTAGTTAGTATTACACAGTTCACTCAAATTTTAATTTTTAATGTACCTATTTATTGAAACTGGAAATGTTGAAGGTATCGAGTATCGAGGAAAAAAATCATGTATCGGTATCGAGTATCGAGTATCGAGAAAATCTGGTATCGACCCATCCCTAAAAAAACAGTATCCCCGACAGTAACTGTCGGATATTAGTATGATAAGTTTACAAGACCATATTTAGGATCTCCTCTGTGCTATGGGTCATTTGCATAAATAGCCTAATTTATCCTGCTGATAAATAACTTAAGGTTGTTTGACAAGTCTTCTGCTTAGCCGTTTCGAAAGAAAAAAATATCGAAAGAATCCAGAAAGAAGGAAGAAACGAAATGAAGAATGCATGGTAGAACAGTGAGGCGGGAAAGAGGTGGTTTCTGATTGCGTAAATATTAATGATTTTGCTAATGGAGTTTTCTCCGATAGAGAAAAAGTTAGAACTGTGGACACAGAAATTTGCTACATTTTTAACTCTAGAAATGCGTCAGACAGATGGAAACGGACAGATTGGTAATGCAAATCATTCAAAGTTGTGAGTGGTAATGACGTTTCCAGAGCCTTGTCTGGGGATTTCATTTCGTGTTCAAATTACCAACTATTGATTACGACATCCATCGCCTTGCCTTCAACATGCAGTATGTGGCGTCTTTGTGGTCGCTCTTCATTACTGTAACTGGATAACATGCAAAACCTTCTGGAAATACACTGGGGAAATATTCTGTGTTTATTTTAATTCCAATCATTGATGAGTAGAGCAACCTACAGTATTGATGAACTTCATTTTTCCAATGAGGGGATATATAAATTTGTTAAAGAATATTTTCATCACCTTATCCCCTCATTAATTTTAGATTAGGATAGTACGGAGGAATTGCCAAAAACATTCATTAAAGTTCGCAGCATTCATTTATATTGTATGTTTATAAAGTAATTGCTTAAAATTGATAGTACAATATTATATAAACATTACATTAGATATGTCAAAGAAGATATAGGCTTGTTTGATGTAAAAAAAAATTAAAAATGTTAAGGAACAATAATGTCCGTTGGTATTATACAATTTGAATTGCAATTTGTCCTTGTATGTTACAATATGTCAAAAGCATATAGGCCTGTTTTGATAGAATCTGTTTTTTTAAATCTGTTTTTATTGTAACACACAAGGACACAACTCAATTTAAGTTGTATAATATCGACTAACATAACTGTATTAATACAGCTATATATATTATATACGTGTACACAAACATACAAGACAATTTTTTAATCTGTTGTACTCAAATCAAGTTATATAATATCTACCAACATAACTGTTCTTTTTAAAATTTTAATTCTATCAAAACAGGCCTATATGCTTTTGACATATTGTAATATACAAGGACAAATTTCAATTCAAATTGTATAATACCAACGGACATTATTGTTCCTTAACATTTTAAATTTTTTTTTTTTTACATCAAACAAGCCTATATCTTCTTTGACATATCTAATGTAATGTTTATGTAATATTGTACTATCAATTTTAAGCAATTACTTTATAAACATACAATATAAATAAATACTGTGAACTTTAATGAATGTTTTTGGCAATTCCTCCGTACTAACCTATTCTAAACTTAATGAAGGTATAAGGTGGATGAAAATATTCCTTAACAAATATATATATAAACCTACAGTATGGTTTATATTTTTCTTTTAATTAAGCTTTATTGTTTTGATGATTATGCTTTATTTGTTTGTAACGAATTTCTTTCATACTAATAAATTTCAGTCTCTTAAATGATTTTTAGTGGCTCTTACAAAAATTATATGAAGTCATACAAGAACACACTACAATAAGAGAACAATGCCAAAGAATAAATAAAAATCTAGACTTCTATGTCACTCTCAGTCTCTGTACCATACTCTTGTACTCTTATGGTTGATAACTGCAAGTTTTAGGTGAATGCTTTGACCATAACTTTCATATTTACCTGCAGAAATCTTCGAAACGTTTCCTGCTAACGCCAAAATTTTTAAAAATACATTGAAGAGGGTATAAGATAATGTATAATATATTTTTTTTTCCATAATATTCTCGATATGAAATTTTTGAACGGAAAGAGATTTTTTTAATTATCCAGTATGTAGATAGCTGTTGTGATATTTAATGTGTAACTGTACGTATAGTGTGTCATTTTTGTGTATATGTATGGCTGGTATTTATTGCAACACTGCCAACGGGTTGTTGACCCACTCACAGTGCAACAAAATAAATAAATAAATAAATAAAATATATATTATCCTTTGAACCTTCCATACAATGTCATACTTGAGGTTGTAGTTTTGCTAGGATTTCCGGAATTTGAACCATGTCCATCACACTGTATCCGAGTGTGTTTAAAGCTTTCCACATGCTTTTGCACAATGGACTATTTTTTCAAAATTATTGCACTTTGAGCGTTTCCACTTTTCAGCCACAAAATAACTTGTGGGAAACTCAGGAACCCTTGAATTGCATTTACAGAAATGTTTAGAATTCTGGTGTTCAATAAATGTGAACTGCTCTGATTCAGATTCTGCACTGACCATAAAACCGTTAAACTTTACGTATAAAATTTTCACTGTTATTGAAAATATTTTTAATTCTTGCATTAAATTTATTATTGAATTTTAAACAGGCAGTATAATTTTCCAAGAATTATGCTTTATATTATAAATTGCGCTTTTATGCTTTATTTTTTTAAATTATGCTTTATTGACCTTTTAAAACTTATTTTATCCAGACTCTTAGACCCCCAAAACATGTTGTGAATAGCAACCACATGTCAAAAGACCTGTTGTACTTTTTATGTTTATTATACTTTTGGGTTGCACTGGCGGTAGTAAAATTCTCATTATTAAGCCTATTTTTACTTAGTTATTGACGTATAAAAGTATTAGTCTCAAAAGGAGGTACAAAAATGTTACTTTTTTAATTAATAATGTGACCTTACTAATGTCTTCAAGGAGTGTAGTAGGCCTATTCTTTATTGATTATTATCAGTTCATAACAAAAGTAAGTTCCATGCAATTTTTTTTTAAAGGGCAATCCTCAGACAACTCATTCCTTCTACAACTGGAATTGAACATCATAAAAGCGTGCTGAGAACGTATATCTCGAAAATAGGACACTTTACATTTTTATTCTCAGATTATTTCATTCGAAAAGTCGAAACAGACGATAACTATTTGAAAACATAGAGGGGAAAACCGTAATCGAACCCAGAATCATCAGTTTTCTGTGCTAAATCTCTAAAATTTGGAAAATGTAATCCTTCTCCTATAATCACCCTTTAATGATCGATCCCACCGAAAGCATTTACGTCATACACAGGTACCATAGGGTACACTAATTTGATGATTTAGTGCTCGGTTCCAACTGTTCATTGAACAGTGCCATTTAAGATACAGGAATGTATTCATTATTCCACAGATAATATAATTATTTCTGATGACATTAGACGAGCACGTGTAGAATAAAAATTCCGCAATTTATTGTTTCCATTAACATTGCAACATCGTACGAAAGATAAAACATTTGTAAGGTCCTGGGTTCGAGTCCCAGGGTCAAAGGATTTGTTCTTATACTTATTCTCACGTAATGATAAGTGGATCATTTTCTGTGTATGATTTTAAAATATAGGAGTAAATACCTTCAACTTCCTCCCACAATTTGTCTTAAAATTGTACATACTATTGTATTATTTACTCGTACATTTCCATTGTTGTAAACAAAATATGTTCGGTATCTTTATAAATATTATTGAATAATGCTTTTCTACATTTATCATTCCACTTTCTGTATTATTGTAAATATTTTAGTGTAGTCCCGCGAATTGTACTGAACCACCCCCGAGTACAAGCTTCGCTTTTTCGAGTGACATTAGATTCTAAATTTGTAAAGATTTTATATTGTAATTTGTAGTAGTTAATATATTAAATATGCATTATTAATATATCTAATATTATATCTATTATTATAATATCTGTATTAAATTGTATGTATACTGTTTCATGAGTTTTAGTGAAATAGTTTTAATAACAGCATTTCTTAATTGTTAGAGCATCCTTCTCTTTCCTGAAGCCTATAAAAATGGGACAGTCATGTTTATATAGTTTATATGTCTATTCCTTATTCCCATAAATTCAGTAAGAAGTTCCATGTACTTATTTGGTGTATTTTCCTACCTATATATAAAACTTAACTATTTTTATCACTGCCAATATAACACTTTTACATTAAACCTAAATAATTAATGAAACAAACTACAAATTATAGCTGTTATCAAATCTTAACCCCAGCATTCAGCGTTGCCCATCAATGCCTACTATAATGCCAGAATCTATGTAAAAGGCAATGTTTGTATGTGTGTCCTTTATAGACAAAAAAAACTATTGGACCGATTTACGTGCGCTTTTTTGCAAAATGATCCGCGTTGCCCGGAGAAGGTTTAAAACTACTGAAATTCTCGATGTGACCAGTAGAAAGAAGGTTAGGGGCCTAAATGTTTTATTTAAATATTACACTAATATTCAAATGCAATTTAGTTCTCGCGACAACAATATTAAACAGTGTTCACATAGGGCTTTGGCAGTTGCATTTTACCGTGTTTTGACAAATAACACGGTCAACAATGAATTCCCTCCAATGGAACTAAATGTCCAGGGAGGTAGACATTGACGTGCTAATTTGAAATCTGTTTACACTCTTCTCCAAATATATATGAGAATATTATAGGAGAAAAATTCCTCCGACACTGGGACTTGAACCCAGGACCTTTGGCTGTTCGCGCCAATGCTCTACCAACTGAGCTAAGCCGGAGTTCAATTCACAGCGCCAGATCGAACTTCTCTCCTATGACTAATTGCCCTAATGGTCTACCTCACAGACAGACAAGTTATGTCATATGCAGTACTGTGAGGCACACTAATTAGTGATTTTTGTGACCGGGCTTCCATGAAAGCTTACATATCTATCTTGTATGTTAACTGTACAATAACAGTGGAAGCCCGGTCACAAAAATCACTAATTAGTGTGCCTCACAGTACTGCATATGACTTAACTTGTCTGTCTGTGAGGTAGACCATTAGGGCAATTAGTCATAGGAGAGAAGTTCCATCTGGCGCTGTGAATTGAACTCCGGCTTAGCTCAGTTGTTAGAGCATTGGCGCCAACAGCCAAAGGTCCTGGATTCAAGTCCCAGTATCGGAGGAATTTTTCTCCTATAATATTCTCATGTAATGTCCAACAGAGACAATAATCTGTGGTTCATGAAAGCTTACATATCTATCCTAATATATAGTTTTCTATTGATTCTTTATTATAATCATTATCCGCTCTGCCTTGGTGATTCGCAGATACTCTATCCAACCTTAGCATTGTGTCTGCAAGCCCAGATGACGCCTGAAACTTTCGATTAGAAAACCCGCATAGCATAATATTTGTAAGGGTAAAGCAATAGGTAAAATCATGCACGGCATGGGGAACCGAGAACGCCTGCGACTTACAACTAGAAAACCCGCACAACAAATTTGTGACGGCAGAGCAATAGGTGGAATCGTAGAAACTCCGCAAAGCGTATTTTTAACAGCAGAACAATAGGTGAAATCGTGCATGGCATGGGGAATCGAGAACGCCTGCAACTGACTTAAATGTAAATTTATTTCTATAAAATATATATTTTTTGTGTAATTTAAAATAAGTCGTGGTATGAAAAAACGAAAGGTATATCCATAATGTACATGAAAAGTTTATCTAGGAAAGTATAATTTTATCTCTGGCCATTAAAATTAGTTTTATTTTGTAGACCAGTGTAATATAATTGGAGAGGCAATCTTTATAATTTATTTTTGTCAATCAATAATAGAGAAATAGCCTAAATATCGGGTGTGATGCATGAAATAGCTTTCTCTACCCTGGGCATGGACAATATTTTCTCACAGCACATTTTCATTTAGAGTAAAACGGTATTGTGAGGAGAGCGTTTTCAGTTGTCTCAACTTCAGTTTATGCCAACGATGGGTAGCCTATAAGTCGGTAAACAATCCTGTCCAATGATATGCTATTCATCGCTATAGGCTTTGAGAAATAGGGATATGTATTGTAAGCATTCAAAAAGAGAGAAAAGTAGAAAGGGACATGTTTAGTCCTATATGCACAGTAAACAATTATGTCTCAGATTTTTGGGGGAAGAATGTGTGAAAGTGGGAAATAAAATATCCCGTCATGATAGTAAAATGTTACGGTACCGGAATTTTTGTCTCTTCTTATTTCAACCCCACCAGACATGATGTGTAAAAGCAATGGGTTGCAAAATTATAAGTTCTATATGAACGATATAGGCCATATCTAGCTTTTTTCTGAGGGAATAGTTTCAGAGTGATGAGTCGTCCTTCTTCGCTTTAAACTCTAGATACCTAGGCCGATATCAGAAGTCTGTAAAAAATTGTCCACTGATACGTAATTTTTTATATATTTTTATTTTTGTATTTTATTTTTTTTATTGGCCAGTGTGAAGTTACCCAGGGTCCCTGAACCATAGGCTATACCCCTAGACAAGCTACAAGTTTTACATTTACAATTTTTACAAATTATTAATCAACTGTTCCTTTTCACATGGCTGTAAAGTTTTTCTTTCGTCCTTCGTTACAAACACAATTACAGTCCTGAATATACAACAACAAATGAGAAAACAAAAATGACACAGTTCTTCGCACTACCACTTATTCAACCTTGTTTTACGTTATTCATCGCTGTAGGCTTACAGCTTATAAATCAAAAGTCCTCCATAATTTGATTTTGAGTTACATGCAAAATACAAAATCCGGGCGACGCCGGGGCTAAAGCATTAATGTATAGGGGGCTACTCCATCGAGTAATATTTTTTATTCCTCTGCTGATAAATAATTGACCCCAATACAAAATGGAATACTGAGCTTGAGGCAAAATTTAAAATTTTACATGAAAAAAAGACACGTACCAAATATAGCAACTTAGTCAAACTCACCAATGAGTAGACAGCGCTAGTGATGGCGGCATGGCGAGCATGGAATCGACAGCAGCCTCGCGAATATAGCGCTTCGTAAGGGAACAAAATGGCAGACTTCATAGTCCCAAGCGGGTTCGCATTTCCTGTGAACAGAAAATATAACATAAGTTAGCGTAAGTGTAAATATCATTTCATAAAACTTAAATAAACTCATTACACTTGTTCCTATAATGAGGTAAAAATACACAATAACAAGCCGTACCGAAACTTCAATTTTCATTTAGGCTTACATATCATCATTAAGAAACATGTCAACGAATAATATCTGAAAAAAAGTTTAGAAAAATTTAAAATATATCTATAACAGAATATTTGAACTCGTGTTTCTGTGTGCATCCAATACCACCTATTAACAATAGTGAAATTAATTGAAGGTGCCTTGCTTGGTTCGTCATAGTAACCGGGAAAAAAAGAGCATTGAATGATTTGGACGAAACTCACTATGCGAGCTTTGGGGGGGGGGGCGCGAATTTGAGGTCTTTTTCCCCGGGCATCGCACTTTTATCTTGAAATGCAAATCGAAACAGTTATTTTAGCTTTTCAATTATCAATCGTTTTACTTGTTTATGCATGATTTGGGTAAGGTTCATGAGTCTGTGGTATTTTTTAATCGTTTCATTTCGAATCCGTGTTCCTATACGGAAGCCAAGATGCATTCATTTCATTCAGTTATTTATATTTAGAACGTAAATATATAATTAAAAATAAAATTATGTAATTTATGCAATTTATGTAAAACGATTTAATTGTTAATAAATATAATGTTTAATTATTTTAATATAATATATTAATATTATATCTAGCAGTTGAGTAAATAATCGCGGACAAAGCTGTGGGCATCTGCTAATTTATTATATTATACCTGCTAGTTTATGTTATATAATTATAATATTATATAATTATATTGATTATATTGGTTCATTATATTCATTGCTAGTTTATTGGCAATCATTTAACGATAACAGTAAAATATTATGTGTAAAGGTAGGCCTACGTTTTTCTTTAATTCATAAATTCTTTCTTCTTTTTCTTCTTCTTATTCTTGTTCAATTTCTGTTTATGATAAGACTAGTAAGACTACTAAGTTCTAGGAAATTATGATCCTTCTTGCTCGTAGCCCTGGAGATAGTAGCTAGTTCGTCTACGCGTTTTAGAGTAGTCAGTAAATGTCAGAGATAAAGGTAATAGTAACCCATCTCCATTCTGCCCGGAGCTGCGTAACTTATCCAGGCGATAATCTTGGAAGTCGCATGACCATTTGTTTAATTTGTTTTTTTAAAAGTTAGAATTTTGGCATAAAATAGTAATCTTAAGAATTGTTGGCATTATTTAATTCAGCATGTGGACTCCAAGAAATGAATTGCATTGCAATAAGCTTTACTTAGATCGTTCGACGTCCATTACAAGCTGGTACTTCAACATGTCGTATAAGATTAATGATACTGACAGGGTATATCTCTGGAGGAATTAAATCGCTCCTGGATTCACCCTCAACCTAGTAGTCAAGCTTCATTAGCAATTCTGATCCACTGGAAATAAGGAAATCTACAATGTTTTTGTTATTACGCAAATTACAGCTAGCTGATTTTTTATGTATATATTCATTCACTTTCTTATTAACATTCTATTGTATTGAAATATATCTTGCCGTTACCGCTAATATAACTTTTAGTTAAGAAGCCATGAATATTTATAAACCTGGTTTAATTTAGCTTCAAAGTAGAACGTCCTCCTTCTTTCCATTATTTAATTTAGAAAACATGGTAACTATCTTTTGTAAAAGTGTTTCCAATTTTCAGCATCACAGACTTCAGTAGCATTAACAACAGAATAGACCTATATTAGATTCAGTGCAGTACGAATTCCAATACTGCAATATTACAATGTTCTTTTCACTACCACAATGATTATATGACTCTGTAGTAGAGCATAAATACGTATACGTAGATCTCTTCAAACTTTTGGTTGAAATTACATTAAATTTCATGAGAAACTTCATTTCAATATATTTTCTGGAATAAGCATTTTAAATTTGGCTGCTTCTTTTTCACAGATAATGTTTGTTTAAAATACATATGATCTTATATATTCTTTCAAAGGAAGGGATCATTAATATATTCAACGGTTGGATTTTGACGCTGATAGTATAATTCTGCAATAATAAATTGCTGTAGTAGGTACTTCTTACACTTAAGAACTTTTAGGTGAAAGTCCTAACATCTACGATACTTACTCTTTGTGGTGAAACTTAAACTATCATAATTATGATAATAATCATAATTAATTATTTAATCCTTTAAAGTAAAAATTTGTAACCGCCGTGTCAAAATTTAAATAAACTAAACAAATACAAAACATTATTATTGCCCACAGGAAAAAATAGTCTACAATTAACAATTGAGGCCTATTCTAAAAGGCTAGAAATTGAAGTCATTATTTAAAATTCATAAAATAGATTGTTCTTCAGCCAATTTTCATTTCAATTTTAAATTGTAAAATTTAAATGTTCAATGTTAAATTAAGTACCTATATGCTGTCAAAAAGCATCTTAAAAACTTTTTTGCATTAAAAATATGATTCGAATTTAGTTTACTTAGTCTAGAAAATGGTGTATGAAAACAATTATTGGGACTAGTATTATATGAATGTATAGGCCTACTAGTCCTATGTTGATAATTGGAATCATTTTTCTTTAAAAATGTTGAAGTTCATAGAAATATTAAAGTACGTAGATATAATGTACAGTAACACTGCCTTCTTCTGTAAAAAGGAATTTACATGGTGAAGTTAATGATATCCCAGTTATTCACCCAACTGCCTTCTTTTGAATTAGTAGAATATTTGTTGAAGCAGAGTAACTTCTTGAGAACAACTGATTACATCATACAACACTCTCAAGAATGCAAAATACAAAATAGGAATGCATCAACTAGTATTTGGGCAATTTTTGTACCTCAGAGCCAAAGGAGCCTAAATTAAAATTTGGTGATTTTTGTTTTATTACAGATTTCGTCTTAAAATTTCATTTTCTATCGAACCAAAACATTGAAACCCACTCAACAATTTTCTAAAGCATTTAGCTATAAGAGCCTAAGTCCAAAGTATTAGTTGTCCAGTAAGTCCAGTTACGATGTTATCCTTCATAACATTTAGCCAAAGGGCAAGGAAAATTTATTGCCAAGGTTTCTTTTGATAGCCTCTGGCAGACGTAGTATGACCAGTGAATTCGCAACAGAAATGATGCAACCATATCAAATTTCATGCATTTTTCTTCACGAGTTTTTAAAAATATTTCAAATTTCATTGTAGTTGGAAATTTGCTTCATGCAGAAGATTTATGGTATTTTTAGAACTAGTGAATTTTCGTTGTGATCAGAAAGACCATTCCTACAAGGAAAGCTCCGAAAATAGCACAAATATAAGCAGACACCTTTGAGAGAACTATCAGGGCAGTCGTTGGTAAATTCCAATTCTGTTTTCGCGTTTTCGAGTAAAGAAACTTCCTGCAAAGACTACACTCGAATTGGTTTTCGTGGGATTCGAATCCATGACCTCCCAAATGTGAGTCCGCGACTTTAATGCCTCAGCCATCCCACTTGAATTATTACCATTTCTGAAATAGAATAGTAGGTATATTCTGTACATTCGCAAAAGGTGTTTTTGTTTGTTCAATAATCTACCTTCATTTGATCCTTCCAATCTCAGTTCCACTAAAGTGGTTTATGTAACATTATTAGAAACTATTCTTATATATTTTTTAACTATTCTGGTCCACGTTAGGTTTCTACGTCAATTTGACACGAAGCTTGTTCTCTGAAAAACCTATCGTAGCATATCTGTTTAAACACAAATCCCATCAGGATTCTGGTGGTGGAACAATTTACTCCCTTGGTTAGGGAAGAGGACAGCACTTCAAACTAATAACAATGTCCATGAAAAAACTCCGGACTGTAATTTCCACTGTTCCCGCCCACTTAATTTAATTTTTAACCAAGCAGCTGTGTAGTAAAAAATGTTCTAAGCAGCTGACCAAAACCAAACGAAACTTCTTTTAACTGCTTTTGTAGTGTCTACAATAGCAAGACCAGATATAGCCACTCTCATTTATATAAACAATTGTTCTATAAATATTCCCTACCATCTCAAATTTCATGCATTATATATATACAAAATATGTATTAGGTTATATATAACCTAATACATATTTTGTATATTGAAACATACATAGTACTTTCAAATATTTGTGAAAGCTCTACAGAAAACACCAACTTAGTCTCCGATGATCTTCATAGTTTTCCAGAAACATACTACATTTAAGTCTATAAGTTGATGGAATCATTCAGAGTTAGAATTACATGCTTCAGACGTCAGCATAAATCTTCAAGCTTATCTTTTAAAAATCAAATCACTCTTATAAAACTTAGCTTACGCGAAACTCGACCAGAGGTCTAGGAAAAGAATTGACTATGCCAACCTTCGGTGTGAACATACGAGTATTTTGTAGTTAGTTGTGAATAGTTGTAATTTATACAAGCTGACATTTCAATACGGCGAATACTTATATATTACTCTTGCAGATCTAATTTCAATACAGGTTTAAAGCTACTGTGTCATGGATTTCATGGTCGAAGAGCTTTCTAATCTAAATTAGTATAATCAGGGAGTATTGTAATAAAAGTCTGGTATTGAATAAAATAATATTATCTTAATTTTAGATATTGATGTACTGTAGTAATATCGTATCTATCTATAATAACATATCTATAACATATCTATAACGACATGTGTCACTGAAGCATGTGGAACTACATTAAAAAGCGCCATTTTGTGTCGAAACTACCTAATTTTAACAGTTAATCAATAAATGCTTGAACACGAATCAATGATTGATGGGTAGGTCTATATTATTAAAATACAATAGCATAGACCAAGTCTGTCCAACTGGCAGCCCGCGGGCCTCAGTTGGAAGTTGTTAATTCCCGCCTTTAAAAAATCTACAGTATATAAATGTTATTGTATCAAGGTGAAACAGCATATCGTAGGTATACGTTTCAAATCTGATAAGATCAAATTTATAACAAATAATTTATTTAAGATATCTTACATCCACACTCCACGCAATGTCTATTAAAGAGTAGCTGAAGATGATTCTTTTGAATCGAAATGCATCCCAATAAAATTATGTTAGGATACCGAAGAAATTGCCATTAACATACTAATACATCATACTACAAGGAAGACAAGAAGGCATAGAAAAAATCCACGTGGAACTACAAGAACACCAAAAGAAAAAAGAAGAAGGAAAATAAGAAAAACACAAAAACTTCTAAAGGAAACCATAGTGAAAGAAAGTTGTGAGTACACAGTTCTTATACATTTATGACATTGTGTACGTGTGACATAAATCCACATGACATTTTAACTTCGATTTTATTATAAGACTACTTATATTCAGGGACTTTAAGCTGGGGGTCCCGTGTCGTAGATTAACGGCACGTAAAAGAACTCCAAGCCTAAATTAGAGCCTCTGGACAAAATTTATCGGCCCTTTCACGTCCAAGAAATACTTAGTTTCCAGAGGGGGTTGCGAGGCGATGGGCTTACCACCTGTCCCTCTACCCTCTCTCGGAAAATAAGCATATCAAAATTAGTATAGGTAATGAAACCTCCATTGGAGGCCCCTTCGCCCCACCTGGGGATCATAGGGTACCAGATACAGAGATATCGTAAACAAGACAGAACTCAATTAAGTTGCACATTAATGACTGGCGTAATTGTTTATAGATTTTAATAAACACATCTCATGTAGCTTTCAGATTATGTATATTTTATTACATTTTAAGAAATTATCTTCAACACAATATGTACACACCTACTATAGCAAAACTTACAATTGAAATTAAATACTGTTAACTAAAGGTGAATGTGAATATTATTGGTAAAATCTCTGAGATATCCTACATACGTAATTAATGAGGGTATAAGGTGGAAATTAAATTCTTATTATATTCTTCTGAACTTATTTCAGATTAAAGTTTCCCAGCTGAAAGATTCTTGTCTTCATATTATGTCTCTGTTTGGAAGCACATACCTATGTGGAAGCACATTTTCGAGTGTGAAATTTGAGAAATAATTACATAGATAAAAAAAACTGGTCTTGCCTAAGAGACTGTTCTCTGTTATATTTATTGGGCATATGAATTACTAATCAAGCAGATCAGCTGATTTTTCTCTCAATAAATTGTATTACTATAGTATTATTTTAATCTAAAACTGGCGTGAGAAAAGCTATATTTTGTAAAAACAAACATTTTCTGTTTAATTGTCATACTATTTTCAAATTGTTTATAACATTTACGAACGAATCAGTGATAACCGTAATGATCTTCATGGATCTTCGTACATATTTCTGTTTTGTCCAGTAGGTTAAGATAATATGAAACAAAACTAAGTAATTTTGGTGCACCCTGAAGACGACTTGTCTAAATAAATTTGGCCCCCAGTTACTCTAAAGTTGGACAAGCCTGGCATAGACATTTCAATTTACTGTCAGAAGCCATTGCTATGAAACCATACTTCAATTCATATCTGCATATTTGCAAAGGAATTAAAGCAAATTATTTCAGAATTTTTTCCCTAAAACACAATTACCTGCTGAATTGTTTAAATAAATAGCAAGTCGGAAATTGAACGTACATATACGGGCATCACAGACATTGGTGAAGAGATTCCTCATTCTATATTTACAGTTTAAGACAAATGGAGATCATCCAAGTGTCTGGGCATTAGATACTACTACTATATTTACAGTTTAGAAGGATTTCATTGTTATATCGGCCAAGGACATTGTTTTTCATTACTTTTTCCCCAATCCTGCAACAAGGAAAATAACTCATTCTATCGTTATTCTGTGCTGAGCAATGACATACAATCAGACATCGGAATTTCTTGTTAAATTGCACTTACGCCTATCTACTATTTTTCCCATTCGTATAAAACTAAAATTAAGATATGATTTTCCCATGATGTCGAGTTCTCTAAGCTAAATTTGGTCTTGAGGAATATTAGGTCTACGTTTTCCATCTGCATTGCCTGAAGTTTGAACAAATTATTTCATTCTTTTTCCCATGATATCCATGACTAATAAAATTTATAGAACTTCCGAATTGCACAGAATGTAAAGATAAAAAGCTAGATGTTGACAAAATTTAATAACAGAGTAAATGGTAGCATGGAATACGGATGTTTACCTTTAATACTGACGTCGTTGCAAGTGGAGAGAGATCGCTCGATCGTAACTTTTTCCTCAGCTAATATTAGCAGAGATGTGAGGAGGATGTTTAACATGCTCTTTGAAAGTTGTACTGCCCGATGCTTTTCCGGAAACGGAATATTTTAATGTCGCGTCGCATAACTTGTTAGCGCGATCTTCTCGTTTGCTTTCACCCTTCCGGAGTGAAGGTTACTTTGCACTGTTTATTCGTCGTCTAATTCACTAATGCAAACAACGTAGTACCATTTCAGCAAAGATCAGACACTCTAAGAATCGAGTCGCTCTCGTACATGACATTTATATTAACATCAATAGACGTTCAAAATACTAAGTAAACTATTCATAAAAGGTAATTGGAGTTTCTCATCCATATCTTGTGAAGGCAATAGGTAAATTTTCTTCCACTTTCGCCTACAGTATGTACCACAGAATATCATGGTATCATGATAGATATATAAGCATTCATGAACCGCAGATTATTGTCTCTGTTGGACATTACATGATAATATTATAGGTGAAAAATTCCTCCGACACTGGGTCTTGAACCCAGGACCTTTGGCTATTCGCCCCAATGCTCTACCAAGTGAGCTAAGCCATAGTTAAACTCACAGCGCCAGATGGAACCTCTCTCCTATGACTGATTGCCCTAATGGTCTACCTCACAGACAGACAAGTTATGTCATATGCAGTACTGTGAGGAACACTAAGTAGTGATTTTTGTGACCGGGGCTCCCACTGTTATTGTACAGTGTTACCATTCAAGATAGTTATATAAGCATTCATGAACCACAGATTATTGTCTCTGTTGGACATTGCATGAGAATATTATAGGAGAAAAATTCCTCCCAGTCTCGGAGGAAATTTTCTCCTATAATATTCTCATTGTGGTATACGTTTCAAAGTATAATGTAAACAAGATTGCATTTATTTTCGAAAACATGGATTTTCTCTCTTAAAATATAAGGTTTTATCACCAAAAGCATACGTTCATTATTACTTCTATCACATTATTCCTGGATACGAACAATAACTACTTAACTCCTTTCTTATACCTTAGCGAAGACTAGAACATTTAGTCCTATTTTATTTTTATGATCTTGGTATATAATCTCCTGAGCTTTGATCGGGATGACTGCAAGGAAACTTACAGGTTTGCTGATGATCTCGCTTTCAAAGTCACAAAACAAGTAATGGTTTATTGACTTTTAAACTTAGTACATTTCGTCCTTAATACATTATTAATGCTAGTGCTAATGCAATGCTAACAATCTTGTAATTAACATTAGCAAAACTTAAACTAAATTGTATCCATCTTGATCACTTCCAATTAGGCCTTCATCCCGAGTCAATTTTGGGTTAGCAGGTTCATATGTAGGCCTACCGTATTATCCAGCAAAAATAAAACAAATTCATGTTGAGAATACTAAAGAATAATTTAGTTATGGCATCATTATTCACTGTTTACCATGAACATATCCATAGCTATTTAAATTATGGTATATTATTATAGGGTTACCATCAGGGTTGTTAAAAAACATGTTTTTTTAAAAGAACAAAAAAAAGTTTTTTTTTGTTTAAAACATGTTTCTTTGTTTAAAACGTTTTATATGTGAACAACAATGTTGGTTGTTTTAAACGTGTTTTTAACGTTTTTTATGTTTACAACAATGTTGTTTGTTTAAAAAAAGTTTAAATTGTTCATTTTGTTTAAATCAACCATTTTAATGTATAGGGCCTATTATATACATATATATAACTTATATACAATTGATATGTTTAAAACATTTTAAACAATTTGTTTTAAACATATTTAGCATATGTTTATAACACTTTTTAATTGGGTGTTAAATTTAATTATGCAGACAATTTACATTTTGTCAATCCAATGACACTCTGTGCTAAGATGTTCAAGATTTACGAGTCGTAGACTTAATAGTATTTGAAAATACATTTTGTACCAGTAGTATTTGTTTATGATTTAATAGTTCATGATTAATAAAAAATAATACAAACTACTGTTTAATTACTGCCTTTACTGCTCAACTGATGATTGACTTTCACCATGCTTTACGTGGTCTTAGCCGCCTTACATTATCAAACTCACAAGGGATATCCTACTACAGTGTTGCCAAATGGACACATTCAATATTTAATATTAATAATCTCTTTCTTTAAAAAGGAAGACCACAAAATAGATGGTAGGATGCAGTCAGAAAAAATTCAAATAAATTACTCAAAATCAGAAACTGGAAGCTGGCGACAGAGGATAGAGAAGTCTGGAGGAAAAGGATACAAAAGACACTACCTCACATGATTTTCTGGTATTCTGGCCCTAGTTTTTTTTTTTTTGTTTTCTGTTTACAACACTAACAGGGTGTCACTGACTTGACAAAATGTAAATTGTCTTCATAATTAAATATAACACGCAATTAAAAATGATTTAAACATATGCTAAAAAAACATGTTTAAAACAGATTGTTTAAAACGTTTTAAACAAACTTAAAAAAAACACAAGCACTTGTTTTAAACATGTTTTAAACACTTGTTTTAAACGTTTTGTTTTAAACATTCCAACCCTGGTTACCATACTTCGACACAGTCTCTGTTTATATTAATCGTAGAACCGGGGTGTTAATGTACTGTATTTAAGTTGAAATAACGAGTTTAAAACCAAATATTCATTCATAAATTTTTCAGAAAAATAATACATGCTGTTTGCTGAGCAACATCATGATTTTTATTAAAACCATAGAAACAAAATTAAACATCGCTGTTTTTTAAAAAAAAGGTATTAACTTTCCGTATAACTTTAATACTAGTGAGTTGAATATATCTGGAGTCTTTATGTTTTTTTTTTTTAACTGAATAATTCAAATTAGGTATTCATGGCTTTATGCTGAAGAGTATGGTGTCGTGATTTTTTTCCAGTGAATTATCGAGACTGTGAAATGGTTTTAGTTTCATTTTTTATATATTATGTTCCAGTTGCCCGTCCGCCGAAGACAAAGTCTTCTTCAAGGTCAGTACCGAAACGGCGTCCAGGCGAAGGCCATGGACCCTGAAGACTTCTGGAGATGGGTCCATGGCGGAGAAGATAAAGCGGCGCTGTAGTAGGGAAGCTCCGTATTGACATCAATACTGGTAAATTGCGTTGATCTGGAGTAGTCTTTTATTTTCCTCCTTTATAAATGAATAGTTCAGATAAGAGATGCATTGCCCTTTGCTGAAGAGTATTGTGTTGTGATCTTCGTCCAGATTGTGAACTGGTTTTAATTTCAATTTTTATATATGTTGCAGTTACCTCCGAAGACGAATCTTCAACTCAGTACCGAAATAGCGTCCCGGCGAAGGTCATGGACCCTGAAGATTCCCGAAGATGGGTCCATGACGAGAAACTTAAAGTGACGCTGCAGTAGGGAAGCCCGGTTAACATCAATACTGGTAATTTGCATAGCTCTGGAGACTTTTTGTTCCTCTTGACTTACTTGATTGTTGTTCCTGTCGTTGGGTCGTAGGGCTTCACCAGCGGACTCTCTTGTTTGCCATTGCCTTCATTTCTCCCCACGTTCTTCCTGCCTCCCTCTCCACCGTCCTCCATGTTATTCTCGGTTCTCCATTATTGCGCTGGCCCTGAAGGTTCCAGCTCATGGCTTGTCTCTCTATGGCCGTCTGATTTTTGCGCAGCGTATGTCCAAACCACTTCTATTTTCTTCCTTTTATCTGCACAACCATAGGCTTTTCATTTTCACGCTTCCACAACTCTTCATTTGATACAAAATTTGGCCAGTACACTTTCAAGATTCTTCGCAAGCATCGGTTGATGAAGGTTTGAATTTTCTTGGTGACTGATTTTGGCACTTTCCAGGTTTCACACCCATAAACCCATAAAGTAACACTGATTTTACATTTGTGGTAAAGATCCTAATTTTTTCGCAGGGAAATATCACTACTTTTCAAAATTCGTAAACACGAGTACTTAACTCCATCACTAGAAGAACTTTAATGGGTACGACTTCGCAAGCGAAGATATTTCCACTGTCTCATGCTGCTCTACAGAATCCTATATACCTCAACACCTAGCTATCTTTCCAGTCGTTAACATTACCTATCACTCTACCATAACTTGGGCACTCGGCTTGATCCATTGCTATCCATGCTTCTGTAACCCATGCCTAGCGACCTCAAGATCTGCCACACGATGTCACAGTTCAAGCGCAATTTAATCAAGTTATGATATAGGAACATACAGCAGGTTAAGATGCGATGTTAATAAGTAAATATCCCATAACTTTTCAGTATTTATAGTCAACAATGTATTCATATATTTTAAGTTCATGCATTATCTAGTTTTTCTTTTTCTTTTGTATTTTAGTCCATAATTATTGTATTATCTATTGTATTTAAGTTGCGTAATTCTTGTAGACTATATCATGCATTTCCCCTCGCTGAGTGATAAAAAGGCCTTAGAGACTTAACTCCGCTAGGTTAAAAAAAATTAAATAAATAAAAAGGGCGCAGTTGGATGTAGGTTGCATTTTCATTCTTGATTCAACTGCATACGTTAAATTCAGCGCCTCTTACATAACTAAATAATTCAGACTAGTGATTCATGGCCTTATGCTGAAGAATATGATGTCGTGGTCTTTTTCCAGAGAATTATTCAGATTGAGAACTTTTTTAACAATTCATTTTTATTTATGTTGCAGTCAACAGTCATGTCACTACCGAAACAGCGTCTCGGCGAAGGTCATGGACCTGGAGATTTCCGAAGATGGGTCCATGGCGAGAAGCTAAAGCGACGCTGGAGTAGGGAAGCCTCGTTTTAACATCAATACTGGTTAGTTTGCATTGCTCTGGATACTTTGTGCTCCTCCTGTATAACTGAATAGTTCAGATAAGAGATTCATGGCCTTATACTGAAGAGTATGGTATCGCGAACTTTCACTAGTAGACTATTCAGATTGTGAACTGGTTTTAATTTAACTTTTTATATGTTGCAGTTATCATCCTTCAGTACCGAAACAGCGTCGTCGAGAAGGTCATGGACCCTAAAGATATCCGGAGGTGGGTCCATGGCGAGGAAGATAAGGCGGCGCTGGACTAGGGAAGCTCCTCAGTACCGAAACGGCGTCGCCGAGGTCATGGACCCTGAAGATTTCCGGAAATGGGTCCATGGCGAGAAATATAAAAGAGACGCTGGATTAGGGAAGCACCGCATATAATTCTATACTTGTGAGTTCCATCGCTCTGGAGTCCATATGTTCTTCTTTTATATCTGAATAGTTCAAATGAGAAATTCTTGGCCTTAGGCTGAAGAGTATGGTATTGTGATCTTTCTCCAGTAGACTATTCAGATTGTGAACTAGTTTTAAATTTATTTTTTTATCTATGTTTCAGCTTCCATCAATGACGATAATGTATTCAATTCCCGTACCGAAACAGCGTTACCGCGAAGGTCATGGGCCCTAACGATTTTCAGAGATGGGTCCATGGCGAAGAAGTTAAAACGACGCTGGAGTAGGGAAGCTGTGTATAACTACAATACTGGTGAGTAGTATCGCTCTAGAGTCATTATGTCCCTCTCTTATATCTTAATAGTTCAGACGAGAGATTAATGGCCTTATGCTGAAGAGTACGGTGCCATCATCTTTCTTCAATGAACTATTCAGATAGTGAACTGGTTTTAATATCTTTTTTATATTATGTTGCAGGTCACCGGCGAACACAAAGACATTATCTCTACGAGTACCGAAGCAGCGTCCCAGTAAATGTCATGGGCCCTGAAGATTCCGGAGATTGGTCCATGGCGGGAAAGTTAAAGCGACGCTGTAGTAGGGAAGCTACTTATAACTTCAATACTGGTGAGTTGCATCGCGCAGGAGTCTTTATGTTCCTCTTTTATATCTGAATAATTCAGACGAAAGATTAATGGTCTTATGCTGAAGAGTTCAGTGCCATCATCTTTCTTCAATGAATTATTCAGATTGTGAACTGGTTTTAATATCATTTTTATATTATTTTACAGGTCATTGGCGAACACAACCACTTTATCTCTATGGGTACCGAAACGGCGTCCCAGTGAAGGTCATGGGCCCTGAAGATTCCCGAAGATGGGCCCATGGCGAGAAACTAAAGCGACGCTGGAGTAGGGAAGCCTCGTTTTAACATCAATACTGGTTAGTTGCATTGCTCTGGATATTTTATGCTCCTTCTTTATAACTGAATATTTCAGATAAGAGATTCATGGCCTTATACTGAAGAGTATGGTATCGTGAACTTTCTCCAGTAGACTACTCAGATTGTGATCTGGTTTTAAATTCATTATTATTTATGCTGCAGTTTACGGCCGTAGAGTTTACCAATGACGTTACGGAAACAGCGTCGACGCGAAGGTCTATGGACCCTGAACATTTCAAAGATGCTCCAAGGCGGGTTAAAGCAACACTGCAATAGGAAATCCCTTATAATTATCAATTTTAATGAGTGCATCGCTCTGGAGACATTATGTTCCTCTTTTGTAACAGAACAGTTCAAATGAGATAATCATTATGAAGAGATACTGAAGAGTATGGTGCCGTGATATTTCTGCAGCGAACTATTCAGGTTGTGCACCGGTTTTAAATTTCTTTCTTTATCTATGTTACAGATTACGTACCGAAACGGCGTCCCAGTGAAAGTCATGGGCCCTAAAGACTTCCAGAGATGGGTCCATGGCGAGGAAGTTAAAACGACGCTGTAGTAGGGAAGCTGTGTATAACTTCAAAACTGGTGAGTTGCATCGCTCTGGAGTCTTTCTGCCCCTCTTTTATATCTGAATAGTTCAGATGAGAGATTAATGGCCTTATGTTGAAGAGTATGGTGGCATTATATTTATTCAGTGCACTATTCAGATAGTGAACTGGTTTTAATTTCATTTTTTATATTATGTTGCAGGTCACCGGCGAACACAAAGACTTTATCTCTATGAATACCGAAGCAGCGTCCCAGGAAGAGTCATGGGCTAAGAAGTTTCGGAGATGGGTATTTGGCGGGGAAGTTAAAGCTACGCTGTAGTAGGGAAGACCCGTATACTGTAACTTCACTATTGGTGAGCAGAAACGCTCTGAAGTCTTTAGATTCCTCTTTTATTTTGAATTGTTTAGATGAGAGACTCATGGGGTCATGCTGAAGAGTATGGTGTCGTGATCTTTAACGCTGGACCATTCTGATTGTAAACTGGTTTTAATATTATTTGTTAATATTATATTGCAGATCACTGACCAAGGACATTCCATCATAATCAGTACCGAAACGGCGTCCCAGTGAAAGTCATGGACCCTGAAGATTCCCGAAGATGGGTCCATGGCGAGAAAGTTAAAGCGACGCTGGAGTAGGGAAGCCTCGTTTTAACATCAAAATTGGTGAGTTGCATAGCTCTGGAGTCTTTATCTCTCTCTTATATCTGACTACTTCAGATGAGAGATTACTGGCCTTTGCTGAAGAGCAAGGTGCCATGGCACTTAACTCTTAGCTTGGGGCCCTGAAGATTTTGGAGATGGGTCCTTGGCGGGGAAGTTAAAGCGACGCTGTAGTAGGGAAGACCCGTATAACTTCAATACTGGTGGGCTGAAACGCTCTCGTCTTTATGTTCCTCCTTTATTTTGGAATGTTTAAATGTGTTTTTCATAGGCTCATGCTGAAGAGTATGGAGACAGCGTACGCTATATAATGTATAGCGAAAGTACTGTGATGGTAGCAAAATAAAATCGAGATAACACCGGGAAAACATGTTTCATAATGCCTAGAAACCGAAGAAAGCTGTTTTGGATTGATGCCTGTCCATCTGCCTGTCTGTGGACAAGCACAGCGGGCAAAAAGTTCATTGTATTTATTTCATTTTTTTAAATTAAGGACTTTCTTGGTATTTTATCGAACCGTCTAAAATTTGGTTTTATAACTGAAAAGTTAAGAAGACTTTTTATTCAAACTTTTTCAAAGTTTTTATTTTTGAAAAAATGGCTCTAACAATTTTGATAAAAATGTAAATTTGAAGCATTTATTTAATGCTAATAAATGGCTATATCCGTAATTCTGCAAAAATTACTTAGGGAGCACTTTACTCGTATCTATTTTAGATTTTTCAATGCTGTCTCCTTTACAGTAGGAGATACATGAAAGCCTACGACAGTAAAGTTGTAGAGGAAATTGAACGTTATTTTATAAAATTCATTTCCTTATGAAATTATTATAGGCTATATCGAGATAAAAACGAAATAAGTATGACTTATGCAGAATGTCAGAACACGTTTATTAAACTCTGAATGTTCTTCTTTTGTGTCCCACCGTAACAAGAAAATTATACTCTAAGTTATTGCTGTGAAATGCAGTATAGTCTACCTCAGTCGTCATGAACACACTAAAAAATCAGAGAGAGATGGCATAGACAAGGGGTTCTGGGTTCAAATCTCAAAGAACGTGGCCGGCGAAATTTGATTTGGTATTTCATGGTTTCCTGGTTTGCAAATTCAAACGGAGAACTTAGTTTTTGTAAGGTAAATTTCTTTCGTAAACCTTGAAATTTCATAATTACAAAATCTTATTTAGTTTTTAAAAGGTACATCCTCTTTTCTTTCGTCAACCTTGAAACTTCAATATTACAAATCTTAACATGTATAGGCCTATGTGGGAAAGTTTTTTAACATATTTTGCACCGTTTATTTAGTTCATCGCCAAAAGCGAAGTGCCACAACGTGTCAAAACTTAGTGCCAAAGCGTGGAAGTCTCGTGCAGAACTGCTTGCTAACTTGTTTATGTGACTGTTTTGGAAGAAGAGCACACCAAAGTAGACTCCCTTCCTAAGATAACCATAAATCAACCAATCAACCAACCAGTTCGTCCCCTGTCAAGGCTCAGTAATTTATTCTATTTTAAAATGGAATTAGTCAAGCATTTGTTTTGTTCTTAAATAAAAATTGCTTAGTAACTCTTACACTTCCCTAAAAGCAATGACTCTTAAAACCCTTTCATAAATAAATAAAAAATAAATAAATAAAAATATAGGCTAAACAACACATAATATTAATTTGCCTTAAATAGGCCTACATGTGTTTTATTTCTTCTAATTTAAGGTCAGGATATCCAAATTCAGAAGTGAAAATGAAGAGATGAGTGAATACGATATTATGTTAGTTTTTCTTTCTCTAGACGATACCAATTAACTATTTTTTTTTAATTTTCAAGTAATAGTGATAGTTAACATTGAAGAGGGTAAAAATCTTGAGCACATGACTTTAAGCTGGGCGGTCCGTGACGCAGATTTACGGACCTTGTTTATCTGTTATTAATAAAGATCTTAAACGTGCATAAATATGTCAGGAATCTGCCGTTTCTTGTGATATTACGACGTAAAGCGTTAAGTTACTCCATAAAACAATAAAATGTAATTCTGACAGACTGGGACTGGAGGATCTTGCTACCAAAGCCAACAACAAATTAAAATACATCGACAATATTTTTGCACAAATATAGCCTAGGAAGTTTTCATAAATGTAAAGAAAATATTGACATTAAATTTGGAGTGGGATAATACACTAGATTTACCACCAAAATAGTGAAAAATTCGCTAAAAAACGTGACATATCGCTAAAATTTGACACCATGTACTTTTCAAAATATTAAATTTAAGGGTTATGTTCTCAACGATGTTTGAAATATACTCTCTTCTTGTATGTCTAGATATCATACTCAAGTAACGAGAACAATATTCATTAAGATATTTAATGCATTTGCGTGGAACACATCTGGCCTTTTGCTGGAACCGTTATTGTTGCAGATCTCGTTAAAGGTGCTAACAACAGGCGCCGTGTTTTTGCCTCTTTTCTCCCTTCCCCCAAATCGTTTTCACGGTCGATGGCAAGAAGCTTGAAACATCGTGCAATCGGTTCGAGAGGTCGTTAGCGGTAACGAGTCGGAGAGCAACGGCTTTACTCGCCTCTAATTGCAAGAGTAACCAGAAATTTTAGAGTGAAGTCCGTTGATTTGCAACAATGTAAATGTTACAAACTACAGTACCACCTACATTATCCGATCTATTAAGAAATTGCGGATAATAAGTGGATTATTGTTTATTTAGTTGTTTCACACGAGTGATATTATTTGTACCTATTAAAAATTATTAATCTGCTAAAAAATTATAATAATATAACATAAATGATAGAAAAATGTTATATTAATTGAAGACTGCCCAGAGATAGACGAATAGTCATTAGAACTGGATATAAAGGAGATTTTAAATAGATACTTATGTTGTTTATGTGGTGACGAGTGTTCAAGATAATGCCACCAGAATTTAAATGCGTATTCTTCAATGCTGACTCTCAATGCTTTCTATGTTTTGAAACTTCTGGAACTGGTTCATTTAAACTCATCTGAATTTCAGAAAAATAGCGACTATCATAATTATGATACAATATATAAAAATAATCTCTGTACACCGTCTCACCATTTATCTACAATTAGTAAAACTCATATGGTTTTGGTTTACAATTATATAATAGTTTAACTGTTAATATCAAGACGCTAAATTTATGACCATTTAGAAAACATGTCAAATCTATCTTAATACAAATATGTCCCTACAGTTTGGAGAATGCACGCATAGGCCTTTTAAATCACATAACTTTTAAGCAATAGGCCTACAACTAACTTTTTTATATTAGTATTAGAGGAAACCTTAACAATCTTCATACATTCATTATGTCTTCGACAATAAAGATTATTATTATTATTATTATTATCATCATTATTCTATGGCTGCTGCTTGATCTGCTTACTCTTCATGCGAGGCTGAGAGCAGCTTTAGTTCTTTACCACTTATCTATGTTATCATTGTCGTAAAAGAGACATTGTGCCAAGAATACAAAGATATATTAGAATCAATAGAGCCTCGAAAAATATCAGGAAACTGGCATATTGCTCTGACATATGAAGTAAAACATTTGGGCCTGAAAACTACTGTATGACAGAAAACCCAACAGATGAAAAAATAGGTCTACTAGTTGTCAACTGCTACTAGCTCTTGCAGCCACCTAGCTCTACAACTACGTAGTATACAGGAACTCCCCAAGCTCACTTCTTCCCGGAAGATGACTGCAGAGCTAGTAGCAGCCGAAAGCTCCGACAGCATATAACTTTTACCCGGTTGGAATCCCGAGAAACTATCATACAACCATAGCCATGGCCAGGAGAACTTATTACTGAAAACTATTGTTCAGTAAAATTTGTTTTTCATTTTCCATTAAATTTTTGTGTGGAAAACGTTGATTATTCCATGTATTGAAATAAATGAAAATATTGTAATGGGTTTACAATACATTTAGTCAATAAATACCGGACTTTTAATTTTTTTCTAACGCCCCCAAGGATGCATAGCTAACGGCGCCCTTGAAATTGTATATAAAACTAGTAAACAAGTAAGTAAACAAGTAAACAAAGCAAACAAGTAAACAAAGATACGATTACAAATAAGCAAATTTACTGAAATAGTATAAAAATGCCATAAATAAGTCAATGGACTATGCTGTAATGAGTTATCTACATACTTAGATTAAATTTCAGGTTCTTTTTTTATATTATTATTACGGGATAGATATTTCCTAAGTGTCATATAATTTTCTTACCTGAATGTGTTAGGAAACTATTTTCCGACACTGTACTGCTGAAAGGCTAATTTACTGTGGATCGTGTGACAGTCCAGCCGTCTGTTCATGAATACGAAAGACCCTTTGAACCAGCCGATATTAAACTTTCTGTAACTGTTACAAACTTCATTTGTAATTTCAGCCTTTGTCTGCCAAGATCAGAATGAGTGCCTCCGGCTTCTCTACGTCATTCTTCGTCCTTCCTGTTGTAAATCGAGAGCAAGTTTTCAATTGATATTTAACTGCTGCTGCTTTCGAATGCAATAACATGTGTCAAAAGGGCTAGCATCTAAATTTCAATTATTATTATTACAACTGTCCAACACTCGTCGGTCGGGCATGGGGCATAACAGCCATTTCATAAAATATGGGAATTTTTCCCTCAAAGAGAGAAGTTATAAAATTATTGTAAATGGGCGGTCAAAAATAAGTTTAAAACCTCAAATTCTCTGAATATTAAGGACTTAGGTGTATCTGAAGTGGTTTCATGTGTAAAATCTATCGATTTATTTATTTATTGCTTTAAGTTACTTTTTTGCCATTTTTATCATGATTTTAACACTCTTTAATACCAAGTAGTTAATAGTAATCAGCTATGTCCATTTTCATTTGAGAAAATATACATCTTAAGGTACAATCTGGTATAAGATTAACTTAAAAAAATATGTGTGGTTAATTACTATGTAAAATTACAAACAGTGACTTTTTGTCCCACCCATAATGGTGATAGTTTTGTTAAATTATTATTGAGGAGTTAAATAAATGTTCTGACAACCTGGAAACAAGTTTATAATTTGTATTTAATCACTCATGCCTTCATTAATAACAACATTAAGACTCTAACAGTGATAGCAGAACAGCAAATGAACTTTTGATTTGCATAATTAAAATCACTGTCCAAATTTTGTCCCACCCGTAATAGATTTTGAAAAACAAACTTAAAATATTTAAAATAAATTTTAAATAATGCTTTGCATGTACTGGAAGGCATTGTAAATTTTACAGAATGTGAAGAACCAATTCTAGTTTATTATTTATGATATGTAATAAACAAAAATAGTTTTTATAATTTGCTAGAATGTCCCACTCGTAATTATGAAATGGCTGATTACTAAAAATTGAAGTAAGTAAAATAATACTAGTTACTTGTAATAGACGTGTTAAAAGCGAGATTTTATTTTGTGATTAGGTTATATTTGCGAAAAGAACCCGTGAGGGCGAGTTTAGCAATCCAACGAGCAAAATGAATAATTTTATCGCGTGAATAAAATATTTTTAGAGCATCGTTAATACTGTAAAATAACAATAAAAATTACACTTATTTCAATAAATATCACGTACTAGCTTCTACCTGTGCTCGCGATGCTGCCATAAGTATACACAAGCTCAAACAAAGGTTTTTATTTTCTAGGACGCTGCTGCCAACATATGAGTCTTGGTCGAACTCCCAAGTATGCCTACTTTTTTGGCCACCATGAGAAATTTAAATTTAAAAAGACAGCCTAATGATTTTAACATTTTCAATTTTTAACAAACTTGGACTATTTAATAATCATATGCAAATATGTAACTATGTTTGAACTAAAACAGTATTTTCTATGTGAGGATACCACAGTTGGTAAGCCTGGCATGTTATAACTTTATACCACCTAGGGGAATATTTGTTTTCCTTTTAAGCGATATCATCTACCGTTGAAAATGCTTTTTTTCCGTCGACTGTCTAAAAAAAGCAATTTAAACATATTATAAATAAATTTATTATATTTAAGCTAATGCCATAATAACGTTTTTTAAGTTTGTTGTGTGTGCCCCTCCTGGCATCCACCTCCGATTTCTAGAGCTGGGAAACTTACTAGCCGGGGCTAAAAATCCTTATAAAATGAGATGAGGGAGGGAATTACGAATATAGTTGCATGATGCTCTTAAACCAATATATTTTCGTAGTAACCATATCACAGTCGCCATGAAAACCCAGCGATAGAAAATAAAATTAGTTTTTTATGCTTTAGGTTTGTTGGCACTTCTAAAATTACAAGCGCTTATCCTGTTAGTGTATTTACCTTCAGAACGCGCTAGGACAGTTACGCGCGTGACAAGAAAATCAAAGCCCCACTAAGAACACACGTCACGCGGGTTGTAGCCTACCGCGTTGAGTAAGACCATTTACAAGACATTTTTAAAATATGTGATAAGTTTACGGAGAAAATATTAAGTCTGAGTAAAAGCAAATAGGAAGATGTTTTAAATGTGCCTAGGTATGTACTTTTACCTAACTCATATCAAAACATTTGCAATTACGCTTCAAAAACTCGTGTATCACTTGATATTAATATCAAATCAGTGTATTTTAAATGGTTGAAATATAATAACCTATTTTGGCTGTCATTTATATTTAAAGCGAAGTCCGGAGAGCTTACAAACATATAGATGTAATTCAACTTTTTCCAATAAAAATAAAACAAAATCAGGTAATCTGATTTAACAAAGTTCCAGAATGCTTTTCTTTATTCAGTAATGCTTACAATTATGATATGCAGAAAATAAGTTATTTTTGTAATCGATTTCCGAGTTAAGCTCCAGATTGATTCATTAAGCAGGGCTTACGGCGAACAAAGGTCTAGTTTCCTTTAATCAGATTAAATTCGTCCAGCATCAGCAGAACTATGCAGATCTGTGATATCTTAAAAATCGCACATTCACAAAAAGTACAAAAAATCAAATTACCCGGCTAAGGGTTTTGAACCAGGGGCCTCCAGAACGCGAGTCCAAGGCGTTACAATATCAGCAACCTCGCTCGATTTAACCGTCTAGTCTGATAAGCAGGGCTAGGATTTATATGTAATTACATATTTCTTAATTTCACATATAGACACATTTTTTTCACTTATCTCCATCTATTATGTTGTCCTCTATTCAAATTAAACAAATTTATTTTACATATTTTTCCATATTTCTGACATTAGTACATATTTATATGTAAAATAAATATTTGTCCATATTTAGTGATTTTAATGCAATATTCGTACATATTTCATTCTTAAGAGTAAAACTATATAAATTGTCGTTTACAGTGACAGAAAATATGGCAGCACAAGATAAGTTTACAGGTATGTACAGAAATGAATGTATGAAAAATGATTTGTGTTACATTGAATCAAATTTTTGTAATATAACAAAAATAATTCAGAAACTACAAAATAATATTCTGAAATTACCAGAAAATATTGACATTATGAAAAACATGATCCATTAACTCAAATGTATACGTGGACATTTAGCCGATCTTCGTCAAATCTAAAGCTAGAATCAGTGAATTTTAAACACGCGCCAATCACTTCATGTGCAGTAGAACGAAGCTTCAACCAATACAAATCACTTTTGAAAATTTAAAACAACATTTTGTGGCATACTGTTATGGTAGCAGAAATAACCAATGAATGAATACAAATAAAGTAAGTGATCTGAAAAAAAATTGACTAATTTAATTTATGAATCCAGTATTTGTAATGCATTTTTATAGGTTCTAAAAGTAACAAAATGTAGTGTCTAGTGGTTAAATTTGTTTTGATGTCCATATTTTACAAAATATATTTGCATATATATATATATGTACGTATTTTGACATTTTTAGTACATATATATGTACATATTTTGACATTTTAAGTACATATATATGTACATATTTTGACATTTTTTAGTACATATAAATCCTAGCCCTGCTGATAAGCATATGTGTTATCTGTAAAAACTAAATATATTGCAACTTCCAAAGCCGTATATGAACACTGTAAAACAATATGTTGTCATAAGAATTGAATTGCATTTGATAAATTCTTTCTAATATACTACAATAAAATAGACGCTAAATTGGGCATTACTCCAGTACCGGTCAACCGATTTGGTCCAATATCAATAGACTTCTTCCCATGGACGTTATAAATGCGTATACAAAGTTTCATGAAAATCCGATAAAGCGTATTTGAGTTATCGCGCGTTCAGACACACGGACAGACGGACAGACATTTTCCCGTCCCCCACACTATCTCATAAATTACCATTCTGGCACCTAATAAAAGTAAAGGATGTGGATAGATGGAAGGATAGGCCACGATGCCTACTGTAGTGATCCCATTCATGTTGGTGAATTGAATGTGAAGGTATAGTGCAGTTATTCATTGCATGGCCATGCGGCTTCAGAGGAATAAACCATTAAGTCGGTGTTAATTGATCTGATTAAATCGGTCTTGGCTTCCGCTTCCCAAAACAAAGCAACGTTGCAATATTCTCTCATTGTTATCACCGACCTCAGTTCTTCCTTCGCTTTAATCAATTCGCACGTGGTATTGTTTACTGTAACTTGATCTTGCAACCGCGCATTTCACTCCTCGCGGGGTTGACGAGTAGGTATCAAAATCGTCAAAGGACATTCTTAGATTTTGATTGGCTGGGGTAACTAGCTGATTGGTGTGATAACAATAAAGAGCATGGGTTGAACTATCGGGAAACATTACCTCCTAACAAAAGGAAGCCGCCTGACCATGCAAAGAATAACTGGATGCCATGGGGATATGACAATTGACAATACCACCCATATTCCAATTGTTCCGTGTCACCGAATATTACGAAACAAAGCGACCGTAGGCCCTTTTCACGACCACGTATTTAAACCTGATGTTTGCAACGACGGTGTTTTTAAAGACAAACTGGTGTAGGTGAATTGCCGACAGAGAAATTGGTCTAAGGCTCAGTCTGGTTAAGCTTGAATTAACACAGAGATACAGGTGCACAGTCCACGCTGCTGACAAGACATAACATTAATCTCTATATATATAAAAGGCTTTGTCCTGACTGACAGGAATCAACATAGAGCCTAAACTATAACAGGTAGAGACTTGGAATTTTGACAGTACCTTCGTTTTATAATGTAGGTGCTCACTAAGAAAGGATTTTGAAAAATTCTGATTTTAAATGCCAAAAATCAAGTGTTCTTGAGAATACTTAATCCCTTTTTACACAGAATTATCGAATCCGAATCACATTTGACATAAAAACATATTGTTGCCAGTGGGTTTCAGATGGGTTTGGAATTAAATTAAATGGAAGTTTGACAATTACAGTTGGCTTTGTCTATTTTCGTCATACCTTGGAAATTAAACTTTCGCGATCGCTTGAATGATGTAAGCCCTAATATGGTCAAACATTGTTTTATTTGGACGAAACTCACTATACAGGGGTTTTCTGGACCAAGGAACTCGAATCTGAGGTCGCTTTTACCAGGCGATGCTATCTAATCGTGGTATGTAGTCCACGTGATTTAGGTGTTAATAAATACAATGTTTTAACTATTATGCTCTTAATTTTTAATATTTGAAATAATTATCGCGGGCGAAGCCGCGGGCACATGCTAGTATATATATATATATACATCTGTCTAGTATCCACTCGAAATACAAATATGAGTGATTCTTATTTTTCTTAGGAAACACACATTCATGTCAATTTATGAGTGAATTAATCGAAGAAGGAACATGCTTGGAAAGTGAAAAACAAATACTATTAACGACAAAAACAAGAAAAATGTTAATTTACGAAATAATAGCATTAAAAAGCAGAATCAACTTTGAAGCAAATTCTTTTACTTTGGACGCGACCAGATTTATATATATATATATATTAACGAAAACACGCATGTTTATATTCGAAACTGTGTGAAAGCCCGGTTGAGGTACAATCGATTGGTGCAAACTTCTACTCTGTATCCCCCAGAAAACGAAACCTAGATGTAAAGGGCCTTTTTACGTTCCGGAAAATTGGTCCACACCCATCAAACAGAGTTTGTCGCACCGGTCAAATAACTGACTAGAGATTCAGGAGCTCATGAGAAAGATGGGTTAAGATTCACTTGCAATGCCTTCTGTATTATGTTACACTGGGGTTGCCAATCATAGGCGTACCGAGGGGGGTTTTGGGGGTTTGAACCCCCCCATTGATTAAAAAAGGAAAATTGTATAATTTGTTTAAGTCTGCCCATAAATTACTTAATACAAGTATAAAGCATGGGAAGCTTAAAACTCGTTATTTTGCGTCTTAATTTTTAAAATTTTCCGGGGGAGGACCCCCGTAAGCTTAAAACTCGTTATTTTGCGTCTTATTTTTTAAAATTTTCCGGGGGTGGACCCCCGGAAGCTTAAAACTTGTTATTTTGCATCTTAATTTTTAAAATTTTCCGGGGGAGGACCCCCGGACCCCCCTCTCCCTGGGGAGTATTCCATACCCCCCAGACGCCGCGGATGTTATAACCCCCCCATATGGTCGGCCTGGTTACGCCTATGTTGCCAATAGAATATTATATTTATTTTAATGAAAGGTCAATAGTGATGAGATGATGAGGGAAATGGGAGGTACGAGATAAAGAATGTTGGTGCAAAAAAAAATGTGGAAAAAGGAAAATCCGGAGAGAAAACCCAGAGCAACCCACACTTCGTCTACCACGAATAGGTTCGAACCTTACCAAAATTCGAACTCGCCGTAAGCCCATGAGCTGACAGGGAGCCACCAGGACGGACTTCCCAACAGTAATTTTTTAATATAAAACTTTTTTCTTCATTGTTTCCTTAGTTTAGTTTTACCTCTCCCCTTTAGGAACGTTTAAGCGTCCCACGCTGCGGACCTTACATGGCCGCGACTTGTCGAGAGAGGGTTACCTAGTCAGTCACATGTATACTTTTTTGACCAGAAAAGGACATGGAGAGTTTCTACGGATGAGTGATCAGCCCAATACCAGGGCCATCTCCGAGACAACAACACATAAGACGAGACACACATTCACTCTGAACAAAGTGAGGATGTGATGAAGATGATAATGACGGCCAGATGATATCCAGGGACCTAAGGGCCTAAAATTACCGAAGTGTGTCTCACAGGCGAGGAAAAACCCCGAAAAATCCCACCTAGGTAATTTATCCCCACCAGGATTCACTGCGTGAGAGGAGCGAACGCATCCTCTGAGCGCCAAAGCGGGGGACAATATAAAACATATCAAGCTTTTAAATTGGCCGTAAGACTAAATTACGAAAAATCTTGAAACAGCTACTCTGATTTATTAAACTACAGTCATAGAAAAGTTTCCATGAATGTTACGTATTCTCTTGGCCCTCTTTTGTTCCGGGAGCTTGCATTGGAATTTGGAATCGAGCATGTAAGATCATAATGTTTCAGAGCAATAAACGATCGGAAATGTTACCAATAGTAACCAATTGCTTGTGAATGATTTGTGTGTTTCCGGTTCCTTGGATACCATTGCAAGAGCTTCATTTAACACACAGTGAAATATTTCACGAAATAAAATGAAGACAAATTAAAACCCCTATTTCCTTTCGAGCTCCAGCGGGTTACACAGACGCTCTCAATCATCATAATGTCTTAGACGCCATGGGTTCGATATCACTCTGGAATCAGCATTGGACGTGTGAAAAGAACTTTTTAGATAAACGTACCGCAATAAAAGTCTTGCTACAAGCAATGAAAAGGCGAGTATCATAAAAGAAAAGAAGAACCAACTTCTGATTGTGAAAGCTTCTGTTGATTCTTTCCTTTATTTCACTGTTGCTCACTCTTTCTAGGAAGGAGCTTCATAAGTACTGATTGCCTTCAATATGATATAAAGTGTTAATACACGTAGCATAACCTATACAATATTTTTGGAAATAAAATATATGCCTTTTCGCAGATTTTGGAATTAATTCTTGAAGCTATTAGGTAGGACCATTTAACATTGAAGCCTACCTCCCCCACGCCACCCGGGCTTTGCAGGACCGCGACCTGTCCGGAAGGGCATTAATATGGATCACATAAATACATTTTTTTAAGACCAAAGACATGAAGAGCTCCGAATGAGTAATAAGCCCAATGCCAGGGCCACTTTCCAGACAACATGAACACACTCATTCCGGCGCGAATGGGATGGAGATAATAATGACGGCCAGATAATATCCGGGGACTACGAAGGCCTAATGTTCCCGATATTCGTCTCAGAGATGAGGAAAAGGTCCGGGAAAAACTTAACTTAGGGAACCTGTCCCTACGAACCCGGGCCCGCTGTGTAAGGAGAGCTAACGCGTCCCCTACACTACAGTGGTGTATACTACAGTGACAAATGTCCTTAATTATATGTCTACTGAGAGTGTAGAAGTTATATGGATATTGAGTGGATTTAGAGAAGTTCGGTAGCCTTTTGAAATGGTTTATACTTCATTCTAACTTGTTACACAAATACTAACTTTACCTGAATAATTGTCACAGTAGGCCTAATTAAAAATATATAAATAACACACACCAACAGCCATTATGGTGTCTTAGAATTTATGCCTATTCTTGGGTATATATAGGTCGGTGACGCCAAATGTGCCATTAGTTTTGGCCTGTCAGCTTTAGTTTTGTGAGATATGGTATTACCATTATGCGTATTATCCCATTTTAGGCTTGATATAAATAAAAAAAACAGTGCCTATTTTTAGCTTCTAAATCGTGTGAAGAAAAAACCAAAACACTAACATTACATTAACATTACAATAACAATATAATATGGAGTCTTTCAAAAAAATTGATATTATCACATATTGTACGGTTGTTATGATTTATGAGCTGTCAATTTGAGGGCCAAAAATAATCCAGCTTTTAGTTTTTTAGTGTGTGTTGTCGAGAATTCGTTGTTAACCAAGGTGCGGCAGAGGAAACGGACGTTTTTCAAACAACTATAACTTAGACGATTTTCAAGTTAAACAACATTTAATTACACAGAAATGAAGCTTGTATAATGCAGTTTCTGTTGACTATTTCAGAATTACCTCCAAAAAATAAATGCCGTCAAGTGACGCAACAATGGAATTTTCTAACACGCAATCTCATTAATAATAACCTTGACTGTCCGGGTGGCGCCGTGTCATCATGTCTAAAACCGACGCTTCGGCCCTCATGTTGTGGCCTTCTTCTGGGTATATATAGTAACAGTGTGGTGTGGTGTTGTTAAATTTGGAATCATCGGTCCTTATTTTTTGAAGAGGACAATACCACAGTGACAGTGACTTCAGCACGCTACATTGAAATACAACAGGTTCCTGCTTCCGGAACTACGCAGACGAAGAGTAAACATGCAGCAAATTTGGATCCAATAAGATGGTGCCACAGCGCATACTGCGAGAGCATCAATGCAAGTGGTTCGCGACATGTTTCCTCAACATGTGATCTCCCGTTTTGGCGACATTGACTTGTTCATATGTGACTATTATTTGTGGGGTTACCTCAAATCAAACGTTTACTTAAACAAACCCCGCAACATCCAAGAACTAAAAGAGTTCATTCGTCTAGAAATCACTAATGTGAAGGAAGAAATGTTGGGAAGAGCAATGCAGAATTTCGAATTGAGGTTACGAGAGTGTATACAGAAAGAAGGTCGTCACTTGACGGATGTTATTTTTCGGAGGTAATTCTGAAATAGTCAACAGAAACTGCATTATACAAGCTACATTTCTGTGCAATAAAATTTTGTTTAACTTGAAAATCTTCTGAGTTATGATTATTTGAAAAACGTCCGTTTCCTCTGCCGCACCCTTTATATCCGCTGGTAAGTCTAATCATAACATGCTACTATTAGTAATTTAATGAGAATTAAATCTCCTATTCGGTACCTAACTTGAGAACACTTCCGGAGGGATCCTTAAAAGACTACACTCGACAGAGCTTTGGTTTCAGATAAATGCACTAACTGAGCTACACTGTTTATAGGGCTAGAGGGAAGGATTGATTATAAACCATGACAAATGAAAATCAATGTAAAAAAATGTAGCCTATCATTTGGAACTGTCCCGTTGCATTTAATAGCCCTTACTTTTTTGTGCCTTTTCTAAACTTCCATACGAATGTTAAAATAGCATGCAAAAATAAACATGTTCACTTTCAACTGCAAAACGCTAGATCTGCTTTTAATCCCGTGTGCTTTAGGACGTAAAAAACGGCTTAGAGAGAGCGCAATATTGTTTCATTCCCTCTGGCTACGGCGTTGGATAGAGTATTCAGTTTCTGTTTTTCTACTTGTATAATATCACTATGGAAACGTATTCGTAAGTCATAAAGTTGGTAATGAAGTTTTTGTGCCAGAAGTTTACTACCGAGTTGAATCTACGTTTCTGTAGTGCAGCTATCTCCAGTCTCTCGCACTTTTTAACGGCAAAAGTGCTGTGTCCTTAGAGAGTTCAGATGATAAACATGCAACCTTATGGAGTTATATTCATCTTCATCATAACAAAAAGATATATACAGTATATATATATATATTGTATAACATTAGGTCTATGCTAATATCAAATACAATATTTATAATTAGGGCCCGGAAGATTATGAAAAATCATATTTTTAATAATGGACTTCATTATATAAAAAAGTAAAGCGATCCCTTTATGGGCCATGGAGAACCTTAGAGTTTCCTGGAGGTTGAGGCCACCAGATTGAGACAACGGCACAGGAAGGTGGTAAGGTTGTCAGCAATAAGCACTTTTTATCCCCAGGAATACTCATTTCTGTTAGAGGCTAAGTCGACCCCAGGGCCATAGTGCCACCAGAAGAATTAAGCTAATGGAAAAATCCCACTAACCTCATTGGGAATTGAACCTGCGACCTTCCGGTTTGTAGCACAGTGCCTCAATACTACGCTACTCTATTACTTGCAAGTATTAAAATGTGTACCGTACAAGACATGAAAGAATAACAGAAAATTGATGGTTTCATTTTTCATATATTTTCATGTTGTAATTTTGTGATATGCATCCTATTTGCGTGATATTAACATTTTATGCATATTTTATTTATTTTTATCATTTAGGTTAATGGCATTTTTTGAAAGATTTTAAATATTCTGCACATATCTGTATTAATTCAAACTTTTACAGCATAAGGGATTTATTAGACCCGGAAAATATATAAGACAATTATCCTGCCGGTTATAATATGTGCCCGCATGTGCCCGCGGCTTCGCCCGCGATAATTATTTCAAAAATTAAAAATTAAGAGCATAATAGTTAAATCATTATATTTATTGACACCTAAATCACGTGGACTACATACCACGATTAGATAGCATCGCCTGGTAAAAGCGACCTCAGATTCGAGTTCCTTGGTCCAGAAAACCCCTGTATAGTGAGTTTCGTCCAAATAAAACAATGTTTGACCATATTAGGGCTTACAACATTCAAGCGATCGCGAAAGTTTAATTTCCAAGGTATGACAAAAATAGACAAAGCCAACTGTAATTGTCAAACTTCCATTTAATTTAATTCCAAACCATCTGAAACCCACTGGCAACAATATGTTTTAATGTTAAATGTGATTCGGATTCTATAATTCTGTGTAAAAAGGGATTAAGTATTCTCAAAAACACTTGATTTTTGGCATTTAAAATCAGAATTTTTCAAAATCCTTTCTTAGTGAGCACCTACATTATGAGACGAAGGTACTGTCAAAATTCCAAGTCTCTACCTGTTATAGTTTAGGCTCTACGTTGATTCCTGTCAGCCAGGACAAAGCCTTTTATATATATAGAGATGGATATGAGAAGTGGTCGCTTAATCTTCGGGAAGAACATAATCTGAGTTTGTTCGAAAATAGGGTGCTTAGGAAAATGTTTGGGCCTAAGAGAGATGAAAATGGGGACTGAAGAAAACTGCATAACGATGAGCATCGTAACCTGTACTCGTCACTGGATATAGTAAAGGTAATTAAATCACGGAGGATAAAGTGGGCTGGACATGTTGCACGCATGGGGGAGGAAAGACATAGCCTATATCAAAAATATTGATTGGGAGTCCCGAAGGAAAAATATCACTTTGAAGACCTATACGCAGGTGGGAGGACAATATTTGGATAGATTTAAGGGAAGTAGGATGTGCGAGGGAAGGTTGGATGGTGTTAGAACAGAAGGGGGTTAAATGACGGGCTCAGGTAAGCGCGGCAAGGAACCTCCGGGTTCCATAAAGTAGATAATATTCCTTTAGCTTGCTTAAGAATCGTCTATTGCCATTCAGTAAGTAAGTATTTGTTTCTTACTTAATCCATGTATGATAATTATTAGGGCCCTGATTTATTGGTGAAATAAAATGGTTGATTTCGGTGTTAACTTCCTTCTATTTCGGTGGGTATTTCGTGAAATAAATTACTTATACTACATTGGGAACATTGCGCAATGATAAACTTTGCTTCTTTATTTACATGAACTAACACCCCCCCTTTTTTTATATATTCTTCTGCCCTAGTAAGAACTGAAGTAACTTTCGCTTTAGGCATGATTAGAGTTAATGTTCAAATATAATGACCATAAATATTATCGCAATTTCTAGTAAACACCATCAGATAGCCATTTGCAAACATAAGTGCCAACCATACCACTGTGGATAAAAGACGAAATCTGTTGAATACAAGCAGCAAACATTCTACACTCTTCTGCTGTAATCGATCATAGACATCGCTAACTTGGCAAAGACATAGCAGGAAAGGAGTGTACTCAATAGTACAAACCAGGTCACAGACAATCTTTGCGTAAATTCTGCAATCTTTGTAATCGATATATCTGTAAATCTTCGACAGCCACAGAAATAGCAGAAAAAAGCATGCTGCTAAGAAATAAAAAATACAGAACACCAAAACACAATATTGTGATTTTAAGGCACATTTTCGTGCTCATTTCTCACTTTACGCGCTTATAGACACATTTCGCGGAATCGAGTAAATTTCGCGATATTTCGTGGATTCAATTTGGTTCATATTGGTATTTTAAGCATATAAAAGCTAAATATAGCTAAGGGAGGTTGTTTTTATAAAATTTCGCGCTTATCGTTGTTACCAAAAAATACGGCCCCTAATAATTATCATTCATGGAGACCACTATTCCATTAACATTTTCCATATTGACTCGAAACTTAGAGCCCACTCAAACTTTCACTTGAAGATTGCTTATATATGCAAACAAATCCAGATCTAAAAGGGTTAATAGTACAGACGCAGTGATTCTTCACCATTCTTTGTGATAGAATGCTCGCATGTTGCTTGACCATAGGTCTCAAAAGCACAGTGGTTCTCGCTACATTTAACATAGCGAAGGACTCCAGGAGCAATTGCATAAGTCGAATACATGACTGGACAACACGCCTTATTAGTCTCTTGACCTAGTTGCTAAATCATGGGAAAACTATCTCCATAGAAACAAACGTTCCGCTAGGAAGGTTAATAATGGGATGGTGTTATGGGCATCTACTTTGCTTGCTTATTGCATGCCATGCAACAATCAAGTAGGTAATAGCCCTACATAGTTCAGTGGTTCTCAGAGGTTTGAAACTAAAATCAGTTATTTTCTACATAATATTTTTCGTGCTCTCAAAACTGTGTGAAAAGAAAAATATACATTTCTTCTCGGCAATACTGCAGAGGCGGATACAAGCGTTCACAACATTTAATATCTTTTATAGTCTTTCTTGTAGGCCAACTGCCAACATGACTCTGGTAGGTTAGGGTAGATTATAAGCCCATATTATGATCATATTCTATCGACACTAATAATCATTCGTTTTACCCTAACAGCTGAGTAAAGTCGAAACAGTATATTTACAATCCTGCACATTTTAATATTTTAAAGATAATTCTTCATAAATGAACCACGTTTCGAATGTTTCATTTCAAAACACCATTCACCCATCTTGAGCAGAAGCATGTTGTCTTCCAAACGTCCAGTAGTTAACAGATCTTCACTAGAATGAAAGGTTTCAAAAGACTTAAAACGCAATCCCCTTTCTTGAGAAAGGACAATCAAGCTGTTTTGCGATTTTGGTCAAGGAACTCATAACTAGTACGCGCAAAATTACTAACCATTTCACGCAAATTCTAATCCTTCTCCCCTAGAGTTCATCCATTGAGCATTAAGAGCCTTATATAACTTTCATGCACTTACAACATCATTAGAATACATCGATATTCAGAAATGCTTCCTATTAAAGAGTTTTCAGATCATTTGCTGTAGTGCAGAAGTTCATAAAAAAATATCACACAACGTAATATTTCTTTACCTTTAGTGATTATATTTTCAAGTATTTCACTACAAATTATCATTTTGTACACTTACCATAACACTTCTTAGTAAAATTTGGTACTAAAGGAATCGATATTCCTTTTGTAGGTATTAAAACGAATTACTAAAATAGATTAAGGACATTAGAAATATAAAGAATTTTTCTTCAGAGGTCAGATTTAATTTCTGTTCACAACTACTTTGATGATGGCTATGTTTCTCTTTCAACTATTGCATTTATAACTTATATGGTAATCTGAATACTGGTTCTATGTTTGTTGGATTATTTTCAATAATTACACGTTTTCATGTTTCTTAGTAAGAATAATTATGTTCTTTGTACTGTCCCTAGTTATGAGCATTATTGCTCCTTGGGGGTCTTCATTTATGAATATATTTAAAAAGTATTTGATTGATCGATCATATATCATCGAGGGTTGCAGGATCATGAATAATGTGAGTGCAACATATACTACGGAGGCGGTGGATGAGTTCGTGAAACCAGCAACGAATTAGCAACGAAAAATTGTGCGACAGTTAATGAAAAAAAATTGACAGAAACACATAACCTAAATCAAGTAATTTATACCCGGTCACAAAAATCACTAATGAATGTGCCTCGATAATCTAGTAGAATATGCCGCTGACAATTGTCACTTTATAAATTACTACAGATTACGTAGATAATAATTAGAACCTAAGTCATATCAGATTATAATAGCCTACTAAATCAAGATCAAATTGTACAAGAAATGGAATACACCAACACATGTATTGTACTACTATTGTAATGGAACATGTTGATGTTGTTATAATAAGTTGATGTTTTGATGTAGTTATAATATGTTGATGTTGTTATAATATGTTTATATGTTGATGTCGTTATAAGTTGATATGTTGATGTCAGTTTATATATACAGGTATATATATATATATATATTGAAAATATATATGTATGGTATACTGTATATATATGTATGTAAAATAAAATAAAATAAGTATGACAAGTTGTCTGTCAGTAAGGTAGAACATTAAGGGCAATTAGCCATAGGACAGAGGTCCCACCTGGCGCTTTGAAGCTAATTCTGGCTAGCTCAGCTGGTAGAGCGGCACGGACATCCAAAGGTCCTGGGTTCAAGTCCCAGTGTGAGAGGAATTTTTCTCTTATAATATTCTCAGACATACCAACGCCTGAGCCACAGGGTTATCAAAACCCTCTTGTAAACCGATTTTTAAAATATATAATAGGCTAATGGTTGGGCATTGGATGTTAGATAATCTTCAGAAGATTCTATCAACATTCTAGTTTCTGTCTAAGGGATTATTTGATTGCTGTCATTCTTGCGTAATGTAAAATATGAAAGGAAATAAAGCAGCATATAGATAAATAGGAAAAAGCATGTGGAAATCTGAAAATAAAATAATTCAAAACTGGAGGAAATATGTAGAGAAACTGCTAATTTTAAGAAAAGAAAGTAACACCCTCAATAGTCTGCAATTTTGTATAATAATACTGCAAAACTACAAATGAAAAGTCTAGCTCAAAAAGGGAACATCATTAAATGAACACAGTAAATGTAAAAGATTCAGTCCATGTTTCAACTGGAGAATCATTATAACTTTCTGGGTCTAAGATATTTCTTCAAGATAAAATATTCTAAAGTTAATTTAACTCTAAATCTCATTAATATTTCCGTCTAATTGGTTCAGCGAAATGAGAAGCGGGTAATAAGCTAAGAAACTAATTCAGATGACATAGACTTACTTAACTTATAATCAATATAAACACTTTATAATTCAACAGTAGGCCTATATACAGTAGCGATAGTTCATACAGGGAAATATTTTTATTTTTACATAGAGAGCATAGTATATACACAGAGTAGATAGTAGTAGTAGTGTATTTATTTCTCACAAAAAATTCTCACATATAAACCACATTATTTACATTAACCGGCGCACGGGTCGGTGTCGACCATACGTGCTCACTGCGTAGACAGTGCAGATTCAAAGAACACATTAAAATAATTATAAAATCTAATTTGTAGTTTGTGTTTACGTTTATGGTTTTTGGAATTAAAGCTAAGAATCTAAAGAGGTTCGGATATTAGTTTTGAAAGACAGATCAGGCCTTAATATCAGTTTTTGGTAGGAGAATTGCATGAACTTTGATATCTGCAATTATTTCGCATATTTTTCTGAAGGAACTACATAGTCATTTTCCTAAATTTCCAATACCTGCTAATTATGTATTTCGGCATACTATCTAAGGATAGCCTTTAGCTAACAGTACTGGCATATGATATCTGTTGATTTATATGAACTATTTAATTATTTACAAATAACTACTGTAATCTGATTATTACGTTACGAGGAGTGAGTGAATTAGTCGGAAGCTGAAAGTTCGTTTACATACAATTAAGCGGGAATTGTCAGAATCCATTAAATTGAAGCTAAATGTTTGCAGACTATCTAATTTGTTTGTTACCTTCAGTAATGTATTATTCGTGTACTCCTATTTATTTGATAGAGTCCAATTAAAGTATATTCTTCTTTCTAGTTATATTTTTTTATAAAGTTGCAACCCTGCATTAATTACAGTAGCACGACATGGGTTGCTATACAACTTGTTCCTTGTTTGTGCACATCCTGCTTTTTGTTGACGTGATATCACATCTCATTAAACAACATTCATCTTCTCCACGTCAGACTCCCTGACCTCAATGTCACCGCCGTTTTGAAATTTCCAAACTGCATATTGTTAAGAGTTTACTGCACCTCTAAAGAAAAGAGACACAAGTGAGAATAAGGTAACTTTACTACAAAGTAAACTTCTTCTTCTTTGTCTTAGTTTTAGAGATGTTTAAGCGACCCACGCCGCCCGGGCCCTATAGGGCCGCGACCTGTAAGGAGAGGCATTATCCATTGGATCACCTATAAACTTTTTTGACCAGACAAGGACTTGGAGGACCTCCCAGGATGAGTGATCAGCCTAATGTCGGGGTCACCTCCGAGACAACAAGAACAAATAGGAAGAGAGACACCATTCACACACACATTCACTTTGAAGAAGGCTGGAAGGGATGAAGATGATATTAACAGCCAGATGATATCCGGGGACCACAAGGGCCTAAAGTTACCCGATATTTGTTTCACAGGTGAGGAAAAACCCCGGAAAAACCTCACCTATCTTGTCCCGACCGGGTTACAAAGGAAACAAGATTTATAAAAATACCAAGTAATCTCACATAAAATAATGGTTTTAGCATATCTAGTTCTCATATTATCGACAAATTGTTTTTACAAACGAATCTACTATGCAACTTTCTCGCACTTAATATATGATTTTTTTTAACTTTTGTAATTATGTCCTTTTAGTATAAGCTAGATTAGTGTTTGTTATTGTGGCTGAGAGTGAATTTGGTTTTATGCGGAGCAAACTTTACGATAGTGATTTTGAGCCACATTCATTAAATCCTAGTATTTCCTACCTGACTCCTATATTTAATTTCGTAGAACATTTTGGCTTACATTTCATTCCGTACGCCGGTTAAATTTGTATGCCTGGAAGTATTTTGTTAGCCTTCGAAATTATGTACAGTAAATATCTGCCTTGTATTACAAAGAATAGTGTTTTGAAACATTGTGGATTTTCCATCCTATATCTTTTGCTCGAATTTTCTTCATAGAGCACTACCATATTGAATAAATAATAAGTTACAAAAACAATTTATTTATGTCAATAATTAAACAAACATATATTTAAGAGGTTAGCATTAATTATTCATACGCCCGATATTTTGGTTAAGGTCTTTTCTCCCCGACGACGAGCGTGTAAAAGGCCTGTAATGCAGTCCTATAAGTTAGAAAGAAACCTCCGTAGTCTGCACGGGACGTAAGTTAACTGCGCTTGCTGAAGCATTCACCGCTTCATTCCGCGCAGGTTTCTTTCTAACTTGTAGCACTATAATCAGTTACAGGCTGATTGAAATTTATTTAGCAGATGAAATATTCGCGATTATGGAAAAGCTGGGTTGTTTAAATTCTATCACAGCGAAATTTTCAACCAAAACACAATCTCATATTGCCTGCTGCGATCATACAAAGAAAAAGAAAAGTTTTCTCGAAAGTTTTAATATGTCTTTTAAAAGTGTTGTAGTAAATTTAATCGGGATTCAGTTCCTTCTTCCGACATAGGTCAAGCAATAAAACCCTGAGCTTCATTCCTGACTCACTTTACAACGGCTGATTAATATCCGCACCTGTTGCATAGTCGTTAAAGCTGAGGCTTTTATTATGTCTTCCTGCTCTGGAGTTCTGTAGATTACAGGAAGAAATGACACCTGGAAACTTGCTACAGATAAAAAAAGTAACTATTGAATACAGACATAAATACTTATACTTGATCCAAGATGTTTACGGGGCAAACGTAAAAACAGACTTGCCTTGACTAACTGTGCCCTGTCGTTTCATTGGTTAATCGCACCAGCGAATATTTCACGAAAGTACGACAAGCTTAGTAAGATGTTTACTTCCATTCAACACAGATGTACAATTACTTATTTCTTGTGTAATTGTGAAAACATAAGTTCTGTTAAGTTAGTTGCTTGCTTTAGTATTTATCTGATAAGCTTACATATTTCAACAACATATATCTAGCAAACAAGATTTCATTTGTTTTTATCGTTACCTAGGCAAATTTGTGGTTTCTGAAGAAAAAGTGACACCAGTTACTAAATATAAGACGTATTTTATAACACAATTAATTCGTTGTTATTTTTACATAAGTGTGATGAAGTATACCACATATTGTAGGTAAAAGTAATAGGCCTAACCTCTATTATTTGTATTATAGAAGAAAATTGCGAGCCAGGGCCTTCAGAACTTACGTCACCAATAAAGAAAGGTGCGAGGAAAATATTTGTCCAGTGGCGAGAAGATGCAGATTGTAAATATATACAGAAATAAAAAATATATAAAATATAAAAAATAAACTGATGTGTCAGATGTAGGAGTGAAAGTGGAGTCACCGTGGGAGTAGTTTCAAGTACTGTTTTCAAAGTCCTAAAAGAATACGGATCTACAGGAGGTGTCAAGTCATCGGTCAAAATTAAACCAAAATCAAAGATAAAAAATCACTTGGAAGAGTTGGGAATTGAACCCGGGACCCTTGGCCCTTAATATAAAAAGGTAAGTTCAATTGACTTTACTGTATGTAATCGACTAAACAGTCTCAAAAACGAACTCTTGTGAACTATGCTTTGTATTTCTACACTCAGTTGTTTACTTTTGCTCCGTACACTTCTTGGATCAAGTATTTTAAGTTATATCACCATGGGTGTAAAATGGGGTAGTTAGTTCCATATATAACGCCAAAGTGAGATTGATTTTATCAAAAATTACCTAAACATAAGAAACCATCAGCTGCAGTTTTCATTAATAATATTAATATTAATAACGTAAAATAATTACACAGTTTGTTCAATTTAATTTTCACTGAAAGCTTCCTTTCTGTTCAATAACAAACGCCACCTAGTGTTAAGAATGTCGATTAGAGACTTTTTGCTGAATTTCCTAAAGAGAAAATTCTAGCATGCATCATTTAAGTAATAAGATAACGAAAAATTACGCACATCTACAAATACTAGCATAATTTAAATATATTAGTCTAATGATTTTATTAAAGTTATTAAAGTTACCTAACCACTACAGGATTAAAAGTAAACGCACTGGAACCGATTAATGCTAGTAGGCTAATTAACCTCTATATTCACACACTAACAATATTTGTAAGTTATGTAATATATATATATATATATATATTAATTTAAAACTACCTTATTATGTTCAACTAATTTATTTTCAAACTATAATATCTACCCTCATTAGCAGATAGAATGAGCTGTAGGACCACAAGGACGTGTTAATGTGCAATCATTAGTGATTGGTCATTAGTCATGACCACTAAAGTCGTCCTTCTTTCGCAAACTATCCTACATTACGCTACAATTGGTATGAAATTCAATGGCTACCATCATAAAATATAGTTGGAGAGGATAGTGATTAATATGTTTAAACTATACAGGCGATAAAAATGAAGAAATGCTATAAAATACAACAACGAAAACAAAACCAGTTTCACCTTATAGGCCTACATGTGATTAGAAAGGATGGTAAGCGATCCGCTCAATGCTAAGAGAATATTTTTCTTGATTATCTCTTTTCTCCCTCCAGATTTGGAAGAAGTGGCTTGTACATTATTCATCAACTATTATGCAGAACAAAGAAAAACATATACTTAGAATTTGTGTAAGTTTGATTTATAAAATATAGAGAAATATAGACTATAACTATAATATACAGTATGCAGTGTAATAAATAAATATACAGTAGTATAATATAGTGTTATAGTAAATAAATAATCTCAAATAATGATACAGTACTTCAAAGTGTGTCATGAAAACCTTTAAGAAACGGGTCAACAATACTTTATCTATAAGTTATTTGTCGTAACCGAATCCTGGTTTCTGAATATAACTACTAATAGACCAGGCCGTACTGGCGCACGAGTATGCAAAACTTTTCGGACGCAGTTTCTTTTTGGATTCTTAATTATGACACCTTACAGTATGTAGAAATGCAGGTTGCCACCAAATATTGTGGTCGAGGTTATCTTGACCCGCCATTAAAGATGGCGGATGAGCCACATCATGTTTACGCCATTATCTCCGTGATCCCTAGTCCAATCTTTCCGTTCTTTTTTTTAAATAAAAGGAAATTAAAAATACAACCAAACATGTTATTACACAGTTTTTTATATCTTCTACCCTTTGAAAGTTATTTAGGTGCAAAGTGTTTTTTTAATATTCATAGAAAGGGTATACTGAAAAATGAAACTATTTACAATTGGTTTAGGCCTAACAACTTTTTACGTTTATTACATGCATTCCTAGTACATACATATATTTTTTATTCAGTTTCAAATATAAAATACATGTTTGCAGTCCTCAACAATACATACATATAGTGGTATTCAGTTCATTTGCTTCTTTTTTACAGCTGCAACTAAATGTCGTACAGCGAGACCTACAATTGCACGGTGGTACTATGTAACCAGGCACTGCCTTTTTTTGTAACATACTTTGGCAGAAGTTCATTGCTATTTTTTTCATAACCAAATTCCGTCAAGTCTAATCTATTATGACAGAAGAAGCAGGATTATATGGTGAAAATACGTTACAATCCATATTAAACGGTAATCACTACGATAGGGGCATTAGAGCACACTCTATGAAGCTCTTACTTATTTGCAGCTTGAGCAATATGTTAAGTATGCTGAACTTCAAGTTTTGGAGGAGTTGTTTATAACTTCAAAGTCCAAATCTTACGGGAAGCTATTGCCGATCACAATGTGGCTGATTTCAGTACGACATACATTCTTTTAGAATGTGATCTGGAAAATGCAAATTTCTTTAAAAGCTTCAATGATTTCATGGCACCCAGAAGCGCTAATAACGATACATTGCAGTACTAAGCTTATATGAAATACTGTGACTTGGTTGGAATAATGTTCGACTCGTTGAAAGCCGACAGAGATTACAATTTTGAACTCCATATTGCATCTGTAAGAAATATGTCACCGTACTTTTTTTTTCTATGAACCACAACTATGCTCCTGGTATCACGATGTAGGCCTACTTACAAGACATGCTTTAACTTCCAGATGGCGTGAAAACTGATCTTGGAAGGGGTATGTTGTCAGTCAAGAAGAGTTCAGGATCACTATAGCTATTGAGCAATCACAGATAAGTTTATCAGCGGTCAGTGGTGGATTGATTGGGATAAAAAAAAAAGATGCAATGGGGAAATGGATAGTTCTGTATCCAACAAAGAGTGCTATTCACAATGTACTCCTGGAATTTTTGTGACATGAACAATGATCCTACAGGAGCAGACGAGGATTCATTCACGCATAATGAATGGAGTCCCTCTGAAATAAAGAGAGATGAGGCTGATTTAAAGAGTTTAGTTAGGAGCCTGTCAGAAAAAAGAAACATATTTACAGAAAAATACGAATAAATTGGTTTACGAAAATGTACCGTCTTGTATTTTGAAGTTTGAAGAACATGGAGATAATCTTCATGAAGAATTCTTTTATTTATGCTTTAGGAAAAAGAAAAAAGTGTCTTCGACCCTATGAAGAGGGCAAGCTTTCGGAATTTAAAATACGCTCCTAAGCAGAAAGATACAAACTGCCAAAAAGGTACAAGCAAGGAACTTCAGAAATCAAAAGAATCTCTTGACATCCATAAGATTGTAACGTTATCGATTCAACGTGAATATGACCCGAAGTCTATTGGTAGTCATGAACTAGCAGAATATCCTCGTGCCTTGAATGATGTGCATGGGTTCATGAAAAAACCTGATAAGCTCGTTCTTATGAATGTTATTGACAGTGAAATTAGTTGCGCTTATGATGTAGACTACGGTCTTTCGTCAAGTCATTGTATGATTCATATATTTGACTGGATGGCTCTTGTGTTCATCATTCAACTACGTAAATACGTTTGGGGACTTCACAGGAGCTTTCTACAAGTAAATAATTTCTTTCTATTCCAGACCTAACGTACAAAGAATTTACATCTTTTCGATAGATATGGTGAAATTTCTATGAAGAATATGGAAGCGAAAAGACATGCAAAAGGTTCCAGTCCTGTACAACTCAAAATCTTGGGACCATCCACTCACATACCTAAAAATATCAAGAATTTTATATGTTGTTCTTCAAATAAACAAGAACTTGTAATATTCCTGTGCAAAAGTGCAAATCACTATGTTAAACTGAATGAAAATCAAGATTTGGTGATATTTGGAAGATTTGATGACGAAACTAAATATTTCAAAATCCAGGGAGCCGTGACTTCAGAGGTTTTGGATCTAAGATGAAATCATACTGAAGCAGACACCAGAATATACGTGCATACTTTTCATGCTGTACAACCTGGATCAGATCTAATGATTCATTGTTAAGATAGGCCTACTGATATTTTTGTTTTGGCAATTCATTTCTGGCCAAAATTTAAAAATTATAACTGCTCGGGTCTATGGATGAAAGTTACATCTAACAAATTAAGAATAATAGGTCGCCATTTAGTATCTAACTCTTTGGGAGAAAAAATTATTAATGTCCTACCAGCACTAAACACTTTTACTGGTTGCGACACAAGCAAAATATCTTCAAAGAGTAAGGCCTACAAGGAAATTAAACAACCTTACGCACAAGACGTCCTTAAGCCATTGGGAAATGGACTACCTCTCCCTCACTGCTCTGGAACAACTATATTTAAAACTAATAAATAAACCAGGACTATCAGCAGACGAAGCACGTTATATATTCATATCTCGGACTGTGAGACTGGTTTGTCATTAGACAGAATTCCATGCTCTACAGATACTTTACATCAACATGCTTTACGTGCATCAGCCCAAACATACATATGGAAGAACGCTTTCAACCCCTTGTGCGAGCCATTAGACTTGACGGAATTTGGTTATGAAAAAAATAGCAATGAACTTCTACCAAAGTATGTTACAAAAAAGGCAGTGCCTGGTTACATAGTACCACCGTGCAATTGTAGGTCTCGCTGTACGACATTTAGTTGCAGCTGTAAAAAAGAAGCAAATGAACTGAATACCACTATATGTATGTATTGTTGAGGACTGCAAACATGTATTTTATATTTGAAACTGAATAAAAAATATATGTGTGTACTAGGAATGCATGTAATAAACGTAAAAAGTTGTTAAGTCTAAACCAATTGTAAATAGTTTCATTTTTCAGTATACCCTTTCTATGAATATTAAAAAAACACTTTGCACCTAAATAACTTTCAAAGGGTAGAAGATATCAAAAAATGTGTAATAACATTTTTGGTTGTATTTTTAATTTCCTTTTATTTAAAAGAAAGAACGGAAAGATTGGACCAGGGATCATGGAGATAATGGCGTAAACATGATGTGGCTCATCCGCCATCTTTAATGGCGGGTCAAGGTAACCTCGACCACAATATTTGGTGGCAACCTGCATTTCTACATACTGTAAGGTGTCATAATTAAGAATCCAAAAAGAAACTGCGTCCGAAAAGTTTTGCATACTCGTGCGCCAGTACGGCCTGCACTATAAAAAGAAACCATAACAAATATCGTTTAAATATAGACGATTATTACAATGCACAGAAATAAAACGATGGTAAAGAACTAAGCCGTTGAAATACGGCATTTCAAAATAATCTAATTTAGTTACATACCGTCTGTCTTTAAATCTTCAAACATTCGTTGTATCATAAAATGAGAGAGAAGATTATATAAAAAAAACTGCAATTTTAAATGCAAAAGCTTCTACTTCGGTATCTTCTATTTATCGGCTAAATATCAGAACACTCTTCTTCTAAGCACAGCATCACAGAAAGTAGGCATGGCAGGGGGTTTGGAGGCGGGGAAGGGAAGTGAACAAGTTAAAAGCTTTCTGTGCAGCAGATATTACTTTAAACTTAATGGGGCTATAATATGGTGGTGTCTGTAGCTGTTAGGAAATGTGTTTGGATATACACCGTACAGTTGCTGATCCCATAAAGCGGCGGATTGCAAACCCAAGTATGGTACTTAGTTCTCTTTCGTTTTACTTTTTGGTAGGCTATAATATAATTTTAATGTTCATAAAATGAAACTTTTAACGCCTCTACTATATTAATTCCTACTACTGTGATAACGTCTGTACTAGGCTACTAAATACACAAATGAACATTAATGAAGTATCTGGCAGAAATGGTGAATATAAAGTGTATAGATTTTAAATAAAGATAAATTCTGACTATGAAAAGATAAAGTGGAATTAGATATTCCAAATATAATAACACAGAAATCTAATTTTAGATCATAGCCTCTTATTGCTTATGATTAGTTTCGATACTTTCTATATCGCTCTTGCACTAAACCATTCCACAATATACAGTAGAGTCCCGCTATCCCGAACCCCGCAATTCCGAAAATCCGCCTATTCCGTCTATTCCAAAGTGCAATGAAAGCTGGTTACTTACAGCACATGTCGGCTCCATTTATAAAATTCCCCGCATTTAATTTGCGCCTTAACAAGTAAATACGTTGATATTATTCATGAAATCCGCCTATTCCGAATTCCCGCTAAACCGAACGGTGTTCGATCCCAATTAGTTCGGAATAGCGGGACTCTACTGAAGTATACTGTAGCCTACCCTCATCTCATATCACTCTATTTCTTTCCGAAGCATCTATTTCTCTTTCTCTTACAAATCTTCTTTCTATCTCTTTTCTAATAACTTTTCGGTTTCTTTTTTCCATTTTCCTCTATTCTCTGAATTTTCTCTTTTTGTTTCTATTTTTTAACCTCTGTTTCTCTCCATATTTTCTTCTTCTATCTTTCCAACATTTCCCTCTCTCTTTCTCTTTTTCTTTACAACCACACATATAGAATTAGTAGTGCAAGGCAATTGATAATTTGCATTTTTTATATGAATATTGAAATATAGCTCGAATATTTATACAAATATGTTTCATGAATTAATTGATTAAATAAGGGAAATTTGTTATGACATCATTTTGCATTTATCATCACTTTCAAAAGATAGGTATTTTTTTTAGTATATTTAGGTTTTTTCAGAATTTTTTTATAGTTTTCTATGAAGTGTCACATTAACGACTATGGATTAAATCCAGCAAATATTGCTTGTTTTCAATATGCACCAATTGTTTCGGTGAATTTAAAGAGAAACATTCCCATACATACACAATACAAATAATTACTTTCAGACAATAGAATACCATTTTAGTATGAGAATCCCGCCAATTCTTCACCATTCATTTTAATTTAAATTTACTGTATTGCACTGCACATATCCACGTATCCAAGTAACATTCACTTACTTTGTTATTAAGAAAATGAGTGTTTTATATTGTAAATTAAATATGCACAGAAATCCATTAAATTGCCCTAATTATAAGTGGTAAGGGATAATTTATTGGTCATTTTTAACAATTTTGTCACTTTACGAATATTTTTAGGTCACAAATGCACTATTATTTTGAATTCTTCTCTGTTTTATTCATTAAATGTCTTTCCCTAACAATTACACATGCACAGTTCATTATATTTTATGGCGCCGTTAAAGAATGTGATCAGTGAGATAGTATTATATAGGCCTATCTTTTACAGCGAGGCAATCTGTGTAAGTGCGTACCTTGCAGTTTCAACATGTTGGCAAATTAGTGACTACTTGTCCGAGACTTCGTTCTTTTCTTTGAGCTTACGTCATATTTGAAAGCAAAGGAACAAAGAAAAGCAGGCAGGCAGGTTCGTCCATACAATGCTTTGCGCGAAAGAAGTCGGCTGGCGTTTCTATATACCGTAGCGCTTTTTATAACAAAGAAACTCTTGAGACGGCTTCGACTCTGGCTTTGTTCTGTAAGTCATTTTACAGCTCAAAAGAAGAATATCGTCAGGGATGTATCTAAGCGATAACAATAGATACACAGCTGGTGAAAGTCGAAATGTCCTCATTTCTTCAATCACATTGGAATAACGATTATGCAGTATGGCTACTTGATATCTCCCAACCCACGAGGTATACTCTAAAACTTAAAAACTTGAAAGCAGGACGATGTGCTATGTGTCTATGTATTAGTAAGGTACTTAACTCTCAGAGCTAAGTCGTAGCCTATATAGTATTTTGATACTGGGATGGCTGATGAACCACTTACTCTTAATTTGATTATAACAGCAATGGAGAAAAGGTGAAAAAGGATAGATGAATGAAAACCTTACACAAACTTCGGACAGAAATGTTTATGTTTAGCGATGATGTCATGCGCTTGCAAATGTATAGCTTAGGTGTTAGCAAAAATCATATAATCATTTACTTAAAATAAAGATATTTTGTAAACATTATTAGTACTGTGTAATATATCCTATTTCTGCATCTGGTTAGGTGGAAGAGAAGTCCAAAAGTTCTTAACTCTTCCGTATAAAATAAGACCATTTATTATTCTATTCTTCTCCGTTTCACCCAACTTTGGGGTACGTTGAATCAATCACTTCTTAGTGTTTTGTGTTAGCCCAGTATTGCTTCGTTCTTTCATTCATTTATTTATTATTATTATTATTATTATTATTATAATTTGGCATGTATCATAATGATTTTCTTTAATAAACATTACCGTGTCTTATGTGGAATAATTTCACCCGGAAATGTTATGTGTTGAGATTGTATTGTTGTTTAAAAATGAGTACTAAAGCCTCGCTAAAGAAGCGCACAGGCCAGATAATTTTTCGTTAAGGCCAGGTTCCGTTTAATGAAAGTATTGTATAAACATCAAACGAAGAGCACGCATTGTATGTCATCAAAAAAGAACAAAGTTTATTTTATTCGTAATGCAACTTAAAAAAATAATAAACCCAATACAAAAGAAATTATTCCCTCCATATAAGGAGCAAGCAATCATAATTTTCAATATTTGAGTCTACTCGATATTGAACTTAAACATGTATCATAATCTGCTTAAGAGATAGTTTATCTCGCTCATTCGTAAGAATCACTTCCTCGCTCGTGTTAAGATCAGGCAGAACTTTTGCCTTCGAAGCCATAGTTACAATTGCCATATAAGAGACGATATTGCAGTATACAGACAAAAGGTACAAATACCTTATATATTATTAGACTACAATTCAATAGTGTTCTACGGTTCGCAGCTGGATTCCGAAGGTAATTAGTTTAATTGTTATTATTGTAATTTCATATCTCAACTTTAGAATAATTGCTATTTTATTTTCCTTATTATATATTTTTCTTTCAAGTTTTGTATTGTAATTTTAGTATTTGAAAACCTGCTAGAGGGGAAGAGAAGACATAATGGTCTTATCTCTACCAGGCTTAATAAATAATTTAACTTTAATTTCATTGACAAGTCATGAGACGAAAATAACTACTTTAAGAGGGACCGGGAGTTCATCTAGGTAAAGCCGAATTCAAAGGCAGTACCTAATAATTTTCCATTTCATGCTTTCATTAGCCATGGAACTATAATACCTAATTCTGTAACGAAGGTATACGAAAGACTTGCCTTAACGTTCAACCCTATAGCTTACGTTTGTAGATAGTCTTACCTTCAGGTATGATAATTTTATTTATAAATATTAGGCTTTCCAATGTTTTTATATTTTTAACAATATTAGGACATTACATAAGAGAAATAACTTGATCAATTATTAGTAAAAATTATTTTCTTGAAAATTATTACTAACAACTTTCAAATAAATTATTTCGACAGTATTTAAGAAAAAGATACTATTTATTTGTAATAAAAATATTTTTATCTGGTATTTAGATATTTAGGTAATCGGTTAAGACTTTAGGTTGTTATTTATATATATACATATATAAATTGCAACTTTTTTTTAACATCATTACGAAAACATCTTTAACTCATTTTCGGGATAGTAGCACTTACCATTAATTCCTCAACGTCAAACATTATAAATAATTCAAACTTCGAAACGACAACTTAGTACGTCTATTTATAGAAGAATTGTAATGTATTAAATAATTTAATATCATGAGATTTACTACTAACGGTAAATTGGAAAGAAAATTGCGTTGCTAGAAACCTATAACATGTAGGTCACATCCTTCAGCACCTTCTTGCTTGTCCAGTTTCTGATTCTTTCAGGTTCTGATGTTCCCTCTTTTTGCTTTCGACTATAACTGTTTTAGAGTACTTAGGCCCTTAGACACATTGAAACTTTAACTCCTGCTATAGTAGTTTCTTCAGGATTAATTTTCATTCCCTCTTCCAACTTATCTTATTGTATGCCTATTCATTTCATAATAATTCTTCCTATACATACGTCACCTTATGCTTGAGACAATACCATCAGATATAGTCACAGTTGTAGTCATTTTGTTTCAGAGATTCGGTTAAACCACATATTTTACTACATAACCTACGGGGTCAAATTTATTGATAAATTAATGTGGATTCAAACTGGGTCAGTAGTCTAGACAAATTAACTGCATACATTAATGAACCCAGACAGAATGAATCCATAACTGTTGTAATTTTTTTTTTTTTAAATTTCAACTTGATTTATGCATGTTTAAGCTTCGAGGTCACATCACCTTGGCTCTTTATTGGGATCTTTTGGGGTAGATCAGAGTGTTGTATACATATTGATGACTTGGTTTTCTATTGTGGTTACGGTATCTGATAGCCTAGATTAGATTAAAGCTGTTCACTCTGGATGATTATGATTAGGGTCCGGAGGTTAATGAAATAGTATATTGCGATACAAGTGCCGTAAGCGGTGCATACGGAACGAGGAAAGAGTTTTTTTTTTCAATTTCCGAGATCCATTATACGCTTACGGCACGAGTATTGCTTGCTATTTTTTGCACGATGATTATTTATATCAATTTATTTATATTAATTGAGATATTAGCTGAAAATATTATGTGTATACACTACTAGCTTAAAAGGCCCGGCGTCGCCCGGGTTTTGTATTTTGTAATATGAAATTAACTTATGGAGGATTTTCGATGTTGAAACTCTAGGTCCTTATATAATATGTATGTAGAATTAGAAATGAGGAAGAACGACATGACACTCAGACTATTCCGTCAGAAAACGCTAAATATAGCTTTTTAAGACTCATAGAGGACGTCGAATGTTGCATTCCATTGCTTCTACACACCATGCCTGGGAGGAGTGCAAATAAGAAGAAAATGAAATTCCAGTTAGGCTACATAAGATTGTATTGTCTTGACAGAAAATTGTATTTCTCACTCTATTACCATACAACCGTTTCGGGAGTGAAGTAAAAAAGAAATTCAATATCACTTTCATACTTTCCTTCCCAAAAACCTGGGACATAATATACTGCGCGAGTAAGACTGAAAATGTTCCATCCCATTTTGTCTTCTTTTAGATGCTTAGGGCCTCTGATAAACATCCCTAGGCTTATTTCTCAACTAATACAAAGCCTAGAGCTATGAGTGACGTATCAGTGGATAGGATTTGTTACCGACTTCCGATATACTCACTGGCACACACTTAAGTTGTCCCAGCAATACGACCGCTTATTAAGTGCCAGTATGGTACTTTATGAGATTGTGTGGGGGACGAAAAATGTCTGTCCGTCTGTCTGTCTGTCTGTCCGTCCGTCCGTGTGTCTGTACGCGCTCTAACTCAAATACGCTTTTTCAGATTTTCATGAAACTTGGAGAACACATTTATAATGTCAATGGGAAGAACCCTATTGATATTGAACCAAATCGGTTCACCGGTATCGGAGTAAAACCCAATTTAGTGTATATTTTAAAGGCGCCATAACTCACATAGCCTACGCTTTATCGGATTTTCATGATACTTGGAATACCTATTTATAATGTCCATGGGAAGATGTCTGTTGATATTGGACCAAATCGGTTGGCCGGTACCGGAATAATACCCAATTTGGTGCCTTTTTATGGTATTATATAGCAAAAGGTGCGATAACTCAAACACGCTTTATCGGATTTTCATGAAAATTGGTATATCTAATATATAAAGTCGAATGTGTGTTTGTGGGTATGTATGTATGTATGTATGTTTGTTCCTTATACAAATCTACATTTCTTTACCAATTTACACGGAATTTTGCACACATACCCAGTTAAGCCCGGAAAGTATAGCGGTCAACATTAAAATTCAAACAAAATACTCCTTCCCTTGAAAATTATATAATTTCTGAGAATTTTATACTGAAAAAATGAATTGCTGTTTAGTTCACATGGCAACCGCGAATTGTTTACTATGATTACATAGGGCCTTGGCAAGTATATAGCCTAATGCTGGACCTTAACGAATTATGATTCCATCGATGTAATATATTGGCGAAAATAATTACTGAAAATGAAATCCACGAAAATAAAGCACAGTGCGATGTAGTCACGTAACTTTCTCTACCCTCGACATAAGAAATATTTACTCACTTCACATTTTGATGTAGAATAAGAGGGACAACTTAAGTGTGTGAGTATGCTATATCAAAAGTCTGTAAATAATCCTTTCCGCTGATAAGCTATCCATACCTGTAGGCTTTGTATTAGTTGAGAAATAGGGATGTTTATCATAGGCCCTAAGCATGGGATGGAACATTTTGAGTCCTATGCTCTCAGTATATTATGTCCCGGGTTCTAGGGGAGGAAAGTATGAAAGTGATACTGCATTTCTCTTTTATTTCAGCTCCGAAACGATTGTATAGTAACATGAGAATGAGAAATAAAATTTTCCGTCAAGTCAGTACAATCTTATGTAATTTGTGTTTCTTCTTATATCAACCGCTCCCAAGCATGATGTGTAGAAGCAACGGAATGCAGCATTCCACATCCTCTATGAGCCATAAAAAGCTATATCCAGCGTTTTCTGATGGAACAGTTTGAGTGTGATAAATCGTTTTCTTCATTTCAAGTTCTACATACATAAAGTCCTTCATAAGTTAATTTCAAATTAAAAAATACAAAGCCCGGGCGACGCCGGGCCTTTTCAGCTAGTACATTTATAATGTACGTGGAAAGAAGCCTACTTATTTTGGGCCAAATCGGTTGACCGGTACCAGAGTGACAACTAATTAAAGGTCACATTTTCTAAAAATCATATCTATACAACAATGTCGCATTTTTAATCATTTGGGGGCTTTGTCTGCAGTGTAGTCAAATGTTTGTTTACTTGGCTGATGTAGTTGAAAATAAGTACTACCAAATACTATTACTGTGAAATAATTAGCGGAGTTATATGCCACTGAATTTTGTGAAATGTTGACGTATTTTAAGAATTTCAAGTTGTAATATATTTAGATTTGACAAATAACACTATTCCTTCACATAAGCGTATCAAACTACATCGTCAAATTGACTGAGTTAACCGAATGGTAACGTCTTGGATTCAACGAAAGCATACTGGCACTTTGTTATATCAGTTTACCTGATTTTATTCTACATCAAAATGTGAAGTGAGGAAATGATATAATCCATGTCGAGGGTAGAGAAAGTTTGTGACTGCTTTATTTTCGTGGATTTTATTCTTCAAGAATTATTTTCACAAATGTATTAATTACATCGATAGTATCAGAATTTGTTAAAGCCCAGTATTATAATATACTTTCCAAAGCCCTATGTTTTTGTGTACCTGTAACTTTGTATTGTACTTGTAACATACTTGTTCTATTGTAATATTGTAAAGTTCATTTGTATTAATCCTAGTTGAATGGAAGAGAAGGCCTAATGGCCTTAATTCCACCAGGTAAAATAAACCAATTCTAATTCTAATTCTAATTCTAACACCGTAAACAATACCTTCGTTATGTAAACAATTGACAGCAGAACTCTCTAACTGTGCCTCATTTCACAGTTCCGACTTTTCCCATGGATTTTCCAAACACTTTGTTTCATACAAACCTTGTCCTGATAATTACGAACACAACAAAAAAGAAATCAGCCAAATCGGTCGAGCCGTTCTCAAGTGATGCGGCAACAACCCTTTTGTAAATTAATTTTTATTAATATACTAGCAGGTGCCCGCGGCTTCGCCCACGATAATTAATTGAAAAATTAAAAATTAAGAACATATTAAAATTATTAAAGCATTATATTTATTAACACTTGCACACGAATCATTCATAAACTACACCATTAATAATTAATGAAACAGCTAAAATTCTGGCTTCAGAGTACATTCCACGATTAGAAAGCGCCGCCTGGGAAAACGATCTCAGATTCGATTATGCAGTTCCAAAGTTATCTGTGGACACATAATACGTATTGTTTCTCAACTGTTTGTTGAGGGATGAATATGATGTGAATTTTATTTGATAAATTCATTGTAATTGTCATAAATTGTATAATTTTTCAAGGGAAGGAATGGTTTGTTTGGATTTTTATTGGCTGCGATACTTCCAGGTTAAACTATCAATATATTATAGTTGGTGCCCGCGGCTTCACCCACCATTATTAATTGACTCCAGGATATTTAAGAAATTTTCACTGGCAGTTCAATAAAAATGTATGTGGTTCAGAGCTATGAAAATTGTAAGTAAAAATAAAATTAGAATATTTCTTCATTGTGTTCATTTCACTTAGGCCTTATATAATAAAGAAGCGGTTTTCCTAATTCTGTACTATTCGTGAAAATTTAGACTGCGAGAGACCAACATCGCCGGGTATACCCGATGTCTCACGAAGTGAGGGAGCGAGTGAGCACGCTATTTAGGGCCGTTGAATTATATAAGAGTAGATTTTATATTATTATTTTGGTACATTTTACTCCTGGCCGACATAATACCATTTATCATTATTCATAGGCTATTAATCACAGTTTAGTGTCCAAAATTTGGAGTCAAAGATATTGCAAATAATATTAATCCGTGATTCAACCAGAATCTGACTGTGATATTGAAGCTAGTAAAAGAGGCTTTCAATCCTGAAAGTTTGGCAGCATTCAGTGAAAATGGATGGCGATCTCCTCTCCTACAGATGAGGCCAGATCGTTAAGTTCAAGGGAAATGAAGAACTTGATGCCTAGTTGGATTGTATATCCAAAACCCCTGAAAAAGTTAGAATTTTCTAGAAGTGATTGAAAAAATCTCACAAATAATTCATATATCTGGATAGTTATATTTCTAGAACATACTACAGCTTTCCCAATTCCGGGATTGCATATTACGAAGCTAATAACGCAACTTAACAAGATAAAAAATTGAGTTACAAGAGAAAAAATACAATAAATGGAATAACATAAATGTCAGGAAACATTGGTAGCTACAGGGAACAGACATAGAGAACATAATACAAATATTAACAGAATTAATACATTTTCCTAAAATTATGAAATGACAGTTTAGACATAAAATCACTGTTGGGTATATAAATGGTTTCTCCGAATTGAAAGAGACCCCTTTGTTGCCGCTTATTGTTTCTAGGTCGAAATAACCAGTTTACAAGTAAAATATTCATAGGCCTATAATAATATTTTAGAGGAAAAAAAATACAGTCTGTTTCCTGAGCAACGTCATGATTTTTATTAAAACCATAGAAATACCAACACCGTTGTAAAGTAAGATAGAACAACAACACCAACAACAAAACCATAGAAACAAAATTAAATTTTATATTATGTTAAAGTCATCCGCGGAAGACGCAGACTTCTTCCAAGTCAGTACCGAACCAGCGTCCCGGCGGAGGTCATGGACCCTGAAGATTACGAGAGATGGGTCCATGGCGAGAAAATGAAAGCGACGCTGTAGTAGGGAAGCTCCGTATAACTTTAATACTGGTGAGTTGCATCACTCAGGTGTCTGCATTTTCCTATTTTATAACTGAATAGTTCAGGTGAAGGATTCATGGCCTTATGCTGAAGAGTATGATGCCTTGATCTTTGCCAGTTGAACTATTTAGATTGCGAACTCGTTTTAATTTCATTTTTTAGTATGTTACTGTTTTCCGCGGAAGTAGAAAAATACTTGAAAGCCAGTACCGAAACGGCGTCCCAGCGAAGTTCATGGACCCTGAGGATTCCTTGAGATGGGTCCATATCGAGGAAGTAAAAGCGACGCTGGAGTAGGGAAGCCCTGTATTAAAATCTGTACTTGTTTGTTGGATCGCTCTGGAATACATATGTTCCTCTTTAACACATCCAGGCCCACAAATTGATGAATATTCAAAATGTCCTATATGTAGATAAATTTCATTATATAGGTCATATTAGTACATAAAAACCGAAAAATGCAAGATTACCCGTATGTAAAGTAAAAGTAAAGTGTACCCTATACAGGCCATGGAGGCCCAGAGGTTTCCAGGAGGTTGAGGCTCCCCGATTTTAGATATTCGGTCCATGGCTGCCTTTACCCCCAGGATTGCTCCTGGTACTAATTTCTGTTAGAGGCTGAGTCTACCCCAGGCCATAGTACCACCAAACGGTTTAGGTTAATTGAAAAATCTCAACAACCTCATCGGGAATCGAGCCCGCAACCTTCCTGATTATAGCGCATTGCCTGAACCACTAAGCCACGACGTATGTCAATAGCATTAATTATAATAACAGTAATGATAATAATAATGATAATGATGATGATAATAATAATGGTAATAATAATAATAATAATAATAATAATAATAATAATAATAAATATGTGGACTTATCTCTATAGGCATGGTTAAATTTTCATGCTCAAATCTTCAACAAAAAAATAAAAATAAAATAAATAAATGAACGAATTATATTGTTCTTAAAATATGCTCATTAAGGGGGCATATGACATTTTATTTTCAATCTTCTTTCACTTAGGAAATATTGCAATGAATGATTATGTTCAAATAGCATACAAATCAGGATTAAAACATTTATTTCAGTTTCAGGACCACTGGTTCGTTACCCACAGTAAGAAAACAATAGAAATGTGGTAGAAGCGGATGGAAAATGTCATAACTTCTACATACTTTCACAAAGAAATTAGTATTGGGGCTTGAAATAAAGCTAATAAACGCCATAAAAATCCACCAGGCTAAATTTTCATATTCGTATTTGGATATAAAAAAAATTATGAAATTTTAACTTTCTAAATTTCATAAAAATATTATACATCACATACCCTTAATGTGAACAATAATGTGAATATTGAAAATTAGTATGGTGGATCTGTTTATTAAAACATCCTGAGGAGACTCTGAAAATTTCGTGCAATTATATTCAATAACGTCTAAGTTATTACTTATTACACTTTGAACCTGATAAATGTAAAAATCACAGTATTCAGTAAACGCAAAAAGGGGTTTAAATTGGTTGTAAAATCATTTCTATGAATAATAAAGATGTTTTATGCAGGTAAATCGAAAATGGACACGAGTAAATTACTCTCTAGGTAAATTTATATAAAAACAAATGTATCTATTTCATTAGTCATAAAAAGGAGGTTGAAAATTTGCAGTTTTATTACAACCATTATAGCCAGTACTTTCACTACACTACGTATTATGCGATAAAGTAAAATGGATGCCGATCAGCTGTCAGACGTCATAGTGCACTGCTGTTTTTAATAAATCTGCATTGCATTGAATTGATATGGAATTTAAAAAATCACTTTTTGGTCCATTTTTCCATCACAAGTCCACCCAATAAGGCTCATGAAGTGTGCTCCATGTGAATATTTTAACAAATACAAGTATATGTACTCCTCAGTCTTTATTAGCTTCATTAGCTTCTGTTTTGCATCCTAAACATATGATATTGGATTCAAATGGTTTAAACTGAACAGTTCATACAAAAAATGATGGCCTTACGCTGAAGAGCATGATGCCGTGAGTTTTGTCCACTGAACTATTCAGATTGTGAACTGATTTTAACTTAATTTTCTATGGTATGTTACAGATCTCTTGCTACCGAAACGGCGTCTCGGCGAAGGTCATGGGCCCTGAAGTTTTGCGGAGGGGGGTCCATGGCGGGAAAGGTCATGGGCCCTGAAGATTTATGAAGGGGGTCCATGGCGAGAAACGTCATGGGCCCCGAAGATTTATGGAGGGGGTCCATGGCGAGAAAGGAAAAGCGACGCTGGAGTAGGGAAGCCCTGCATAATATCTTTACTGGTAAATTGCTTTGCTCTGGCGTTTTCATGCTCCTTTTTACCATCTGAATAGGTCATATGAGAGATTCGTGGCCTTATGCTGAAGAGTATGGTGTCGAGACATATCTCCAGTGAACTATTCAGATTGTGAACTGGTTTTAACTTAATTTTTTATGGTATGTTACAGATCAATGGCGAAGACAAACTTCATCTTTATGAGTACCGAAACGGCGTCCCGGCGAAGGTCATGGGCTCTGAAGATTTATGGAGGGGGTCCATGGCGAGATAGGTCATGGGCCCCGAAGATTTATGGAGGGGGTCCATGGCGAGAAAGGAAAAGCGACGCCGGAGTAGGGAAGCCCTGTATAACTCAATACTGGTGAGTTGCATCGCTCTGGAGTCTTTGGTTCCTTTTTATAACTGAATAGTTCAGGTGAAGGATTCATGGCCTTATGCTGTAGAGTATGGTGTCGTGGTCTTTGTCCTGTGAACTATTCAGATTGTGAACTGGTTTTTATTTCATTTTTATATATGTTGCAGTTGCTGACCGAAGGGACGAGGCCTGTACCCAACCAGCGTCCCGGCGTAGGACTGGTATTGTCAACATTTAAGAAGGAAACAAGCTACCAAGCATCATCGGCGATCGTCATTGGCGAACTACCCAACCGAAGACGCAGAGTTAATCGATGTCAGTACCGAAACAGCGTCTCGACGGTGGTCATGGGCCCTGAAGATTTATGGAGGGGGTCCATGGCAAGAAAGGTCATGGGCCCCGAAGATTTATGGAGGGGGGTCCATGGCGAGAAAGACAAAGCGACGCTGGAGTAGGGAAGCCCTGCATAACATCTATTCTGGTGAGTTGCATTGCTCTGAGGTGTTCATGATCGTCTATTATAACTGAATAGTTCGGATGATAGATTCATGGGCTTATACTGAAGAGTATGGTGTCGTGGTCTTTGTCCTGTGAACTATTCAGATTGTGAACTGGTTTTAACTTAATTTTTTATGGTATGTTACAGATCAATGGCGAAGACAAACTTCATCTTTATGAGTACCGAAACGGCGTCCCGGCGAAGGTCATGGGCTCTGAAGATTTATGGAGGGGGTCCATGGCGAGATAGGTCATGGGCCCCGAAGATTTATGGAGGGGGTCCATGGCGAGAAAGAAAAAGCGACGCCGGAGTAGGGAAGCCCTGTATAACTCAATACTGGTGAGTTGCATCGCTCTGGAGTCATTGGTTCCTTTTTATAACTGAATAGTTCAGGTGAAGGATTCATGGCCTTATGCTGAAGAGTATGGTGTCGTGGTCTTTGTCCTGTGAACTATTCAGATTGTGAACTGGTTTTTATTTCATTTTTATATATGTTGCAGTTGCTGGCCGAAGAGACGAGGCCTGTACCCAACCAGCGTCCCGGCGTAGGACTGGTTTTGTCCACATTTAAGAAGGAAACAAGCTACCAAGCATCATCGGCGATCGTCATTGGCGAACTACCCAACCGAAGACGCAGAGTTAATCGATGTCAGTACCGAAACAGCGTCTCGACGGTGGTCATGGGCCCTGAAGATTTATGGAGGGGGTCCATGGCAAGAAAGGTCATGGGCCCCGAAGATTTATGGAGGGGGGTCCATGGCGAGAAAGACAAAGCGACGCTGGAGTAGGGAAGCCCTGCATAACATCTATTCTGGTGAGTTGCATTGCTCTGAGGTGTTCATGATCGTCTCTTATAACTGAATAGTTTGGATGATAGATTCATGGGCTTATACTGAAGAGTATGGTGTCGTGGTCTTTGTCCTGTGAACTATTCAGATTGTGAACTGGTTTTAATTTCATTTTTTATATATGTTGCAGTTGCCGGCCGAAGAGACGAGGCCTATACCCAACCAGCGTCCCGGCGTAGTACTGGTTTTGTCAACATTTAAGAAGGAAACAAGCTACCAAGCAGCTTCGGCGATCGTCATCGGCGAACTACCCAACCGAAGACGCGGAGTTCATCGACGTCAGTACCGAAACAGCGTCTCGACGGTGGTCATGGGCCCTGAAGATTTATGGAGGGGGTCCATGGCGAGAAAGGTCATGGGCCCCGAAGATTTATGGAGGGGGTCCATGGCTAGAAAGACAAAGCGACGCTGGAGTAGGGAAGCCCTGTATAACATCTCTACTGGTGAGTTGCATTGCTCAGGAGTCTTTTGTTCCTCTTTTATAACTGAATAGTTCAGGTGAAGGATTCATGACCTTATGCTGAAGAGTATGGTGTCGTGGTCTTTGTCCTGTGAACTATTCAGATTGTGAACTGGTTTTAATTTCATTTTTATATATGTTGCAGTTGCCGGAAGAAGAGACGAGGACTTCTTCATGGCCTGTATCGAACCAGCGTCCCGGCTTAGGAGTGGTTTTGTCAACATTAATACGGAAACAAGCTACCAAGCAGCATCGGTGAACGTCATCGACGAACTACCCGACCGAAGACGCAGAGTTCATCGATGTCAGTACCGAAACAGCGTCTCGACGGTTGTCATGGGCCCTGAAGATTTATGGAGGGGGTCCATGACGAGAGATGTCATTCTTTATGTTTCTTTTCTATACCTGTAATATATTTTTAACAACTATGCTCAAAATTTTATCATACCATTATTACATAATATTGAAGCTGAAAGATGACGAATTTTATAAAATAATATATAATGCTTGTATCTAACTTATTACATCTCTTATGCACTCACATATGTAGCTTAAAATTCTTACTCCTATTAAGTTAGGTTCAAAGTTACAAATATCTCTAGTATAATCGTGCCACTCTAAAGTTCTTGTCTTTCAATGACTTGTTAAATATTCAATTTAAGATTCATTTTAATTGTACAACAATTTTAAATTTATTAACGGTATAGGTTACAAGTTTCAAATATCTCCAGTATAATCGTGCCTAAATACCTTGGTACAATTATATTAAGCCAATCTAATAGTTCTTGTCTTACAAAAACTTATTATACATTACACTTTAAATTTATTTACACCAAATCTAAAATTATAAAATAAATGTGGGTTTTTCGTACAAAGTCTTTTTATACTGTATTCTCATTTGATAACCAAACAGTTTGATTTTACTGCAACAAATAAATGCCATAAAATCAAACTGTTTAGTAATCAAATGAGAATACAGTATAATAAGTTTTTGTAAGACAAGAGCTATTCGATTGGCTTAATATAATTGTACCAAGGTATTTAGGCACGATTATACTGGAGATATTTGAAACTTGTAACCTAACGTAATACCGTTAATAAATTTAAAATTGTTGTAAAATTAAAATGAATTTTAAATTGAATATTTAACAAGTCTTTGAAAGACAAGAACTTTAGAGTGGCATGATTATACTAGAGATATTTGTAACTTTGAACCTAACTTAATAGGAGTAAGAATTTCAAGCTACATATTTGAGTGCATAAGAGATGTAATAAGTTAGATACAAGCATTATATATTATTTTATCAAATTCATCATCTTTCTGCTTCAATATTATGTAATAATGGTATGATAAAATTTTGAGCATAGTTGTTAAAAATAAATTACAGGTATAGAAAAGAAACATAAAGAAAAAACTCAATGTATATAACAATGTACAAAAAGCTATAATAAAAAATTGATTATATATATATTCCAAATCTTGCACATTCGGACTTAAATTCGTTAAGGTGGTAATGAAAAGTACTAGTAGACTATATAGGCGGAAAAGCTTATAATGATTTGAATTGATACGCTTTGAGTTTCAATTCCTATAAGTTTTTTTACCTCGTGTTAGGAACATTATTCATAAACAATAAAAACTAGAAGTCTCATATTTTCAGAACTTGTAAAAAATACTATTTTACACTTATAAACAAATTAGTCATTTTCATATTTAATTACATAAAAGTACATCATTGTAAAATATAGTCTACCGAACTGAAAATTTTAGGAAAAGGAAAAATACTTTACTCGAATAAATAATAACTTCATGAAAAAGTAAACACACTAACATTCAAGAAGTAAAAGCAGTAAAAAACATGTAATAACAACAACAAAAAATAATGTTCTAGTTTTAATAGTGTAGGATAATCGTTCAGGATTCGAGTAAACACGCACTCAGAACTTTGAACCTCGGTGCTCGGAAGTTTATTTTTTTTTATTTTTTGCTATATAGGGAACAGTTTCTTCTAAGCTACCTGTATAAGTGCTAGAGTTTTCAAGATTCCAGGGCTTTTATATAGTATCAAGTTACACACATCATTCCATGTTCCTTTTGTCATATCTCATTAATTATATATTTTGGGTTGTGCGATACAGTGGAAAAAGTGTAAAATATTCTTCGGTTTTTATCATTTTTATAATTTATCTCTATCACCCAACTATAAGAACTAGAGTCATCAAATTTTTAGAACTTGTAAAAATGTCATTTTAAATTTTATAGCATGTAATCATTTTCATATTTCATTAACTAAAAGTCCAAAATATAGCCTACCGAACTGAAAATAATTTAAATATTTTAAGGAATAATTTAAATATAGAAAAATACTTCACTTAAGAAAATAATTTTCAGAAAAATGCAGGGACCCTAAAACCCAATACACAATGTGTCAAAAAAGTGAAATAACATACAGTAAAGAATGATTATTCTAACTCTAATAGTTTAGAAAAAATGTTCAGGATTTCACTAAATATGCTCTCAGAACTTTGAATCTCATTTCCCGTTAAGTTATCTTTTTTGCTATATAAGGAACATTTTCTTCTAAACTATAAGGGCTAGAGACTTCAAATTTTCAGGGCTTCTCTATAGAGTAACACTAAAATATACCTTTTACCATAACCTATTTGTCATATGTCATTTTTTAAAGATTTGGTGAAAAAAAATTAAAAAAATATTCAGCTAAAAAGAATTCATATCTTTAAGAAAAATAAAATCTGGTAAATTGATATAACAAAGGGCCAGAATGTTTGTTGAATCAATTATAATTGCAATTATGATATGCAGAAAAATAAGTTTTTTTATCAGATTAAAATCGGCCAGCGTCAGCAGAACTACAGATTTGTGATATCTTGACAAACGCGCACTCACATAAAAATAAAAAAATAAAATAAAAAAAATCCACGTCAAATTGGCCGGCTCCGAGATTTTATTCAGGGACCTCCAGAATACGAGTACAAGACGTTATCATTTGGCCAACTCAGTCAGTTTGACGGTCTAGTTTGATAAGCAAATGTGAAAAAAATAGTGTTATTTGTCAAATATAAAATGTATTCCAACTTGAAATTCAGTGGAAAATAACTCCGCTAATTATTTCACAGTAATGTACCTTCTACCATTAACGGCCGTGGGTGTCGACATGCTGACCGCATGCCCCCAAACCTGCCAACTGCCTACGGTAGATGACGCAGCGGTAGAGTGGTTGTCCAAGTTCCTCCAGGGATGTAGCGCCATGAAGTTTAGTTTAGTTTAGTTTAATGTACCTTCTGTATTCACCAGTATTCATGTAGTACTCAATTTCAACTAGAACAACGAAGTAAACAAACATCTGACTGCATTGCATCAAAGCCCTCAATGATAAGAAAAAGAAAATGCGGCATTGTATCTCAACTGTTTGTTGACAGATTTAATATGATATGAATAAGATTTGGTAAATTCAAGTAATTTTCAGAAACTATATAATTTTTCAAGGGAAAGAATGGTTTGTTTGGATTTTTATTGTTCGCGACATTTCCAGATTAAATTATCAATTTGATTTTGTTAATATACACTCCACCTATGTTCAGTATGTATTAACATTTTAAGACATCTAACCTATTTTAAAAACATAATTTATCACTTTACATTTACCTTGTTTAAAAGTAGTATAAGTTACTGGTCTATAAACAAGGTAAATGTCAAGGGATAAATTATGTATGTCTTAAAATTTTAATACATACTGAGCATAGGTGGAGTGTAAATTAACAAAATCAAATTATACAGCTCAGTAGGAAAATGAAAATAATTGAAATAAATTATCAATATTTTACAGCTGGTGCCCGCGCCTTCGCCCGCCGTTATTAATTGACTCCAGGATTTTTAAGAAATTTACACTGGCAATTTATTAAAAATGTTTGTGGCTCAGAGCTATGAAAATTGTAAGTAATAATAAAATTAGAATATTTGTTCATTGTGTTCATTTCACTCAGGCTCAGTAAAGAAACTGTTTTCCTAATTTTGTACTATTCGTGAAAGTTTCGCTGATTGGTTGGCCTTGAGCCAATCAAAATGCTTCGAATTGTCGGAGAACGAAGATTACATTATAATAGATGTGACTGTTAATTACTCGTTATTTTGGTACCGGTCAACCGATTTGGTGCAAATTCAGTAGGCTTCTTTCCATGTAAATCATAAGTGCGTACACCAAGTTTCATGTAACTCCGGTAAAGCGTATTTGAGGTATCACACCTTTTTTTTTATATATTTCCATTAAAATAGGCACTAAATTGGACATTACTCCGATACCGGTGAACCGATATGGTCCAATATCAGTAGGGTTCCTCCCATGGACGTTATAAATGCGTATATCAAGTTTCATAAAAATCGGATAAAGCTTATTTGAGTTATGGCGCGTACAGACACACGGGCAAACGGACAGACAGAAAGACAGACATTTTCTGTCCCCCACACAATCTCATAAAGTACCATTCTGGCACTTAATAACTTAAAAGGATTCTATCCGAAGTATTTGGTATAACCATTGAAACCTCTATATTGACCAGGTCTGAACTGTAACGCCTGATGAGTATGACTAGACTTCCCGCGTTACTCCTGTGCTCAAGTAGTTGCCGCGTTATCGTCTGCAGGCGGACTGCTTGAAACTAACAGTAGGGGCGGATCTTTAAGAGCAAGGTAATGAGACTGACACTAGAGCTATTTATCAATTTAAAATATTGCTTAAAAATTAAAAACATTAATCAAATAAAATCAGGTAAACTGATATAACAAAGTAAGCACCAAAATGTACTATACCTAACAGTTTTACCCTTATACTTAGTCGGTGGCTCTTAAAGAAAAGTTAAAATACTTTTTCCTGTTTTTCTGCTAAAATTAGTGATATTTCCCCAACATCTCTGAAACCATACCCAATGTAGACTTTTGAACCAATTTTGTGTTTTCTTTGCTCCAAAAATTACTGGAAATATGATTTTGTCCAAGATAAAAAGGTACAGTTGAATGTGTAATGGTAATGATTTTGTCCAAGATAAAAATGTACAGTTGAATGTGTAATAGTAGAGCTAATTTTTCTTTTGAGAATCGGTAAGATTACCGTATAATATGGGGTACGCCGTAGCGTAATGGTTGAGGCGCTGCGCTACAAACCGGAAGGTCGCGGGTTCGATTCCCGATGAGGTCGTTGGAGTTTTTCAATTGGCCTAATCCTTCTGGTGGCACTATGGCCCTGGGGTCGACTCAGCCTCTAACGGAAATGAGTACCAGGAGCAATCCTGGGGGTAAAGGCGGCCGGTGCGTAAGGCTGACAACCTTACCACCTTCATGTGCCGAATGTCTAAAAATCTGGGAGCCTCAACCTCCTGGAACCCTGTGGGCCTCCATGGCCTGTAATAGGGAACACTTTACTTTTTTTTACCGTATAATATTATACACTTATACGGTATGTTAGCTAACATTGAAGATCACTAAATTAGGTGATTCATCCTTTGTTAAAATGCTCTACCGATAATATTCTTCATTATATTGCCACGTTTGTTTAGGGATAGGATGCTGCACATGTTGGAGTTTTCATTACTTTATGTTTGACTTTCCTGCCGTTATGTGGATTCACAAACTTTTGAAACAACTTCAATTTTTCCAATTAGGGACCACATGCTCCAATTATCGTCAGTGGCCACTACATCCCACCGAGGGATGGAGAACAACTCCCGATGCACAAATAATAATTGCTACCAGCTATGTACATTCGTCATTACCTGCGATGAAAACTCTTCCAGCGTTTCTCTTTCCTCTTTTTGTTGTGTAGTTGATGAGTTTCAAACCCTTTTGTTCACAGTGGATGCACACACGTCACATATTTCGAAATTAAATCCATAGATTTATGTCGGTCCCTCGTGTTTATGTTGTAATGTACTCGCTAGGGTATAACGCTTGTACGAATGGACTTTCTTTTTCTGCTACTTTTTGTAATAAACTTTTTAAGAAGTTTTTCCAGGATGATTTGCCGTGGTCTGCTGGAAGTAAAATGCCCAGACGTTTCGTACACTGCTGCAGTGGACATCCTTAACTCTCGATTGATCGCGATATTAGATCGGAACTAACAATCGTGTATATGTTTTAATAACTCGTCCGTATACTGAAAGAGAAAGTTGTTTCGCTGGTAATACCTTCTACAGTATCTTCGTTATTTGTGCAAGTTAACTGTAACATAATATCAAAACGAGACAGCAGCCATATTATTAATAAAAAGGCGCATTTATCCTGTGTTGATTTTTCACTTTTAAATGTTATAATAACACCATAATAATTACAGCAATAACAATAGTAATAATCAGGGCCCGGATTCTATTGACATGTCATCTTGTTATTGATGCTGCATAGACATTGCCAACTTGTGGATAAATCCCAATCATGGCCCCTAGATTATGGAAATGCATTTTTATTAGGTCATTTTTTGTCATTTTATGCAATTTTATACTTTTAGGACATTTATTTCAGTTTTAGGTCATTATTTTGTCATTTTCGTGTCATTTGCTTCCTTATTAAGTCATTTTCATGTATTTATATTGAGTTTATTAACTTTTTTTACGTCGCTAGCGGTGCTGTCTTTGAAGTGTTGTTTGTTTAATGCAAGAAGGAAAAATTCGGCGTGAAAGTGTTGACATGTCTCAGTCGGAAGTGAGAATAAAAAAAAACCCAAAATTTTGTATTATATTACTATTGTTATTAGGTTGACTTTGCAACAGAGTCTGCCACCTGCTTGGATTTGAGAGTGCAAACTATTGCTTACCTTCAATAAACAATATTTCCGGCAGACCACAAAAGGATGTGCCGAATTTTGACTCACCAGTGCCTCAGTGACAGTTTAAATTTCCGTGAGAAAAGAACATTCACAACATTACAGTTATTTACAGTTTTTACATTTATGTATAAAAGTAGTTTATAACTTTGTGTGTACAATAATAATTTTTTTATAAATAAAATATCAGTTTTTATGTCATTTTTTATAATTATTAGGTCATTTTCTTTCAAATTTAGGGTCATTTTATAGGTCATTTTTCAAACAATTTTAGGTCATCAGAATCCGGGCCCTGGTAATAATAATAAACAAAAATAAATATCACCAGTAACAAAAACAAAATATTAAAAATAATATACTAACAGAAATTAAAAGTTTACAATGGGACAGAGTCATGTAAAATAATTCAATTTTTTGAGAAGCCACTTATTATTATTGTTTTCAAAAAGAAAATATAAGAGTATATTTTGCTTCTAAAAATGTTAGGTTGGTTACATAGAATCTTATTGTAAGTTTAATCCATACGTTTGAGTTGTATTTAATAGCTTTAAAAGAACAAAAACGCATGTTAGATCAAATCTAACGCGCGAGTGATAGCGTGACGGCATATTATGTGGCATATTATGGATCTTACAATCTGTCTACGAATTATTTCTAAAAAAAAAACAGTTATCATACAATGAGAGATATCAAACTGAAATTGAAATAAATATGGTATTATGGACTCTTAAAAGAGAAGATTCCAGAATTGGCACATGCGCAGTGAATATATAAATAATAATAATAATAATAATAATAATAATAATAATAATATCTGAATAGAAGATGGTAAAACATACCACACGCCTAAAAGAGCATAAATTTAGGTTTACAGGTAAATAGTAGGTACCCCCTCGCCCGCGTTTATTAACTCAACCACTAGATTTTAAAAATAATTTATTCAACAACAATAAAGTTAAAACTTTATATTATTTTATTAATACTGACATCGATTTTACATAAATTGCAGGAATTACACATCTTATTTTTAATTATATTTTTCCTTCAATGTTTAGCATACCGGTTTGGTCATGGTAGAAATTACAGCAAAACAACATATATTGTGTTATATAAATAAAACAATTTCCCTGTACAGCTTCCGGTTAAACTATCTTATACTTTAGTCAGAGTCTTTTGAGATAGTGGAAGTATTGATATTGTCCGCCATAGAACTGGACCTAAAGTAAACTACTAAGTCCGTCTCACTCTAGCACATTACTCTTACCTACGTAAGAGTGACAGACTAACTTGTTTACTTTGGACCGGTTCTAGAACAGAGAGTACCTACCTATTTCAATACCTCAAAAGACGCTGACCAAAGTAGAAGGGTCCTTCCATGAAGAGCTAAGATGTATAGATTGCTTGCATATCTAACTCTTGAACAATCCACTGCTGCACCGTGAGAGAAGCACAGTTTCAGAAAATAAGTCCTACAGCTTTACGTGACTGTCCTTCTAGACTTTGTAATGATCAGGGCCCGGATTTCAATGACATGTCATCTTTTTATTGATGTTGCATAGACATTGCCGACTTGTAGATAAGTCCTAATCATGGCCTCTTGATTATAGAAATGCATTTTTGTTAGGTCATTTTTTGTCATTTTATGCAATTTTATATTTTTAAAGCATTTATTTCAATTTTACGTCATTATTTTGTCTTTTTCATGTAATTTGCGTCTTTATATAGTCATTTTCATGCATTTACATTGAGTATATTAACTTTTATACCTTCGATAATCTCAGTATGCTGACAGTAATTTACTGCAATCCTGAATAAGGTAGGGTTTGCAAGCTTTTTGTTTTTCATACGGGTAATATTTAAATAAATTACTAGGTTACTATAGGCCAAATACAACATTTTTGTAGTGTCTACTTAAAAACATTTTCCTTACTTTTCTTCTCAAATGCTCGAATCAAGAACAAAGAACAGACAAATTAGTCTATAAATTCGTGTGTACAATAATATATATTTTTATAAATAAAATATCAATTTTTAGGTAATTCTTTATAACTATTAAGACATTTTCTTTAAAATTTAAGGTCATTTTATAGACAATTTTTCAAACAATTTTAGGTCATTAGAATTCGGGCCCTGGTAATGATGATTGCTCTAATTCAGTGATGCTTTTCTTTCCCCGTTCCTATGGCAACAGAGAAAGGTCACTTGAAATTAATTTCACAATTGAGAATTTATTAATGAACACTGGTTTATCAATTACACTAAAAATCATGTTTTCCGTGAGTTGTTCGCTGATAAGTCGTAAACAAAAAAGACTATTGAAAATCCGGTTGTGAGGTGCATTCTACGTACGAGGCGCGTCCAGAAAGTAACATTCCCAGGGGCCGTTTACACAAACTAAACACAATTGCATGGAAATATTTATTTCAACAGATACAGCAATTGTTCAGCTATTTTTCAATATGTTCGCCACTGGAATTGAGACATTTGTCATACCGTGGGACCAACTTTTGTATCCCTGTGTCATAGAAGTCTGCCGCCTGGGATTTGAACCACTGTTTGTCAACAATCTCAGTTCTCTTTCATTCTCTGACATTTTTTCAGGTAATCCCTGGGAGCGGGTTCCGGGCTGTAGGGTAGATGTTTGAAGACCTCCCAAAGTCTCCTGCAGAAGTTCGACGGGGAGATGTTTAAACACCTTCCAGAAAGTCTCCTGCAGAAGTTCGACTGGGAGATGTTTAAACACCTTCATCTTTTTCTACACCTAAAAAATAAAATAAAAGACAGAGAATAACAAAGAGGCGGAGATGGTTGTCACACAGAGGTTCAAATTCTTGGCGGCAGACTTCTACGACACAGGGATTCAAAAGTTGGCCCCACGGTTTGACAAACGTCTCAGTTCCGGTGGCGAATGTGTTGCAAAACAGCCGAACACTTGCTGTATCTGTTGCAATAAATATTTCCATGAACTTGTGTTTAGTTTCTGCTAACGGCCCCTGGGAAAGTTACTTTCTGGACGTGCCTCGTATGTTAAAAAGCTGTGCGAATGGTACGTTTGGCTGAGCATCGCACACAATATTCATTCCTCTTATTATAGGTATTGCGGTATTCAGATTTGGTAAATAGTTTCTGATTTTGCCTTTAACAAAATAATGTATCCCGCAGTAAATATTTTTATGACCCTGACCTGATTAATGTTCAGTAGGAAGCGTTCGATCCCTGTTGTTGCCGTCCCTAGGGACAAAGGCACGGCTGCTCGCTTCTCGTTTCTCCACTCTGTTGAACATATCAACCCCACTCTCTCCCCATAGGTATTCTAACTGTAAGCTGGCTTTGCTAATACACTGCATGCTGACTTTCATCCATTTTGCTTATTTTTTGCTTCATTACATGTGGAATAATCTTCCAGTCACATCAAAACCTGCATATGATACTGGTATAGCACATTCAAACGACTCTGGCAACATGTACATTCAGAATGTTAGTAATGTATTTGATTCTACCTGAGAATGTGTTTCATAATTTCAAACAATATAATAATTGGCGAGTTTATCTACACTATACGGCGTCTCTCGCATCCACGTTTCCATCTTCTAACACTCTAGTCCTCATCTTCATTTTCCTATCTTCCATAGACTGTCTCACACATCATTTCAAACAAATTTCGTTATAAAAAGCGAAAAAATCTCATTATTACGTTCCGGGGATTGTATAATGTTGGAACACTTAATGTCATTTTAAAGTAAAATATGTTGATAAAGGTAACAGAGTATTTTCCCTGTCATTTAAGTCATTAAAGTAACTTATAGTTACTGGTCACGGAATCAGTTGTCATTCAACAGTTATACATTTTGCAGCATTGAAAACTTGAGAAATAAAAATCACTCCATAAAAAAATCGCCCTTAAAGTTCTACTGACCTATAGAATAAAGTAAAGTAAAGTATTCCCTATACAGGCCATGGAGGCCCAGAGGGTTCCAGGAGGTTGAGGCTCCCAGATTGTAGACATTCGGGAAGTGGCAAGATTGTCAGCCTTACGCACCGGCCACCTTTACCCCCAGGTTTTCTCCTGGTACTCATTTCTGTTAGAGGCTGCGTGGACCCCAGGGCCATAGTGCCACCAGAAGGATTAAACTAATTGAAAAACTCCGACCTCATCGAGGATCGAACCCGCTATTTTCCGGTCTGTAGCGCAGAGCCTCTCAACAATGAAGTGCAGGATGAACAACATGACAAGACCTATAATATAATTTACGTAATTAATACGTATTTAATATCATAATTTGAATTATAAATTATATTAAAGGGCAATGATTTTAAAGGAAAAGTTCTAGGCCTAGATACAGGCCTAGATACAGGTATTGTTTACCTGTTCTTAACTAGAATATAATATCTGTCTTATTATTTCTTAAATTTAAAATTCAGATTTGCATTAAATAAAAATGTTGTGTATTTTTTTCTCTTAACATAACATATTTTGTTATGTGTTTATGTATTTTCCCGCATGGAGCGCTAGTGTCGTCCAGCTAACATGTTGTCATAGGACTTTTAACACACAGTTTCTTTACTGTATTAATACGTATACTGTGTTTCTATGTTAAGTATAGAATTCATGAGGTGCTTTCTAAAATGTTATATGCCTAAGAGCCTGCGAATTGGGGGAAAACAAAAGAATGGCAAACATAGACCTGGTCAAACGTCATAAAAAGGTAGTACCAAAGGATCAATATACGTCCATTGTTATTCTTTTTTGTATATGGGTGACCTTCCTTTACACCTCACTGATACCCACACAATAATGTTTGCAGATGACAGCGCTTCAATCAATAAAAGGCAAATCCGTTAATGACCTACCTCTTCAACCTCCCGTACAATGATCGATATTTTTAATTGGTGCATGAAAAATCTCTTAGCTATTATTGCGCCCGAAACTGTATAAGCTCTTATAGAAATGAGATTACTTAAAACATGACGTATACTTTAACGATAATAAATACGTAACTTTTACTATGTTAAAACTCATTTGCTGAAGAGCTTGCATGCTGCATTAAACTAAAAGTTCTGAGGTTCAAACTCGTTGACAGCATAATAGTCATGCCTGCTTCCTTTCAGAGGGAAGTTAAGCTGTTAGTATCATGCCGTACATTTAATGCACTTTTATAACCCCTACAGGCTGAAAAAGTATCTTGACAAAATTCCTGCCATTTCACGTCTACTTTTTCACATTTATTTTCTTGCAGTTCCTTCTGTTTTGCCCCATCTGGCACCATCCATATTAAAGGCTTTTAAAAAAAGAAGGTGCCATAGACTGAACGTAATTTCGGAGATGTCGCGGAAACTATAATAAAATAAAATAAGCTAGTAGTTTTTTAAACTTGAATCTTTGTCGCCAGCTTCGGAATTCTGATTGTCAATGGCAATGTGCCGGCCTACAATGTCGCCCCCTGTCGTATAGTAACAAATACAATATTAACAACATGATTTTATTAGTTATACCAATTAGGTTAATATACAGATAAAATAGCTGATGAAAATTCCATCGCCGATAACGTACGATTGATACCAGGCATTTCGCCATAGGCTACCTCGCTTACAATGACACAAATAACGATATGTTTTATTAATTATCATGGTTTTAATTAATCATTACATGCTTAATTCTGTTAACAGTCGCTTAATACTTAATTACTTACTTACTTAGGCGTACCCGGTACTTACTTACTCAATAACAATAGACAATTCCTAAGCAAGCTAAAGGAGTATTAACTTATCTATTTTATGGAACCCGAAGGTTAATTGCCGCGCTTACCTGAGCCTGCCATTCAACCATATTCTGTGCTAACTCCATCCAACCATCCCTCACAAATCCTACTATATCCTACAAATTATATCCTAATATAGTCCCCCACTACGTCTAGGTCTTCCAAGTGGTCTTTTTCCTTCGGGTCTCCCAGTCAATATTTTTGAGATCTGTCTTTCCTCCCCCATGCGCGCAACATGTCCAGCCCATTTAATCCTCCGCGATTTAATTACCCTTACTATATCCGGTGACGAGTACAGGTTATGAAGCTCGTCGTTATGCAGTTTTCTCCAGTCCCCATTTTCATCTCTCTTAGGTCCAAATATTTTCCTAAGCACCCTGTTATCAATTAATCTCAGATTATGTTCTTCCCGACGAGTAAGCGATCATGTCTCACAACCATGTAATACAACCGGCAGGATAATCTATATATATAAAAATGAATGTATGTCTTTTTGTCCTTTATGCATTACTAAACCATTCAACCGATCGCCATGAAACTTTGGGAAGTTGTTGAGTACATTCCCGGGAAGGTTTCTGGCATATTACATTTTTAATTTTAGCTTTCGTTCGCGAGTTATGAGTGAAAATGGGAATGAGACGTGCAATTTTCAGCACTGCCTTCTAAACTGTATTATTCTCGAGACGGCGGTGCATTTCAGTTGTCAAATCAATTGCAGAAGGCTTTGTATATTTTTGACCATACCTTGGGAAAAAAAAGCATCGCTATCGCTATGGAAGGCAATGGATATCGCAAGTTATTGTAAACGCCAGAGAAGTTTATAATAAGGTAATATTAAATATTTATTTAAGATGGAATATGCTTCTTATGAAAGATGGTTTACAGAAAATTCCGGGGAAGTTGCTTAGTTCGGGGTCCTGGCTACAACATTTCTAGGCCTATATGTAATCGTAATTAAAATCTCTTATGTAGGGTCGTTAAATCTGCCTGAAATGTAACGGAATTATAAGTCTGGACAAATGAATATAGAAACCACGGCCTCAATGGCTTATTCCATTTTTCATCTATATAAATAAAAACGAATAAGTTATATGACTGTCTGTCACATAGTACATTTACACACTTTTTTCATCGAGAGTTTAATCGATTTCAATTCTCATAATCTTTCGAATACTGAATTTTTTCATTTATTTATTTATTATTATTTTTTGCGAATTTGCGAGCATCGTCGACAATTATGCCCCCCAAACGGAAATCGATTGGTCGATCTACATCTCAAGCACAAAATAAAAAGGCATTACGAGCTTCAGAAACAGACGAGCAACGGGAAGCAAGATTAGAAGCTGATCGAATACAAACTGCTCAAGCCCGTTCTTTCCAAACGAACGCTTTTGCGCTTTCGAAGCATCAGTTTTCAGTAATACATTTCAGTTGTCAAATCAATTGCAGATGGCTTTCCTACTTTCGTCATATCTTGGAAATAAAAGCATCGCGATCGTTTGAATTTTGTAAGCCCACTCTGGCCGATTCATTTGTTTATAATGTCAAGGCACGCAACAGATGAAATTTTCACCCTAGACGGAAGAAGAATAATGAATATTGGCCTAAATGGACAAACATTGTTCGATTTGGACGAAACTCATTATGCAGGGTTTTTTGGGCCAGGAAAATCGAGTCTGAGGTTATTTTCCCCATGCTGCGCTTTCTAATCGTGGAATTCACTTCAAAGCCGGATTTAGGCCTAGGGCCTATAGCTTATCAATCGTTTAGTTTAGACCTATGAATGTTTCGTGTGCAAAGTGTTAATAAATATAATAGTTTAATTATTTTGCTCTTAATTGTTAATCTTTCGATTAATTATCTTGGGCGAAGCCGCGGGGATCAGCTATAAGCAATAATAAGCTATAGCCTATCTAGCGTTTCCTGAGGGAGTAGTTTGTGTGTGATAAGTCGTTCTTCCCCATTTCAAATTTTAAATACCTATATAAAGACCTTAAAGATCTAGTAGACCATGGGCTACCAATAGCAAACCCTCCCCCCCCCCGTGGGATTTTCTGGCACACATATTTTTTTGTTGATATTGTCGTCTAGTTTAAGATTTTAGTTGTTTGCCCCTTATCAATTACAGCATTTACCCGGAAACCCCGGAAATCCGGAGAAAATGGGATTGTTTTAATTTTTTATTGTTCTTTGCCCCTAATATTCCCAGAGAATTTCTGACTCACATATTTTTGTTCGTATTGCCATCTAGTTTAAGGTTTCAGTTGTTTGCCCCTTACAAATTACAACATATCCCCGGAAAACCCGGAAAGCCACGTATATATGGAGAAAATTACTATGTTTTGGTTTTTAAATCTTTGTTCTTTGCCCCTAATATTCAAAGGGAATTTCTGACTCATGTTTTTTGTTGCCATTACCATCTAGATTAAGATTTCAGTTGTTTGCCCCTTATCAATTACAGCATATCCCCGGAAAACTCCGAAAACCAAGGAAATCCGAAAAAATTGACTTCGTTTGAATTTTTGAAAATCTTTGTTCTTTGCTACTAGTATTCAAAGGGAATTGGTAAATCATATGTTTTTGTGTTGGTATTGCCATCTAGATTAAGGTTTCAGTTGTTTTCCCCTGACCAATTACAGCATATCCCCGGAAAACCCGGAAAACCACGTATATACGGAGAAAATGACTATGTTTTCTTTTTAAATCCTTGTTCTTTGCTCCTAATATTCGAAGAGAATTCCTGACTCATATGCTTTTGTGTTGGAAGTGCCAACTAATAAGGTATCAGTTGTTTTCCCCTTACCAATTACAGCATGACAAAAAATAATGATGCTGAAGGGATGAAAGCGATTGAAAACCTGGCAGCACACCCTTCATATTCTAATGTGAACAAAAATATGTGTCAGAAATTCCCTGGGAATATTAGGGGCAAAGAACAATAAAAAATTAAAACTATTTGTAAGGGGCAAACAACTGAAACTTTAAACTAGATGGCAATACGAAGAAAAATATGTGAGTTAGAAATTCCCTGGGAATATTAGGATCAAAGAACAAAGATTTTTAATAAATTAAAACGAACTCATTTTCTGCGGATTTTCGTGGTTTTCGGAGTTTTCCGGGGATATGCTGTAATTGATAAGGGGAAAACAACTGATACCTTAATCTAGATGGCAATACCAATACAAAAACATATAAGTCACCAATTCCCTTTGAATACTAAGAGCAAATAACTAAGATTAAAAAAATTAAAACAAAGTAATTTTCTCCGGATTTCCGTGGTTTTCCGAGTTTTCTGGGGAAATGCTGTAATTGATAGGGGGAAAACAACTGAAACCTTAATCTAGATGGGAATACCAATACAAAAACAGGTAAGTCACCAATTCCCTTTGAATACTAGGAGGAAAAAACTTAGATTTAAAAAAATAAACAAAGTAATTTTCTCCGGATTTCCGTGGTTTTCAGAGTTTTCTGGGGAAATGCTGTAATTGATAAGGGGCAAACAACTGAAACCTTAATTTAGATGGCAATACCAACACAAAACCATATGAGTCACAAAGTCCCTTTGAATACTAAGAGCAAATAACTAAGATTAAAAAAATTAAAACAAAGTAATTTTCTCCGGATTTCCGTGGTTTTCAGAGTTTTCTGGGGAAATGCTGTAATTGATAAGGGGAAAACAACTGAAACCTTAATGTAGATGGCAATACCAACACAAAACCGTATGAGTCACTAAGTCCCTTTGAATACTAAGAGCAAATAACTAAGATTAAAAAAATTAAAACAAAGTAATTTTCTCCGGATTTCCGTGGTTTTCCGAGTTTTCTGGGGAAATGCTATAATTGATAGGGGGCAAACAACTGAAACCTTAATCTAGATGGGAATACCAATACAAAAACATATAAGTCACCAATTCCCTTTGAATACTAGGAGGAAAAAACATAGATTAAAAAAATAAACAAAGTAATTTTTCCGGATTTCCGTGGTTTTCAGAGTTTTCTGGGGAAATGCTGTAATTGATAAGGGGCAAACAACTGAAACCTTAATTTAGATGGCAATACCAACACAAAACTATATGAGTCACCAAGTCCTTTTGAATACTAGGGCAAAGAACTAAGATTTAAAGAAATTTGAACAAAGTCATTTTCTCCGGGTTTCCGGAGTTTTCCGGGGTTATACTGTATTTGATAATGGGCAAACAACTGAGGCCTTAATCTAGATGGCAATGCCAACAAAAAAAAACATATGAGTCAGAAATTCCTTTTGAATATTAGAAGGAAAAACAAAGATTGAAAAAATAAAACATTGTCATTTTCTCCGTATATACGTGGTATTCCGGGTTTTCCGGGGATATGTTGTAATTGGTCAGAGGCAAACAACTGAAACCTTAAATTAGATGACAATACCAACAAGAAATATGTGAGTCAATAATTCCCTGGGCATATTAGGAGCAAAGAACAAAGACAAATTAAAACAAAGTCATTTCTCCGGATTTCCGTTGTTTTCCGGGGATATGCTGTAATTGATAAGGGGTAAACAGCTAAAAACTTAATCTAGATGGCAATACCAACAATAAATATGTGATTCAGAAATTCCCTGGGCATATTAGAAGCAAAGAACAAAGAAAAATTAAAACAAACTAGTTTTCTCCGGATTTCCGTAGTTTTCCGGGGTTTCCGGGTAAATGCTGTAATTGATAAGGGGGAAACAACTAAAATATGAAACTACATGTCAATACCAACAAAAAAATATATGAGTCGGAAAATCCCACGGGGGGGGGGATGGGGGTATACAGTAGCCCACGCTCTATAGCGTTTGAAAATCGAAAGTCCTTCATAAGTTTTTTCGCATTTACAAAATACAAAACCCGAGCGACGCCGGGCCTTTTCAGCTAGTTTTCTTATAAATTAACAGTCGCTCAATTATCACAATAAATGTAACTCGGGACCCGGAGTCTCTCAATTTAATTCCGGATCTCTCGTTATTTATTTATTTATTTATTTATTCTGCCAACTACAGGAATAAATCCCATTTACAGTTGGCGTAGTTTCGCCAATACGTGTTGTTCAATACAAAAATACAATACAATAAATGAATGTGTGAGGATAAAGAAGAAGATAAATGAATGATTTGTAATAAATGAGTTACAATTAATTTAACAAGACAATCTAAAAACTAAGCCAAATCGTATGGAATAAGCTACATAACATTTCATGAAGAAATCCTATGTACTGATTTATTGACAAGTCAAAATCCAGAAGAGCATTTTGAAGTAGTAGAGAATGATATTGTTTACACATTTGAATTAAAGATGAACATTCTTACATTTATGACTTAATGACAGGAATATATAACAATTCCCTATTTCTTAAATTTAATTGCACTACATTAAATTTAATACATTATAAAAGTTAATTGATATCAATTAAACCATTGATAATATTACCTATGATAAGCTCTGTACAAATATTGGAAAACTAGACTGGATAAAAAAGAGCAAACATAATTTGTGTTCACTGAAAATTCTATAGTACATATTTCACGCAAACACATGGAATTAACCCCACGCCGGTGGGAATTCAAAATTCTACAGCTAACGCTATCGATGTCCCTTAAATCAATGCGAGAGGGAACAGTTGGCAAATCAACGCTTCAATTGCTTTCATTGTTTGCCTTTCCTTGTAATACCGACGGCTATATCTGGTGTCACAATTCCGCAATGAATGAAATTGAGGGTAGTCCACGGAGACAAGGGTGATTTTAAATATCACAGCACAGTAATCGTGCAGTGTCATCATGAACACAGCGGGAATTGAGGGATTATTTTCTGATATAAATCACCAAGGGACAATATTAACAACGATTTCATTACATTCCGAAATGTTTTCATTCCATGTGTCACTGGAGTTGAAATGAACACTTAAATTTGCCATCTCACACATTAACAAGTTGTACTGCGCTGATGCTCAATACAGGTGCAGTACAGAGATTTAATGTCATGTAATACAGCCTGGAAATGAGCAGACTTATACGTACTTTCCCACGGCAATAGGCCTACTTATATTTTACAAGGCAGTACAGAGATTTATGTTATTCAGGGACAATAGTCCGACACTACTGTCTTTTGGTTATATATATATATATATATACTTACATATATATTGTATATAAGTTATAAATATAATATACATTATATATAAGAGATTTAATGTCATGTAAGACAACCTGGAAATGAGCAGACTTAGGCCTATACGTACTCAAACGTTGGGACAATTCAATAGAAAAATCAGTAAATTAATTCAGGATAATGTTATTTAAAATTTTGTTTTTGTCTTAAGCACAAAAATTCCCTTAGGTTGTAATTTAGAAAATTATCAATCTAATTTTGTATTCAAGATTATCTTGTAACTTAATTGTAATTAATTTTGTTTTAGGTTCAACTGTCTTATAATTAATTATAAGTAATTGTATTTTTAACTGTATTTTTTTGACTGGCAAAGCGGAAGAGAAGGCAAAAAGGCCTTAGCTCTGCCAAGTTAAATAAATGAATTATTATTATTATTATTATTATTATTATTATTATTATTATTATTATTATTATTATTATTATTATTATTATTATATTACTCTCTCACGGCAATACTTATATTTTACAAGGCCGAAAGTTGAGATGTGGCAACGGGATGATGGAGTCTAATGGCTAATAGGCCTATAAGAAATTGCATGGAGCTATTTTTATTATTCCTTCCCAAAATTTTGGGCTGCCGCTATGACAAAGCTTATCGGATCGCTGTGAATTCCTACAAAATCGTAGGACGTAGTCATTTTTGTGGGATTAGACTATGTGAATTACTACAATATCTGAAAATGACAATTTGCTAATTCCCCTCACAACACCAATACCTGTTAAGCTTTCCACGCACACTTCAATACTAATTTCTATTATCACCACCCTCATAGATTCAAACTTTTAGAGATTATGTAGAGAATGAAAAAACAGCACATATGTAAAACTACGCAGTGCAGTAAATAATGCCTCATTTATATATATACATAGAAGAAAGAAAGAGAAAGAAAGAAAGGCGATGAATGAATGTTCATGTGAGCTCACCACAAGATTTGATTACGGCGTTTATTTACTTTAAGCGATTTTTCGTCAAAGGATTTAATACCTAGCTTTCACAATGTTATAATTTTAATATCTGTACAAAATTAAAAGATTTTACCACACCAGCCTGTGGTAAAGTTTACAATAATGTCAGCAATCATCAAGTGAAATCATCAGTGGGATTTAAATTTGAAATTAATGGGTAAAAATTCAGTAGAATAGCTGGTTTCTATGAATGGCAATCCTAACACAAGAATAAAAATCCTCATATTTTAAATATATGCTTTATAAACCTTATGATTTTTAACAGTTTTTGAAGTAATGAATTTATAAGCCAGTAGAAGTGAAAAGGTTAATAATCAGGAATACAGTTCTAAAATTAAACATAGACCAAAAAACTTGTGGCGTATCTTGCTTTTAAATTGAAAACTTTGAAAATCATGCAGATATTTAAATGAGTTTCGCGCCACAATTGATTCAAAATAATGTTTCATATTTTAGTAATATTTTTTTTTAACTTTTTTCTCTTAGCTCATCGACAGATGCCGCAGAACTAGGTTCGAATCTGCAACCAATACAGAGGTTCGGGGGCACCAGGAGGAAGTGGGATCGTCGAATACCGGGGCTAAGCTAAGCTGTAAATTTGTATATTTACCCACCATCGGTCATCTTCCCAAGAGTCATTTGGACAGCCGATAAAATAAGATTCGTGTGCGAGGATTGATAAAAATAATTTCCTTCCTCAAATTGTAGGTCTAAGATTATGATTTCATCACGTCGCCTTGGTGTTTTCACGAATTTTCCAGCAGGTGGTGAAGAACCAGTTTCTTACAGGAGAGAAAAGATCTTACAAGAATTGTGAGAGGTGAAGTCAGCTTTTATTCATCCAAGTTCTGTCCCGAATTACCTTTAAGTAATGAGAAATAGCTTACTTACGTATAATCTTATCTAAACTTTTCAACCAGGAATCCGTTTATGATCCATTTCTGAATTGCAAATAATACCTGCAACAGAAGAAACATTCATAAAGTCACAAGCATAAAAAGTTGAAAAAGTAATTTCTAAAACTAAATTGCCAATTATATTTTATTAACCGTTAAAAAACACGTTTATTCAAATCGGATATAGCCTACCAATAATCTGTATGTATACTCGATGAAAATTAAACTGACCATTGGCGTAAGATTTAATAAGATATTTATTCAAACATTGATTATTTTTTAAAATAGTTATTCATCACCATGACCGTAAGAAGTATACTATTCAATTTTGTGACCAAAGGCGCACTCCCAAACGATCACGAATAGTACAAGATCGACACTTAGATTTTTTTTTTGGCAGTGGTCAGTTTCATGTGTAGGGCCTACTGTAAGAATAATTGCTATTGTCGGCCTGGGTAGAACATTTTTCGATTACCGTTACTATATTTTCGATTTAAAATATGAAATTACAAGATATGTAGCTTTTATGAATTTATATCCGACATTTGAATACATAGGCCTGTCAATCTCATTTAATATTGCTGGGTTTAATAAGGTATACGTTAAAAACTGCATGCTACATGTAGAATTTAGCAAACCAACGCGGTAACAATTATTTTAATTACAATATACTCTTTGTTTTTCTTCGTCCACGTGATTCCATTAAGATAAGAAGGCCATAACGACAAAGATGATGATAACGATTATCATGATGACGAGAAAGACGATTTTAGAGAACTTTCATTATACAATGAGAAGAAAATTGAAACAACCATACCATTTAACATTAACTGCAATTACTTAACAAGTTTTAGATATATTTAATGGAGAGATCTATGATTTGTTCTAGTTCTTCACTCAGGCGCCGATTTAAGACACTTTTTACCCTGGGCAATGCTTTGTATAACAGCCCCAAACTTATATGTTTTAATATTAAGTTTGGGTTTCACCCAAGTATCAACCTATACTAATTACTACCTAGGCTACACAACAAAAACAAAAATCTGTTTTCTAACATAAAAGTAATTAGTTTTGGTGAAAAATGCATGATCACTATTGTAATTTCATTTACAAAAATTGCCTAAAACTCTAAGAATATTGATAATATAGTTAATCTTTCAAATTCACATAATTATTTTATATATTTGGTAATTGTAAAGCATATACTTAATTATATTTAACTATGTTCATTAAAAATATATATATTACAGATATATTAAAACCTCCCGGGCTGAGGAAACATTCAAATCCTGCAAAGTGCATGTCATGTCCATCTCCATCAGAGGGCTGTTTCACGATCATTGTAGAACCACAGCAACCTAAAAGTCTCGAGATATAATTTTTTGCTATATAATACAATCTTTATTAAATTGTAAATAAATTTTCCCCTAAAAAATCTGCCCCCCTGGACAGATGCCTAGTCTGCCTACTTATAAATCAGAGCCTGTCTTCAACAGGTTTCTTTCTCAATTCACTTATATGGAGATCTGAAAGATATTTATCTATAAATATATTTTGAAGCACTTGAACAAGAAATTCACCCCGAGTGCTACGCTTGAATAATTTCACTTTATTTTTATTTTATTTTTCTATTCAATTGACCGAAGAAAAGTGAGTTATATGTGAATAGAAAATAATGTTTTCGCTTAAGCATGTGAGAACAAAATTCTATTCTGAGTGCTACGATTTTGTTGAGTTTGTCGCTAGAAGCTATTGAATGGTAATCCGATTTCCAGTTGAATGCAATTGCAGCGCTTTAAGAGAAGGTTTACAAATTCCTTATCAAGCAAGGTGAAGCAAACGTGAGTCACTCAGGATTATCTTCCTCAATACAAAGCATTTCCAGTCTAAAGAACAGCAAGTAGGCTGCTAATTCGATTTCCGTAGTTCCTGCAAATCTAGTTTTATTTATGATTAGGCCTAAGCTAGACTTACTAAAGGCGGGGTGGAATATTCATCATTTTGTGTCAATAGTTTAAAAAAGAGCCGTACTGTTCGCGCTGTAGAACTAAAAGCATCAGTTCTTAGAACTAAGTATACCTGAGACCAGCTAAGAAGGAAACCTGAAATAAACAAAAACCAGTATGTCTGTCTCACTCTTAAGTCATACGAGTAATGTGCTAGAGTGAGACAGATTTACTTGATTTTGTTTACTTGAGGTTCCCTTCTTAAAACGGCCAGGTTTAGAAAATATCTATCCTTCGATATTATATATATATAACTGAAGGGTACAGGGGATAAACCCCTCCAGTCAGTTTTTCAATTAAACGGAATAATGATGCCATCGAGTTAATTTTTAACTTGATTTTGCTTAAAACGTTGTTTTTAGCCATTATTACAAATTAATATGTTATAATAGTGTGTTCTGTCACTCTCTCGTCTTCAATTTGACTCTTTTTATTGAATTGAAAAAATCAATATTATGAAGGTTTATATCGATATCACGATATTATCGGTACTGAAATATCGATATTCAATAATATATTCCATAATATCGATATACAATCCCATCCCTAAGACAGATATGCTTTAATATGTTTTTGTATAAGGCAAGGGACCAACTGAAGCCTGGTACATATAAATTAAAGTCATTAAAAAAAACAGCCATGCTTCCGGAAACTACATTTTTGGACTCATGCAGTCTCAACATTTTATTAAAGCTAAAAACTCCATATCGAATGGTTCCTCTCCTTATAGGAATTGAATTTGAATAATACATACAATACGTTTCTTCCTTGCGCAGGCCGTGGATTCCATTTAAAAGCTTATGGATATACTTAAGCCCCTTTTACAATTGCAGACTCAATTTAGGGTTCCAGAATGTTGAATCTCACATATTTATATTAATTCGAGCACAAAGATGATTAGGTTATCAGGTATACACTCCTTTACAAGCATTGTAAACCATTGATAATAATTTAATTTACGTTAGAGGCTGAGTCGACCTTAGACTCACCGTGCCAGCAGAATGATTGGGTTAACTGAAAAATCCCAATGACTCTTCGAGGATTGAATCCGTTACCTTCTGTATGATGCACAACGGCAGTAAAATATAATATAACATCTTTATAATACTGTCCTAATTTATGGTTAATGATTTCACTATAATCTAAAAGCAGATTTTTTTTAATGGATGCAGAATACTTTCTGCATAGTGTGAAATAAGATAGATCAATGTTTGGATATATTTAAATAAAACAGTGGCATATCTTGCACATAAAATGTAATGGAAAAATACGGATTCTACTGTCGCATCGGATACCAATGTTTGTTTATTAATAAATGGAACTTCTACTGGATAATGTATACGTGTTTAATTATTCAATGCCGGCGGAGAGCTGCGATATACATTGATCCGAATCCCATTGGGCTGTAAGACGGATGCTTTATTCTCCCAGGCTTTCATTGTTTTCCATCGAATTTACTAGTTTTCGTTTTTTAATGTTGTAGGCCATAAAAAGTTACTAAACAACGTACCATAATTATCTTCATTATTAACAGCATTCCATTTTTACGCGAATAAATGTGAAAATATTACACTGACTTACAGAAACTAGAACTTTCGTATCTTGGTTAACTACGACTCTAACCTAAAAGAATAACAGTATACACACTTGATTAGTAATTAGACATACTTTATCTTATCCGTAGCTTTACCTCTCCTCTTTAGGAACGTTTTAAGCGACCCACGCCGCCCTGGCCTTATAGGGCCGCGACCTGTCGTGTCAGGGATTAACTATTGCAGGGCTGTCCAACTGCAAGTGCCCCAAGGACCGCTTTAAAGAAAATGCGGTTTGGAGGGCCGCATTATAAAATATTTCGTACGTAACTTTATCAGTGAGTTTTAATAGGTATGGTAATTTATACAAAGAAAAAAAGGGTTTGTATTATTATTTTAATTTATTCAAAAAATATCAAATTACAAAAATATTAGTGGGAAATTGGAAAATGTTGTTTTCACTAACTAATGCATCAATATTGTTGTCGATAAAAGAAGCAACTGAGTAAGTGACTTATCAGAGAGGGAACATCTATATTTTGATTTTATAAATTTCGTATTTGAGGGTAATTTATACATTTATAGGCTGAAAAAAAGTGAGGTCGCGGGCCTCATGTTGGACAGTCCTGATCTATTGGATCACGTACATACCGGATGAGTGATCGGCCCAAACACAACATTTACACACACATTCAATCTGAACAAGGCGAGGATGAGATGAAAATAATGATGACCAGATGATATCCGGGGACCACAAGGGTCTAAAGTTACCCGACATTTGTTTCACAGATGAGGAAAACCCCGGAAAAAACCAACCTAAATAACTAGTTCTGACCAACATTCGAACCCGGGTCCTCTGCGTGAGAGGAAGGAACCCACCCCCTGCACCACAGCGATGGACCTAGATGTAATTTTTTCAACGCTTTGTAATTTTTTCAACGAGTAATCAGCTAAATATTTATTGTCTGCATTTTTAAATGCTTTCAAGTGACTATCCCACTCATACGCCGCGGTGCAAGCCAGTTCGTGCTTTTATTCTGTTCTGCTGTTAGCTTACCTGAATGAAGTTAATTATGTCTTATATGCACTATTGGTAGCCCTGGTTACAACATGGTAACTCGAATCGATTCATGGATGGTTGATTCATAGTATGCCGTGATCTCGTAGCTGTTAGTTTTGTGTTTATATAACAAAACACTAAAGTAATTATTATTTGTATAATCCGTTACATTTTTATTCATGGAATAGTCTTAATAAATCCAACTCGAGTTGACATCAGATAAATTTGCTCTTGCTGCGCAGTCGCAAATCTACCGATAAACTCAACTTTCGTGGGATTACCTATGATAAAATATCACAGAAAGTCAAACACTTCATAATTTGTTTAATATATCAGAATTTCTTTACGAAGAAGTAGAAAACTATCAAAAGCTAAATGCACATTAGGCCTATCTGTATTTATAAATGCATTTCAAACAATAAAATATAATAAATTCAGTTTAAATTAATCACACCTCATGCTTCTGCAATCATAAACTTACGTCACCCGGGTGAACGTCCTAGAAATTTTATTAGTAAAATCCACAGGGAAAGTTTTAAATAATCTGTTTAAGTCGTTCAAGGCGAAAGGAAAGGAAGTTGTATATGCTACTCCTGTGCCATATTTCAGTAAAGGGACAGTTACACGGGAAGTTTGTTATTGTTGGTGGAAAACTTTGTGATATAGTGGCACAAGTTGTTAACTTAAAGCGTAGTTAATTGTGTTAGGAGTTGCGCTCCGCTTGATGAAGGAGCCTTATCAAGTCACTGAGAATTGAATTCGCAAACACTGCCTTCTCTTCTCTCATGATACCTGGGATTATGATCTCTACAGCCAAGGGCTCGCAACCCAGGTAATTTGCATGTCCTTTTGCATCAATTGTTTAAAATGATGTCATTATTATTGCTACTGCTGATATAATTCATCATAGGTGATGTTGATACGAGGGTGAGTTCGAAAATAAGTTTCCCCTGGCGACTGTGTAAAGAGATGTGGTTGAAAAACAAAAAGATATATTGAGACATTAAAGATAAGACGTATCTTAATTTTTCCACATAATTACCACGTACAGTGAGAGACTTGTCATACCGCTTTAGAACGTTCAAAAAGCCCCCCTAGGAAAAAAGTTTGCGTGGAACGCCACGCGACAGAAGTGAAACGTGTTTTAATTTTTGGATTTTTTCAATTTTGGATTATTGCATTTTTAATTTTGGATTGTTGGACTCTTTAATATTGGGTCTTTGGTTTTTTTAATTTTGGATTTTTTTAAATTTTTGATATTTAATTTTTTAATTTTGGATTTTTTATTTTTTAAATTTTAGATCTTTGAATTTTTTATTTTTGGATTATTTAATTTTGGATTTTTCATTTTCAAATTTTGGATTTTTATTTTTTAAATTTTGGATTTTAACATTTTAAAATTTGAAGTTTTTTGTTTTAAATTTAGGATATTTAGATTTTTTATTTTTTGAATATTGGACTCTTTAATTTTGGATCTTTGAATTTTATAATTTTGGAATTTTTGATTTTTTAATTTTGGATCTTTGAATTTTTTTTATTTTTTGGATTTTTTTATTTTGGATGTTCGATGTTTTAATTTTGGATATTTCGACTTTTAAATTATGGATTTTGGATTTTTTAATTGTAATTTTTGGATTGTTTTAAATTTTGGATAAACCTAATCATTGAGTTGATTGTTTTCTGTGCAGTTCGTTCCGTCACACCTCATTAATTTCGTGACGAATTTGAGCGTAACACTAATTTCGTGACGATTTTGAGCGTTACACTAATTTCGTGACGATTTTGAGCGTTCCACAAGCTCTCGATTTACCCCTACCGCGGCTAAAGAAGTTCCACTTCAAAAAAATCAGGGCTCTGCATACGGAAAAAGCGTCGAACTCCTTGTGTGACGTCTGCAGATAAAGTGCTCCTCGCAGTGTTCTGGGACGCCCAAGTAGTTTTGTTGCTGGACGTTTTGGAGAATAGAACCATCACTACTACGCGGTACTGTCACACCCTGTCGAAATTGAAGGAGGCTATTCGGAAAAAGCGGCCTGGCCTTCTCCAATTTGACGTTCTGTTGTTGAATGACAATCCGAGACCACACTCGGTGTCGGCAACGCAAAACCATATTGCAACTCTTGGTTGGGAGCGCCTACCCCATCCGCCATATAGTCCAGTAACTTCCATCTGTTTCCGGCTTTGAAGAAGACTCTCGCGGTTGAACGATGCCCAATGGTGTGTGGGTGTCTTTCGCGCATTCAGGCGATGTCTTGTTTCACCCATTCCTGTTCGATTTCCTGGGGAAAATAGAGGGGGAACTTATTTTCGGACTCCCCCTCGCACAATTATCATAGCTGTTGCTGATATAACCATCATCTTAGCTGCCAGTGATATAAGTTATCACATTTGCTGAAGTAATTGTTTGTTACCGATGTAGCAGTTATTGTTGCAGTTACTGATTTAGGGATAGATAGGAGTTACAGCCAAACTAATAATTTACCTGGCTGAGATAGATTAGTTGCGGCCATACCCTTTTTTCGACTATGCAGGCCAAAATAGCCAGTGTCAAGTTTTCGAGGGGGCAAATAAAATTAAAGAGGGAGGCATCAGGTTTAATAAATATAAATATATATATATCAAAACAAAATGAACTGAATCGTAAATAAGGAGATAACCACTCGACCAAGCAAAATAATTTATTACCACAAATTACAGACAAAAAAAAAATACAACAAATTATCTACTTTTGAAAGAAGTGTGGAAAGATTAAACGCTTGCTTACCAGTGACTATTCCATTCATACGCCGCATGTTTGATATTGACAAAAGAACGTTTAGCAATTACTCAGATATTGAGCAATCACGATCGTTTATATTATAATATGCTTCCTTGGGCCGCAAGGACGCAATTTTATCTGATAAAACGTCAGCTCGTCACTGGATGATTAATTTAACTTGACGTGATTAATACGTCACATGCTACAAGTGGACAGAATGAAAACACATTATTTTATACAACCTAAGTTGTTTAGAAATTGAAATAATGTAATTGTATTGATTAAAAACAGCGGGCAGAATGTTGACAACAAAGTAAAAAAATAATAATCAGTTACAAAATCCTAAACATTTTATTCATGGAATAGTCTTATTATATCCTATTCGAGATTACGAGTTTCATCAGATAAATTTGCACGACCTTCGTTCTCGCGTTCTATCGATAAACTAGTAATCATTTGTGGGATTACCTATGAAAAGTATGAATAGACAAGCGTAATACTTAAAAAGCTAACTTTCTTGACTTTGATTTTGCAAACTGTAATACAAATTGATCCAAATCAAGGGTCCTTGTTAAGTCTTTGTTATAGCTCAAGAGCATCGCCTTCCATTAATGGGATATGGAAAGTCTTTGTGGTCGTAATGTGGATTTTGAATGTGAAAAACGTCTTTCTATTGTAGAAATACTAGCTGGAATAGTCAATACTACGTCAATTAAAAGCCTAAACCCTGGAAATGCTTCCCCATATTCATTCATGGTTTCACAAATTCCTGTTAAAGATTTTTTTGTATGAGATTGAGAAATGAGGTTTGTGACTAGCTCCAATATTTTCCAACTGCTTCCGGTTTTCACTGTCTTTTTTTGTTTTGTATTCCCAATAGAGACTTTGAATTTTAAATAAAAGCTGATGTACTATAAATTTCAAAATCTATTTAAAGAAAATTTCCAAGGTAATGCTTGAATAAATTGTTATTATTTTAAATGCTAAAAATCTAGAGGCCTGACTACAGGCATACTACGTAGGCCTATTAGTTGCGGCCCTGTGTTGATGTTTATTTTAAACTCATAGAATGTTAGCTGCAATATGCTTAGTTCAGATCTCTTTAAGTAGTAGCATAATGAATAGAATGAGAAAGTGTGATGACTCGGCCGCTAATACAATGGTGGGTATAGGGAGAGCGGCGGTCCACCGAAACACTGGCAGCACCTTCGTTTGCGTTTCAACTTCTCAATGCTGTATCATGATAGTTTGGCATCTTATGATTAAACTCGCAATCTTTAATTAACCCTTGGTCCTATTTCTGTGAAATTTGTGCAGAAATAATCTGCACACAACAGTCCTTCTGATGGTTAAAACAGAGACTTAAAAAATGCGGACATAAATGTTTTTATTTCATTATATAAACATCACCAATTACACAAAATTCATTCTCCTCTATTCATTATGGTAGTAGCTTGAATTTTCAAATTATCCTTTACGATTATTAGGCATTAAGTGTTAAAGTATGTGTGATGCGATTCAATACACGAATTAGCGAACCCTAACCCTACCATACCACGAATTCCACCGAAATTCGTAACTGCTAAATATATTTTGAGTATTATTGCTGTTAAGTCTAACAAATAACTCGATATTGAATATAGACACCAAAAACCTGGTTTAATGGTCTCCAAGTGCATAAAAAATAAAGAAGTAGGTAACTTGAAATACTATCATGATAATAATGTCGTAAGCTTGAAATTTTTATCGTACATTCTACATTAGGACATTGACAGTGTGTTGTGTATAACTTTTATCCCATGGCAGTTTATAAAAATAATTTATATGACAGCATCAGAACAAATTGTTTGTTATTGTATTAATTGAGCACTGGTGGAATATTAACAACATTAAAAACACAAGTAGCATCAAGTTATGTAGGCTATTTTACTTTTTATAATAGTAGTAATTCCAATTCCATACGGGTTTTACGTAAATAAAAGAATGATTTTTTTTTCATTATGAGAGGTATATTTGTTGTTGAATCAAAATCCACAAAATAAACCCTCTTATTTATCTCGGCCCGTTTGTTTGAAATATTTCGTTGTTTGTTATATGACAATAAACTGCTTACTGCTTTTACAAAAAGCAGTTTGTTATGAAAAACATTATACACAGAAACCGCAAGTATTTTTATAATGAAGCAATTTTATGGCCTAATCCTCTTATAACCAATCAAATGAACTCCGAATATAGACTTAACAATGGTTTTACTTTCCATTCATATTAGTGACGAACAAACGTGTAGAAATGTATCACTGGCGGATTTCACTTTGTTTTCATACATATTCATTTTGTTTAATTAAAAAAACGAACTGCAAAAAGTAAATAAACAATTCATGTCTATCGACAATGCACAAAAGTTTTATATTTTCTTAACATTATAACTGAATGGTTGGGCGCAAGAACAAGAGATTTACGTTAGATCCACTTTTTTTAGTATAAACATAATGAATAGAGGAGAAAGTGTGATGACTGAGGTAGTTCACTGGTTCCGCCGCTAGGTAGCAGTTACTCTGCTTGAGATTCGCGGGAGCAAGATTACTACGGGCGGTATAGGAAAAATTGCAAACATGCTTAAACAAAATAATACATTAATCTATTTCAAAATGATTCACCTTATCTAAATTGAATTGTTAGATACTTTTGACAATTTTCGGGCTGCTTTAGACGTCTTGGAAGATCTCATCTCCATAAATAAACATGGCCGTGTGTAACAGTAATTTCTCAGATTGCAAGAAGCTTGACCGTAACATTTCGTTCCACATCTTTAAAAATATCGAAGATGTTCACAAGCAATGAACAATATTATATAATATAGGTATGAAACAGCTAAGGGATGATTTGATCTAATATTTTGTTGCCTAGAAAATAGGGTAGAGGGTATGTTAGTATAATTTGATGAGAATTTGTTAAAGAATGTTCATTTGTATAGAAATAACAACGTATAATTAGGGTAGAAAACAGCTAAGGGATATTTTATAAATTAATATTAATATTATATTGTATAGATAATTACTGAGTATTAATTCGTATTAATATTGTATTAATAGTAATATTATTTATATTAATATTAATTTTCTGCTGGCTGTATGGGGCGAGTTATGTAGGTGAAACACGGCCAAAAGTGTAGATCTGTGTACAAATTATGTGAACAGAGTGATAATATAAACTAATAGTCCAGTCAAATTGTCACAAAAAAAGCCACATGCATGCAAAATTTAGGGTAGAGCTAATTTTTTTATTTGATGTCTGGGATGGTTTTGAGAGTAATTTCTGACATTTTGCCAACAAATTTTTTTGCCGCCGGAGCCGCCATCTTGAAACAACTTCAAAATTTTATATTTTATTTATGTTTTTGCCCATTATCTGCCAAAATACGCACCTGACAAATATGTTTTACATCCATCCTAAACGTAGGCTAACTTTTCTACAGTTTGAGATCAAATTGAGTTTTCTACCATGAATAGTTTCGGAAATACAGCTCTCCGAATTTCAGCAACATTTTGCAAAAAATGAAGAAATATGAACTTTCAACTAGTTTTTGCTCGCTATCTTCTAAATGACCAAGCCTTCAGTAAAATTTTGAAGGATAACTTTTAAACTAGAGTAAATTTGCAACAAGCTGAGTATTTTAACGTTTTGATACATATTATAGGTCACCAGATACAGAGGTATCTACAACTCCTCACATTTCAGAAAACTTATCGAAGGTACAAAAAGTCTAGTTTTGCCTAGGATATTCTAAATGGCGTTTCTCACAGTAAAACCTGTGTTGTCTTATAGTTAAATATTACATGGTAATTAACAACCAAAACAGTATGTCCAAGAATTTATTAAGGACTTCTTCCCGAGTGTCATCAAACGACTGAAACAACCCTGGATAACTCCGGACTTCGCCACATCGCAGTTTCTGACGGAATATGGATCATTCTTAGCATATCTAGCCAGATTTAATTTAGCAGAAGATTCATTATGTTGCTGCGAGAACTGTGAAGATGATTCCATGTACCATGTTTTATATAAGTTACATGTAACAGACATGAGGCGGCTCAGAGCGGCTGCGATGACTGAAGACGAACCGTGGGCCCCGGGCTTAACCTTCTGGACAAGGAAGAACAACTTCGAATAGCCTATGGCTCAGAGACCCTGGATAACTTTACATTGGCCAATAAAAAATAAAAATGATAAAAGACTAAGAAAACCAATGTAAACAGAAAATAATAAGAAAAGTTGGTGTAGGTACAGCATTTTAATTTGGAAAGAACTGCGTTTTATTTTAGAAGAGCACTTTGCACATCACGGACGAAATAGCAGACGTCAACTGCCCAGGTCCCTCTAAGTGCCGAAGACTATGAACAAACAAGTCATTCAATGCAGTGTTTCACCAGAACTCCAGCTAAATAAATCTTTTTGTATATAAACGAATGTTCTGTGCAGTTATTGCTCCTAACTTGTATGCACATGTAATTATTCAATCGTTGCTGTATATATATTTTTAAACCTTTGTATCTTGTGACCTGTAAGAGGTAGCATAAGTTTAAAGTACTCGAAAAGTTGCAAATTACCTCTAGTTTAAGTTTCCATATGGAGTTTTACTATAGGTTTGGTCATTTAGAAGATAGCGAGCAAAAACTAGTTGAAAGTTCAGATTTTTTCATTTTTTGCAAAATGTTGCTGAAATTCGGAGAGCTGTATTTCCGAAACTATTCAGAGTAGAAAACTCAATTAGATCTCAAACTGTAGGGAATTTAGTATACTTTTAGGAGGTATAATTAAACATATTTTTCAGGTGCGTATTTTGGCAGATAATGGGCAAAAACAGAAATAAAATCGAAAATTTTTAAGTTTTTTCAAGATGGCGGCTCTGGCGGCAAAAAATTTTGTTGGCAAAATATCAGAAATTACTCTCAAAACCATCCCAGACAACATATAAAAAAATTATCTCTACCCTAAATTTTGCATCCATTCTTGACAATTTGATTGGACTATAAGGGATGGTTTGTGAATTGCAGGGCACGGAAAATTTCATAAGCAGCACTACAAAAATAGGGCGCGTGATCTTTAAAATTGGCGTCTCAACATCCGATATAGACGCACATACGCAAATATTGTTTTGCAATGCATTCTACATATATCACACAATATTTCAAAGCATTTTCCCTGATTTTTTCATAAAAAATTAAATCCTCTTGCCTTAACTACAGCCCGCTATTTCCTCAAACCCTCGACCATTCGCCGTTCGCTGTAACTGACGTACAGGCTTATGTTGTTAAATTATATTATTAAAAAAAGAAACAAGATATTAAACTAATAAGACATTTGCTATGATAATTATACATAAAAATTACTAACATAAGTGAACAGAAAATATGATAAATAATCTAATAAATGCATAAATAAAGTAGTGCAGATTTACCAAGTTAGAAAAAAAGCTTCATTCACTCCTTTTCCCCAGCGGGTCAATCTTGCAGTATGGGTACAAATAGTCAGTTAATATAGTATTATTATTGAGTCCACGAATGAATTATGTAAAAATTTTTACGTTATTGCTGGTATTTTATGGAAAAGATGCTTGATAATACCTCAATACCATTCTGATAGCATTAGCTTTAGAGTAATTACTATTACTCGTTAACCATTATAGATATATAGGTGGTACTCAATTTATAATAAGATCCAAATATTTCACTAAACCTTACACGCTTGATCTCTTTCTGGACACAAAAATAAAATAATAAATGTCGCATAGTCAAATTTGCTTCACCCTCAACATTTCACGATCGTCCCACATCGTTCAGACAGCTGTAGCGCCCGGAATAATTACCACTCAATTACTCGTAAACCATTCAAGATATAAAGGTGGTACTGAATTTAAAATAAAGTTGAAATATTTCACTAAAACTTTCTCGCTTAAAGTTTTTACGGGACACAAAAATGAAAAAAATTGTCGCATAGTCAAATTCCGTTTCACCCTTCATGAATTTTGTGTAATTGGTGATGTTTATATAATGAAATAAAAACATTTATGTCCGCATTTTTTAAGTCTCTGTTTTAACCATCAGAAGGACTGTGTTGTGCAGATTATTTCTGCACATATTTCACAGAAATAGGACCAAGGGTTAATTAAAGATTGCGAGTTTAATCATAAGATGCCAAACTATCATGATGCAGCATTGAGAAGTTGAAACGCAAACAAAGGTGCTGCCAGTATTTCGGTGGACCGCCGCTCTCCCTATATCCACCATTGTATTAGCGGGCGAGTCATCACACTTTCTCATTCTATTCATTATGGTATAAATTTAATTGTTGTTCCTGTAACAGGAGGGAAAAAACAACGCACATTCTTGTGCAAAAGCCATGCAGTCCAGGAAATTAACATATAATATAAGCGAATATGAACTATGGATTTAGGTTTGCAGCAACAATAAGGCAGCTCCAAGAGTCAAGGGATATTATATGCAGTGTTGCCAACCAAAATACATTGAATCTCGTTGTCGGTCGAACAAAATTACGCTACAATCCGCTACAAAAATTAAAATATTAATATTTTAAACAGGGGTGCCCACCCCCCAAACTTCATGACTCACCCCCCAACTTCATTGCTCACCCCCCAAACTTCATTGCTCACCCCCCAACCTGATTGGCTGTCAACAAGGGCGCCCATATGATATTTTCTAGGGGGGTTATTTTTTAAATTTATTTATTTTTGTTGCTTTAACTTCTTGGGCCACTTTGTAACATTATATTAATAATATAATAAGTGCAACAATGACGTAGCCAGAAAATAATTGCGGGGAAGGTCGAAAGTGCCGGGGGGTTTGGAATACCCTCCCCCTAGAAAAGGGGGTCGGGGTCCATCCCCAGAAAATTTTTTTAAATACTGAACTAATGACATGCCAATGTAAATAAGAAATCATTACCGAAGTAGGGTAATTTTTAAATATTTTAAATATTTTTAAATATTGAACTAATGAAAATCACATTTTCTGCTATTTTAGCACTAAAAAACTAGTTCGAAAATTTGTTTATCATACTCTAAGACAAGCCAATGTAAATAAGAAATCATTACCTAAGTGGGGGCTCCACCCCCGGAAAATTTTTAAATACTGAACTATTGAAAATCACATTTTACGCTATTTTAGCACTCAAAAACTAGTTAGGAAATTTGTTTACCGTACTCTAAGACATGCCAATGTAAACAAGAAAATGTTACCTAAGTCAGGTGTCCACCCCCGGGAAATTTTTAAATGTTGAACCAATGAAAATCACATTTTATGCTATTTTAGCACTGAAAAACTAGTTAGCAAATTTGTTTACTATACTCTAAGGTCTAAGACGGCAACTTAAACAAGAAATTGTTACTTAAGTTATAATACTTATTACTATTTATAAGAAAAATTGAATAACACATGGAACAGTGGATATAATAGGCCTACTCATTATGTTATGAAAAGAAAATAACTGTTATATCATATTTAACACACCAAGAAATCTTGTTTAATTAAATAATTTTTTTTAAATACAAATATAGAATTTTAGGTTTTGACTTTTGGGGGGTCCAAACCCCCTGGATCCCCCTTTCCTATTCCACTGTTAGAAGACACCTTTTGAAGTTATAAAACTTTAACGTTTTTATTTTTAACATATAAAACGCTAATTTTTCAACAATTTTCAACCCCCCGCCAGAAATCTCAATGACGCAGTCTGCGTCTTAACCCCCCCCCTGTGGGCACCCCTGTTTTAAAAAATATATACAAACCTTTCTCTGTGAAGTGCCAGATGACCAAGATGACGGATTAATAGTGATGATGTTGTTGCTGCACTTGAGTACAGTCTATTAAAGGGCTTAATGAAGATGTAATAAAATAAATTATTAACTATCACTGCAAATCTCTGAAGGACCAAGGGGTTACAGTATTTTACTCATCACTGTCGGAAGACAATGTTGTCACTGTAGCATTTCTTGAAAACTCTACATGGATTTCCCAAATTTATTTAGATGTTCATAAGTTTTTAAGTGCCAGTGTGGTACTTTATAAGATTGTGTGGAGGACGGGAAAATGTCTGTCCGTCGGTCTGTTTGTCCGTGTGTCTGTACGCGCGATAACTGAAATACGCTTTATCGGATTTTCATGAAACTTGGTATACGCATTTATATTGTCCATGGGAAAAATCCTATTGGTATTGGACCAAATCGGTTGACCCATACCGGAGTAATGCCCAATTTAGTGCCTATTTTAATTGTAATGTATCAGAAAGGCGCGATAACGCTTTATCGGATTTTCATGAAACTTGGTATACGCATTTATGACGTCCATGCGAAGAAGTCTATTGAATTTGGCTCGCGGCCAATCAATCAGTGGCCGAGCTCAGGTAACTAATGTCCTAATGTAAACAATTCTGTGTATAGAAATAATAGGCGAAATTACTTATTAAAGAAGACAATTTCATTTCCAATTTAATATACGTATTAATTTTGTGTTAATAGATATAAGACGCTATAATATTATTGCATGACCCACAATACACATAACGTAACAAATTGCCAATCGTTTATTAATATTGTTAGCCCGCCTTGATTGATTCATTTCTTCATGACGATGTCAGTGTAAATAAGAGATTTAAAACACAACTAGCCGTTGAATATTGATAAAACATTGTGCTTCTATCGATATGAATGGCTACTGATATCTGCATTATGTTTTAATGTTAGTATTGTTCTTATTCGCTCCTATGGAGCAATATACCTAATGTAATTCCTGACAGATTGATTTCAGATTGACTTTAATTCATTCATAACCTATACGGCTGCTTTAAACTTGAAACAAACATGTCAGCGAATCGTAGGCCTATTACATCATTAATATTATTGTCAGTGCATTTTGTAAAATGTTGACATATTTTAAGAATTCATTATATCAGTGTATACCAATACGAATTAAGGTGAAGAATCAAACTTTAGACCTCAGTTCTTAAGTTAGCCCTGCTTAATGAATCGATCTGGAGTTTAACTCGGAGATCTACTACAAAAATAACTTCCTTTTTGCTTGGGGCTATCATAATAGCAATTTTCACTGATTAAAAAAGCATTCTGGCACTTTGTTATATCAGTCTACTTGATTTCATTTTTTGTAAATTTTTATTTTTTTTCATAAATCTATAATTCAATTGAATTATAGATTTTCAAAAATACGTTATATTCATTGATTGATTACTTTTCCATGTACTGTAAAAATGTACATTTAAAATATTCAAATGTAAATAAAGTGTTAATAAAGTGTAAGGAAAATGTGTCATGTTAAAAATATTGTGATATTAATATTTATTGTATATTGTCTACTTTGTATTTAAAGGATGATTTAGGTAATTTAAATGTGTTAAATTTTAAGAAATATGTTTATAAGTATATGTATAGTGAAAAACGCTATAGCCTACTATGAATGGAAATACATGAACTAACTATCTAACTAACGTCCTCTTTTCTTTCTATTCAGATCAGATCATAGATTCATTAAGCAATAAGTTATACATACGTCACCAATATTTCGGTAGGTTAAGAAATATTCTGAAAACCCAGCAAATATTACGCTTACATCTGTTCAGGAATCAGTACTACAATATTTTACGGGGAACGTTTCCCATAATTTCACAAACGTTACTTTTTTAACAATTTTAACAATTACTTCCTGTAAACCTAAACATATAAACTCAACAGCATGAATGTACTTAGTGTAATTCATTTATTTAAAAAAAACTAGGTATCAATACAAAACAATACAAGTACAATCCATATAATAGTAAAATAGTAAAGTTTACAAGGTAACAAAAGTGATTTACACACGGAAGTGGAAAATGCTCGAGCTTAGTCCCAACAATTGTCAAAATTCATCAAAAAGTAACTAATGCAAAATATAAAAGATAGCTAAAACACACACACACACACTGAAGCAAAATAAAATAGGACAAGAACACAAGAAAAAATATATGTGCAGCACTGTTCGTCTTTAGGCTAATTATAAAGCAAAATGAGAAAAATTAAGAAAATTCTTCTAACTAGAAAAACTATTTTATAACAAATCTTATTGTATTCTTCAATTTATGAATATTCGTTATAAATATATTTGGATATTTTAATAATATATTCTTCTACAGTCTTCCTCCAAAAATATATAAAGCCATGTTTCAGTGGAATCTGATGCATTGCATTTAAATCAATTCGTCTTGTGTTATTAGGGTGAAAATGTGCTTTAAAGTTATGTTTATGGAGAGAAATAAGTAAAATATATGCAGAGTTAACTACTGTATTACCCTGTTATTTGTCCCATTTCCAATGGGGATACAGTTAATAAAAGAACCAAAGAAAACTTCTGTTCATATAGAGGAACTATAAGAAACTCTGTGCACCTGCCTCAATTCATGCTACTATTTACAGCATCTATAGTTTCAAATGCATCTCAAACTTGGAATAATAGATTTCTCCAAGAAATACCAATACTCCTAAAGCACACCCCGTAAGCAGTAAGTAGAAAGAAACTTTCATATGTGACAAACTGAAAACGAAATAGTCGCTTTCAGGAGGAGTTTTTATATAAAGTTCCATATAACGAGAAACATATTCATCCTTCCACATATTCAAAAAGAAAGAGTTGCTAAGTCTCTCTAGTATTCCAAAATCGCGCATCCGACTTAGCAGATCATTAACAGGTTTGTAGAAAACGCTATATTTAGGCATATACAATATGATTGTAGACGGTACGGTTAGATCTCTGACATAACACATTTTGTACCGCTGCTTCGCCAGGACTTGAAACATTCTAGCTTGTAAGTCATTAGCAAGTACACTGATGTTGTGTTGCCAAGTTGAAAGAAGAAAGACTACTTGAGTTTTGTCCACATTTTGTCGCTGTTTTGAACCAATGACTATCTTTTCAATTGGTCTTACGTAAAACCCATCGGAACTACAAAACTCGTCAAACTCTTCATAAGTGCACCATTGTATCATTGAAAAAGTTTCTGCGTAATAATAGAATCCACTTTTATTGAACTCTTCTAATGAACTTATTTCAGGATTTTTACCAGGGTCTACTAAGTAAGTTGTGAAAAATGCCTGGAAAATTGTGCTCACTGCAAATGAGTAGATTAACCAAGACAGGAAAAACACTCTAAGCCGTGTGCCTCTCGGCATTGTAGTGACCCCGACTGACAGAAAGGCCGCCCAGAGATCGTAGAACCCTGATGACGTATCATATGACACTAATCCAGTTGCAAAGTGGATTTCTATCCAGTGTATACACCAGTCAGTCAACCCAACTAACAGAAATGTTAGAATCATGATGAACCAAACCGGCAAAGTGAAGACCTCATAAAACTTACCCTGTTTTGGATTCGACTTCGGACAGGGTATATACCAACTTAGCTTTGTTTGTATGTATGGTATTGGAAAGTTATCAGCTGACCATTCCTGGTACATGGCTGAATCCAGATACAAGGCACCATATCTAATATCAATATACCAGTCAAATTCTTCCAGATCATTATTGTAAGAACGATTCTCAGCAGTTACATTTAATAAACTAAAAATATCGCCCAAAATGTAATCTTCCACTTTCGACGTTGTTGTTTCATGTCCGAAGAATGTTCGAACTACAATTGGGCAGCCACCGAATTCTTTAGGTAATTTATTGGGGAATAAAGTTGCATTGTTTTGAAACCTTCCTACATTATCCTCTATCCAAGTGTCTATAATCACTGGATGATTGTGGCTGTTACATTTCTCCGGAAACCTGTATGGGAACCAAGTGTAAACATCTATGTGTGCATCAATGTTTCTTCTTCTTCGTTCAGGAACCAGAAGTATGGAATTTGTAAATGCAACGTAGCTTAACAGTACAGATAAGACTTTTAATAAGACCATTTTGCCCATCACATTCAGGATAACAATCACATACAAACTACTAGATGAAGATCTAACCTTCAGAAGCATTTGAATTTGATCCGCAAAAGTATAGTGCCCATATTCATCTTCCTTTGTTTGCCAGATAAATAAAATACACTGTTCTGCTGCAGAATGTGGCGTTGTCAAGTATAATTCGTAAAATGTGTCTGGACCACTGTAATTTGTTTGTAATAAGATCAGTTGCCATTTCATTTCATCGTTGAGAGTTTCTGCCAAGGTATCGATGACGCGTTGATAGTTTCTCTTCGGCGGTTTGAATACTAGTTGAAGACTTCCTACTTTCGGCGCATTTACTTCATTTAAAGAAGGGAATGTAATGTAGACAGGTCTGTCCGGTGTGAAGTTCTTGGTTATGATATCCTTCAAACAAAGAAGAATATGGCGTTGTTCTGTTTGCAAGACGTCAGAATTTACTGCAACCAGGATGAGAATTAGTGCTAACACTGCCCACGTCACCTTCATTGTGAGAAGTACCTGTTGAAACGAGTATACTGAGAATGTAGCAGCAATACAAGTATTAATGTCTGATAAATCATTTTCTTCATCCTTGCTTTGTTTCGAACCGCTGTAAACAGCTGATTCATGAATGTTTGGCTTTAACGCTTTTAAAAATTACGTTATCTAAGGACAAATCAATTAGAACGTTACTCTCTGTAATGTTTAGTTCACATATTTTGTAAACTGTGAATACAGTTTCGTTTTATCATCTTAAACGAAAAACCTACAGCATATTGAAATTTCATTTTAACCAAAAATCTAAGTGTTTGTAGTTATCCAATTTAAATGTTAAAAGAGAGTTTGGTAGAACCTAAATCATTGGTCCACGTACACGAAAATTGTTGCATAAATTTCGTCAAGTTTTTAACAGTTGATGGAAATCACATGGCAACTTTTTTGTTGTACTGATCAGGACTACAATTACTCTTTACTTTTTACTTCAAAGCCTATGTTTGATAATAGGTGTCTCAAATTGCAAAAAATGTTAAATTTCTTGATATTGGACTGGATTATGAACTCAAATGGGTTTACATTTTTACTTTACCATGATTAAGTTATCCAGGGTAGTGTTTTTACTAAAGTAATTATACTTCCCACGGTTTTAAAAGGTTTTTCAGCTGAAAACATCTCGCTGCTTATAGCTAGGCACACTCAAATTACGAATTTCCAATAATAATTTTGTGTCTATGAAAAATAGGAAATTCAGTTGCTCAGTCTTGTCCCGTGGGTGTCCGAACTAGGCAACAGCGCACCTCTATGATAGGCTAGTCGCCCCTCCTAGTCCCGCCTTCTAAAACCGCTCACCTAGGCCTGAGCGTTGTTTATATGCTAATAATTGTAGTCGGACTTGAGCTCAAACCAATAAGAGAATGGCTCACCAAAAGCTGTCTTGTCTTTTAAAGATTTTAATAACTTTATGAGCATGACAAGACAAGAAGGACGCATCTGAGACCAATAAGAAGATTTTAATATTGTAACAACATTGTTTTTAATTAGTGCTTGTATCTTCTGTATTATTTTATATTATATAAGTGGCCCCAGATAAGTGCTACGACAAAGGTTTAAGGTGAACACTCTTTCAATTATGTAACTATTTTAACCCTGTCTGAAAATGAAATTCATTAATAAGAAAGTTCCAGTTCTAACTTTTAATAGTTAATGTATCTACGCCAGCACAGAAAGTTGCTCTGAAGAGGACAAGCGAATGTCGAAAAGTCTACGCAGTACAAAATAAAGTTTGTTTTGAACATACATATTATTTTCTTTATCGCAAATTAATATTCCATAATGTAATAACTCTGATAACTACAACTACCAAAACCACATACCTGTATTTAACTCTAAATTGCAAACTGTAATCGCTGTAAGCCTGCTTTCCAGACAGTTGGCATCCAAACAATACAGCCAACAAAAATGAACTCCTTTACATTTGTGACTTTTTTTCCTTGTTATCGACTTTGTGCTGAAATGCCTTAATTCGTTTCTATGTCCGTATGGTCATTGTGTAAATGTAAAAATATCATTATTATAATTGCACCCCTGAATGGATTGTATGGATTTCCCGTGTACTTTTAAGTGAGCACTCTACGGTGTTTGAAATAAAATGACGACCTACTACTTTCATTTTTCAGGTAAATAATGAAACCAATTTCGCGCTGTTCAAGTTGTACTAAGCAGCTTTTCCACACAGTTATTTCTGGCTTTGTCCACCAGAGTACGTTTATTACCGGTCATTGTCTCAATATCAATAATTGAACTTAATATGCGATACCCAACCTTATTCCCTCAATGATAAATACAAGGATCCCAACCTAAGCTGAAAGTTTATGTATATATGTGTACATTGTACAGGGCGTTCTTGTTATATCGTCAAAAGTTAAAAAAAATTATATGAAGCTCGTATAGCTTCCTCTTTGTAAATAAAAGATTGCCTCTTATATTATGTATGACATTCTCTTCATGAAAATTTGCTGTAAAAATGAAGAGAATGTTGTTACTATATCGCATCCTTGAAGGAACGTTAACTCAAATACGCTGGACATGTTGCGCGGGTGGGGAAGGAAAGACATATCTCAAAAATACTAACTTGGAGGCCCGAAGGAAAAAGACCACTTGGAAGACCTAGACATAGGTGGGAGGACAGTATTAGGATAGACTTAAGAGAAGTAGGATTTGTGAGGGATGGTTGGATGGAGTTAGCACAGAATAGGGTTGCACTGCGCGGCAATGAACCTTCGGGTTCCATAAAATATATAATATAATATCCTTATATAATATCCTTTAGCTTGCTGAGGAATTGTCTATTGCCACTGAGTAAGTAAGTAAGAGTTACAAGACCATTACGATAAGAGTAATGTTCTCCTGTATTTAAGGGCTCTTGACCGTAACTATTCCGGAACTATTTGACGTTAATTCTAGTAATCTCAGATGTCTGTAAGTAAATAACTAATGTTTTAAATAATAAAATCATTCGCTAGATACTAATTACCAAATGTTAAGGAGGAAGGTTAATCTTCGATTTTTGTGACTAAATATATGCATTATGGCCACAGAAACACACCTGCCTATAAACAGGTATGGCGTCGCTGTCAGTTGCTGGATTTACACAAAACTGGTGTCATTAGAAAGAGAAACTCAAAACATTTCAGGGGATATGTAATTGATATTAATGATCGAAACAACAATAGATTGCAGCACAAGAGGGGGGAAAAAGATACTATTTCGCTCGTCATTGTGGAATTGTTGGATGGAAGCAAATTGCGTTAATGGTGCGAATGTTCAATTTTCAAATGGGTGAGAATACTGCAGCCTTTGGCGAAACCACAGGAACGTTGTCGGTGTGTATTGGAGTACCGTAGCACTCGGAGTGTAATAAGAGTTCAGCGGGCTTTTAGACGGAATTTTTAACATGAGACATCTAGTGACAAAAATTCTGTAGTGGTAAAGAGATATTGTAGAGCATGGATGCACATGCAACTTCTTTTTTGGGGTCACATAAAGAATCTTGTGTACCTACTACAATTATCACAAAATCTTCATGAGCTCAAAATTTGCATCACTGCCGCCATAGAGTCCCTTCCTGTAGCTAATGTGGGAGTGCATGTGGCATGAGGGGAAATATCGACTGACGTCTGCAGCGTGGGGCACACATTTAGTATCTTTGAAGTAGATACGAGGGAGAATCAAATGAAAGCCACAATTAATTTTTTCCACTATTTTACTGCAGGAAGAATGTTTACTTGTAGGAAGTAAATAGGAAGAGCTTCGATACCGCATGAGAAACATTATTTTGATTGACGCTGCAGCCACTCCTGCACCATCGATTGGACGTCTTCAACAGATTTGAACTTCTGCTCTACAAGGAGATCCTTTAACGGACCAAAGATTTGGAAATCTGATGGAAATCAGCGAATGGGGTTGCTGAAAGCAGGTGTTTTGCTTCAACGTGATAACGCCCGTCCTCATGCTCCTCGTGCAACCATGAAAATCATCGACGACATATGCTTCAAGTGCCTCCCACATCTGTCATACTTGTCAGATTTGGCACCATCAGATTTCTACATCTTTAGTCCATTAAAGGAGCATCTTGGAGCGCCTGATGAAGACATCCAATCGGAGGTGCATGAGTGTCTACAGTGTCAACCAGAATAATTTTTCTCATGAGGTTTCGAAGTAGGCCTACTTCCTATCTGATGGCACAAGTGCATTGATCTGGGAAGGGACTATGTAGAAAATAATGTACAAGAAAACATTATTCTTGCAGTAAAATAGAGGGAAAGATAATTGTGGTTTCCATTTGATTCTCCCTCGTACTAAAATGTTTGACTTCCTCTTTCTAAGGATACAAGTTTCGTGTAAATCAAGCAACTGACAGCGACACCATACATGTTTTTAATCACGGAGTGTATCTGTGGATACGGTGTACTTAAATAGGCCTAAATCAAAAGTCAAACCCATATATCCATTACCAAATGTCAATATGACCAAATTTACACGGGAGCATCTTGAGCATAGGCTATGATCAAGTGAATATGGACATGAACTATCAGTGGGATGGAATGTCGGAGACAAAATGTCCCGGGTGCGAGCTTTCGGGTGCAAAAGTCCTGAAATGATAAAACATCTGGCATTGTACTTGTGCGCGCTGTCTTTTCAACGAATATAGTTCACAAAATTCCGGCACAAATGCATAACATCGGTATATAGTTTCTATAAAACACTTCTATGTTAACAGTAGAATTAGGTTTCAAAGCTACAAGTTTTTCCCACTCAACATATGTCACATTGTTATTTGAGATAATAACAATTTGCTATTTTAAACAAATCATAGAAGCAAACTAATTTGCCTTTGTTTAGCTTTCTTACTATCTTGGAATTCAAGTAATTTATATATAATTGTCTCTATTAAACATATTTTCTTTTCAATAGAATCAAATCGTGGTGGAAATATAACAATGGAGCATTCCGATATTATTATTTCTTGAGGCACATTCTTTTTCAACGTCTTGCCGATCTGGCGTTGATCGTGTTATGTTTTTCGTTACATCTCTACTCCCGAGTCCGCGTATCGGAAATCTTTCACAGCACTCTTCCAAGCTTCAAACCAATTTCAACTACACAAACAGTGGATGCCAATATTTACCTAGAAGACTTATCTTCATTGCTATAGCATAGTTTTTCTAATACTGTGATCAATTTAACCATTAATGGTAGATGTGTTAAAGGAAAACGTACAGTACCGTACCCGAATATACTATTAGCAGTAGGGCCTATATATTAGCAGTATATTATATTATTAGCTGTATATTTTAGCAGTATATTATATACTATTAGCAGATATTTATGGAAACAAATCTGTACCTCAGAGCCAAAGGAACGTAACTCCAAATTTCATATTTTTTTGTTTTTTTCATATTCTTTACTAACCTCTTGACCTCTATAGAACCAATTAATATTAAATCCATGTTTTCATTAGAAACCAAGATATTGAGAGCCAAACAGTAGTAACTCCATTCCCCTCTATTGTTCATAATTTTGTTTTTCGCTCCTTCTGTAAAATTTAGTTTTTGGCAGTTACGCTCGTTTGGCTCTGAGGTACAGAAATATAGGCTTGATTAGGTATTTATTACATATTCTGAGACTACTGCAAGTTCTTCACGATCACAGTGTTCCTAGATTTTGGCAACAATACAAATAGTAGCTTTATGTCCTCTGCAGGGGTCATTGCAATGAATGAAAATATACCTATAAAGTCAATTAATGCTTGTTGTAGACAATAGTACTTTTAAATTTAGTTTCTTCATTTATACCTCTGTTAAATCAAGTTACTAAAGCGCATGTATGACGTTGAATAAGAATACATAAACATTGCTACTAATGTTCCATTAAATATAATTTTGTTGATATTTGTGAGTGACATAACTTTTTGTAGGAAATAGCTAAAATATTGCAGAATAGGCAAGTCAATATTTAAAAACATAATAAAAGTTTAAAAAAATGTATATTCCTGTATCTTGCACAAATATGGTTGCCCAAGATATAAGTAATATAAATAATATAAAATGACACAGAAAATTGAAAAATTATCACAATTAAGAGTAAACTATCTCGTTTCATGCATGAAATATAAGAAAATTTTAAATTCATATACGAACTTCTTTGCTAAACCCAGAGTACTCCCATAACGAGGCTTGGAAACTTTTTACTCCTTCAAACTTCATTATTTTCAGACACGTGATACCGGCTGTCTTTATTTCAGAGTTGTTCTTTGTAGCCTTCATTTTTGGATGAATGCTGAATCAGCCCCATTTTAAGACACCTGGTACCGGCTGACTTAATTTCAGGATTATTCAAGATTGAATCAGCACCTTTGCCAGAGGGCCACCAAAAGAATTAGGCTAACTGAAAATTGAGAATATTATAGGAGAAAAATTCCTCCGGCACTGGGACTTGAACCCAGGACCTTTCGCTTTTCGCGCCAATGCTCTACCAACTGAGCTAAGCCGGAGCTCAATTCACAGCGCCAGATGGAACTTCTCTCCTATGACTGAATGCCCTAATGGTCTACCTCACAGACAGACAAGATATGTCATATGCAGTACTGTGAGGCACACTAAGTAGTGATTTTTGTGACCGGGCTCCCACTGTTATTGTACAGTTAACATTCAAGACAGATATATAAGCATTCATGAGCCACAGATTATTGTCTCTGTTGGACACTACATGAGAATAGTCCAACAGAGACAATAATCTGTGGCTCATGAATGCTTATATATCTAACTGAAAATTTCCAACAAATCTAACTCCACCGAGGATCTAACCTTCGATCTTTTGGTTTGTAGCGCAGTGACTTAACCAACTGCACTAAGGAATACGCTAGTATTTATATTATTACAGGTTTAGTAAATACATTTCTAAGGTTGCTATAGGGATGTTGTCTCGTGTGATAGCACTTGCATCTATCACACTGCACGGCTTTTAGTTACAGTCGTCGCTTGTTTCTATTCAGTCAGAAGCCACATCCGTACTCAATTCAAGATGTATTCCTATTCGCAGCAGCATTGAATAACATCTGCCGTGTAACGAGCAATGGTTGCTATGTTCCTTACCTGTGAGAAAGAACGACATAATCAGCAAGTCTCCTCAAATGCAGAGGAAGTCTTGTCGATTTAATTTTACAAAGAAACATAAAGAGAATACTAAAACAGGAATATGTTTGCAAACTTAAAAAAATTAACTTTAAAATGAAAAATAAGATCTTAACCGGCTCAAATTGGACATTTTTAAGCTTATGAAATCAAATATTGTATAACACCAAATAATCTTTTATGTAAGATGTAAGGATTATTATTCACATATTACAATTATCATTCATAGACACCAGCTCTTCCGCTGAAATTTTCCTCATCGATTTGAAACTTAAAGCCCACTGATGATTTTACTCGATTTTTTATTTTAATGTAGACACTTGGCTATTAAAGAATTAAAACGCATTTCAAGTACAACGAAGTAGCTTGATATACCTTGTATAACGCTATTGGTATATTGTAATAGTTTTTAATATAGCCAGATTGAAGCTTCATTTAAAGAATATACCCAATTAAAACATTTAATAATATTGTATTATTAAACTTAAGCTGATAACATTTTACGACTTTTCTTTCATCCATTTTTCATTCATGTTATCATGGTGGAAAGTTTAAATTTCCAACATCCAGTGCCGAAAACCTAAGGTACCTCACTACTTACCGCAAAGATGCATCATTTAATGAAACCCAAGATCAGT